>JARHVA010000303.1:5162500-5797500 GCA_037957365.1 Torreya grandis | reverse complement strand
AACTAGAGAGGAGATTTCTAATGAAGAGGTAGAAATACAAATATTTAAATTATTGAACCTCCAAGGATAAAAGGGAAAGTCACCATTGTATCAAAAAACATCATGTGAGACAACACCCTCTCCCATTTCCATTACCACTTTTGTTTCCTATGTTTATCTTTATACAATTAGTTCATTTGGCTCTAATTAATTTACCCCTCCTATCCCCCCTCCTCTCTTATTCCCCAAGGTGTAGGTTGATCCTATTTAACCAACTCTATAAATTTTAATGGTAGTGGACCCTTCCTCTACCCTTGTAGTTCCAACTTCCTCAGTTGATATTCTTCTAATTATTTCTCGCACCTCCACTCTTACTATTCATATTTTTGTTCCTTTAACTACTTCTCCACCCCCCACCAAAACTAAGATAAAATCCATGAAGAAATCAAGGGGAGAATTTTCCATCACCCTAATTACATGTTGCATATACATAGTTAAGTTTACCGGTTCCTCCTCCTAGTCCTTCTTAAGTGATGACTATCATAACCACTTGAAAGGATAAGAAGAATAAAAGGCTATTATACATATTTCATCCACTAACACAATATGGTGGAGTGTATTGGTCCAAGATCATATGGCCTTCACTCCCTAATCCCCTCCTAGGAGAAACTTTGAAACAAACATTAGGTGAGGTATTAGATGAGACTATAGCCTCAGACACTCAACCCATAGAACCAACCCAGTTAGTCTTCCCATAGTGGGAAATAAACATGTAGTCAAGGGCACACAAAATGCCTAATCTTATGATTACCAAATTTTGTGTGTATAATTTTTAATAAATATATAGGGAGTGTATAGAGGGTGAGGAAGAGGAAGCTAGAAGATGACACTAGTAGAGCAGTCATTATGGAAGAAAGAGAATAAACGTTAACTTTGACCAAGAGGAAAGATAGAAAACTAGGGTAATCCCCATATATAGAAGATTTTAAATCCTATATGGAAACGCACAAAGATGTTATAGTAGAAATACATGAAGGGACAAAAATGTCATAAAAAGAGCTAGAATGAGAACTAGAGAAACTGAGAGAACAATAAACTATTCATTTTCTAGCCTAAATTGAAATGGACATCCAAAGTACATCTATATTGTATAATACCATTGAGGCCATTAGTGCCATGAGGGAAAAAATGGTGCCCCATATAGTGGAGACCACCAAATTATTGAATTATTTGAAGATAAATCAAAATAAACTCAACTTCCTTATTCTTTTTACAACTGACAATTCATATGCACATTTGAACCTGGTGGCACCATTAGAATCTACCAATTCCCTAAACTTGGTGGCCATCAGAACATAAGAGGTTAGGGAATGGATTGATGTGATTGAGACACTAATTCAAAATATTCAAAACATGAGATTTTAACTTAGAAAATTTTGGAAAAATTGAATCTCTCTAAGGCTAAGGATTCCATAGGGAGACTCATTAGTAGGGAAAATTTTTAACATCTCTTGCAACAAGATTTAGATAACTTCAAGTAGAACATACAATGGAAAACCATAGAAGAAATAGAGGTCAAAATTAATTTTGCTAGGAATAAAGTCACTAAAGTTGAGATCTTTAGATCTAACTTCAACACTATCAAAACTAAACATGCAAGGCTCTTAAAGCAAGTGAACAGGGTGTATACACCTCTGCTCCTTAACATGGATATTATCAGATATTATTATGACATTAGGCACAAGAACTAGCAGGATTTGGAAGAGAATAAGAATGATGTCACCATAACTCCTAATTCAAAGTAATCATCAACTTTAGTGCCTCTAAAAACCTCGTTAGCCATGTAAACACCTGATCAACCCTAAGTTAAAGTCCATTTTTTTATGTATACATGCATTCTTTATTTACAATCTACTAATGCTTAGAGTACACATGTAAATTTTCTTGAACTATTTTAAGCATGCACACATTGCATTGCCTTACATAGGATAACTAATTTTAACATAAATGAAATTAGACATAAGCATGCAAAATATGTAATTTTGAGACTAAAATTAGAACTGAGGTTCTAATTGTGACATGTAACTATAATTTTACATACACATGGAGGATGAGGCATCCCCTTTCCAAGTTTATATAACTATGTAATTTCATATTCCAAAGGGTTATCAGATTTTATCAATAAAATAAGAAGTCAATTTTGACTATCATGAAATTGTGTTGGTGTTTTATCCTTCCACTCATGTGATATTAATTTTTTTTCTTTTTTGGTTGTTATAATAAATTAACTTGAAGTGTAGAAAATTTATGGATAAATTCTTGTTGTTTTATCAATCTATTCTAGTTTTATATGTTCAAACGCTATTGAAATTTAGTATATCTTGTTAAGAAATCAGTTTAAATTGTGTTGTTACTCTTAGTTTGTATGAATTTTTTTATTTTGGTATGGTTTTCTAAAGTGTGTGCCATAGCTACCTTATATGCTTTCTTGGTCCAAGCTATAACCTTATAATTAAGGGTTTGTAAAATCAACTCTAAAGGAATCAATCTTAAGTTTAGATCATAAATTTTCCTATATAACTCCTCCCCAGACTTCATAACTATATTTACTTGTGAGTGTGTAATAACTACAAGCAGTAAGTACTAGTTTTAAGAGCACTCATCCACTAAGAAACCAACCTAGGAAGTGACCCTTTGAGATCATAGAACCTTTTTTTCTAATCTACCCTTATTTTTTAAATTTGTTTTATTGAGATCTACCCACTTTAGATTAAGTGGTATCCATCCATCTCACCCATTTAAGTTTTATTTATTTACTAGGATTCATTTCACTACAAGAAAACCTAGTTAACAACCTATATGATTTGCTTAATATTCCACCACAAGGTTGTTTAACCGATACCTAAAATTTGTGCCCTAGAGTGGAGTTACCTCTATTGAGATCCTAAAATGTTAGATGCTACCTCATTAAAACTTTGGTTGTTGCATAAGACCCATATCAATAGGAATAAAATATGGCACTAGAATAAGGGCCACTTGCATGCCTCCCCTAGAAAGAGGTTACCTTTACATTGAGTTACATTAGAGACACCTAAGAGAGTTACCAGGCCTAGGGCCCAAACCAATCTTTTGGTTTCATCCTTATTAATACATCAAAGGCCTACATCTTCACCATTCTTTTCCAATATAACAAGGGCTATAACACCATATCCAATTAGGAATATCTATCCCATTAATCATCTTATGGCCTAACAACACCCTTGGTTTATTGGATCTGTCATATCCATCCCAAGAGACGTGCATAAATTTCCTAGGAACCTAGAAAAATATCTAGCTTATTTATCCCCCTTAGGAGTAAGAACACATCAAGTCTTTCAAGATTGCATTAAGATTAATGAATTTTATTGATGAAGATGTTACATGTAGGTTTTTTCCCATTTACCTTATAGGATGTTACCTATGATTGGTACCTCAACCTTTAAGAGAACTTGATCACTTCTTGGAATACATGTCAGAGCACATTTATTACCCAATTTGGATAAGTTACTAGCTTTGGATTGGTGTATCAACATTTTATCAACATGAAAAGGGAGCCTAATAAGCTAATCCAAGATTTCAACACTAGATTCTAGAAGATTTACACTTGGTTTAACCTAGAATATATTCTAGATAAACCATTAGAGTTGTATATGTATAGAAATGATCTATACCTAGTCACATCAGTGTCCCTATAGAGGGTTGTTTCTTATACCACTCTAACTTTAGCATATGAAGATGTTACTAAAATTGAAAGACAGTTGAACCCTCAAATGCTCAACACTCTAAATATAAATGATAATTTTTCATCTCTAAATCCAATCCCTTGCATCAATTAAAATGTCCTTAATTTCAATCAAAATTAATTATATGCATTGCCTCTTATAATGTACCAAGTTCCCAATTATAACTATGGTTATATGAATAACTAGGTACAAATGAATATTCATGAATAGAATCAGCAATAAATTCCCTCTAATTTTGTATTTGTAAAAGGAATTGATTCTACTAAATAAAAATTGGATTCCATCCAAAGAATGGTCCAGAAACTAAGTAATGACTTTTTGAATATGTGTAGTAAAATGGGAAACACCATTGGCCAAAATAATAACCAAAATATTAGGTTTAAAAGATACAATATGCCTTTCAATAGGCCTACCAATAATGCAAAGAAACACCCCAACAAGTTTATAGAGATCAACATAATAGAATTGGCACTGCCCAATTGGTGTAAAGTCCATAATACATCATAACACAATAAACTTGAATGTGTGGAGTTATTTATAGAATTTGAGGTATTCCTAAGAGATATGGTAAGGCAAGACTTGATGAGTAATCCATTAGAGTTCCATCTAGAAGCTAGCTCTTCAAACACAATAATGGTATTTGAAATGCATGAGCCATTTTCCCCAAAAGAAGATAGAAATGAACCAAAAGACAACTCTAATGAAGTTTAGGATTTTAAGCAATACCAAAATGGAAATTATAACCTAAGTAATAATATCCCTTCATTACATCTAATCCTATGAATAACATTGCTACTCCACTAAATCCAAAAGTTAATAATAATCCACCTCACCCTAAAGGGAATGAATAGATCCAAAATAAATAAGGACAAGGCAAAGGGGATTACAACACTATTGAAGACATGAAGAAGATTAAATCCAACATTACTCTTCATAAACTATCCCAGATTACAAAATAAAAGGAGCTCCTATGGAAGTATATCATAGGGAAAGTGACTACCAAAAAGACAAAGGCTACCCACACCAATGTCATATATAAAATTAAAATTGAAGTTACACATTTATTATTAACTATTTCTATCATTTAGAAAAAGCATCCATAATTGTCTATTCAATTCTAGAGCTTCATCCATGGTGATGTCTACTTCAATTTTCCAAAAGTTGGGTTTGACCACAAATCCAACCAAGAGAATGGTTTCATAATTAGATAAACCTATGGTCCTTATAATAGGAGAGTTGAATGATGTGTGGATCTAAGTAGCATCCAAACCTTGAGTACAAATTAAAATTAGCATACTAGTATTAGATATTATATAAGGATCATAACTCCTCCTTAGTAAATATTGGTCATAAACATTGAAAAAGCATGTAGTAATAGAGTTCTCTCACAGTTGGCTATTATGGATAGGTATTCCAAACCAGATTCGAGTTGATCAAAATCCAAGAATGAAGCACCCAATTACTAAATACAATACAAGGAATGAAAAATTAAGTTATAAATCTCCTAACCTTTATATTTATAACTTCACTATAATTCATGAAGTGCAAGAACCAAAATTCTAGGGACCTTCCTAGTTGTGGGCCCTCCACTTTGATAGTGCAACATAAGCATCTAATTTGTAGACCCATGAGGCAAGAAATATCTGGAAACCTAAAAACTATAATTCCCTTGCACTAAAAATAGAGCATAATATGGATCACTAATATTGGGATTTTATTTTTCTCTAAAAATAATGTCAAGCAACTGTTGATTTATGGTGATTCAGAATTGGCAATCTATCAAGTTAAAAACAAATACCAATGAAATTTATCATATATGAAAAGGTAAAAACACAAAGCATGTGATTTAATTGAGTCTTTTAAAGCCTTTAACATCATGGATATACTCATATAATAGAATCAATCTATTGATTCATTAGTTTCCTCAGTTCTCAGCTTGGCACCCCTATAGGAGTCTAAGGTACAAAGATTCTCCATTAAGCTAGTACCTTATCCATCAATTCTAGATAATGTGGAAAAGTTTAATTTTTTTATGATGACTAGTATATTGTCTAGTTATTTACTAACTTTGGAAAATTAGAGTCTCAAATCATTGATGATAAGGAAATTAATTACTTATGATAAGAGGAAATAGGGGGAAAAAGAGTTATACAGGTGAAGGAAAATTGCCTCCCTCTAGGAATGGTTTCCTTAGAAAGACATTTGATTTGGATCCTCAAGATCAGTAGTAAAGGAAACCACAAGTAAATTAATCTGAGTTTAAAATTGATAAACTAGGATAAGATCACAACCCATGCTATGTCAACATTGGTTTCAATTTTACTCCAGAGGAAAGGCATAAAATGAAGAGTTTACTCACTCAATACAAGGATGTAATTACATGGGAATATGAAGACCTTCAAGTTTTCAATCCAAGGGTCATCACCCATATGATTACATTTAATTTGGATCACAAACCATTTAGAAATAGTTAAATGCCAATAAATCTTATCCTAGAACTCCTTATTCAGAAGGAAGTGGGAAGTTGTTGAGTGCAAAAATAGTTTTTATATTAGACATTCTACTTGGGTGGCTAATTTAGTCCTAATCAGGAGGAAAATAGGAGAGATTAATATTTGTGTCAATTTTATAAACTTGAATAAAGCTTCTAAGAAATATAACTATCTATTACCTTCCTTGGATGAAGTCATCCAAAAAGTGAGTGGTTCAAGAATGATGTCTATCTTGGATGGATTTTTTAGGGTATAACTAAATGTTGGTAGAATAAAAATATAGAATGAATACATCATTCACTAATAAATTGGGTACTTATGCATATAATAGGGTTATATTTAGCCTAATTAATACAAGTACTACTTTTCAATGAGCTATGGACCATGTCTTCTAGGGGATGATAGGTAAATGTATAATTATTTACATGGATAACCTTATAATCTTCTCAAAATCAAGGACCGATCATGTAAGACACCTACGATAAATATTTTAAAGGTTTAGAAAGTTTGAAATTTCATTGAATCCTAAAATGAGTATATTTGGTGTTACATAATGCAACCGCCTGGGTTATATCATCACTAAAATAGGACTACGATTGACCCAGATAGAATTCAAGGGATATCAAACATTTATTTCCCAATTAGTAAGAAAGAACTCAAATATTTTTTTGGGAAGAAAAACTTCATGAGAAATTTTATATTTGGCTTTGAAAAAATCATTAGAACTCTAAATGCAATGCTCAAGAAGTTTGATAAAGTGGAATGGACAATAAAAGCTTGAAAGTCTTTTCAAGACATTAAAGATGTAATATCCTAGGCCCTTGAACTAATTAGTCTAGACTTCACCAAATATTTATTCTTATATTATTCACCTCAAAACATATTATTGTTGTCATGATTACCCAAAATAAAGAGGAAAGTGATCACCCTATTGTATTCATTAGCTTAAACTTAAAAGAAGCAAAATTCAAGCATTCCATGATAGTTAAACAAATATTTTCCCTTATCAAAGTAGTGGACAAATTATGACATTACGTCCTAAGAAACAAGATAATTTCCATTGTACCTGATCATGTTATTAAGATTACTTTATCAAAAAATGAGTTAGGAGAACATAGAGGAAAATGGATGAAAAATTTGTAAAAGTTTGACATGGAAATCAATCCTACCAAGATTATTAGAGGTCAAGGCATCATTTAGCTCATGATTGAGCCTAACCCATGTATCAATATTGAATAGGTTTGTGAAAACCAAATATCTAAATGGGACTAGTATACTAACATTATTCAATATTTTCTCACATGTACTTGTCCCTTAGGACTCAAAATAAAACAAAGGAGATATTTGAGACTTAAATATTATCAGTTAATGATTAGAAAAGGGATCTTATATAGAAATAATTATGAAGACATCTACCTGAGAGGCATATCATGAGACTAAGCTCAATAAATTTAGAAAATTTTCACTAGAAAATAGGAAGTGGTCATCCCTCCACAAACACCACTACATATAAGATCCTCATAATGGGTTATTACTATCCAATAGTATTCAAGTATGCACATGCTCATGTCTAAATGTGTCATGAATGCCAAGTCCTAGAAAAAAGAGAAGTATAAATATCCATGCCTCTACAACATATTATTGAAGGAAGACTATTCTCATAATGGGGCTTTGACTTCATTAGGGTCCTTAATCCCAATTCTTTAGCTAGTCAAAAGTTTGTACTCACTGCTATAAATTATTGCACATGATGGGCTGAAATTGTAATTATTTAAGATCACAATATGCGATTAGATTTTTAGAGGAAAATATCACCACTAGATTTGGTACTCTTATCTCTCTAGTGTGTGATAATAGCCTAATATTCTAATTAGCTAAACTTATTGAATGGGTCCACAATAATCAAATCACCATCAAGTCATCATCCAACCATTACCCACAAGGAAATGGGTTGGTTGAATTGAAAAATAAGAACCCAATTGATGTAATTAAAAAGTATGCATCTGAAAAACCTAGATATTATCAAAATATACTAAATTATTCACTATGGGATGATTGAACATGATATAAGCAGGCACTCAAAGCCTCACCATACTTACTAGTCTATGGGAGACCACCTATTTTCCCAATTATGTTCAATTTACCAACATATCAGTTTATGTAGGAATACATGGAACCCAATGAGAAGGTGGAGTCTTTATTGTTGGACATAATAAAAATGGAAGACTCAAGTACTGAGGCCTTATATAATTTCATTAAACATCAAGATATAGTAAAAATATGATTTGATAAAAGAGCAAAGTTTAAATCATTTAGAATATCAGACTTGGTGCTTTTATGGGATAAATTCTACAAAAAGAAAGATTATTATGACAAGTTTACCCCAATATTGATTAGACTTTATTAAATTTTAAAGATATTGGGTAATAATTATTTCTACCTTAGGGACCTCTAAGACAATGAGATGACATATTCAGTCAATGGATAGTTTTTAAAGCATTACTTCATGGTTGTACCATCTAGAAATATCCATGAATAACAACAAAAGTGATGGTAAGAGTAGGGTTAGGGTAGATTTACTATTTTATTAGAATATATTTTATGACTTTTATATAATAGTTTCCCCACTTCCTAGATTAACTTTCCCAATCTTCAACATTTTATTTTATAGAGTAGTTTCTTGCAATCTAGATTAGACATTTCTCTTTGTTTTGTGGCAATCTAATTGAATTTTCCTAGTGTACTTAAAATCAAGTATCCAACCTTTTGAGACTTCATTTAACATATTAAAAATACAAAAGATAACCCTATGAGAAAACATGCCAAGAATAGGTACATCAATTTGCTTATTTACAAGATCTTGTACCCATGCATTTCATATTTTCAAAATTTAGGTGTACAATAAGAAGATGAATCATTAACAAGCTAACATTAAATAATTTAATCAGGCATGTAAAGGTTGCTCTCATTACTACATATGTATTTTAGAAAGTTTTTTCACTTTCCTAAGATTAAATGCACTTGTCATATTAATAATTCTTTAAGTAAATAACTATTGATATGGGTATAACTGATAAGATAGTCTAGTAAACTTATACTTTAATAGATAACAACTCATTATGGTTTATACTCTCCTTCTCCTAAGTAATGTTATTTAAAAGAAAATATAGAAAACATAAGGATAAAATTATCCTAAAAAGAGTGATATAATAGGCATAAAATAGAAAAAATCTAAATGTGATCAAAGATCTTAAAATGTTTAAATAAGTTCAATGTACCATGCATCACAAAATAATACAAGAGAAGGAACCCATGGTACTGTTGACAATTTTGCCACCATTGGTCAAAGTTACTTATGTGTAGGTTTTAAACAAGACTAAATTCATGGATTTAAGATGAAAAAATGTCTCCAAAACATCATACAAAATCATTCAAAAACCATGATTAGTAACAACTCACAAGTCCAATTTTTTATAGAGGTTTCTTTTATTCCTCTAGCAAGTTGATAGTTGCAAGCTAGTGAAGGCAATTTTCAAATGCTTGGTACATGAAGTTGAATAAGAGTTGGTTAAAATGGTATTAAGTGGATTTTTTTCCCACTATTACCTCAATATTATATGATTTTTTTATAATATACATTGGCTTAACTTTATGAACAATTTTTAAGAAGAACATGTGCTCTAAAACTCTTCTTAAACCCTAATGACTTAATTTTAAGAGATATAATTACATTTTTGAGTTCCTTGATGAAAAATAAAAAAAATTTGAGTTATTATGGGGATAAATGACATTAATAAACATTATTTAATTAAAATTTTTAGGCAAAAAATGAATAAAGGCAAAGGTACATGTATAAGAGTTTTAAGTAAGAGAGACATTTAAAAAAGGCAATTTTTGAGAGGTTTAAGAGATTGGTTGAGCACATAAAATGGTTGGAATTATTATATGGGTTATTAAAGGTAATAATGAAAAATAATTAGGTACTTAAGCCTCATAAAACTCATTAAAATGTTAAAAATCGTACCTACATGCATTCAAAAATGAAATTATGCAAGCTAGCCAACACCAAATAGTGCAGATTTTGAGTTTTATTAAATAAAATCTCATGAAATTTGACATATAAGTATATTTTGATGTCCTTAAAGGTTTTAAAAAAATTAATTTCCATAATTTAATTTATTAGAGTTAAAATTCCAAAATATAGGTCACCCCCCTTTTGGATAAATTTAGAAAAGTCAAGTCAACAACGAGTCTTTAGTTAGGCCTAGAAACGTGGAGTGCAAAATATGAAAAAGTGGAAAAGTCGAGTTCAAGTATTGGTTAATATTTGAGTCCATATTTTCTTTAAATATACCCCTTAGATGATAAACATTCAATATCTCTCCTACTGCACCCCCCTTTGGACTAAATTTAGAAAGTCAAGATGCATGCAAGTTGCAAGTCAAGATAAGTGATGTCAAACTCCAAGTTGAAAGTCAATAATCTCAAATAAAACTCCAAGATAAAAATAAAGGTGAAAAAATTCAAACTTAAATATGCATTAAATATCAAAAGTATTTAATTAAAGATTAAAATGATTTCAATGCAATTTGTAAGTTAAAGAGGAATTAACTAAAGATCTCTTCAAGACTGAAGACTTTCAAAGCATGAAAATATATTTGACTTTTCAACAACTCAAACAAGATTATCTCAATAATTACCATGCCATATTATAAGTTAAATAATTTTTTAGAGTCTTAAAATGCTACATTATAATTTGGGAAGTGTGTTTGAAAGTTTGAAGTTTTAGTTTAAGGTTGATTTTGTAATGGAGTTCAACTAAGAGTGAAGTTGACTTGCATGTGGACACATCTCTAGCTTCTTGTTTTCTCTCTCTCTTCTTATTTTCTATATGCACATTCATTTTTTAATGATTATGATGAGATTATGTTTTTTCCTTACTGAAACTCTACCAAATTTTTTACTACCTCACCTTTGAAGCAATAAAGAGAAAATGTTTTCTCTATTTTCATGTTGTTCATGAAGTGTGTTCTTAATATTCATTGATGTGACTCAGTGAATGATTGTTTTTTATATGTTTATGTCTAAATATATCACCTTTATTCAAAAAATTATAATTATTTTAGGTCATATAAGGATTATAACTCTGAATTCTACCTAATTTGGAAGTGAATTCAATCATTATTCATTCCTTCCAAGCTATAGTATGAGTGTTTATCTAGACCTCTATGTGAAATACTGATGCAAGAGTCATTGTATGAAGATGAATTAAATGTGTTAGAGTTATAAATATTCCAAATTGTGTCAATTATAGGTATAATTGACATTCACATTGGTGCATCACCCCAATTTTTAATTTTATTTCTATTTTTAGCTTTAACATTGCTAGTTCTACCCTTTTCCTAGTCAAGAAAGCACATAACTAGATAGTTTAGATAGAAGTAGATGAGTGAAACAAAGGTAAAAAACCCTTAATCTATATATTCTCTCTAATACAAGGTCTTACACCTTGGAGAGTTTCCATTGTATCAGTGTAAGTGAGAATAGGCACACATTCTCAACAGGGTGCACTTCTGAGTGATAGCAGGAACATTGTGTCCCATGCATTGTTATCTCCAATTTTACCATCAAATCAGTTAACCCAAATAATTATTTATATTATAGATTTAAAAAAATAGGCCAAAAAAAACCACTATCATAACCCCATAAATCAGCCCACTAAATTTCAACATTTTTAGAGTCATGATTGTAATTTCCAACACCAATCACAGGACATGTATAACCATTACCATCACTTTAAATTAAATATGTGTGCATTTATATTTAAAATATTCCAATGATAACCATATGAATTCTTTACACACTTATAAGTTACATGATTAAAACCAAGTTCTAATATAAACTTGATGGTTAGATATATTTCCATCCATATTTAATCACCTTATCATTATGAAAGTTTTGGTTCTATAATATAACAAATATAGAAAAAAAAATCATAGAAATAATATATTTTTCTACCAAATACTCAAGGTACAAGACATAAATCAAGTGTTTAGTTGGGTTTATCACTACTTATTTATGAAAAGTAGAGTATTCTCTAAAACAATGTTTTTGATACCCACAAAATCATAATAAGGTTAGATTATCTAGGTTTCTATAACTCGTCTTACATATCTTTACCTCTTTAATGCCACCTTAATAGATAATTTTCATATTTATGAGAGATATATTGATGAAAGTGATTCCAAACTTAAGTAAACAATCTTAAATTAATGGTCAATAACATTACTAGAGATATTCATCAAGCCTATAGTCTCTTTTGGATAGATTGTCCCATAAGCTCATTTTTACCATCTAAAATAATAATAATAATAATAATAATAATAATAATAATAATAATAATAATAATAATAATAATAATAGATTGCACTGCTTATTACTTATTTACCTCTAAAACTCATTAAACATTCAATCAAATTATGTTTTTATATTATGATCCCTTAAGAAAATTAACTTAAGAAATATTAGGGTTTCTTAATTAACAATTTCCTTAATCTTTTACTTATGATCAAACTAAGTACTACATGTTATCAAGCTTAATTCATCAAACCAAATAAATTAATTTAGGTACTTATACAAAACAATACAAATATTAACTCATCATAGGTATTATTATTTTTTCACATCTCGTATGCATTAATGAACAAAACAAGTCAATTGATTCATCACACCCATCATATTTAGAATTCTTTATCATTCATTAGAATTTATTAAGAATTCATATTCCTTAGTCTCTCAATATATCATAATGACAAAATTAATTTATTAATAAACAATTTGTAACATCATAAAATATTATTTTTTTGAAAAGATCCATCATCCACTTTATCGTAGACATCCTTTGAAATTTATAACCATCCCTCCTCTGTGCCACTGTCATCCTTTAATATTATTATCATTTCATGACTTTCAAGTAGCAATTTCTTGGATTCATCCAACATGAAAATGGTGTGGTCAATTATTTTAATTTTATAACCATACCTATACTTTGAGACATTTTCACATTAGTCTCTTATTAATAAGTATATTTCATAACAATGATCATTTTCAATAATGAAATTAATTGACTAAAAATTAACTAAATAATTCACCACTTTATTACCACTACAATACATCTCTTAAGACTCATCAAACAATCAAATTGAATGAAATAAACAATAATTTTTTTCATAGTATCTTCTTCAACTCAACAACAAGGTGATTGTAACCAAAAACCTAGTTATTTTTACTAACACTTAATTTGAAATAACAAATAAAAAATGACTTATCATATATTGATACTATCATTATTACACATTATCAAATTTTATTAAAATAAAACATTCATAATAACTTGTAGTTTTACATTCCAATATGCTGGACATCAATAGGATATGGTAAACATAGTTTACTCACTATTTAAATTCATTATCCTTTCATTTTTTCATATATAAGTTTCCCAAAAATGAGTAACAAATATTTTTTGGAAAAATATCAAAATGCTAAAAACTTCACCAAATTCTAAGTTGAGAAAACATAACTTATCTCAATGCAAAGGAAGCATTATTTTTACATCATTCACTAGCACTTAGAAAACATACATCCATGTCTTTTTATAGTAACCACTTTTATTCCATTAAGAAAATGGTAGTGTAATTTATTTATAAGGTAAGACAACTCAAATACCAAAGAAATCATTTGAATAAACAAAGCTAAAATTTTACAAGAGTCCAAACATTTTTTTAAATATGATTTCAAATGGATAAAACTCATACTTCCATTTTCATATGATCTTCAATTAAAAAATTAGTGCACAATAAAATTATTTTAAGCTTAACTATAAATTTCAACATTAAACCAAATGATCACACATGGTTTAGTAATTGTATCCTATCTTAACAATCATTTCACTAAATCCAAGTTTACATCTAGGACCTCAAACCAATAATCTTTCATATTATACAAATAAATCAAGACTTTAAAATGATAGTCTAACTTCAACATACTATATCTTGTAGCATTGCAATTCAAATGGGATTCTACATTTTTAGTAAGGAAAACCAACAAGTACAATCATACCAAATGAAATCATTTATCACTTAAAATCTATCAATGTCAAAAAAAACAACCAACCAACTCAATGCTTCAATAAGTTTTACAAAATCAACATCTACAAACATATTTAATCATAGCTATAAGTACCTACACTATAAAAACAAGATCAATTACTATAATAATGTCATTTTGTATTAATAAAGAGTATGTTATATTTTCACACTAGAACTAAATTCAAACTCAGCATCATTCTCTAACAAAGAAATCAAGTTGATAATCAAGATAGTCATTGCTTTAAAACCTTCCTCAAAATTATATAATAGACTACTAAATCAAAACAAGCATAACCTTATTTATACATAGCCATGTTCAAAAAAATAGATAAGAATAAACATGTAATCTAAATATTATAAATTTATGGAACCCTTCTATCAATGAATATTAACTCTCATAAAATAAGACTGAGCAAGATCCATCTAAATACTCATCACACCATCTATTAATAAAGACTTGATTATAATACGAATTTTTATAATAATAATCAAGGAAGTTGTTAATAGTTAGTAGATATATTATGAAAATTTTATATTGAACATTTCTAGTTATATCTCTATATGATCATAGCTCCAATATGAAATGACATTTTCCAACAATTTATAAAAATAAACTACAATGTGAATTCTTAGTTATAAAAAATTGTCCATAATATTTCCTCATGCAATGTCAACATGAGACCAAACATGCATGAAGACATAAAATTGTTTACTCATGCCTTAAATTACTGTTTTCACTTGTATTTTCACCCTTTGAGGAGATTAAATGCTCTCCTCATCTAAGTGGCACAATGGAATCACCTCTAGGCTTGTGGGTAGCCTAAGGAATGAGGTGAGTCTCTAGATAGGGCTAGCTCCCTTGATGTACCACTTAGGATTATAACTAATAATAACTTTGGAGATGAAAATGGAGAAGGATAACTTAAATCAAACTAATATAAGGGAGGTGATACACCAAATTGATTGATAACATCCAACCATATGCATATTACACTTGAAAGCAAATGACAAACTAAAAATACACTATCCAATCTATGTCTTCTTCCATCAATGTTACATTTTGGGGTTATGGATGAATGTGAAATGCTAAGAGGAATATAAAATAGGCCTTTAGTGTCACTAATGAAGATACTAACTCACTTAAACTTTTACATTTCTTGGAACACATCACATACCCTACAAGAATAGGTGACAGAATGTGACAACTTGCTAAGGAATCCATAGACTTCACTAAGAAAATTCAACATTCAAGTAAATAAAACTATGAATAGTCATGGAAGAGGTAAAAATTATTAATTTTATTGATCAAAATCTATACAAATTATTATGGCTTCACCATACTCAGGTGGAACATCCATACAATGGCCAAAATGGCTAGTTCTTATAGAACTTGAGAGAGAGAGAGAGAGAGAGAAGTCCAAGTGTCACAAGGACACTTGTCAATATGATAAAAGGAGATAATTGTGTATTTTTATATGTTATGGGATGAACAATGAAATTTAAATAGCTATAAGTGTCAATCTAAATCATAAACTTCATGAAAAGTGGCAAGAAAACTCCTCAATTGGCTCAAAAAAACTACCTACATGATTATTCATATTTTAACGCCTTGTAACTGATTAGTATCAGGCCCAATTATTTGAAATAATATTAAGGGTCTCATTCATTCCTCTCCATGAATTGGTTGTAGGCTTGGTCCTCTAGAATCACTTGGGAAGGAGTAATCATCATCTATTGTCCAAAAAACTGCTCTGTCATGCACCCTACCCACTTGGCCTCCAAATTTTCTTGAGTTTTCCATCAATATTTTTTGTATGGAGTGAATTAATATTTAAAATACACTCCATTTCCCTATAATAATTATGGATATCGTAAAATGATCTCATTTAAAGTTTTTCATCTTCTTCACTAGTTTGTCCAATATGCCAAGTTTGATTGGCTGAGTTGAATCACCTATTTGGGGAGATTATAAGTTGTTTTATGGAATTAAATTAATATTATTAGTTATTAAAATTCTCAATATTCACTCCAAATTTTTTTCACCTCTTAACTACTCCTTTAGCCTACACAACACACAAAATAGTGAGAAAAACCCTATTTTTACCCCCATCTGTATAATTCCATATATAAAAAAAGTATGTGAGGGATATTTATATATTCCTTTTAAACATAAAATATATATTATATTCATACTATTCCATTTTATTATCTTTCTAATCTCACTTTCTCTATCAGGTGCTAGCTGAGGATTTAATAGGGTTTTAGGCCTATTTTTGGTCTTACGGTTGGTTCATAAATATCCAACATATAACATGAAAAAAAATTATAAAAATATGATATTTATATACCCTATTAACCTCCCAAAATTCCTTTAAATCCCATGTAAAACATCAAGAAAGATATGAGCAATCAAAGTCCTCTTATTGAGCTTGTTTTCACCATTCCTGCATGTTTGAATTATCTCAAGTGTCAAAAAAAAATTATCTGTGATTTATTTACACTTAAATGGCTTGGAAACCTTAGTATTAATATTTTTAACATGTTCCAATAATATTTAAGGTATATCTCATGTTGTAAGTGTGACTGACTCCTCATTTTATCACTAGGCCTCAACATTGCCCTTTAGGTTTGACTACAACTTGAAGTCTAATCATGGTTTGGATGGTTCCTTTTCATATAAATATATAAGAACCTATATAATTCCATTATAAACATTTTCCAATAATTTTAAATTTTCACTTAGTGTTATAATTACATATAGCCCTTTATTTGGGCATCAGGCCTAAAACCTACCTAATAAGCTTGACTACAACCTTGGAGTTCTTTAGTACCTTGTTTGGTTTCACCCCTATTCAAGGTGTTCTCCAAACTATCCTAGATTTATTCAAACTTATCAACTCACCTTTAAATCCTTCAATTACTCCCTCTCATCTCTTTTCCCAAAAATGTGGGCTTCACGCATGGGGAAAGTACCCCTATCTCAGACAAAATAGGGGGTACTTCTCCGATTTGTCTAGAAAAAAAACACTTTTTTGGGATTCCTAAAGTCTCATATATTCCCTATAAAAAATTACATCTATTGGTAACCTCATTTGACCTCTCAAAACCCACAAACCCAAAACTATCTCCTAGGAAAGTAGATAAATTATATGGATTTCTAGTGTGAACTGTGTATGCTTGTTTTGGGATTATTTTTTGATGTGTGAGGATGTATCTACTCCAAAAAAACCTTAAATAATTAATTATAAAACCATTCATCACCTCACTCCTTTCACATGTCCCTCATGTTCTTTTCTTCGTTAGGGTTGAGCATAACTTTGATTGTGTTGACCTCCAAAATACACCTATAGGTGTATATTGTATGACCTAGGCCTAATGTTAGGAGTTTTTAGGCTCTCAATTAATACCTATAAGTCTTAAATTAAATTTTTTAACTATTAATATCCTTTTTAAACTTTAAAACATTACTTTGGCATCAAATTTGAGGTGATTGGTCAAACTGAGACCATTTTTCTTGTAGGACCTATTGTAGGTGTGTTTCTCTCATTTGGGCCTTGATCATGGTGTATTAATATATATTGGTACTATTAAAACTATGATGTAGATATTTCCATCACTTTTCACTTCCATTTTTTCAAACACCTCATACAAGCCTTGTTTCTCAACTTTATGGATTGTTGGCTGAGATATCCCCTTTTCAACCCCTACTATAGGTGTGTATACAAGGTTTGTGAGAGGTCAACAGGTATTTTTTACATTTTTTATAGTTCATGAAGTTATTCATGATCCTCATAAAAATTTTCACTTTCTTTTATCATAATTCCAACCTACCATAGTTCTTCTCGTGCACTTTGGATTCATAACTAAGCTTTTTTTAGTTCTGATTAAGACTTTGCTTTAGTGACCTCTGTAGGTGTCATTAGGTTCTTGTGACTTGGATTATAGTTCTTATAATAATCCCTTTAACTTATTTTGGTAAAAAAAAACATGCTTCATTTTGAACTCATCTTGAGGGTCTCAAAGCACTACCCTACCCTATTGTAAGTTAACATTAGCTTAGTGTACAGACTGTTGGATCTCTTAAAGAGCATGACATCACTTACATCTTATTTTGATGATTTTATATACTATGATCATTACACTTATTTAATATAAACATTTGACCATGATGGTATGATTTTAGTATTTTCAATTTTTAATGAAGGGTCTCTTTTCCCTCTCAACCCTATAGACATCACTGAGGGACTTTTAGTGATGATTTGGTAAATTTGGATCTCTAAAAAAGCAACCTCCATTTAATTTCTACCCCTAAAACTTGGCATGGCTCCTTTATACACTATGGGATACAATTTTAACCTATTTTGATGATTTATAAACACTTTAAAACCTATTTTAATGTACCTATAAAAGCCTCTTAGGCCTCTATTTTACCATTTTAGGGATTAAAGCCCTGAATTTAGTCACTTGAGTTTTGGTCACAATTTGAACTTATCCTTGTCAAATTAAATCTATAATTAGGTCTATCATGGTATTTTTATCACATAAATACTTTTAAGTAAGGTTTATTCACATGCTTCAACCTCTCTCTCATGACTCTTGCTCTTTGTAATGTCACTTGAAAGTGTGTTTGGTGTGTAAGCAGCAAAGTATAAAGTTGTGGGTAGTGAGTATAAATTATATGTTCCAATGGTGTTTTAAACTTCTACAAAAGTTCCAAATTCATTCCAAAAGATTTAAAAACCTTATAATATCTCAACACTCATTTTCAACATGACTAGTTATATGATAGCAACTATATATGGCTATCCAAAAGGGCAGACTATAAGAAAGTAGTATATATAACTATTTTCATGGAAAAAGTTGCCTTGAAAGGTGATATGAAAAGAAATGAGATAATTTTAAAACATTTGATACATTATTAATGACCTATCACAACCCTTGGAAGACATTTTTAAAGCATGAAAATTAGAAATAATGGAAAACTGCCAATCAACATAGAATGGACCAGTCTACAAACTTGAGGTGAATTTCCCATAAAATTAACATAAAAATTTAAAATAATCATTGGTAACATTAAATTAATAATTAAAAATTCTCTCAAATCAAACTCATCAATTTATTCATATGGAATTCCTCAAACCAATGCAAACCCTGTAGGGTGCATGGATGAGCAGGTAGATTTTCATAGTCAACTTTAAATAAATGGTTCATAAAGAAAAATTTATCATTATAAAACCTATTTATATGAAATTTAAGGTCTATAATTTTAAAAAAATCTCCAAAAATAATTATTCTTGAAACCCCTTATGCTGACCATACCAAGTACAAACCTGCAAGTCAATTTTATGTGTTTAAAAACGTGCAAAGGAAGAAAAATGATTTTGAGAAATAAATGGCATATCTACATCAAAACAAACATGTTATTGATATTTTTAAATATTAATAGTCACATTTAAACCTTTTCCAAGTGGCACACTTCCCAAGGAGGTTCTACAAGCACCATTTTCTCTAAGAAAACTACCTTTTCTCTAAACAACTTGCCATATTTTTAGTAGTGTCAGTTATCTAAGAATTATAATGACACATGGAGAATTAAATCACATTTTTACACTTACACATTTCCCAATACACCCGTACAAAGCATTAAATGCACCTTTTTGACCCCTCAAATGACCCAAAAATGATATAAGGACATAAAAACTAATTGACCAAAGCTAATATAACATTATTTGGCATCAATTAACCTATAAAAAAACCTCATGAAAACATATTATACCCACTTATAGACCTAAAAATTCAATTTTTTACTAATGGTGCCCTAATTTAACTTAAAAGGCAAATTTGGTCAACAATAACATAGTTCCATTTACACTCATACTATAAATGACTATTAATTAAATCATAAATTATTACTAATATTAAAAATAAAATAAAAAATTTATTATATAAAACCAATGTACTTTTTCATGAAAACTTATCAAATCAAGGCTAAGAGTTCTCAAGTAGATGAAACATATAACATCAGTTACAAAACCTTTTCTATTACCTTAAGCAGTCACTTAAAAATTAGGTTTATGTTGATATATCCAAATATATGCCTACAAGAGAATATTAAATGACTATCATAGTGGAAGCTTGGCTTCAATACAATAAATAATTATAACATGGTCATTGTCAATAGTGACTAAGAATCAAACCTTCACCAAATACCTTACTTAAATAAATATATATATTTTCTTCAAAACACATATCATCTGCATGCCTCTAAAATACATTAGCATGGGAAAAATTATTCCATAGTCAAGAATAAAACTTCCATAAAATAATCCTCTGAAAAAATATAAAAAATAATGTGAAACTTGAGACCAACCTTATGGTGGTAGCCCTACCCACCCCAACCATCAGTATGGGTTTGGAATAGGTAATCTAAGGCTCAACATCATAAAATAAAATATAAAATGAGGGTTTATAGAGATCTAGTCCACCACTACAGGGTTTCTCACATAATAAAAACACAACAAAGACCCAAAAAAACATTTCAAGATAGGATTCCAACCAAATACCTATGTTAAAAAATAAGATGCTAAATAAAATGAAAAATTATTAAAAAAATTCATTAATCAAATGAAACATTATCCATAACAATGTCACACTCACTATGTCAATACACCATCCAAAAAATAAGATACATTTAAGGCAACCAGACCCATCAGGGTTTTCCAACAAGCAACCACATTATTCATTAAAACAAAATTAAATTAGATCTAACTTAGTCTAGAAACTATGTGCCTAAAACCACTTGCATGGTGATGAGGAGGTTTCAAAAAGGAATAAAAACATTCCTAAAACTTACCCATCTTCCTTGGGATTCTCAAAATCAATCACATTAGAAACTATACGAGAAATGGAACCACAAAAAATTAACTTAATTGTAAAAATAATGCAATGCTCACTATTGTTTTATCTCTCTCCTATTTTTTCCTTTTCCACCACTTTTATTCTCTCACCCATCCATATTTTATTTATCAACAATCTTCCATGGCATTCTTAACTTCCTCCATTCCACTACCATCTCATGAATGAAACATGAGTAGTGGTACTTAGACTTCTTCCATGTTTCACATGGTTATCACAGCAAACCCTAACACTTTTCCCCATTTCTTTAACTTCCTATCCAACAATCCAAAAAAATAAAAATTCTTCAAAAATGAAATGATTTCAATATCCATGCAACATTTAAAAACCCTAATCTCATGGTTAAGTCATTGAAATTGAATGTCAACAAACAATGATGTCTTATGATCCAAGTGACCTTTTTACCAATTTTTGCATCTCTTTTTTTACCCTAAGTTAAAAATACTTCCAAAATATAATAATCATTAAATTTTAGTGAAATAAAAAATAGGTATATTCGAACCTTAGGTGCTTATGAAACCATCAAACTAAGACACAATCATTACATCTTTTAAGTATGGTGTGACCCTAAATCTTTAACATGATAAGAATTGAAAATGAATCACCATCAAAAGGTCAAGGAAGCTCTTTAAACTTGTAAGATTATACATTTAAACCTAATGTAGCCATAAAATATTGAGTTACTTCAAAAAACTTGGTAAATTCCTAAATAGTAATGAATAACATAAATAAAACAAGCACAATTGGCTACATGTCAATGATGGCCTCCATAATAAATCATAAAATATATGCATAGTATTGGTAATTTACAACACAAAGAAAAATGAAAACACATGGTGGACTGAACAGATCTTAATTTTTACCTCCTTTTCCATATATATGTATGAATTTATTATGAATTTTTGGTGGTGCATTCCAAGCATGGATGTATCTCAACTCACTAGTTGTTACCTAGAATCTTGAAAGGACATTAATAATACCAATTCAAAAAACAAACTTAAAATCATAATAAATACTAAACAAAGTACATTTGTATCCATTTATAATTGAGATATAATTTAAATATCATAATGCATGAAACAAACATCAATCAGATCTGATATCAATGTTTCAATAGTCCTAAAATGTCTCAACAAATCAATACAATAAAACACATTATTATTCCATGCTTGGGTGGGATATGAAAAAATAATTCTGCTATAATCAAAATATATCATCAAAGATATGCTTCTATGTAGGTTTTGTATCATGTATATTGTGACCATCAATGCCATTGACATATTAATCATACATAATAGTCATGTTATTGTGACCGCCTTCTGCATAATCATCATCATAATCATAATCATCCTCTTGATCCTAAACTTTTGTTTTCTCACTCTTGTATTTTGTTGTATCTATATATGTAAAACCAAATGCCTCATATTGTGATATTAAACTTTTTTAATTTTTTCTTTGTTATTTATTGTATCATGCACCTCTGTTATTATGATATTAGATATCTTCAATTAAAAATTAGCTAAAAATATGCTTTCATTTTTTATTCCATTCTCTAAAAATTTGTTTTCTCTTGAAACTATAATCATTTCACTTTCATGTTCAAATGTGACATACTCATGATCTTTACCCAATGTTTCTCCCATTTCTCTCATCTATAATCTTCTTAGTTGTACATCACATTCATCCAAGGTAGGTTTAATTTTAAATATAGTAGAACATGTTTTTATTCAAGTGTGACCGGTAGCTCAATAAGTCCAATGTAACGTTGAGGCCCTGTAATATTACCCAAGTGTTGATTTTCATACCCAATATATTGGAGAAGTGTGATGCTACATATATTGGCTTCACAAAATGATGCAATATCAATATTAGTACATTTCTTTCCATGTATGAAGGGGTTAATTTAATACTTAAAAACATGAGTGGCATTGACTTTGGAAATCATACTTCACAATCAAATATGGTTATTTAATATTCTATCATTTATACATTACTATAAATAATATGACAATAACTTTCATAATTTATACGTGATATAATAATTATTCTAATTGATTGATTTTATCTAACTGATTATGTCTTTCTATCCAATTTATTCACTACTATAATCCCTCATCTTGAAATGGGGGAAAAAATGGGGTAAAAAGATAAAAAAATACTACAAAATATATACTCAACTAGTTATCATGGCATAGTATGACCTTAGTGGTTTAGATATTGCTACAATTTTTGGGAGCATATGTGTTGCACATACAATCAATATTAAAAATAACAAATTATAGATTTTAAAATACTACACATTCTAGTTTCAAATAATGTAAAAGGTTAAAAAATAAATCATTGGTATATATTATGGGGTATATGCCATACATATGCACTCATATTATAGAAACTAAGTACAAATTCATACAATTTTTAGTGCACAATATAGACTCTTGCACAAGTTTCAAATAGAATTTATAAATCTACATCTATATATAATATAGATTTTAAATTTATCAATGGGGCATGATATAAATTGATGCACACTACACTAATTTTAAATTTAAATAGCATAATATAGTCTTTTATAATATACTATATAGTGTTTATCATCTCTAGACATGGTAGTGACATGGATGACATCCATTCTCTTTTGACCATGAATTTAAGAACAAAGTTATAATTGAATCATAATCCATTTTTAATGGTTGATTTAGTTAGTATTTGTAGATATCTAATTTCTATCACTTTTGTGTTGAGATTTCAATTCTAAATGATTTTATATAATAATGCACAAACTAGACCAAAATCACCAAAACTCCATAATTTTGTCACACATGTCATGTGTATGTGTTTATTCACATCCATGTATCCCTAATTGGGGTGATGCATTTTATGGAATTATTATCTTCTCCTAATTCACTTCAATTCAAATTTCATCCAATAAAAATGACATTTTGGACCACTAAAATCCTCTGATTTATTTGTACATATCACATACATGTGCCAATTCATGTCTATACTACCCTAATTGGGGTATTAACATGTACGCAATTGACACCTTCCTCTAATTCAACTCTAGTCAAATTAAAACTAAGTAAATTAATATTTTTGACTATTTTGATTAAACAGGTAATCAATTTCCAAGATTTTAAAAAATACTAAGTAAAATCATTAAGAAAATCAAATTAAATTAAGAACTTAAGTGAGAAATCCATGTAAAGTTATTTAATATCTATTATTCGAAATTCACAATTCAAAATATTTAGGCCATGACCTCACCCATGACATAATCATAGGAGTATCATCCACAAAGCTTTTAATGGAGATAAACATCAAGATTATGGCTACCAATGCCTCATTAATGTTCCATTATTCTAAATATTTACGACCATATTTATTTCTTATCCCTCCAAGTTGATTGGATTTGTGACCATCCATATTGATCTTGAGATGGAGGACCACAAATTAGTTTCTTCATTTTGGAAAACTATAAATACATGATCCATGGCCATAAACTTTAAGCTTTTTCATGTATTAAAACTATGAAAAAATATCTCTAGAGATATTCACTCATCCTTTCAAAATTTATCAAACCAAGAGCTAAATACATTGTTTCAAAGAGATATGTATGGAGACACTTGTGCTATTGCATTGACAAAGACTTGAAGCACCAAATCTAGGCACAAACATGATTAATGGACTAATCTAGAATGAGGCCCACTTGGGGAAGGTATTTTCCAAGTTTTTTCTTGTCTAAGTATCTTGACTCCATTAATCTATGCCCCTGAGGGAGTAGGACTAGCACACTAGTTATTTATGCTCTATCATTTGTTTTATGTCTTAAATACATGAACTAAACTACTATGTAATCTTATTCTACATTTTGGCATGACCAATGGTATCATAACCCATGAAATTATTATAATTACTTATTATCATATCATTTTATCAATTTTTGTTGCTAAATTTTGTTCAAATTGGCTAAAATTTGAATATTTTTCATTCTCAATCTGTTGACTATGGAATGATGAAAATGTTAGCTGCAAAACTATAGATTTAGAAGGAACTTTTGCAAAATCATTACAAAAAATAGTAAAATCATGTATGAAAATCATAAAATCATCCATGTTTTGGACCTCCATTGTGTATTTGAGAATTCAAATCTTTTATTTATGAAATCAACAAAGATAATTGTGAATTCCTTCTACAGATTTTAGGGTTTTTCTATGTTTATACAAAACTATGAATTTGAAAATATTAACTATGAAATCAGTATCTATATTTTTGAAATCATTTTTTCTTATTCCACATTTTATTTTGTAGGTTTTATATAAATAGTGAATTTAAAGGACATAAATGCAAAATCACATGAATTCACAACTATGAATTCTTTGGACAACTGTGAAATCATGTTATAGAATCATTAAATTATTTTGCTTTGTTTTTGTGTTGTCTGTAAGTTTTTTAGACGTTAAAAAAGTGAAGCATAAAATTTTGAGATTACCTTATATAAATAAAAAATATTCTAAGTAGATAAATCACTAAGGTGGGTTGCAAAATCATCCAGGTAACTATGAAATTATTCCTATAAGTTTTTTTTACTTTATGTTTTTTTGTGTTTTTCATTATCTTACAATTTCATAGTTTACACTTTATTGTATAACTATGAAATCATTCTAGATGGTATATTTTCATGGTTTTGAGATAATTTATAGGTATCCTTAATTATCTAATCAATCACAAACCAATCCTCTAATGCTTCTTGTAGGGATTTAAGCAAAAGAGGAGTTTAACATATTAATGAAACCATATAACATTGTCTTTTGGTGTTTTAAAAACTTGTGCAAAGAACTTTATTTTTGTTTTTTTTTGTCATTTCAAATTTCTAAACAAAGTCCAAATTTATATCACATTTCCATAAGTGTTTAAAGATTAAAATCACACTTAGACTTAGAGATCCTAAGAGAACTTTGTTTTTGTTCTTCATTTTTTGCAAAACACTTATTTTCATTCTATTAAATCCTTGCACATATGCTCTCCCTTCATCCCCTTTAAGAAACTTAGGTGACCAAAAATACATTTATTTACTTATTTTGTTGATTCAAACTTGAATAAATGTTGCATATGCTCTCTCTTTATTCCTAGGGATTTGGATGACTCAAAAATGGCCTAGTTCTTGCTTTATTTTTATTTTTAGTTTGTGAGTGGGAATTCATCACCTCCTCATGGTTATTTATGTGGAATTCGACCTAAGGTTTCATCTCTCAGAATTTTTATAACCCCACTTATTTTGTGGGGTATATAAATTGAGCATGACAAATGGATGGGGTAGTGGTTGAGAGGTTATCTTAACTAGATACAAGAGGATTTAGTTTAAGTGATAGTCTAGACATTGGACTTCACTAAGCAGTACATAGATAAAGATTTTGTGTAAGGTAAAATACCCTTGCATAACAAGTTATGTACTTTTAATCCATTTATGGATATTTATTATGCCCAAGTGTTTATAGGCACTTGTGGACCATTTATAATATCCAATCAAAACTTTATATTGATTGACCCGACTTATTGTATATTATCCTTCCAAATTTCAAGTTATTTCAATGCTCTAAGTTACTTGACATATGTCCATTCTTGAGAGACAAAAGGGTTATTAAAAAACTCTACTTATATGCACTCTTTATTTTTTGGATTAACAATTAATTCCTTTCAATAGTGGTATATACGTGTAATTTTTAATGGATACTATGCATACCTTGCATTAATTTAGTGTAAGAGTGTGCACTTAGGTCCTTATTCTTATTTACTTCAATTGTTAGTATAAAATAACCATGGTGCACAAATAAAAAATGTCCTAAAATCCTCTCAAACCAATTTGAAGTTCTATTTTCAAGTATTTGATTTAAGGAAAATTAGTTTGCACTTGAGTTTTACTCATCACTTAGGCTTAAGTATTTTACTCTTTATGTTTGGGTTGCATCACTTGGATGGGATTTTGGTTTGATTTTAAATCCTTACCTAATTACAAGTGTTGTTCCCATATTTTACACATTGACATCTATTTACACATTGAGATGTTATGTTATTTGCACTACCATTTTACACTTGACCATTTCTCACAACCTTACATCTACCATTTGAAACAATAACCTTTGTCTCACTTGGTACCATTACACTACCTTTTTTTTTTTGATTTCAAACTTAAGTTTTCTTGTGTTAACCTATACCATGATTTCCTAGACCTTTGGACTTTATTTTTTACTGTGTAGTTACACTACCTATTTTCTACTAAAGTTTGAACTTAGATTTTCTTATGTTCACCATACACTCTAAGTTCTTGGACCATTTGATCTTCTTCTAATTTGATGATTGAGACCAACCACAGTCTCATTATCCTTTTGTATGGTATCAACACATTTTAAACTTTGGTTTTCTTGTGTTATCCTACACTCTAAGTTCCAAGATTGTTATACCTTATTCTAATTTATTAATTTTAGCCTACCAAGGTCAAACATACCAAAGACTTTGCTTCTTCTCATTTTGTGTTGATACATTGTCCAAGATGATTATAAATTTTATAAGGACCATTTGATAGTGTTTTAAAAATTTCAAATTGAACCAAAGCTACATTTGAAACATTAGTAAAAAATTGGTTAACATTCCAAACATATAGAGATACACTCACATTTGGGTTTCTTACAACCCTAGTTATGAAGAAGAAAATTTTTAACATGGAGAAGAACACTTAGTCATGTATAAATAAATACCTCCCATTATGGGATAAAACCAAGGTTAATACATTGACAATCAACCACTTGAATACCAAGATGAGGCTCTCTTAATATTGATATAATTAAGAACTAGACTTCCTCCAAATTTTCCAAAAGAATAATTGCATACCCTCATTTGAATATAAAATTAACAGTATAACCAGTTATTAAATAATAACCTTACACTCAAGTTACCAAACCAACCATTAATTATTATATCAAACGGAAGGGTCCATTGGTGGATTCTTCCTAAATTGGTCATATTATTGTGTCTACAATACAACAAATTAGTTAGCACTATGAGAATTTGCTTATTGTTGACTTAACTTCTTTGACTAAAACATTATTTAACAATACCATGTCTATAGAGAAAAATAATTTACCTGAACAACTAAAATAAGACCAAGATAACCCTACCCATGAGGTAGACATTTTAGCTCCTCTTGAACAAGTTTTGCCATTAAATGTTTCGCACCAAGTTCCACTTGATATGTAGTACACATTATTCAACCATTAGGAAACCATTATTAATACATGATGTGTACCTGATACTTATCAACAAGTGATAGATCACTCACAACAATAAACCATTAATAATCACCACCCAAAAAAGAGGTGGATAATTTACATAATACAATACCAACTTCTTCTAATTTACAATAACAACAATTTTTTCTTGTAAACCAATAATGATAATGTCTTACTTTAATTCAACTCCAAGTTCCTCAAAATTAGTATATTCCCTATATCCTAAAATAAAAAATTCATTGGAATCACTATTAGATACCTATGGATTAACAACATAATTATATGAATCAAAAATGCCATACCTATTCCTATATACCTCAGAACTAGCAACAAACACTGAACCAAACACATAACTTAGGACATACGGTACACATTCCCAATAAGAACATGCATATAGGATCCATTCTTACCCACACCAACCCTAACCAAACCTATCAGTTTTTGAACAATTAGTAGAACTATCTCCTTCCACCATAAACCCCTCAAAATATCTAAGAGTGGAACATAATGAAATATGTAGTCTTAAAGATTTAAACAAGTAACCAAACCAAAATGTACAAGTTTGAAAAGATAGTCCCTATCTATTTTATGTGATTATTCTTCAAGTACCCTTCCTATCTCATGTTGACATACCCAAATTTGATAAATATAAATGGAAGGGTGACCCTAGAGAGCATATAGATTCCTTCTTTGTTACATGCCAAGAGGTAGCCTATAGTAGCGTGTAATTACTATGCTTATTTACATATATCTTAGGAGGGCAAGCCTTAGATTGGATTATAAAATTACTTAAAGGATCGATAATGAATTTCAATTATTTATCAAAAAAAATTGTTAACCACTTTTCTTACAACATTGAACATGAGCTGACAATGGTTAACTTATGTAAATCCACACAAAGGGATAGAGAAAACTTCAATTCTTATATACAATGGTGGATAGCACTAGATAGTTGCTTCTAACACAATCTACCAAATAGACATCTAGTTGATATCTTCACATAGAACCTACACCTTGATGTTGATCATAATCTAAGACTCACTTGTGCTATTATATTAAAAAAAATCATTGATAATGGCATACAGATTAAGAAGGAACTTATTTTTAAAGGATTGGTTAAAATCTATTCCCAAGCTCAAACATTATATCAATCCCAAGAACCTACTCAGACCAATATCACTAAGAATCCTAAGACCTTTAATAAAAATAATAACATGGTAGGTATTTGGGTTACCAAATCATGACATGTGTAAATAGTGCAAGAACCACATATTTAAAATATGCCACTAAATCCACCACTCACACTATAAATATATCCACCATGCATAGGATTCTTAGACATGGGTCATTCAGTGACCTAGGGGAGCCCATTAAGTTAGTGTTCAAGAAATTATGTGTTGACAACATGATTATTTGGCTTATGTCAAAACCCTTTCATGAGGATCAACTTAAACCTAACTGGTATCTTGAAGATGAATTTTTTTATTTTCATCATGTTGTTGGCCATGGAGTTTACAAGTGTATGTAATTAAAGCACATTATTTAAAACTTGCTAGAGAATGGAGAGATTGAGTTAGACCATAGACCTCTTAATACCAATCATAATATGGGTATTTACAAAGACCCATTTCCCAAGTATAAAAACCAATAATAAATGAATAATCAAAACCAAAGATAAGAGTGTAATCAATAGAATAATCAAGGTTATAATCAAAATTAAAATCTGAACAATAATGTAATCAAGATCATGACACCCAAACCAATAAATTCAAGTATCATGTTTTTTCATATGATTACAATAACACCATAGGGCATATTACTAGTAATCACATCACTACCATTAAGATCAAGTCTTGTGTACCATTTAATGTTGCTCAAAACATGAATCCCTTTATTTAAGATCACCATCCTCTATTTCAGGTAATTATTCACCAAGTTATGTCACTTCTCTTGCACCTCAATTTCTATGGGTTACCATTCCTAGACCTCATCATTCATCTAATTATAATAACTCCCTCCTAACTCAAAATTATGTAGTCATAACTAGACAGCTGAAAGTTATCCTCCATGACCCTTTGCCTTCTTCCAACACTAATTTTAAGCCAAACACTTTACCAATTAAGACCAAACACTATACTAACTAAGACCAAACCTACTCATCCCACTATCGAGAAGCCATATAATATCAGTGAACAACTAAGAAAAACATCAAAATAGATCTCACTTTTGGATCACTTGTGTACATCTAAAGTTCACAAGACTATATTGAATGATTTCCTTCAATAATCCACTATGACTGATGACATCAATCTTGACCAATTCCAAGTGCTTGTGGGGCATTTATCTCTAAGATAGTAGCTTACCTTTAACCAAGAAGATATGTCATCCCTTGGTCCCCTGCATAATAATCCCCTATACATTGAAGTTGTTATTTCCCAATATAAAATTAAATAGGTTCTTATATACAATGGATTTGGATTGAATATAACATCATTGAAACTAGTCTAGACATTGGGGTATATGGTGTTAGATATGCAACTTGATACCATCACCATCAAGGCTTATGATAATTTAGAAATAGAATATGTATGAACCATTTGGTTACCAATCATTATTGTGCATGTTACCCATGATACCCTCTACCATGTCATTGATATAGAACTACCTTATAATCTACTTCTTGGTTGTCCTTATACCTGTGAAGTGTGATTAGTCCCTTCCACCTTACATCAATGCATCAAGTTTCCATATTTTGGTTTAGAGGTCATTGTTTACAATGATTTACAACCATACCAATATTTCAAACACCTATAAGTTGACTACGACAACTACACCTATTGTCCTAGTATTGAATTAGTAGGCAATAAAGGTAAGGTGAGGTTTGTGAACCTCCCAAGTCTAATTATATTGAGCCTAGTGATATCCCTTCCACTTATAATGATTTATTTCCCTCTACCATGTCCACCCATTTTACTATTTAGGATGATGGTATTTCCCCATATAGCATTCATGATACATTCCACATTATAAAATCACCTAAGCCTCCTAAGTACTATGGCCATCCTAAACCTTATAAAAATCTTGGTAGGCCCAACATGATTTGGTAAAAAATACATATCCACTCTATAGTATCCATTCATCTTTATCCATGATACATCACCCAATCAAGATAAAGCCACCAACACCAAGGGTGGTTTTTGTATGGTGATAATTTTTCTAATTGCTTCCAGAGTGCCAAGTATATTATACCAAATAGAATCATGGATAGCCTATACTATACAAGAAGAGAATTTGGATCCAATGCATAAGGAATTATTAAATCCATTTTAACTTATAAACCTATAGGGAATCGAGGTCTTGTAATTACCCCACTTGGGGGTGACCCCATTAATTCTGAGAGTGATTCCTCTTCATCAACTGACAATCAAACTCTTGGTAGTGATGTAGCATCCCATTATAGCACCTATGATGAGTTGGTAGATACTGATTTATTTTATTCTAATTCCATCATGATCATTATAGACCATTATCCACTTACCCTTCATCATCTTAACCGAGTTGATTGAGACCATCAAGATTCTATTATACCACTAGATGACTTCTAGAATGAGGAATCTATTGTTAAGTTCATGGACCTTCAATATGAATTACAAGCGGGTGATCACAAATAGGGTTTTAACTTCTATTTGGACCCTATTACCTATTTAGGAGATCAGGTGAACTTTCTTGGTCATGATAAAAATAAAACATCAAGATCCTTGGGTGAAAACCTCTTTGGGTCACCCTTGGGTTAGGGAAAGAGTAAAGATAAAGATAAGTCCAATAATGAAAATGTGTTTCAGGCACTCTTGAATGAGTAAGTTCACCTTTCCCCTCATGAAGTGTAGTGTCCACCTAGGCCAAACATTACCATTGGTTCAAGCATCATTTCTGAAGAACATGGTTTTTTTTAGTGCCTTTCTCAAGATTTTCTTGAGATATTTACCAACTGGACATTGCCTATAATAGTTGATTTATATTCCCCCTTTATGGGCAAATATTTTGATCAACAAGTAGCTAAAGATGATCCATTCTCTTCCTTACCTAATATTCTTTAGTATAGCTCAACATTATTATTCAAAGATACTATGGAGATCAACATTGGTACATATGATGATCCCAAGATGGTTTATCTAGGTTCATCTCTCACTAATAAGGAATTTGATTTCATTATTACAATTTTGAAGGATTTCATTGGTATATTTCATGGTCCTACTCAGACATGTTTGGCATTGATCCTTCATTGGTGGTATATCATATGGTTCTCCATCTAGATGCCAAACTAGTCAAATATAAATTATATAAAATACATTCATGCATATCCATCCTATTCAAAAAGGAGTTATAAAAGTTACTAGATGTAGGGTTTATTTGACCACTTGACTATTCTGAGTGGATCTCTAACATTGTCCTAGTTAATAAAAATCCATAGGGCATTCACTTATGTATCAATTTTAGAGACATTAATAATAAATGTCCTAATGATGATTTCACACTACCTAACATTGACATGATAGTTGATTCAATGGTAGGATATGAAATATTGTACCTCATGGATGGATTTTAAATGTATAACCATATTAAGATTGCACTAAAGTACCAATATAAGACAATTTTCACCACTCCATGGGGAACATTTTATTATTAAGTCATGCCCTTTGGCTTGAAGAATGCAGTTGTAACCTACTAGCATGCCATGAATGTCATCTTCCATGACATGATGTATGAAATCATTGATTATTACATTGATGATATCTTATCTAAATCAAGAACATCTTTAGGCCACCCTGATTTTATATGGAGAATCTTTGAGAGGATTCATTAATATAAGGTGCATCTTAATCCTAAGAAGTGCATCTTTGGCAGTTCTTCTAGTAAATTTATAGGGTTCATTGTGTCATAAAGAGGTATTGAGTTAGATCTAGCTAAGGTCAAGGTTATTTTTGAAATACATCCTCCATCCAAATTGAAACAAATTCATATCTTAAAGGGAAAAAATTAGTATATACGTTGTTTCATATCACAGTTGGTTGATAAGTGTCATCCATTTACACACCTTTTGAAGAAAGGTGTCACATTTCAATTGGATAAATATTATGAATAAACATTTTCCAAATTGAAGACCTACTTGGTTAATCTACCAGTAATAGCTTTAACTACATCATATAAACCATTGCTTTTATACATATTAGCACTAGGACATGCATTAGGGGCACTTTTGGATTAGCATGATAAATAAGGCAAAGAACATGCAGTATACTATCTTAGTTGGACATTAGTAACTTATGAACATAGCTATACACCTATGTAAAAGGTTTGTCTCACAATGGTGTTCACTTCCCTAACACTACATCACTATATGATAAATAAAAAAACCATTGTGATAGATAATATTGATCCTCTTTAGTACTTAGTGTCAAATCCCACTTTCATAGGCCACATGGCCAAATGGGTTATAGTACTAAGTGAATTTGACATGGAATACTAGAATCAGAATAACATCAAGGGACAAGTCCTTTTATATTAGCTTGTTTAAGCTCCTTTTATCCACACCAAGCCTCTTTCATTTGATTTTTCAAATGAATCAGTCATGAACCTAGATGAGGTAATCGTTGATTCCAAATAGAGGACACTATATTTTGATGGTTCATTCACCTCCCTTAGATCTGGAGATGGTACCTTACCATTCACACCACAAGGGAATCTTATTCCAAATGCATTTCATATTCTCTTATATTTTACCAATGACATGGATGAATATGAAGCCCTATTTTCTAGACTTTGTCTTACAATACAGTAGGATATCAATAAATTGATGGTATATGGAGATTCTCAACTAATCATCAATCAGGCCCTAAACCCATACCAAACATGAGATGAAAATATTATACCTTAAAATACTATAGTGATCAATCTTAAATATCAATTTCAATTTCTTAAGTTTAAACAAATACCATAGGCTAATAATTGAGTGGCAGATGCCATTGCTACCATTGGGTCTATGATACAAGTTGTCAGTGATGTCAGAGAGTATCAGCTCCTCATCGATAATATTTTTTAGATATCTCATGTACTTCCATATTAAAAGAGATTATATAATATTATTGGTCCTAATCCCCCTTGGTACTAAGACCTGTATACTTATCTTCAAGATCAAACCCTTCCATTGAACCTTTTAAAGACCCAAACAAAGTTATTCCTTCATAAAAAATCTTGTTATACCATATTTGTAAACATTCTCTATCATAGGGGCTATGATGTAATGCTTCTTCATTATTTATCTTTAGGATAACCTATGTTAGCACTTAAATATCTATGAAAGAATTTATGGGGCCCACACCAGTGGCATTATCTTGGCTAAGAAACTCCTTTGCATAGGATATTATTGGCCCAAAATGAATATAGATGCCTAAAACTATGTCAAGAAGTGTGTTAATTGTCATAATCATATCAATTTTATATATACACCTTCACTACCACTCTATTCAATTACTACACCATGGTCATTCGCAACTTAGGGACTTGATCTTATTAGGAAAATAAACCTTACTTACTATAGAGTATTTCACTAAGTGGATAGAGGACATACCCCTCACTTATATAATCAATATGTAGATATCCAAGTTTATTTATTTTCATATTATATGCCACTAATTCATCCCCTACAAAGTCATCTCTGATAATGGTAGTTCTTTCAATAATAATGATGTCAAAACCCTCTATACCCAATTCAATATCAAACATAAATGATCCACACCATATAATCCACAAGTAAATAGTTAAGTCAAGGCATCTGACAAGATCATTATTGAAATATTTAAGAAAATTTTCAATGAAATCAGTTGTACTTGTCATTTGTATATGTTTCATGCCCTATAGATTTATCTAACTAGTCATCAAACCCATACAAGAGCTACACCATACTCCTTAGTCTTTAGTAAAAATGTCATCATTTTTGTCAAGATTGAGTTACCTTCATTACACGTCCCTCTATAGGAAATTATTGATGATGAAGAATATAGGTTTCCAAATTGTAAGAGTTGGAGCTTCTAGATGAAAAGTGTTGGGACATCTTAGACCATTTACAAGCTAATCAAAATAGGTTACATTGTAGTTATAAAAAATGCATTATCCATATAAAAATTGAATTTAATGATTGGTCCTAAAATAAATCATAAAACAATAATGTCAAGAATAAAAATAAAGGAAATTTTGAATCCAATTGGCTGTGTCCATTTATGGTCACTACCAATTATGGTTTTAGGGCATATAAGTTAGATACTCCAGATGGATAAGAGCTCAAAGAACCCATGAACATATTGCACCTAAAATGTCTCCATGCTTGACTTTTATTCTGTTTCATTGTCTATGAGAGCCCTTAATTTGTGGGCACCCATTTCATATCATTGGTTGGACCATTTTTACCTTGTTACCTAAACCATTATTATATATTTATCTAGACCATTTTTACTCACCTACCTAGACTTTTCTATTACTACTCGGACCATTATATTGTTACCTAGACCACTCTAATTCTATTAGAACCAAAATTTTACACTCCCTAGACCATTCATGTTCCCTATTACCTATTATTCTAGGTCATTCTAATCATATTACCAATCATGATATTGATTATGAATTAACAAGTATGCATAAATTTTCAATGAATATTTCAAAGCCAATTTTAAATGCTCAGCATCAACATTGGCATTAGTATTAGCATCAGTAACTTATTTTTTGGGCTAGTATCTTAGCGCATTTCATAATATGGTTTCACCTATTTGATGGTTACTTGAGACTTGTTATAAATTGATCCTACTCTTATTGTTTCTCCATTATGTGTTGTTTAATTCCTATTTTCTATTTCATGGTATTCCCCTAGGCCTCATATTCTGCTATTGGTTTGTAGGAGCACTATTATAGTCAGTTTAGCTATTATTTGAGCCTCTATATAATGGTCAAGGTTCTTCGATAGATGGTTTATTGTACATTTAAACATATTACATTGTTTTCCTTATTCTAAAAAACCCAAAAACATTCCAAAACACAAGAAAAAATACCAAAAACATTGTTAGTTAGTAAATATAGGCTTAAAATCTCCATGAGAGTTATAAAGCCATGTCATCTTATGGGTGGGTTTCCCCTTTATTTTGTTCATCATTTATGTTCCTTCATTACACTCCCATTTCTAGGAGAACTACATCAGCCTGAGGTCCACACAGAATATGTAGGTAGCACTTGGATGCATGGGGCATATTGGGTCAGCTTGGCCACTCTTATTTTCATGTTGTTATACCTTATGCCTTTATGCTCTCATCATTTTATGAGTAATTCTGGACCTATATGTTGTCTTTATTTTGATATCCCATTCCTTTTTTCCTCTATTAATCATTTCTTATCTAATTTTCATCACATTTATTCTATCTTTATTCTCAAGAGAGCTACATCAACCTAAGGTCCATTTGGTCTATGTAGGTAGAGTCGATTTGCTAGGAGCACTTGGGGGTAGCTCAGCCACCACTTCTTTATTCTTCTATTCCCCTTGATTTAGGAAACCTATTCATACTCCAAGCATAACACCTTATTCACTATACATGAATAATTTTTGATTCCTTATATTGAGTATCATAATCTTCATTGCATTGTGTTATGTGCATTTTGTTTATAAGTTTATGTGCCTTTTAATTTTGAGTGTTGTGTGTACATACATTTTGAAAACTACTTGAGTCTTGCCTTAACTTGGGATTAAAGTGTTTACCTATGTATTTAGATTTTTTATTTCTTGTTTGTGTTTTGTATATTCTTGTTTCCACTTAAGTCCTAATAATTCATATCTTTTTCTTAAGTTGATTTTATTTTATATTTAATTTTGGTTCTTTATTTTTTTTTTCATTTCAAACATAAATGTTTTCAACTTAGTTTTTGGTATTTATATCATTATTTTGAGTTATAAATATTCACATTTGAACCAATCCATTCACAATTTAAAATCTAATGTTATTATAAGTTATTCATATTTATGATGCATAATTTTATTTGATTTATTAAACACCAAGTGCTCCTGACTTACAAATAATGTGACACCAAACATACATCTCTAAAATCACCATCTTGCATATCCTCTACCTAACTAGGATATCATCCTCCAATCATGTGCCAACCATTGAAAACAAGCATTACTCTCTTTACTATGTCAGGATGTGTATCTCCTGGCTTATGTATTGATTCATGTTATCTATCCATTTACCCAACATCTATGGATACTTATATATTAATTTAGGATGTGCATATCCTAAATTAATCTCTATTATCTATTCAGACATCAATCAAAAATAGAGATAAATCAATAATCCATATGTTAATTAAGGAGGTGCTTATCCTAATGTTAGCATACATTATCATATCATAAAAATAATAATTATAATTGATAAACATGGAAGATAACATAATAATGGAAAGCAAATACACATCCATTTACATATTCTAATTCAATCTACCCCTATGGACTTATTCTTACCTTGGTTTTTCATAGGAGGCTCTTTTTAGCCTTGTTTATCCATCTTCAAGCTATTTTCTTCTAATTATTCCATTTGTAGCCTCTTTTATTGAATTACATGTTCCTTTAGTCTGATCAAGGGATAACCCATAAAATTTTTAAAAATATATGTTATCCCCTTAAGGGGGCATCATGGATCACCCAAACGTTGTTTGGGGCATTTTTGTGACCCTATTTTTTTGCAACTCGTGAAGAATTTAATAGAAGGTAAGAACAAATTTTCTTCTAATTATGATCATTTTAAATGACTTTTTTATTCTTTGAAAATTCATTGCTTCAACCAAATGTCTTGCCATACCTTATCAAATAGGGGGAAAATGTATACATCCAATTCCTATCGCTATTGTGCTAATATTACAAGTCTAAACAATTTCCTATAATAATGCACAAATTAGACCAAAATCACAAAAACACTATCATTTTACCATCTATCATTTTTACAACTATGAATCATCTCTGCATTTATCAATTTTACTTTACCCTAACTTACTTGGATACATGGAGCATCTCAAGTTAGTTCATCCACTCTTGTTTTCATGTTATTGTACTTTGTTCCTTTATGTTATTGTTATTTTTTAAGTAATTCTAGACCTATGTTCTCTCACCATTTTATGATCTCATTCCTATTTTCCCATTATTAATCATTTCTTCTCTACTTGTCATCACATTTAATCTATTGTAATTCTCAAGAAAACTACATCAGCCTGAGGTCCCTTTGGAATATGTAAGTAGCACCCATTTTCTAGGAGCACTTGGGGGAAGCACAGCCACCCCTTCCACTTTCTTCCATTCCTGATACTTTAAGAAACCTACTCATGCTCCAACCATAACACATTATTCACTACACATGAAAAGTTATTGATTGTTTACATTGAGTAACTTTATCTTCATTTCATTATGTTTTGTGTATTTTATTTATAAGGTCATGTGCTTATTTATTTTGAGTGTTGTGTCTACATACATTTTGAAAGTTGCTTCTTGCATTAACTTGAGGTTGAGTTATTCACTTGTGTATTTATATTGTTTTATTGCTCGTTTGTGTTTTTTATATTCTTATTTCCACTTAAGTCTTGATAATTCATATCTTGTTCTTAAGTTGGTTACATTTTGTCTTTTACTTTTAGGTTATTTATTTTTTGTTTTTTGTTCAAACATAAATGTTTTTAACTTATATTTTGGTATTTATATCATTATTTTGAGTTGTAAATATTCACGCTTGAATTGGTTCATTCATAATTTTAAATCTAAGGTTACTATAATTTGTTCATAATTATGATGCATAATTTCATTTTCCATATTAAACACCATGTGCTTTAGTCTCAAAAATAATGTGGCACCAAACATACATCTTTAAAAGCACTATCCTACATATCCACTACCTAACTAAGATATCATCCTCCAATCATGATCTAAACATTAGAAGCAAGGACATTTCTCTTTATTACTTTAGGATGTGCATCTCCTAGATTACGTATCGAGTCCTACTCTCTATCCATTTACCTAACATCTATGATTACTTATTTATTGGTTTAGGATGTGCATCTCCTAAACTAATATTTACCATCTAGTCACATGTCAATCCAAAATAGAGATAAATCAACAATTTGTATGCTAATTAAGGATGTATATCTCCTAACGTTAGCATACATTACTATATCACAACAATAAATACTAAAAATGATAAACATGGAAGATAATAGAATCATGGAAAAAAAATACACATCCTTCTCCATATTTAGATCCAATCTCCCCCCATGGACTTATTATTACCTTTGTTCTTCACAAGAGGCTCTTTTTAGTTTATCTATTTTTGATCCATTTGATTATGATTATTATAAATTTTGGAATCTTTTATTGAATCACATGTTCCTTTCTTTTGATCAAGGGACAAATAATTAAAATTTTAAAAAAATTATTGTTCTTCCCTTGTGGGGGCATCATGGGTCACTCAAACATTGTTTAGGTCAATTTTTGTAATTTTATTTTTTTTCAACGTATGTAGAATTTAATAAAAGCTATGGCCTCTATAATATTGGCCTATTGGTAACTTTATTCTTTGAAAATACATTACTTTAACCAAAATTCTTGCCATTCCCTCTCAAATAGGGGCAAAATGTAGACATCCAATTCCTATAACTATCGTGCCAACATTACAAATCTGAATGACTTTTTGCAATAATGCACAAACTAGACCAAAATCACTTAAATTATATAATTTGTCCATGCATTTCATGTGCATATGATGATTCACATCCATGTATCCTTGATTATGGAAATACATTTTATGAAATCATTATCTTCTCTTAACTCATTTTGAGTCAAATTATGACTAAGTGAAATGATAATCTAGACCACTAAAATCATCTAATTCATCTACACACATCATGTGTATGTGCCAATTCATGTATATAGTTCCCTAATTAGGGTATTACCCTATACATAATTGACACCTTTCTATAATTCAACTCTAGTTAAATTATGACCAAGTAAATTGAAAATTTTGTCTATTTTGATTAAATAGGTGAGCAATTTCCAAGAATTGCAAAAAAGCTAAATAAAATCAGTAAGCAAAGAAAATTAGATTAAGAGATTCAATGAGAAATCCAAGGAAATTTATTGAATGTCTATTATTGAAAATTCATAATTCAAAATATTTGGGCCATGACCTCACCCATGACATCATCATAAGGGTGTCATCCATAAAGCATTAATGGAGATAAATATCAGGATTAAGGCCACCCATGCCTTATTAATGATCCATTATTATAAATATTTATGACCATATTTATTTCTTATCCCTCTAAAATTGAATGTATTTGTGACCCTACATCTTGATCTTGATATGGAAGACCATAAATTAGTTTCTCCATCTTGGAAAATCTATAAATATGTGAGCCATGGCCATAACCTTTAAGCTCTTTTTGGTGTATAAAAAATATGAAAATATATCTCTAGAGAGCTTCACTCATCCTTTCAAAATTTATCAAATCAAGGGTAAAATCCATTGGTGCAAATAGAGATCTATGGAGATGTTTATTTTATCATATTGACAAAGACATGGAGCACCAAATCTAGGCATAAACATGATTAATGGACCAATATTGGAGGAGATCCACTTGTGGAAGGCATTGTCTATGTTTTCTTTTCCAATTATCTTGACTCCATTGATCCATGCCCCTCAATAGAGTAGGCCTATCATGCTAGTTATTTATGATTTGTCATGTGTTTTATGTCTTAAATTAATGAACTAAATATTATGTGATCCTATTCTACAGTGTGTAGAGCATGACTTGGATATTTTTTCTCTCTAACATTATAGCTTGTGAATCCATTTTGGATTCAAACCCATTTTGTGTCTTAGGTTTAAAAAGACTAGCTGAGTTTAATTTATGTATTTGCATCCCTCAATAATGTTATTTATGTTGTACATGTACAATTTAAATTAAGGCTTGATCACCCCCAATTCTCTAGTTTTCAACAAAAGATAAAATTTATCTAAATAACACAAATACTAAAATCAACACATTAAGTTTTATGCATCCCTTAATGATTTTATTGGTCACATTGGCTACTTGAAAGCTTATCCATTTCCCTAGCCAAGAAATGAATAGACACTACAAGTTCATTCTTATTCTCCATGGCATTCATATGTCTCCATGGAACACATATAGGTGTAGTTGTTCATTGTATAATATTTTTAATATTTATTTTATTATTTTATCTTTTATTTTACTTAAATAATAATTGCATATAATTACATACATCTCATTAAACAGAAACACTTTGGATCATCATGGTACATGATGCATCTACACAACAAATATTTACACGATCTTTCCATCCTCTTTTTCCCTTTTATCCAATACTTTTAGCTTTATTAAATTGATATATTAAATGTAGGGCAATGTAGACATTCAAATTTGGCAAAACACCTATTTTATTATGTCTTTTTAATCACTTTATTTATATAGGTCTTAGCTAATAGTTAAATACTTAATGGTGCATTTTTATTATATTTTCCCTTTTTACTTTATGAATTTATAACCCACTTTTACTTTTATTATTTTATATTACTTTATAAATTCTTTTACTTTATGATTTTCTATGACCATATAACCCCTTTTAATTTTTTATGATTCCCATTTTAATTTTTTTAATTCCCTTTTAAGATTTTTTAGGTCCCTTATGTGAACCACTAATTTTTTATATAAAATTATAATAAATCCATACATATAAAAAGAATTTAGAAGGTGTTGAAGACAAGAATTCTCACATTTCAAGAGCTACTCAAAGTTATATATAACTTATATTAAATAACTAGAGATATATTACTAACTATAGTTACATTTCCATGCTAATGTAAAATAGGGTTTTAATGTTTCATATGCATCTGGGCATGAAAATTATATTATGAAAGTTGAAAAAGACATTAGTGAAATATTTTCACCTCTCAAACAATTTTTAAGGTCTCATTACTAAAGGATGGAATTGACCAATAGGGATAAAATCAATTATCGTATCTATCTAAAACATGTTAAACCTATCCTAACCTCAAAACAATCATAAAATTATGGCATTAAAAATTTAAAATCATTACATATATCCTTTATTTAATTATTCAACCTACAATAGATCAATTAAGTGTGTCAAATAAGATAAGTCACTTTTTATCCCTCTACATTTGTCATTGCACTTGTCTAACTTGCTTGTCACTAAATATACTTATTGAAACTATATTTTTTAGTTTAAATTAATTCATATCTTAAATAATATTTTATTAATAATATATAATTAAAGGGATATTAATTAAATATTATAATTTGGTAAAACATATTTTGTTTTTGAGCTAGTACTCGAATTGTGTAGGGCACTATAGTTTTTGGAAACCCCTACAAAACATATGAAAAGTTTACTTTATTCTTTTAAAAATTTAAATTTGAAAATTATTTAAATTTTAAATTTAAAACCTGTTTAAATTTTGAAATTCTTTTGACTTTTAAATATGAAAATGCTTAAAATTTAAATTATCAAATACACCATGTATTTATGAAACTAATGTTGTTTTTTGTGAATTTATACTTAGAAATAATGTTTCCTTGAATCATTAGATAATCGGTGATTCTAATGAATCACTTAGATAAAATTGGTTCCTTAGCTAAAATATGGAAATTTTGAGGGTGATCAAACCCCAAATTGAATGTGTACTTGTATAATAGAAATAACACTCTTTAAGGTATGTATAAAGCTCAATTTAACTCATCTAGTATTTGAAACACTGAGATGTGAACTGGGTTATAATCTAAAATGGATTTATAAACATAATTCCAAAGGGAACTAAACCTCTAAGTTATGCATAAATGTACTTAAAACAAATTAACTAGTGTAGATCTCTTGTAGATTCAATTGTAACTTTGTTATTGAATGTATGATAAAAAGAGAATGGAGTACATTCATGATCTTTCCATGTATGTATCTTGTAAAATATTATTTTATAAAAAATAAAATATCATAGTGTGCATGAATCTATATTATGCCCCCATTGTAATTGTATAATTTATAACTATATGTCGATGTAAATTATAAATTGAAACATGTGCATAAACTTGTATTTGATTTAAATTTAAAGGGATTTATGGAATGTAAATCCTATGGTATTAGAGGGTCTAAGTACAATAAATCAAGGAAGAGATATACAATAAATAAAACAAATGATTTTTATAAGAATTGACATACTCTAATATTTTTTAAAATAGTAATAAATGACACAAATAAGTACTTAGCTAGAAACTAACTGAGATGGATGATTTGGAGGCTAAAAATTAGCATAGAAGTTTATCAGTGTGTCATGAATAGTACCTAGGTGTTAAAAATATTCTTGGATAGTATCATGGTACTTTTGATAGTAGTGAACCATATTAGTGTCCTCCAATTTAGTGTTAGTGTCTCTATTAGGGACTGATGTGAACTTCTGGGATAAACTATGTCTGAGTCTAATAGGCATGTTTTTGTGTAAATGAAACTTACTTCATCATGTATGACCTATTTTATACTAATTTTTTATACAAACCCTATATATCCATGTTTTTAGGGTATTGATAATCATAAGTAGAAAAAAATGTGATGTTGGTTGGGTAGGTTAAACATCCTCAACACCTCATTATGTTAAGAGTTTCCTACATACCAATACCTCAAGAGGGTATCGAGCCTAATGTAATTATCCCAATATAATTATGGGTGCAAGTACAATTAAATGCTAGTATGAGTGTTTACTTGAGTGATCTGAATGAGTTTTGAGACTATAAATCTATGTATTCTGAGTTTGGGGTTATTTTAGATGACTATATATAGAAGTAGGGTAGAATAGGGATCAATACCTTGATTTTCACTACTTGTTTTGAGCTTATTTATGTATTTTGCATCTGATTTCAATCTAGTGGATAAAGGGATAAAATTCATGTATTTATACTAATCTAGTACTTGTTTAGAGTGTGAAATAGGTCTCGGATGACCCTAGTGTCTTATAAATTGAAAATGTATTTGGTGGGGTTGAAATTAGAAAAAGAACACTAGCATAGTCCCTTGGTCACTAGCACAATGTGTTAGTGTCTAAAGAACCACACTAGTGTCCAAGTGGTGTAACTTGAGGCACTATGGGCCTATATCTATAGGTGAAGGTCTTGGATTGAATCTGGGATGTCTAAGGATGTGTAATACCCACACAAAATCTAGATAAGGGTTGAAAGAGGCCCTAAGATAGGTCTCAAGATAATCTAGTGGTAGGGTGGTCTCAAGTATACTCATTTCACTCAATTGACATTTTATATGACTAAATTTCACCCCTTTTATTTTATAAATTCATAAAATTAAAATGATTAATATAAAGGGAAAATAAGTGTACTTGGACTTACCTATGAGGTGAATCCCATGAATCTAGGTCCAAGTGTGTGAAGCATGTTCTATTGTGTATCCTGGAAATGAAACATGGATGAATCTCTCCTTAATTAAGAGAATATTAAAATTAAAGATGAAACTAAGTAAAGAGATAATAAAGAGAGGAAAGTAATGAATATACCTCACTAGGTACGTGAACCAATGCAAAAACCTAGTGACATCCTATGTGTGTAAATAGTGATCAAATGGTGAATAGCTTGGACTAAGTTGATGGATTTATCAATCCCCATGTGTAGGTGGATTAATAAATTAATCCAATTTTTAATCATCATTGCCCACCCCTACATGGTGGATTATACACTATGAATAATTTGGATTGTATTGATGGCTTGTCCAACCCTCTTATGTTGGTGGATCAAGAATTCAAGTAGGCTATGACTCCATCATTGCCTACTCATGTGTAGTAGATGCATCTATGACTGAAACTATATGATTTAACTAAAATTATATACAATAGATCTAGGGCCACTTAGAAACCTTGAAATGTAAAATGGCCAAGGGGCCTCTAAGGCACTTAAGAATGTAGCTCAAAGACTATGTGGAAATGTAAACCACTGTAGAGGGAATAAGGCATCAATATGGTGTGAAACCTGGTATAAATGGTGTTTGAAGTATATAATGTAGAGAAATACATGGATTTTTTCATTCCATTTGAGATGAGTTGCTACAAAACTGATCATGTAGAAATAATGTGTCATGCACATGCCCCTTATTCTACTATCTATGTATATATATTCTATACTAAGTTGTATTAATTTATGTTTGTGTATATCTAAAACTAAAAGGTAGTGATCATGCCATACATGATTCCCATAATCTACGCAAACTTGGCATGATTATGTGCAAAATTAAGGATAAATTGATCAAATTTGTCTGACTAAAAATATGCAAATTTGGACTATAACTAATGTGTTAGTCTATAAAATCTACATTTTCCTATTTTTAGGGATACCAGATAGTAGTTTAGTTCCTTAGATAGTATTTCATGTCATGAATGTCTTATATGTTACGCTAGTGTTTTTTGTGTTATTTTTCTACCAAACTAACTATGATCTCTATCTAATTATTTTCCACTATGTTTTCCTCATTCTAGGCTCTATAATTTTGTGTCTACATGCTAAAAAGTATACTCTGAGTGCACTCATATGTCTTTATCTCTATAACAAACCACTATTAATTCCCCCTCTTTTTATGGGATTTATTCTACCTATGCAATAATTTTACTCAAAACAAAAAGCTTTGTGTGATGTGTGTTAGATTGAACATATATGATATCTTTATAATAAACTAATATAATGTGTATATCTAACATCAAAATGTAATATTATCTAATCATAAGTTGGTAATGTACAATGCATGTTATATCTAGCATTCAAAAGGTTGTAAAGATAGATATAACAATGTGAGCATGTGTATGAACTACATAGTCTAAGAATAATCTATGTAAACTACCTAAGGGGATGGGGTATGATGTCTATGAAGGCACCCAAAAAGGAAGAAGAGATGTATGAGGGAATTCATGGTATCAAATATTGGGTTTGTAAATAAAAATTAATAGACAAGTGTCATGGCCATGACATATACATGAAAGCATACATACAACACACATGAGGCATGTAAAGTAGGCTAAAGGGACACAATACAAGGGACATGGGCACATGTCACTTAATTTGAGAAAATAATACATATAAAGACATGTTCAAATGTCTACATATGCAAATAACAATGAATTTGGTTTAGATCCACATGGAAGGACATGTTCAAATGTTTGCATACACAATAAATAAGGCACAAACAAGGACATGGGAACATGTCCAAAATAGACATAATGAAAGGAATTGGCATAGAGCCATATAATAATGGCATATTCAAATGCCCTTGAATATATTTAAAATCAAAAAGACATAATAAAATGTAAACTAAGAAAGCTATAAATGAAAGTATGCATAAACATGTGGTACAAATCTATATATGAGCAAATATTTACATAACTAAATCTATTGTAGTAATAGTTAGCAAAAAATTTGAGTAGTATAGGATGATCAATATAAATATACAAATAATGTTAAATCTATTATATAGAGTATACAAAGATGTAATTTGGAAAACCAAAATATGTGTATGTGATGCCCCTAATGGGTGAATGTATTAATTATGAGTCTATGTGTGTGTCCCAAGTGGGTAGATGGTAGCAACTCTAGATCTATGTGATGCACCTAAATCCTGTAAGAATTTAGGAACACTCAAAGAGAATAAGTGAAGCATATATGTATGATAAAATTGACTATACTAAGATATCATATGTAGTACCTATAAATTATAAATAATGTAAACATGGATATTCAAATAATCTAATTTTTGTAATTTTTAGCAATATCTGAATGTTTTTGTGTTTTGAACATAATATATTATTTTTGTGTTTTCTAAGTATATATGTTATGTATAAATAATCATGAAAATGAAATTATATATAAGTAACAAGGTAAGAGGGGAGATACTACATATAATGAGTCTCACAAGAGACTCATAATCAATTTGTCTTATATGAAAGAGAGGAAGAGTGATCATGCATGATGTGTGATTAAGTATCTAGGATCTAAGAATTAGATGCACTAAGTGATATGTAGCTAAAACTACCTATGGAGTAGGGATATGAATATGTGAAGTTAACTAAATTTTCCTATGATTTGTGTTATATTTGGGAAACCATATGGTATATTAAGTTGTAACTAGTATGGATGCTCTCTAATGTAACACTAATCTATGTGGTGGTGGAGAGAGATTCCCTCTAGAATCCACAACATGTCTCTAATGTAGGGGTCTCTCTATAAAGGTTTCCATGGGAAAATATGCATATGTAGTACTACTATAGGATTATACCTCACCTACACTAGTGGCTTGACTGACATCTAAGGTGTGCTATAATAATATATGCCTAGAGTTATAAATAATGATTCTTATATAAGTAGATGTGAAATAGGTAAAGGATACTCATATAGAAGGCCCTCAACTATAAGCACCTAATTAACATGCATATACTTGAAACATATGTGTACGATGGATAGAATGGATCTAATTTATTGCATCTAAGACCTACCCAATAACATATCAAATGTGCCTACACTAGGTACTATAATGAATCTACTAGCCATATGTGTGGGCCCAACCTATAATGAAAGTATAATATCCCCAATGGAACTCTAGACATGGATATTAAAGCCATGAATGACTATATCTATCTGAGAAATATCTTGGTATAAATAACCCAAGTAATGTATAAGTTTGATAGTACATAGGTTGATACTTGACTCATTGTCAACCATGGCACTCTAAATAGGAATGATCAATGTAGGCTTGTACAAAGAGTGCATATAAATTTGTGTCATCATAAACTATCTCCTTATCTAAAAAAGTGATAAGAGGTATAGTTGGCACTCTAGTATGATACACCCTAATTATATTATATAGAGGATGTGGATCCATTATATGAGACTAATAAGATGGTGGTGGTTGTGTCTGATATGTATAATGAACACTTAAAGGGCCTATTATCTCCTTAGTTGTATGTTTTGGAAATAGATTTGAAAATATTTTAAATGCTTTTGCTTCTATTGGTTATGGTTTAGAAGCCTCTATAGGAGTTATGAAATCAATGATATTAGCTTCTATCAAATCTTGCATCTTATATTGCCAGCTAATACATTTGTTTTAGTATGGCCTAGGGTCCAATGATAGTCCTAGAAAGAAATAGCATCATAATTATTTGGTAGAGGCCTAGTCATATCGAACTCTTTGATGGGAGGGAGAGATATGAAATTTCATTCCAAGACCTACTATAGAACCCATGTTGGTGATTGAGGAAGAGTCATAAAATATATTCTTGGTGGAGCTAATAGAACCATACAAGGAGGTGACTTTGAATCCAGATTAACTATTTTTTTTTTATCATTATTGTTATCATTAGGCTTTACCTTATATGGAGGATTATTATAACTCTTAAATTTTAATTTGATCTAGTTGTGTACTTTAGTTTTCCGATAGAGAGATGCTTGACTTCTCATTCTTTCATTATATGACAAAGATTTGTGAATGATGGAAACTTGTTGAATAAGATAGCTTCATGAAATGCTTTTAATAAACTTTTATTGAATACTTCTTGGAGTTTTCTATCTACCATGGGGCTAGTCATATTTTCTAATATACTTTTATATCATAATATATATTCATCTATTGGCTCATTAGAATTTTTTTTGTTGTGCAACTTGAGCATAGGCAATCTTATCACTGATGTTGATTGAAAATTGTGCCAAAAACATATCTTCAAATGTATTTAATTTTGTGATGTATTGATTAGGAATATCATAGAACCATTATAATGCATAATCCTTTAAACTGTAATGGAATAACTTAGTAAGGAGTTAATAATTGGATACATAGTCTAAGCATGCTATGTTGAAGGCCCATAGATGATATTCTAGTTCACCCTTACCATCATAAAAATTAACATTAAGTTCCATAAATCCATATGGTGAAGGAGTTGCCTCTATACATTTTACTAAAGGTGTATGTAAAATAAAATGTGAATCTAAAGCATGACATGGTCTAGTGGCACCCTTTTTAAGATGTAATGCTTTGTCCTATAGATCATGGGTCTTATGCATAAGGGATTATACATCTGGAGAGGAGGAACTATCCATACGAGGTGTTGCCATTGTTTAATTTTTCTAAGTTAGAATAGGTTATTATAAAATATGAGTTACCCCCATAGTAGGTGTAATAATATTTACATCTGGGGGGTTATAAGATTGACCATTATTGGATTTATGCATATATTTATGGATAATATGGATAAGGTCATATTACGTATCTAAACTTTTATAAATGAAATCTTGTAATTATATCTTATCATTCTCATCGAATCGGTTATTGATTATGTCATTGTAGGTTTGAAAGTAGGAAAATAAAATGTTATATATTTTAAATCTTTTAATAAATTTAATCTAATAAAGATCACCAACATAAGATAATAAACTAGATCCAATATTTTTGAATTAATTTTAGAACATAGATAATAGAAGGATACAAACCCTAGAGCATCTAGGTCTAGGTTTTGGGAAATATTTGAAGTAAGTCAAGTTCACCAAAAGATTTAAATTTTAAAGGACTTATGGAATGTAAATCTTAGGTTATTAAAGGATCTAAGTATAATAAATTAAGGGAGAGATATGCAATAAATATAGCCATTAATTTATATAATAATTGACCTAATCTAATATTTTTAAAAATAGTAATAAATGACACAAACAAGTACATAGCTAGAAATTGACTAAGATAGATGATCTTGAGGTTAAAAATTGGTATAAAAGTAGAAAAAGGTGTCATGAATAAGATCCAAGTGTCATAAATCCTCATAGATAGTATCACATTACCTTGGATAGTATCATACCACACTATTGTCCTCTAGTTTAATGCTAATGTCCTTATGTAGGGACTGATGTTAACTTTTGGGAGTAGTTGTGTCTAAGTTTGATAGGCTTGTTCCTATGTGGACAAAACTTTATTCACTATCTATGACCTATTTTGGATTTATTTTATATGAAAACCCTAGATCTCCATGTTGTTAGGGTACTAAAAAGTAAAATTAGCAAAAATGTGATGTTATCTAAGTAGGTTAGACATCCTTAACACCCTTCTATGTTGAGAGTTGCCTATATATCAATACCTCAATAGGGGATGAAGCCTAATGTCGTTCTCCCAATCTAAGTGTCAATTCAAGTGTAAGTGAATGTTATTATGAGTGTTGACTTGAGTGATTTGAATGAGGCTTGAGATTAGAAATATATGTATTCTAAGCTTGGGGTGGCTATAGATGACTGTATGTAGAAGTAGGGTAGAATAGAGATCAATAACCTTGATTATGCACTACTTGATTTGAGTTTGTTTATGTGTTTTACATCTAATTTCCATCTAGTTGATAAAGGTCTAAAAGTCATGTATTTATATTGTTATGGTTCTTTTTCAGAGTGTGAAATATGTCTAAGTCAACCCTAGGTGTCTTAGGAATTGAAAATATATATGTTATGATTGAAATTAATCAAGAGACACTAGTGTCACCCCCTTGTCATTAGCATGGTGCACTAGTGTCCAAAGAATTGCGCTAGTGTCCACATGGTAGAACCTAAAGCACTAGGGGCCTGGATCCCTAGGAGAAGGTTTAAGACTAAATAAGGGATGTTTAGGCTTATGTAATACCTACATAAAATCTAGATAAAGGTTGAAAGAGGCCCTAATATAGGTCTAGGGATAAGATAGGAGTAGGGTGATCTCAAGTGACACTCATTACACTCAAGTGACATTTTATATGAATACAGTATCATGCACTCAAAACTATGTAAATTTATATTTTGTTTTTAAAATATGAATGCATATGCCCTGATTATATGTGTTAATGATTGAAAGTTTAAACCATTTTTAAATTTTTAAAACTACATGTGCTAAAATTTATTTTTATGTATTTTTTGTAGAGGACAAATTTTTTACTTATTTTGTGTTTTAATAAAAATTTAATTAATAATTGAATTAACCGTAATTAAGATAAACTAAATAGAATAAATCAAAGTGTTGTAAATGACATTTCAACAATTATAATGAAACCAAATTATTGTTAGATAAGGTATAAATGATTGAAATAATGTTATATATGCAAACAAAAGATAAACGTATTTGTTATTATCTAATTTTTTATTGTGTTGACTAAAAGAGAGTGGAAACATGAAATAGTGATTGTGTCTGCTAGTGCCTAGAATTTGGATTTAAGAATATATAAGGACAAAAATGGAAGATAAGGACAGGATCATCTCCCACTATTTTCCTTGTTGGGATAATCTATATTTTACCAACAAAACTATAAACTTGGGCATGATCACTTTCAACAATTGTATTTGTGCCTTATATGTGTTGATTTCACCTTTAGAGGTGTATAAAATACTTTTAAATATATTTTAAAAGTTTTAAACCCTACTTTTGACCATTTTGGTCACCATATAGGAGTAATGTCTAAATTTAGTTTAGAGTTCTAGGTTTAGTCAAAGTTTGGTGAAGGGGATAAATAAAAAAGGGAATCAAGACTTCATATTTTAAGGTTTTAGTCTTCATATGTTTTGATGTGAATGACTTAGAATTAAAAGGACTTAGATCATTTTCAAAAGTTGGCTTTCATGATTTTTGGAAAAATACTAGTCATAAATCTTGCGTAAGGATTTATAAAAGTTTTGAAGACTTCAAAAAAATGTTCAAGTATTTAGGTCTTCTAAAAAATTATTTGTGAGTAGTCATAACTTTTATGGAAAAAAAAATTGATGGATAAAGGTTATAAAAACGTCATGAACCCTAAAAGAAGGCTAAATAAATACTCTTAAGAATTTTCTAAGTGTTTTAGTCTTCAAAAATAATGTTACAAAGACTAGTTAGAACTTTTGTTTTGAACAAAAATTCTGAAGACCAATGTCAGATAGAAGTTGTGACAACAAAAGTCTTGAATACTAAGGCAAAAGTTAGAAAAGGAAAGGGCAAAAATTTAGAGATTTTGTGTAAGTTTCAAATAAAAATCATTTGAAGACAAAAATTGTGAAAGCTAAGAAAAAATTTGGAGCAAAAGTTTTGACAACAAAGTTTGTGAAGACTTGGGTCTTTAGATAAAAATGTTATGAAAAGTTTAAAATAAAAATTGCAAACAAAAGTTCTAAAAGGTTATGTATTTGAAGGTATTCAAAAAAAAATTCATCAAAGTAATTTTTATGAAGACTAAGGCTTGGGTCATTGAATGTCATAACTTTTACATACCAGAAGTCATGAAGGTCAAGGCTTGAATAAAAATCATGATAACACAAGATCCAAATACTTAGGTATTCAAAATTAATGATTTAGAGGTCTTGTATAAATCATGAATAATGAAGGAAATGCTCTCCATTTCTTAAATATTGCCATCATAACTTTTTTGTGATAAGTCCATGGAAAAGAAAGTGAAGAAGCAAAATCTATGAAGGATGAAATTTGAATGAGATGCACTGATACAGAAGCTCTAAAAACTCCCACATGTCTTCACTATATGTTGTCAGTTTAGAAAATCAAGGTTGATTGGTGCCCTTCCCCATCATGAACCCATCATAACTAATTAGTTTGGTAGCATTAAAGGAGATTCTCAAGTTGTTTGATGGATAAAGTTAAATAGATGGCATCCAAGTTAGATTTTATAGTAGATGACACCTATCTAAATATAGTTTACAAATGAAATTAGAATTAACAAAGTGGTGTGTCAAGCTATAAATCTAGTAGGTGGTAGGATTTGAAATACTCAAAGCATGCATTAATGAATATGGTTGAGTTGTGGTAAAGAGAAGTGATAGAAGTGACAGAATTAGGCCAAAATATTCCAAGACAATAATTCCATGAGATCTATAGTCACATTATTACACATAGAACTTTTGAATTTAGTTATGGTCATTAAAAGATTAAATATTAGTTATTGCATAACCAATGAGAAAAGACATTGAGTTGATAGGTTCAAGTTTTAGGTAATCATGACTATGCTACGAGGATGCAATCAAAGTTTCAATTGGCTTTAACCATCCGTATTTAATTTATAGAGATATTATGCATCTCAAATTTTGATATCAATGTAATTCTCTTAGCTATATTCCCGATTATAATCAATGACCTATAGGCTTACCATTGCCTATAAAATATTTAGTCTTACATTGTAAAATTATCGACATTTATAAGCACCATAATGCTACCAAAATTTGATCTCCATGAGCCCTTTACTTCTTGAGCCTTGTAACTAATGAGAATTCAGTTTGCCTTTCTTCATAATTATTACATTCTATGTGTATTTTTGGTTTGTTAATCTTTGACTATGGCTAATTCTCATCCCTCTCATTATTTTCCATCCCTCAACACCTCTATGTATAACTTGGATCTCCCTTAAAGGTCATATTCTATGTGCATATAATTTTATAAATAATTTATATGTAGATTGTTTATCAGCCCTCTTAATTTTTTATTACATCTTGTACCCCTATATGAATTACTTAGGTAATTAAAGTGTCCATTTTGGAGATTATGTAATGTTTTATCATCCTCTCTATTTGTAATGTTTTCTTTAAATCTTGTAAAGGTTCTCTTTATATTCTTGGTGCATCACCTTTTATATTTTATCAATCCCCTCTCTCCCTTTCCCCTCAGTAGATTTTAGATTTAGAATTAGTAGTAGATTTAATTTTAGCTCTTTTAGGCCTACATTTTGATCCTAAATTAGATGCATTTATATTAGTAGTAATTAGGCCTTCTTCAGAGGTTCATTCCAAGGATCAAAAAATTCCCACACCTTTGGGGATGATCCCATTATCTCATTAAACCATCTTCTAATTCAACAAGTATAGGATTTGAGTGATACTAGTTTTTGACACACCCGATAGGACCAATTTTGATGATCCTCACATCATCCATTAAAAAAAATTAGTGTGTTCCTCAATACATCTTGACTTTTGAGGTATTTTATTCAACACCATGATAACTCCAAGTATCAAATCTATTGGTTTAAGTAGTCCCAATGATTAAAGATATGTCTTTTCACACCCCATTCCATGAAAATGTTATTATTATGCCTTCCTATTTTCTATATCAAGCTAAAAATACTCTTGGTTTCACCCAAAATAGGCCTGTAGTAGAAATATACTAGCCTCCTCGTAGTGTTTACCTCCCTCCCAACCCATCTCAACCCTTTTAGCATCCTTCTCATGCTTATAACCATCCTCAATAAGGCTACTTTGCTCCCAAATAGTGTTATTACTCTCCTAGTCAACCCCATAATATATAAAATATGTCCAATATTACCATCAAAGATATCATGTTAGACTTCAACCAATAGATGAGGGAGATTGAAAGAGAGCAGGAGTATAGTAGGTAGCAGGAGGATCTTGCTTATTAAGCTTATTTCCATCAATAAGAGGTGAGTGAGTTGATAAAGTATAATGATTAATGTTTGGATAAACAAATTGTAGCTAAGGAGGAGTAGATATGTCAATCTATTAAGCAAGCATAAGGAATCACATCTCAAATAATTCCTTCCATTCCCAATTTCAAACATGTTACTCCTACAACTACAGACTGACTTATAAAAATGAGACTTCCACATTTAAAATCCAAATCTTAAAGTAAGGTAAGCCCTCTAAAATTCCAAATTTTAGAGGTCCCCATCCTTTGGGAGAGCTTGTTCCTATGAAAACTCAACCTATTGTCCCTCAAGAATAGCCCACTTAAATTCCCATTCTTCCTCAATAACTTCAAAATACTCAACCTTGGCAGCCTTCTTAGACCAAGCATCATGATTTTAGGATGCCCAACCATGTTAAGGCCACTCCTACTTCATCATTTGAAACCTCATTCCCTTCCACCATCTACCTTTTCAAAGGAGGACCCATTGTATGGAGAGAAAATGGAGACCATTTAGGTGAAGAGGAGCATAATTCAAGTGAATATGATCAGGAAGTAGTTATTGGAAGTCCTCTTTATATCAATAACCAAAAAATTAGACCTATTACCACAAGAGAATGAATATGATCAATTAGAAAAATAGAATAGTGATTAAATACATAAAGATAGAGAGGAAGAAGATAGTCTTGATGAAGAGAGGCCAAATTTCTCTAGTCAAGGTTGCATTTAGGGGTGAGAGGATGAGGTTCTCTCTTGGATAAATGAACTTCAATCCAGCATAGAATAATAAGAAATCAATATTAAAGATGAGATGAGGCCTCTTGTGTAGAAGGGTGAGGAAGAGATGGAAGAATAATTATTTTGAGATGATTTAGAGGATTTATACTCAAGCCTAGATGATAAACTAGCATCTCATAAAGAACAAACACATGAGCAGCATGCATAATAGGTAAAAATGGATGTGTTTTCATGTCAATCACTAGGACAATCACAACCTAATTAGTAAAATGATGGGGTAGCATAATGCATGTGTGAAGATCTCCCTCACTGATCAAACTTTGTCTTGATAAGAGGATGTTTTATCAAGTACCTAGCTTAGTTGGAAACTAATAATGAGAATCTAACACATGTTTTGCCTAATCTAAAGCAAAAAATTGAGAATCAAGAAGGTCAAAATCAACTTACTTATACACTCCAAGACAACTACATTTATAATCAACTTACATGTGTAGGTGAGTTTATTTGAATCCTTGGGGAGGTATTTCATCATTTCATTGAGTACCCACTATTTATCCACCTTTAGTTGGCTTCCCTCAAACATGAAAATCATTCTATGTTGATTAGAAAGGGTATCTATTTTATAGAACTAGTCTATAGATTTATTTAAATAGCCTTATGATTGGTTAGGATAGGTTAGATGTTTTGTTTTCCCTAAGTACCTACATGCACATGGTAAATAGTTTTAGTTGATTTTATCTTCTTCAAATTACCTATGCCACATTTTTTTTATTTCTTTCTCTTATTTTATTGAAGACACTTTCACTTTTAAAGATTGGCTTAGGTAGCAAGGCAGAATTGGAGATTCAGGGAAGATGGAATGGTATCTTAATGAGATCATGAAGATTTGATAAATGCATGGATTATATTAGAGAAAAACCTTGAGAATCTTTATAAATTAATTGTTAGCAACTCTTAGTTTAGTTTATTTCATGGTAGGCCAAGCAGGTTGCAACTATATTTCAATTTTAGGATATGAGAAGTTTTGGATGCTTATATAACTCTAGGCCTAATGGATTGCTTCAAAGGATAATTTATTCCTTCTTAACAATCAATAATCCCATGGAGGTCACTATAATGTTGACCATTTTTTATCACCATGGAGGAGCAGCATCTGAATTTGGTTTAGAGTTTCAATTTCAGTAGAAGTTTAATGAAGGGGCTAAGGTAGAAAGGGAATCAATACTTCATTTTTAAGGTTTTGGTTTTCACATTTTTTCAATAAAATGACTTATAAGGAAAAAGGACTTAACACATTTTCAAAATTTTGCATTCATGCTTTTTGACAAAATACTAGTCTGAAGTTTTGCATGAGTAAGGATTTACAAAATTTCCAAATACTTAAAAAAAATTATTCAAGTATTTAGGTATAGTAAAATTATTTGTGACTAGTTAGAAATTTTTAGAAAATAAAATTTATAAATGATGAAGGTCCGAACAAAAGTCATGAAGCCTATAAGAAGCTCGAATAAATCTTCATGAGAATTTTCTAAGTGTTTTGGTAAATTTTTTGCTAAGACTAATTAGAACTTTTGTTTCAAACAAAAGTTTCAAAGACCAATGCTAGACAGAAGTTACGACAATAAAATTTAATAATACTAAGGCAAAATTTAGAAAAAGGGAAAAAAATAAAAACTTTTGTGTGAAGGTTCAAAGATAAATATTTCAAAGACAAAAGTTGTGAAATCTAAGAGAAAGTTTAGAACAAAATTCTTGACAACAAATTTTGTGAAGACTTGGGTCTTCATATAAAAATGTTGCAATAAGGTCAAAAATTAAGTCATGAATAAAATTTTCAAAAGGTTAGGTATTTGGATGTCTTCAAAATAAAAGTTGTGAAAGAAATTTTCATAAAGACTAAGGCTTAGGTCATCAAAAGTTGAACTTTTACACATCAAAAGTCACAAAGGTCAAAGCCAAAAAAAATTATGATAGCACAAGATCTGAAGGCTTGGGTCTTCAAAATGAATGATTCATAGGTCTTTTATAAATCATGAATAATGAAGGAAATTATCTCCCTTTCACAAATATTATCAACTCATCTTTTACATGATAGGTCCATAACAAAGAATGCAAAGAAACACAAGCCACAAAGGCCAAAAACTAAGTGAGATGTTTTGATATAGAAGCTCCAAATAACTACCACATGTCCTCATGATGCATTGGTAATTTAATAGGTCAATTTTGATTGGTGCCTTCCCATCATGATGGCATCATAATTGATTATCTCAATAGTCTTGAGTTGATTTATGGACAAAGTTAAATATATGGTAGTTAAGTCAATATTTCTATAGAAGATTACACCTATCTGAAGATAGTTTCCAAATGAAATTAGATTCAACAAAGTGGTGTGTCAATATATAAAGGTATAATGTGGTAGGAGTTTAAATACCCAAAGGATACATTAATAAATATGGTTGATCCATGATAAAGATAAAAAGTATAAGTTATAGAATTAGGCCAAAATATTCCAAGGCAATAATTTCATGAGATCTATAGTCATATCCCTAGACACAAAAACTTTCAAATTTAGATATGGTCATTGAGAGATTAAATATTGGTTGTTGAAAAACCAACGAGAGAATACATTAAGGTAACAATTTCAAGTTTGAGGTAATCATCACCATGATTCAAAGATACAATTAGATTTATGATTAGCTTTGTCTGTCCCTATTTAATTTATACATATATTATGCATCTTGAATTCTAGAATAAATTTAATTCTCAAAGCTATATTCTTGATTGTAATCAATGACCCATGGACTTCCCATTACCTATAAAATTCTAGGTCTTAAATTATAAAATAGTCGACATTTCTAGGCACCCTAATGCCTCCAAAATTTTCCCTGCATGAACCCTTTACCACTTGAGCCTTATAGATAATGAGAATTAAGTTTGTCTTTTTTCATGATTCTTACATTATTTGTGTATTTTTATCTTGTTTATCTTTACCCATGGGTAATTTTAACCCCTCTCATGGTTGTATATCCTTCAACACCTTTATGTATAACTTATATCTCTCTTTTAGGTCATATTCTATGTGCATATAGTTCTAATGGATGTTATTTGTATATAATTTGTCATCCCTCTTACTGTTGTCTTGCATCTTATGCTTCTATAAGAATTAATTATGTAATTAAAGTGTCTATTTTGGAGATTATGTAATGTTTTATCATCCTTTAGAGTTGTAGTGTGTTATTTAAAGCCTATAGAGGTGCTCTTTTTAGTCTTTGTGAATCATTTTTTTCATTTAAGCAACCCCCTCTCTCATTTTTCCCCTCAATAGATTTTAGATTTAGAATTAGCAGTAGATTTCCTTTCATCTCTTTTAGGCCTACATGTTGATCCTAAATTAGATTAATATATATTAGAAGTAATATTACCTTCTCCAAATGTTTATCCTAAGGAGTGTAAGATTCCCACCCCTTGTGGGATGGTCTCATTATCTCACTAAACCATCTTCCAATTTAGTGGGTGCATGGTTTGAGTGATAACACCTACTAGGGCTTGTAATGATTGAAATAACTACAAAAATAAAAAATTGGAGTGTAACTAGGTTGATTTGACCCCAATCATCCCCATGATGACTAAATTTTTCCTATGTATCCAATACTCTAAGGATTGAAATCAATCCCATGTATTTTTCCCACTTAAAGTGATTTTTGAAATTGTGATCCTTGGACTATATGAATGCATCTAGAATCAACTTGAATGCTTGATCATTTTTTGCTTAGGTTTGGATAAATTAGAATTGTGACTTGGATAAGGACTATTTGAAATGCTTGGAGTTTGAATTGGGAAGAATAGGTAACTTTTTTTTAATGTGCAATAGATTAAATGTGCCTCTATATCAAAATTTCTAATTTGAATAATAAGTGACTTTAATGTGCCTTTATAACAATTTGAAAGGGGTAACCACATGCTAGGAATCCTAAAAACATGACATAAAAGGTAAGGGAGTGTTTCATTTCAAAAATTTACTATTCAAGGGCTTAAAACAATAACATATGATAGGGATAAGAAAGCCTCCCACTATTTTCCCTATTGGGAATTGTTTTCCCATAGGTAATCATGTGGATATTTGGATCAAGGTTTGGTTATACACATGATTAAGGGTATTTTTAGCAATTATAACTCTTTTGTAGATTATATATGATAATTTGTAAAATAAATAGGTCATCCTATATGATTAGGATAGGTTGAAGTGGTAAAATAGGTACTAATTAAGCTCACAAGTTAATTAAAGATAAAAGAGGTAAAACTAACATGATCAAGTATTTGTGACCAAATTTAGGTTACTGCATCTTCCCACCTCTCACCACCATCACCTCCCCTTCTAAAAATTAAATTTCTAGACCAAAGGAAATATATAATTTAGTGGGTAAAATGCACATTGTCTTTGATCTAGTACTCCAATTGTGAAGGTCATCGTACTCTTTGTCAAACCCTAAAAAACACATGAAGTAATTACTTTGTTATTTTGAAAATTAAAATTTGAAATCACTTCAATTTTAAAATTGTTTGAATCTTAAAATTTTTGAATTTTTGAATTTTAAAATTGCTTGAACTTGAAATTTTAAAATTAAAATAAGGGAAGAATACACTGTGTATGTGTGAAACCAATGTTTCTTTTGTGATTTTTTCTTGGAGATGATGCTTCCTTGAATCAATGAATAATTGATGCTTCCCATGAATCACTTGTAGAAGATTGGTTCCTTAGCTAAATCAATAGAGAATTTGAGGGTGATAAAATTTTAACTTTTAGAATATAAATAACACCTATTGATGGGCAAAAAAAACTCAATTTAACTCATCTAGTATTTGTAACCATAATTCATGAAACGGTTTGAAATCCAAAATAGTTTTGTAGACATAATGCTAGAGGGAATTGAACCTCTAAGTTATGTATTATGCACTTAAACTAAATCAACCACTACATATAACTTGTAGATTCAATTTAAACTTTGTTCTTAAATGCATATCTAAATAGAATGGAGTATATTTATGGTCTTACCATGTCCACAGCTTAGTAAAAAGTATTTTTAAAATTTTAAAAAAAAAATGTGCATGAATATTATCATGCTCCTATTATAATTTTAGAATCTATAACTTTATGTAGATGCCAATTATGAATTTTATTTGAAAATTGTGCATAAAATTGTATACTACACTCAAAACTATGTAAATTTATATTTCAATCTTGAAATATGATGCATATGCATGGCATGTGCCTCCATAATATGTGCCAATGACTGAAATTTAAGCCATTTTATAACTCTTGAAAATGTATTGTGTGTCAAAACTAATTTTTCTCTTGAAAATACTTATCTCCTATATGATAAACCCATTAAAATATCTCCATTTTAAGGGGAGGAAAATTATCCTAAAATTCACTCATCTCAAATATAATTTTATTGAAAAATGTGTAGTAAGATGTAATCATAAAACAATATAGCATATGTGAAAAGTATGATAGCATAATAATGTTTGCATCATTTGAATTTTTAATGCAACATATGAAGCAACACATTTATAAATGTGTCAATTAAGCTCATAGTTATAGAATGTATAATTAGTATAATAATTTTATTAATGCATGATATAGATCATATAACTCATCAAAATTAACAAGCTAAACAATCACACAATCACAATCATAATAAAGTCAAGCAATAAATCCAATGGCCACATTCAAGCGACATATTCAAAAATCAAAAAGTGAAATATTATATATACAATGGACATGGATGATGTTACAAAAGAGGGGCATGTTCCAATGTCACATATAATATAGGGCTAAAGTCCAAAATAAAAATAAAAATGTTCAAATTTTATACATACCAAACAATATCTTATAGATATGTTCAAACTAGTTTGTACACAAGGGCCGAGTTCTATACACAATAGATAAAAAATATCTAATATACTATATATAATTAATAATATCATTGGAATATATAACTATAAATTTAGTCTAAACCATGCATTTGTAATGTGACCATTTCCTATCAAATAGCATATTCATGTAAACAATGTAAGATAGAGATGTTAACATGAAATTTGTAAATAATATAAAGCTCAACAATAAATGAATTATATAACACATACATATATTATCACATGTGGATAAGATGCCCCTAATTTATCAAAGCTACTGAGTAGAGGCATGTCCAACATCTTGATCCTTATAACTTTTGTATATCCTACATAACACTCATGGGTACCAGTGAAATGCATGTGTGATAGAAAAATAATATGTGATCTACTACTCATAAGACAAATAACATATGACAATGATACAAACTAAATGTATAATCATGCTTAAATCCTTATTCTAATTTTTTGGAATATTTTTAATGTTTTTTAATTTGAAATATTTGATTTTTTATTTTTGAAATTTTAAATAATAAACAATAATAATTAATGATCAACAAGGTTGTAAAGTAGAATAAAAGAGAAAAATATGAATAATTTGTGACATGTGAATGTGAGATATGTATAAGGAATGATTGTATAGTAATTTATGAATTGAATTTATGACATATATGTGTGTGTGTGTGAGAGAGAGAGAGAGAGAGATTAGGAATTTATCTTAATTTTATTATTTTTTTCCAAAGTGATATCGAAGGGTCTTTTCTTCTACCTGAAAGGTTGTATATCATGTTGTAAGAGAATCTCATTCTAGAAATCATATTATCCATATGATTTCAACTCATAATATGACCATGCGAGATAGTCTCTATATTTTCCTATAATTTTAATAAAATATATGACTTCATCATCCTTAAAGGACTTGCAAATGAATATATGCTTGGGTGTAGTGATTTTTCCTATATTCACATCTATGACTTTCCTCAAACATGGTAAAATCATCTTGTTAATTCAATTAATATTGTCAAATACTAGTTTTAGAGTCACCATGCATCTTGGGTTTGTATTAGTCTTCAATTGAATTACCTCCTAACCAAGGAGAAATCATTTTCCATCACATTTCTTTACATAAGGATCTAAAAATAATAATTGATCCTCTAACTCAACTATAAAATTAATGAACTTAATAGTATTATTATCATCCTATAAGGGTTTATAATAGTTGATACTATTAGGGATTGGTGGCCTCATAAAGACTTCTACATCATACATTTATAATGGTGCAATCACATTGTCTTTATAAAGACATGCATACACAACTAGATGATCAATAACAAAATTGAGTGATATTTTAATTTGAATAATACTAAATGAACTAAATAACTTTAGATAATCTCAAATAATGTTCCTATATTACTGGAGTTTCTCTTCTTTAGCTACATTATTTTCCTCACTTGTTAAACATCCAATTTTCAATCTCCTCCCATTATGAGATTTATTTTATTTTAATTTAAAGGACATATTAAATCCCAATAATAGTGCCTCATATATAGCCATATTATTAGTTCATTAAAAATAAACTTATATGTGAACTTAAAAACTATTATCATGGAAAAAATAATACCATGCCTTACATGGCTCTTTATGTAGAGAAAGCCCCATCAAAGAACATGTTCAAAATATAATAGTAATTTGAATCATTAATTTGTGGATAGTAGTAGGGATAAAATTGAATCTTAGTAAATTTAGTGTTCCCCACAAAATTTATCACATCCACATCATTATACAATACTTCATTAAATTCACTTTGAGGATATTTGATTAAATGTAGCATCATGTGATTTATGTATAGTCTTATGTGTTCACCTTCCAATGGAATGGTATCATATGATAGGTCCATCTAAATGTTTCCTCTAATTGAATTAACCCATTTTTTTTCACAATAACATTCCCCAATTGGGAGGACAATCCACCACCACAACATCCATAGCTAAAACCTTCCTAGGTTATGATCCAAGTTAAATCACTATTCCTTTCACACATCATAACATTGATACCTCATGAGAATCCATGACACATAATTTTTTGTATATTTTATAAATTATTATATCAATTTCATTCACCATGGTTAGAGGCATGATATTACATTAAGACCCAAAATTAAGCATACAATTATGTAATAACCACCCATTAACAAGTAAAGTGGCATAAAATGTCTCAACATCAAGATGGATTCCCACTAGTGATGCCCATAAATATAATTTAAGAATTTAATCTTCATTTTTATCTACTTAGCTAATAGGGGTGGGTGAAACAATAAATTTATAGGCACCTAATTAGGAAAAATAATTATCCTTATGTTCTATAATTCATAGGAACTCAATAACATGGAAAATCATTTTTAGTTGACTTAAAACCAAGGCCATGTTACACACAATATACTTGGACATGGGATTATTTGGGGGAAAAGTGATGACATTCATGTCAGGGATGCATGAGGCTAAATCTTGAATAAGTGATTATCCCATATCAGTAAGTTGATATGACACATTTATAATTGATAAAACAAAGATATACTCAACACTTGTTAGAAGGATAAGGATAATTAAAACACTAGAAAGGAGTGGAATATTACCTTTTAGGTTTTTTAAAAATTATTTCTCCCTAGACAACTATGGTAGATTAATATCCTTCTATGTAATATTTGTTAGTGTTATCATTATTTTTAGTAATTAAACCTATGATATTCTTTATTTTATCATTTGATTCTTTATTTGATCACTTATTTCTTACATTTTAATCACTTTTTACTTGGGTTTGAGTAACGCTTGTAATAATTTGAATGTCTTCATCAAATGGCCTCTTTTAATATTTTTTAATCATTTTATCTCTTATATATACAAAGACATGGGTAGGAAGTTCATAATATTATGCCATATTAAATGAGTCTTCATCAAAATCAAACTTTTATGGCTCATAAGTCTTCACCACACTAGATAGATCTTCATTGAATTCAATTATATAGCATTCATATGTTTCTTTATCACTATTAATATCATCATCATCATCATAAGATGCAATTATAACAACAACACAAGAATGATGGGGCATAAAATAATACTCAACCCACTCCAATCCTTACATTTCATCTATTTCATTGACTCAAGTAGAAAGAGGATTAGTTATTTATTTCTCAACATTCTTTTTGTTAATCTTATTTCTTGATGAAGTGGTTTTTTTCCTTTATCATTTGTTTTATCCCATGTTGGTCCTTTATCCTAATTATGTGTTTAATCCTAAAGGTACATCTTATTTTATATTGTTGATAGACATCTTTCATTACTAGCCACCCTATATGAATGGCCTTTGAAATAACTCATGAGCTTATCCAATTTCTCATCCATGCTTAGGGATATTTTTGTTGGTTTCTTATTTGGATTCAAATTCTCCACCTTAATCCTTTGTGTAGGATTTATAATGTCCTTGATATTTATCTAAAAATTAATTTTCATAGCATATGCATGTCCCAAATGTTTTGACCCCTTGTCTCTAAGATAAAAGATAGATTTGGAATCAAATGCATCATAATATTTATATAAACATATGTGGTTTCATTAGGATTTACAATATTAGGGGCTTTAAGCATGGATATATTTTTAATTTTATATAAAAACCATGCACACTTTTGTTTGTATGCTTCTTTATATTTTCAAAGTCACTAATTGAAAATATTGCCTCAATTTTTCACCACATTGGAGTTTGAATATTGTTTTCATCTCAGGTTACTAATCAATGTTGTTATTATGGAAGGTATTGGACCATTCCTAAACATCTTCCTTCAAAGTTTGAATGAAAAACTTAATCATGGCATCTTCATACATAATTTCATAGTCATTGGTAAGTATTAGTAAAAAATTTAGGTGTTTTTCACTTGAGACTACATTATTCCTTTTAAATTTAGGAAATATATTTCTTACATAAATTGGGACCTCATTTGGATACCCCTACATCTCATAAAATTAAATTTATCTATACCTATTACATCCAAGTAGAGGATGGGGAGGTCTCACATTCTACTTTGGATTGGCTACATGATTCCCAAACATATTTACATCTCTATTTTTATTCAACATTGTGATAGGGTTGGATCAATCAATGGGAAGATTCTAATTTAAATGCATGAGAACTAGAAAATTAGTTAGATTTCTCTTCTAAAACTAAATTAATGAATGGAGGACAAGACTATGATAATTTATATATCTCAAACAAGGAATGAGAAAAATGAATAATTCTATGTTCAATGGATGTGATCTTATGATCAATATAAAATGTGAACATTGATTGACTTCTAGGACTGAATTCTATACCAAATGGCTCAAATCAAAAAGGAGAAGGTGGATAATTATTTTTTGGATCTTCAATTTAAACTTGTTTATCAGTACTCCTAATGGAACTAGTAATATTTTTATCAATATGATAATCAAAATGAAAATGAGAATATGGTGCAAGTACAGAAAGGCTATCCACTTAAGGTCATCCTCTAATTTTTTTATGTTTAGTTTAGGCATGCACACATACAAAGAGCCACACAAAAATTTACATGTGAACATTCACCATAAAGAACACACTCTTCTAATTATTTTGAAGACTTTACAATGTTTAAAATAATAGACACACTATTATCTATGTGAATTACAAGTTTTAGGGTATAAACATGGAGGAAACATCTCCAAATATAGTCCAACATCTAACTGGTTCACCTACAACTTATTTTTTTCTATTTTCTTCCTCCAACTCTCTTTTCCCCCTTTGCATCATGTTTTTCTCCTTTCTTTTCCCCACTTTGTGAAATTATTTCATTAACCCATTTTGACATGTACCATGTCTCTTCACATTCTTTTGAGTCTATAAAATTCTCCAAAACCATGTTTTTTCTTTAAAAATGTTACTTTTCATTGTTGTTCTATTCTTGAAGATTCGTTTTTCCCAATTATTTTTTTTTTCTTTTTTTTTTTTGATGATACAAGATTGCATAAACCCTTGGATGTTCCTACATCATAAAACCTACCTAAAAACTCCATAGGTTTCTACACTTGTTTTCCTCTAGGTGAAAGCTTAATAATAGGTTGTTATGGACACAACTTATTATCAAAAATTTTCTTGAAGATAGAAAATACACCCTCCAACTTGAAAATTTTCAATCTAGAAGACAATAATATACAATAATTATTCAAAATTTAAACTTAGACTTGAAAATTTCAAGAAATTATTTGGTTCAAAACCACAAATGAGTCACTAATACCATAAAGGTATGCTCATATTGTAAAGACAAGTTTGAGATCTCATAAATGAAAAACATATGTTAATGTAATGAATGGTGAGGATTATATTAAGTGACTAGTGAACTATATACTCCCCAAAAACATTGCTATATTATTGGATCCTAGGTCTACACCTTCAAATATTCTTAATAAAATAAGATAAATAGTGTCAATTTAACTTTAGTGTGACCATGATTACTTACAATAAAGGAAAATATAGGCTAAGGTAAAAAATATATAAGATATTGCCTACTTTTTAATATTTTGGCTTGATAGGCCAAGGGGAGAGACCCTAGAGTGTATTTAGATGTGAACATTATAAAATATGATTATGGAGAAAGTTAGTTCATGTGTTTAAGACATAAAAAAATTCAAATCATAAATAACTAGCATGTTATGCCTACTCCCTCTATGGGCGTGGATCAATGGAGTTAAGATATTTAGATAAGAAAACATGGACAATGCCTTCCCCAAGTGGCCCACCTCCAATATCAGTCCAATAATCATAATTATGCCTAGATTTGGTAATCCAAGTCTTTTTTAATGTGGTAGAACAAGCATCTCCATACATCTATCCTTGCACCAATGGCTTTGGCTCTTACTTTGATCAAGAAACGATGAGTTAAGCTCTCTAGAGATATTTTTGCATAGTTTTTCTACACCAAAAAAAGCTTAAAGAGTATGGCCATGTCTCATGTATTTATAGTTTTTCCAAAATGAAGAAACTGATTTGTGGCCCTCCATCTCAATATAAATATGAAGGTCACAAACCCATTCAAATTTGAAAGGACAAGAAATAAATATGGCCGTTAATATTTGTAAGAATGGAGCATTAATAAGTCATGGGTAGCCATAATCCTAATATTTATCTCCATTGATCTTTGTGGATGATACCCTTGTGATGATGTCATGGGTGATGTCATGGACTAGATATTTTAAATTATGAATTTCCAATAATATATATTCAATAACTTTCCATGAATTTTTCACTTAAAATCTTAATCTAATTTGCTTTGCTTAATTATTTTACTTAGTCTTTTTGTAATTCTTAGAAATTGATCATTTGTTTAATAAAAATAGTTGAAATTTTAAAATTACTTAGTCGTAATTTGATTGGAATTGAATTAGAGGAAGGTGTCAAATATGTATAGAGTAATACCATAATTAAGGCAATATAGACATAAACTAGCACATGCATGTGATGCATGCACATGAATTAGAGGATTTTAGTGGTCTTGAATGTTATTTTTATTGGTCTCAATTTGACTCAAAGTGAATTAGTATAAGATAAAAATTTCATAAAATACATTTCCCCAATTAGGGATACATGGACATAAACTAGCACATGCATGTGATGTGTGTGACCAAATTATAGTTTTTTTGTGATTTTGGTATATTTTGTGTGTTATTATGGAAAGTCATATATATTTACAATCTTGACACGATAGTGATAGGAATTAGATGTCTACATTATTTTCTTATTTGAGAAGGTGTGTCAATATATTTTGTTGAAGCAATGTATTTTCAAAGAATGAAAAAGTCATTTTAAATGATCATAATTGGAAGAAAACTTATTCTCACCTTCTATTTAATTCTACATGTGTTGTAGAAAAATGAGATTATGAAAAATGCCACAAATAATGTTTGGGTGACCCATGATTCCCCCTCAAGTCGAGAACAACAAAAAAAATATTTTTATGAGTTGGCCCTTGATTAGAAGAAAGCAACACATAATTCAGTACAAGAGGCCAAAATGGAATAATTAGAAGAAAATGGCCTAAAAATAGATAAACAAGGTTAAAAATATCCTCCTATGAAGAACCAAAGTAACAATAAGTCCAAGGGGATTGGATCAAAATATGGAGGTGGATGTGCATTTGTTTACCATGATTATGTTGTCTTCCATTTTTATAATTTGAAATTATTCTTGGTATGATATGATAATTTATGATAATGTTAAGAGATGCACATCCCCAATTAGCATATGGATTGTTGATTCATCCATATTAATGATTGATGTATGACTAGCTATAAGAGATTAATTTAAGATATGTTCATCCTAAACCAATAAATATCTAAATATTTTGGGTAAATGAATAGATAGAATGACTAAATACATAACCCATGAGATACACATCCTGAAGTAACAAATATAATCATGCTTGTTTTGCATGTTTGGCTCAATATTGGAAAATGATACCCAAGTTAGGTAGCAAATATTCAAGATAGTTTTTTCAAATATGTATGTTTTTTGCCACATTATTTTGTAAGACTAGATCACTTGGTGTTTAATATGGTAAATAAAATTATGCATCATAAGTATGAACAACTTATAATAAAATTGGATTTTAAACTACAAATGGACTAGTTCAAACATGAATATTTACAACTAAAAATAATGACATAAATACCAAAACTTAAGCTAAAAACATTTATGTTTGAATAGAAAACAAAAATAAAGAACCAAAATTAAATACAAAATGTAACCAACTTAAGAATAAGATATGAATTATCAATATTTAAGTGGAAATAAGAATATGCAAAACACAAACACGCAATAAAACAATATAAATACACAAGTAAACAACTCAGGCCCAAGTTAAGACAAGACTCAAGAAATTTTCAACATGTATTTAAACACGACACTCAAAATAAACAAGTGCACAAACCTATAAACAAACACATAGAACACAATGCAATGAAAATAAAGAGACTCAATGTAAGTAATCAACAATTGTGTATGTGTAGTGATAAGGTGTTACACTTGGAGTATGAACAAGTTTCCTAAAGTATGGTGAATGAAATAATAAGAAAGGGGTAGCTAATCTGCCCCTAGATTTTCATATAAATGGGTGTTGCCTACATAATCCAAAGGGACTTCAAGCCAATGTAGTTCTCCCAAGAATCGAGATAGAATAAATGTGATGATAAATAGATAAGAAATGATTGATAGAGGAAAAAAAGGAATGGGCTCGTAAAATAGTGAGATGTATAGGTCTATAATTACTCATAAAATGGTGAGAGCATGAAGGAATAAAGTAAAATAACATGAAAACAAGAGTGGTCGAGCTGACCTAAGATGCCCCATGTATCCAAGCACTACCTACATAGTTCATGTGGACCTCAGGCTGATGTAGTTCTCCTAGAAAGGGGAGTGTAATTAAATAATCACAATAATGAAAAAAATAAAGGGAAAACCCACCTAGAAGATGACATGGCTTTATAACTCTCATAGAGATTTTAATCCCACATTTTCTAATTAAGAATGCTTTTAATATTTTTTTTGGTGTTTTCTAATGTATTTGGGTTTTTTGGAATAAGGAAAGAAATGTAATATGTTTAAATGTACATTTAACCATCTATCAAAGGACATTGATACTTAGGTATAGGCTCAAACAATAGTTAAACTAGCTATAACATTGGTCCTACGAACCAATAGTAGAATCTAAGGCCTAGGGGAATACCACACAACAATAAATAGGAATGAAATAACACACGATGGGGAAATAATAAGAGTATGATCAATTAGAAGAAGTATCAAGGAATTACCAAATAGATGAAACCATATGTCGATATGCCCTAAGATGCTAGCCCAAAAAAATGTTATTGATGTTGATGTTGATGTTGATGTTGATGTTGATGTTGATGTTGATGTTGATGTTGATGTTGATGTTGATGTTGATGTTGATGTTGATGTTTATGTTGATGTTGATGTTGATGTTGATGTCGATGTCGATGTCGATGTCGATGTCGATGTTGATGTCGATGTCGATGTTGATGTTGATTTTGATGTTGATGTTGATGTTGATGTTGATGCTGATGTTGATGTTGATCACTCAGAATTACCTCTGAAATATTCATTGAAAATGTTTGCATACTTGTTGGTTCATAATTAGGATCCTGAATATTAATATGATTAGAATAGCCTAGAAGAATAGGTAACGAGAAGCATGAATGGTCTAGGGAAAATAAAATATACATTCTAATAGAATTAAAATGGTCCAAGTAATAATAAAATAGTCCATGTAACAATAAAATGGTCTAGGTAAAAATATAATGTTATACGTAAAAATAAAATTTTCCAAGTAGGTAAGTACAAATGATTTAGGTAATAATATAGGAATGGTTTAGGTAAGGAGGTATGAATAGTCCAACTAATTGTATGCAATGGGTGCCCTAAAATTAAGGGTTCTCATATACAATGAAACAAAATAAAAATCAAACATGAAAACACTTAAAGTTAAATATGTTCATGGGTTCCTTGAGCTCTTGTCTATTTAGATTAGCCAATTTATATGCTCCAAAACCATAATTTGTAATGACCACAAATGGACCCAACCAATTGGTTTCAAACTTGCCTTTATTTTAAAACTTAGCATTGGTGTTTTTCTAATTTTATTTCAAGACCAAGTCACCCACTTCAAATTATTTAGGGAGAACGTATTTTTTATATCTATGGCATAGTTTATATTGATAAGATTGAAAATGGTCTAAGGTAGCCCAACACTTTTCATCCAGAAGCTCAAACTCTTAAAATCTAGAAACTTTGTGTTCTTCATCATCAATAATGTCCTGTATAAAGATGCACAAAAAAGGAAACTTGGTCTAGATGGTAATAATTACCTCTAAACCAAAGACTAAATATTATGATGTAGCTCTCATAGGGGTTTGATGACTATTTTGGTAAGCCTAGAGGGTAGGGAATAAATGCAAGTACTAATCATGGCCAGTGTCATTAACAATCTTCTTAAGAATTGTAATAATTGTCTTGTTATATACCTCATTTTGACCATTGCCTTACAAGTTATATGATGTGGAACATTTATGTTTAATCTTAAACTAGGTATAGAGGGCTTTGACGTCATTTTTATTGAAAAAACCACCATTATCAGAGATAATTTTGGAGGGGATGTCATATTAGCATATAATATGAAAATAAATGAACTTGGATATCTACTTACTGGTTATATAAGTGAGGGGTATGGCCTCTATCCACTTAGTGAAATAATCCATAGCAATAAATATGTGCTTTTGATCATTAGAGGAAGTAGGGTTTATTTTCCTAACAAGATCAAGTCCCCAAGTTGAAAATATCCATGGCATAGTAATTGGCTAGAGCGGTAGTGTATGTGCATGTATTAAATGGTTATGATTTTAACAAGCAATACACTTATTGACATAATTGCAGGCACCTATCCCCATTTTGGGCCAATAATTTCTTATGCAAAGGATTTTCTTAGACAAGACCATGTCGTTGGTATGGTCCCCAAAAATTCTTTCATGGACCTCTTTAAGCACCAACATAGATTCTCTTGAAGAGAAATAATGAAGCAACATTCCATTATAGCCTATACAATAAAGCATGTTTTCGAGGATGGTATAATTCTCGATGAAGGAATAGTTTTGTTTGGTTATTTAAAATGTTTAACCAAAGGGTTTGATCTTGGAGATAAGTATACATGTATTGGTACTAAGTGGGATTGGGACTAGCAATATTACTTACTCTTTAAATTTGGTAGTATATGAACTAACTGCAAAATATTTTCGATGAGTAATTGATACTCTTTGGCATTATTGACAACCTATATCATAGACCCAATAATATCCATGGTATATATCACTCAGTTACTAGCCAATGGCATTTGTTTGAACTAAAGAAATTGAAAGTGTTGTTTAATATTGTCCACTATATGCTTATAAAGTACAAGCTTATCATATCTTGTTTGGTACTAGTCTATGGTCTAATTGATGATTAGTTGAGAATATTCATATACCATCAATTGCTTGATATCCCACTATATTTAAAAACAAATTCTAATAACAAGGGCTTCATATTCAACCATGTTGTTGGTATAATGTAAATTAATTTGAAATGCCTTTGGAATAAGATCCCCTTATGGTGTGACTAGTAAAATACCAACTCCAGATCTATAGGAGGTGAATGAACCATAAAAATATAGTGTCCAATATTTGGACTCAATAGTTATCTCATCTAGGATCATAATTGATTCATCTGGAAAATCAAATGAAAGAGGCTTGGTGTTGATTAAAGGAGCTTCAGTGAGCTGATCTACTAGGACTTTTCCCTTGATAGCCTTTTAATTTTGGTATTCCACATTGAATTCACTTAGAAACATAACCCATTTATCCATGATACCTATGAGAGTGGTCTTTGATAATAAGTACTTAAGTGTATCAATCTTGGCTATCAAAATGGTTTTATTATTCAGCATATAGTGTTGTAGCTTTTGGTAAGTGAACACCATTGCAAGATAATCCTTTTCCATAGTTATATATTTATGCTCATAAGCTATTAATTTTTGGAGAAGATAGTATATAACATGTTCTTTTCCCTATTCATCATGATGAGCCAAAAGTTCCCCTAATGCATGTTTTTTGATAAAATGTATAAAAGTAATGGTTTGCTTGATGTAGGTGGAGTCAATATTGGTGTATTAGCCAAACAGGCCTTCAATTTGGTAAATTCATATTCATAATTTGTATCCCATTTAAATGTGACATGATTATTCAAAAAGTGTGTAAACAAATGACACTTATCAACCAACTATGATATAAAATAGCATCTAGACTGAATTTTGTCTTGTAAGCTATGAAGTTATTTTAAATTGGATGGAGGAGGCATTTCAACAATACACTTGACCTTAGATAGATCTACCTGAATACCTCTTTGTGACATAATGAACCTTAGAAATTTTCTTGAAGTAACACTAAAGATGCACTTCTTAGGATTGAGACACACATTATATTTACAAAATGTCTCAAATAATCTCCATAGAACATCAAGGTGGTCTAAACATTTTTTTGATTTAGCTAATATATCATCAACATAGTCTTCAATAATCTCATGGAAGATTATAGTCATGGCACATTGATAGGTTATACCTACATTCTTCAAGCCAAAGGGCATGGCTTGATAACAAAATGCTCCCCATGGAGTGGTGAATGTAGTCTTGTGCTAGCCTTTTGGTGCAATATTAATCTAGTTATACCCTAAAAATCCATCCATGAGGGATAACATTTCACATCCTGATGTTGAATCGACTATAATGTCAATGTTAAGTAGTGGTAAATCATGTTTAGGATCATGCCTTATTAATGTATCTAAAATCAATATATAGGCAAATTCCCTATGGTTTTTTATTGATTTGGATGATGTTAGAGATCCATGTTTAATAGTCGAGTGGTTAAATGAACCCTACATCCATTAACTTTTCTAACTCATTTTTTACCAAGATGATTATGCCTAAATGAATTTTCCATAATTTATGTTTGATTGGTTTAGTATTTGGATGAACAACCAAGTGATGTACTAACAATTAAGGGTCTAGACTAGGCATGTCTAAGTATAACCATGAAAATTTATCAATGAAGTCTTTTAGAATGGTAATAATGAATTCATTCTCCCATTAGTGAGGGATATACCTAGATAAACCATCTTGCAATAATCATACGTACCAATGTTGACCTTTATAGAATCTTCAACCAATAATGTTGAGTCATCCTCAAAAATAATAGGCAAGGAAGAGAATGGATCCTCCTCCACTACCTGTTGATCACAAGCTTCACCCATGTAGGATGGCTCTAAATCATCTGTGATAGGGAATGGCTAGTTGGAAAATACCTCAATAAAGTATTGAGTAAGGTGCTTAAAAACATGATGTTCTTCAAAACTAATGATAAAAACAATGGTATTGCTTGGACTAGGTGGACATTACACTCCCTAACGAGAGAGGTAAACTTCCCCATATAAGATCAATTAAAATAGGTTTTCACTCATGGACTTGTCTTTATCTTTACTCTTTACCTAACCTAAGGGTGCCTAGTCCAAGAAATACCATTGTCTATAATAACCCATTTGATTTTATGATGGGAAATAATGGCTTAAATGTATAGGGGATTATCATGTAGGAGACTAAGGGATGACATATCTCACTAGTCAAAGGTAAGTTATTGTCTTGGAGATAAATGTATTGTAAGTGCTTCGAATTGGTCTGGATTAATGTCATCAGTCATAGTGGATTATTTAAGGAAATCATTTAGTACAGTCCTATGAACTTTAGATGTATGCAAGAGATCTAAAATAGATATCTACATATATTTTTTACTTAGTTGTTCATTAATATTATATGTCTTATCAACAATGGGACAAGTAAGTTTGATCTTAGTCAGTAAAGTGTTTGGTTTAGGTTTGGTCTTAATCGATACAATGTTTGGTTCAAAATTAGTGTTGTAAGAAGGCAAAGGACCATGGAGGATAAATTTTGGTTGTCTAGTTACAACTATGAAACTTTGAGTCGAGAGGGAGTTATTATAATTAGAGGAATGAGGAGGTCTAGGAGTGGTAACCCACAAAAACCAAGGTATAAGTGAAGTGCTAGAACCTAGTGCAGAATTACTTAAAATAGAGGATGGCGATCCTAAAATAGAGGTACCAATGTTTTAATCAACATTGGATGGTATATAGGGCTTGATCTTAAGGGTAGTGAGGTGATTATTAGTAATACACTCTATAATGTTATTATAATCATATGACATGACACAACACTCAAATTGATTGGTTCAGGTGTCATGATCTTGATTATGGTTATTGTTTAGATTTTGATTCTAATTGTAAACCTAATTCTACTATTGATTGTGCTCTTAGCTTGGTTCTGATTTATCCTCTATTATTGGTCGTTATGCTTAGGAAAGGGATCTTTGAAGATACCCATATTTTTATTGGTGTTAGGAGGTTGATGGTATAGATCAATCTCTCTATTTTGTAGAAATTTTTCAATAATGTGCCTTAATCGCACACTTATAAATTGCATTCCCAATAACATAATGAAAATTAAAAAACTCATCTTCATGATACCAGTCAAGTTTAGGTTGATCCTTATGGAAGGGTTTTATCATAGGCCAAATAATCATGTTAGCAGCAACTAATTTCTTGAACACTAAATCAATAGGCTCCCCTAAGTTATTGAACAACACATGTCTAGGAAATACTCTACATGATGTAACTCTTTTTAGTGTGAGTGGTGGATTCAACGGTGTATTTTGAATAGGTGGTGCTTGTATAGTTTGAACATGTTGTGATTCATTAACCCCATTACCCACCATGTTCTTATTTTTGTTCAAGATCTTAGGCTTCTTAGAGATATTGGTCTAAATAGGTGCTTAGGCTTGATGTGATGTTTGAGCTGAGGAATAGATTTTTACCAAGCCTTTAGCAATAAGTTTCTTATTAATATATATACCCTTGTCAATGATTTATTTTAATGTGTTGGTACAAATGAGTCTCATATTATGAGTGACTTTAGGGTGTAGTTTATGTGTAAAGATATTATCTAGTTGTCTATCTAATAGATTGTTTTAGAAGTGACTAGATAGTGCTCTCCATTCATTTAGATATGACACAAAGCTTTCGTTATCCCTCTATTTGGATTTACATAAGTTAACCACTATCAACTCATACTTGACATTGTAAGAAAAGTGGTTAAACAATTTTTCTCATAAATCATTAAAAAAATTTACCGACCCTTTAGGTAATTTGATAATCCATTCTAAGGCTTGTCCACCAAAGATTCATGGAAATAAGGTAAATAAATACACACTAATGTAGGATACCTCCTGGCATGTAATAATGAAAGCCTTTATATGATCTTTAGGATCATCCTTCCCTTTATATTTATCAAATTTGGGTACTTTAAAATGAGGTGGGAAGGGTACTTGAAGGATTCTCATGTCAAATGGATAAGGTCATATCATGTTAAACTTGTAATTTTTGGTCTGGTCACCTATTTGAATCCTTGAGACTACCTCCATTATTTTCCACTCTTAGATATTTGGAGTGTTTTATGGTAGAAGGATATAGTTCTACTAATTTTTAATAGACTGATAGGTTTGGTTGGGGTTGGCATGGGTAGGAATAGATTCTCCCTACATGGTTATGTTGGGAATGTGCACCCTATGTCCTAAGTTATGTACTTGGTTTAGTGTTTATTGTTGGTTCTAAGGCATATAGGAATAAGTATGATGTTGTTAATTTAAAGGGTTCTATTGATGATCCCTAGGTATCTGATGTTGATTTTGAGGAATCTATTATTGTGAGCTATAGGGAATCTATTTATTTTGAGTAAACTGGTGTTGATTTATAAGAATACATTGTCATTACTATTTTACAAGTGGAACTTGTTGTCATGAATTAAAAAAAGTTCATATTAAATTTTGTGAATTATCCACCACTTGTTAGGGTGGTGGATTATTAACAACTTATTATTGGGAGTGATCTGGCACTTATTGACAAGTATCAGGCATATGTCATGAATTATTAATCATTTCTTGATGGTTGAAGAATGTGTGATGTGTATCAAGTGGAACTTGGTGTAAAGCATTCATTGGCACAACTTGTTTGATAGGAGCTAAAGGATATATACCTCATGGGTGGGGTTAACTTGGTCTTGTTTTAATTGTTTAAGTAACTTATTTTTCTCTATAGATATGATATTGTTAAATGAGGTCATAGCCAAAGAAGTCATTAAGTCAGCGATAAGCTGATCTACATAGTGCTGACTAATTTTTTGTATTATAGATGCAATAATATGACCTGTTTGGGAAGAATCCGCTAATGGACCCTTCCCTTTGCTAGAATAAGAAATTTTTGATTTAATCACTTGAATGTGAGGTTGTTCTTGTTTAATAACTGGTTTTTATTATTTCTCTTCTATTTTAATGATGGTATGCAATTATTCTTTGAGAAAATATAAAGGGAGTCCAGCTCCTGATTCTATCAATATTAAAAGAATCTCATCTTGCTCTTCAAGTGGTTGATTTTCAATGTATTGACCTTGGTTTGGTCCCATAATGGAAGGTATTTATTCTTAAATGCATGAATGTTCTTCTCCATCATAAAAAATTTCTTCCTCATAACTAGGGCCATAAGAGACCCCATTACGAGTGTATCTATGCATGGTTAGAATAGTACTCAATCATTGACCAATATTTAAATCATAACTTTGGTTCAATTTGGATTTTTAAAACACTATCAAATGGTCCTTAGAAACATTAGAATCGGCTTGGGCATTGTAATGGCACAGAATGAGAAGAAGTGAAATCTTTAGAATGTTTGACATTGGTAGCTCAAAATCAACAAATTAGAAGAAGGTAGAACAATCTTGGAACTTAGAGTGTAGGCTAACACAAAACCTAAGTCCAAAAATATGTTGGTACCATATAAAATGATAATGAGACTATGGTTGGTCTTGAGAATCAAATAATAACAAGGTCAAATTATCCAAGAACTTACAGTGTATGGCAAATGTAGGAAAATATAAGTTCAGACTTTAGAATAAAATGGGAAACATAACTACACACAATAGAAAATAAATTCAAATCATCCAAAAAGTTAAGCCATAAGTTAATGAAATAAAACCTAAGTTCAAAATAAAAAAATAAAATGGGCAACATAATGGTACCAAGTGTGACAAAGGCTATTATTTCAAGTGATAGACGTGATGTTTTAAAAATGGCCAAGTGTCAAATGGCAATGTGAACATTATAATACCTTAATGTGTAAATAGATGACAATGTGTAAAATATGGGAACAAGATTCACACTTAGGTAAGGATTTAAAATCAAATCAAAATCTAGTCCAATTGATTTGACCCAAACACAAAGAGTAAAACACTCAAGCCCAAGTGATAGGTAAGATTCAAGTACAAACTAATTGTCCTTAGATTAAATACTTAGAAACGGATTTTTAATTTGGTTTTATAAACTTTAAGACATATTTTTTTTGTTTTACATGGTTATTTTTAGACTCACAATGTAATTAAATAATAAGAATCACCTAAGTCCATGCTCTTACATTAATCAAACACAAGATGTGCATAATATCCACCAAACTTATATCAATACCTCTTATTCTTGAAAGGAATTAATTGTTAATCCAATAAATAAAGAGTGCATATAGGTAGAGTTTTTAATCCCCCTTATTTATCTAAATAACGAATATGTGACATTCAACTCAGAGCATTGATGTAACTCGACATCGGGAAGACAATCCATGGTAAGTGGGGTTAATTAATATAAATTTTTTGATTGGCATATCTAGAAGGTCCAAAAGTGCTTAGAAACACTTAGGCATAATAAATATTTGTCAATGGTTTCAAACCACCTAGATTGTTACGTAAGGGTCTTGTCCCTTGCATAATAAATTCAATCACATATTGCTTATTTAAGTCTTATGTCTAGACTACCACCTAACCTGAGTCCTCTTCTATTTGGTCAAGTTAACTGCTTAACCACTATCCCATCCATTTAGCATGCTCAATTTATATACCCCAGCAAATAAGTGGGGTTGGAACAATATTAGGAGATGAAAAATCAAGTCAAATTCCATCTAAAAACACATGATAAGGCGATGAATTCCCACTCATAAGCCAAAAAAAAAAAAAAAACTAGTTTATATCTATGTTATTCAAGTCATTAAGAACAAGGAGAGAGCATACACAACATTTATTTAGAAAGAATCAATAAAACAAGTAAAAAATGCATTTTTGGTGACCCAAGTTCCTTAAAGGGGACAAGGGGAGAGCATATGCACAAATTTTTACTAAAACTACTATATTTTTTTTCAAAATGAAGAACAAAAAGTAAAGTGCTCTTAGGAGTTCTAAGTATAAATGTGATTGTTCTTTTTAAACACTTTTGGAAATGTGATTGAAATTTGTCCTTTGTTTATAAATTTGGAATTAAAAACAAGAAATTTATTTGCACAAGTTTTTAAAGCACCAAAAGACAATGTGAAATGGTTTCATTAATGTATTAAACTCTTTCTCTTTTACTTAATTCTATGCAAGAAGCACTAGAGGATTGTTTTTTTCTTGATTAATAAATGAATCCCACTTTCAAATTAGATTAAAAAAACATAAAAATATTCCCTATGGAATGATTTCATAGTTACAAAGTTAAGTGTAAACTATAAAATTAAAGATAAATGAAAAACACAGAATGTAGGAAAATATAGAAAACCTTACAGTGTGATTTTGTAGTTACCCTAATGATTTCATTATTCAAAGTGATGATTTCATAGTTTTATTTCATTATTTCACAAATTTCCTATGATTTTTTAGTTTTATTTCATGATTTTACATTTTCCCACAATTTTTTAGTTTTTCAACAATTTTGTAATTTGTGATTTCATACGATTTCTCACTTATGTCTTTTGATTTTGCAATTTCTAGAAAACTTGTAGACAACACAGAAACAAAATAGAACAATTTCATGATTTCATAATTAAATGATCCAAATTCATAAATACATAAAAAATAAATTAAAACCCCTAAAAATTATAGAATGAATATAAAGTTACCCCTCATGAATTTTCAAAACATTGCTCTAAATTTGTGATTTCATAAAGGAGGCCCAAAACAAGGATGATTTCATAATTTTTTGAGATGATTTCATTGTTTCCCGTAATGATTTCACATAAATTCCTTAAAAATACATAGTTTCACAATGAATATTTTTGTAAATATATATTTAATCACAAACACATCAAAATTAATAAAAAATAGTTGAAAACAAGGTAATTACTAAACTTTTTCCAATTATTGAAGAGTACTAAAGTACTCCTAAGATGGATGTGGGGTGTGTGGTTCCATCGAGCATACCAAAATGTATAATAAAATTATGGATAAAGTTATTTCATGTATTTAAGACATAAAACAAATGATAAAACATAAATAACTAGTGTGTTAGGCCTACTCCCTTGAGGGAAGTGGATCAATGAAGTCAAGATACTTATATAAGAAAACATGGGAAATGCCTTCCCAAAGTGGCCCTCCTCTAATATCAATCCATTAATCATGTTTATGCCTACATTTGGTGCTCCAAGTCTTTGTCAATTTGGTAGCACAAGCATCTCCATACATCTCTCCTTGCACCAATGGCTTTGGCTCTTACTATTGACATAGTGGATTGCACCTGGGGTAGGAGGCCGAGCTCCTGCCTTCCACACGTCACAATGGAAACTCCCCTCTCACAAATGGGACGGATGAAGCTGGAGGGGAAAGTCTCTAGATAAGGGCTAGCTCCCTCTAATGTATCTTTTAGGCCCTAGTTTATCCTACTTGTAACAAATAAAATGAAAAAAAAGTGGGGGATGAAAAGGGAGAGAGAGATGCTGAAAACAAAACCTAAGTCTAAAAAATGAAAAGGTGATACACCAAAAAAGTTGACCCACCCAACCCAAACATACACTTTTCACTAGGAATAAATTCCCATACACTTCATCTGACATGGAAAACTCTTCTATTTCAGTGAGTCAGGGGTCTGTAGAGATACAGGGAGGAAGGAACTAGCAAAGGTGTTCTAAGACACACTTTGACAGCCTATTCACAGGCACCTATATTCTTCCTGTAGACACTTCTGGTAGACCTGTAGAAAGGAGACTTCACAATGCACTGGACATGTTGTAATCAGTCTTTGAAAAGCATGAAAGATAATTACTTAACACAAAAGAATAAAATAGACATATACTTTAAAGTGCAAGTCTAGATAGAGGTAAAAAATGATAAGTCCTGATTCAAGGTAAAATCTGGCAGAGCTCTGCCTTACAATCCTGAGAGGTTTTGGGTAGAGTTTTACCTTAAGGCTAAGAGAGTGGATCCTTTTCAAATGAGAAATTTTACAATATATAGAAAGAGGAAGAGAACTCTGCACTTCCTAGAAAATATTTTGGCGCTCTTTTTGAAAGTGGCCCATGTGTGTTCTAAACCTTGGGAAGAGGAAGCCATCTGATTGTCAGCTCCTACTTTGAATTTGGCATCCCACCTTAATGTGAAAACATGGTTGTGCCTTTTCTACAACCAGACTAATTTTTTTCCCCTCATAAATACCAACTGGAGAAAAAAAGTCACACCACTCATCTGGCAATAACTCACCTCCTGCTTTGTCTCTTTCTGCACCTTGTCTTCTTCCTACTTTGTCTCCTACTTTTTTAGCCCTCAGGGGTGATCTTCTGGTAGATCACTGCATTCCTTGGGCTCTTTCCATGATTGGCACTCAGGTAATTTAAAAGAAAATGGATATTTCACTATCTTAAATTTGATGTTCATGCAGTCGTTACCTTGAAATTGAATACCCAACGGCTAGTTCATCTCCTTAAAATTGATGATTTTTGGGATGTCACCGTCCTTGGCAAATTCTATCGAGTCTTTTTCTACAAGTTTCTTCTGTGGGTTTTTTCCACAAGTTTTTTGTTTCAGACTTTTCCTACAGACAAAAAGTCTGCAAGAATTGTCCCGATCTTTATGTCCTTTTGCCTAAAGTTCTTTTCCTTCAGGCTCTTTTCTCATGGCCTTCTCTGAATTCCTTCAGATTTTTTGCATGCTTTTTGAACTCCTTCAGCTACCTTTGAAATGCTCCCTACCCTCTGCAATGGCACCTGCCCTTTGGCTTTAGGACACCCCCTTGAACTAAGCTATTGAACCAAAAATGGTTTAATGGTTCAACACTGCACACAGAGCCCTTTGAACCATTCACTTGAACCAACCAATAAACCAATTTGTTGAACTGGTTCAATGGTTCAACACTGCACGTCGAGCCCTTTGAACCATTCGATGAACTAAGTGATTGAACCAAGTGGTTGAACTAAACATTGAACCAAGGCTGATGAACTGATTGATTGAACCTACTGATGAACCTAAAGCCACTAAACCTAAAGCCACGGAAGCAAGGCCTTGAACTTTGCCGATGAACTTAAACATTGAACCAATAGTTGAACCAAGGTGTTGAACTAAGGCCGATTAACTTAAACGTTAAACCAATGGTTGAACCAAGGCCTTGAACCAATTCAATGGTTCAAAGATGCCAACTTTCCTTGTGAATTTCTAAACAAGAGTCTGAAGAAACCTTGTAAAACCCAGCACTTTTTGAAACTAATCCTTCATGCAATAAAAGACTAACCCTGTAGAGTCCATATAAATGAACCTACAGAGTTCATAAAAACCTCATATTGTTGAGTCCATAGAAATCCAAGCTCTATAGAGTCCATAGATTTAGACTTGCAAAGTCTGTAGATTTAGACTTGCAGAGTCCATAGATTTAGACCTACAGAGTCTGTAGAAATTCTTGGACTTGTGCAAAATCAAAAAATGAATTGGCCTAGAATAGCAGGGGAATAAGGGGACCAATTTTTTGCCCTGTTGGGCAAAAAATGGTCAACAAATTGGTGACTCCTAGGGGAAGCATGCTTGCTATGCTTAGAGACCAGTTGCCTTGTAGTCTATTGGGCACAAAGTCAGAATGCAACTTTGAAGAAAGGTTAGCAATAGCCCCAAAGATTCAAGAATCAAACATGAAGATTTTTTACCCCACACACAAAGGAAAACACACACAAGGCTAAAAATACTACCTGTGCAAACTACACTTAGGGAAATAAGGAAAAGAAACTGAAAGCAAACTACTATATACAGCTAACCAAGAATATTTGATTCCCTCCTGGATCAAAAGGAAAACTTCTTAAGTCCCCTTCCTAGCAAGAAGACTTATTTTGCCAGACAAGTGGCTGAATGAAAAGGAGAGTTGGTGACCTGCTCCTCTTGCTTGTCACCTTGGTTGGCCTGCCTTCGAGTGGATCAAATTCAAACATGCTTTCAGCATATACATACTCTATTTATTCTTAGAATCTTGTTGAATGCTAGTCCTTCATGATAGTACATTTCACCAAGAAATCTGTGGCTACTGGCTCATCACCATAGGCCCTTTGATCTGCATAGTCCCTTTGTAATGCATCATGGTCTGACTTGTTTCCTTCTGCCTTGTTGAAGACTCTGTCAGACTCATCCTCTACTTCCTCTTGGCCTTTTTGAACAAGGGTGAATTTGGTGATGTTTGAAATGGAATCACAAACTAATTGCTCATCCCACAGAACATCACCTCTCTATTCAAAAAACACTTCTTCAAGGCTTCCCCAAGGGAGACCAGCTTCTCCTTTTCCTCCTCAAAGATCGAGATCTCTATATGTTCAAACATATCCTCCTAATCTTCCTCCAACTCAGGCTCCTCAGCATAGTCATCCTCCTCATCAAAGCAACAGGGAATTTCATCAAACAAAGGAGGAGGGAGCTCACCATGCTTACATTCCTCCTCATACTACTGGAACATCTGCATGTATGTGTGACCTGCATCTTCTCCATTGTTAATGAGGTCTTCACAAGGAGCATCAATGATGATTTCTTCTTCATTATCACTCATGACAGCCTCTTGGGAAACTATAGATTGGATCTTCTGCTCCTCACTTGCCTCCTACAAAATAGGTTCCTCCTTGAGAAGGGGTGAAGTGGAAAAAACATGTGGAAGAGGAGGCAGTCCTTAAGCTAGAATCGAATGATTCTCCTCCTCCCACTTGGCTAGCACTTCATCAATATCAAGTGTTGCATGGTAGCTCTCTTGGGGATGTGTAGATGGGGTGTGTTTAGACATAAAATGTGCCATTGGGTCTGAACTGTCCATCACACATTGACTGAGGAATCTCTCTCTGGATTCCAACTCTATAATTCTTCTGGACATATCCTCCTGGAAGAGCCTTTCTTGGAGGTCACCAGCATCATCATGAGTAGGATCAGCCTTAGCTTCTTCAAGGTTTTGAAAAAAACCTTTCTTCTCCTCCTTCCTACCCCATGATTCTACTATTTTCTTCCAATTCAGGATCTCAGAATTGGAATTTTTTTCCTGCGAATAGGCAGCAACCTTGTTTTCTCCAAGGTCCTGGGGCTCCTTCACAGGGTCTAAAAGTTCTACCTCTCTTTCATGAAGTAGTCTCATCTTAGCCTCTAAATATTCAAGTTGTTGGGCTAGATTATCCTAAAAGAGTCTTTCTTGGAGGTCACCAACATCATCCTCTTCAAGGCTCTGGGCTGGTTCCTGGCATTCCTTCCTCCAACTTGGAATCTACACATCATGTTGAAAGACTTGGGGAGGTTGAGGTATGCTAGGAAGAGACTGTTGATGCACCAGAAGAGTCTCTAGAAGGTGACTGTGTTGTCTCATGGTATTCCTTCCAATGGAAGATTCACAATATAAGGAATTGAAAAGATTGATCTCCATGGGGGGTTGTTATAATGCCCTTTGATGTTGGAAAGCTAGGTGCATGAGATTGAGAGCAGATGCATCAGATGGGCTGGAGTGAGCAAATACCATTTAATATAAAGGATTTAGTGTACAAGAGGGGGCTTTCTTTAGAATAGGAGGGGGCACACAAGGCTGACTACCTTGAATGAATGGATTCCTCCATTTTGTTACCTCCTCCTCCATGGATTGCAAGGCCTCAGCTTGCCTGAATAAACATGCCTCTTTGTACATTAGCTCTTGTTGATAATCATATTGCTCATCCAGTCTGTCTATTTCCATTACCTGCTTCTCAAACTCCAATGCCACCTCTCTTATTATTGAAGGGAAACTAGGAGAGCTGTTTGGGGGGATTTAATAAAAATTTGGAGCCTGATCATAGTCATATGAAGGTATACAAGGTCCATGATTTTGTGAAAAGAAATTATACATACAAAAAGTGATTTTTGATGGCATCAGGCGGCTTAACCAGTAGATTCAACTCAAAGTCACCATTGGTGTTGATGCAAAAGCCTCTAAAGTCTGGTCAGTTGAAGAACACACTAAAAATTCCTCAACTCTTTGGACAAAACTTGTCCTAGTTGGTCCCACTAGGTGTGCCAAAAACTGTTGACACAGTGGATTACACCCAAGGTAGGAGGCCAAGCTCCTGCCTTCCACACATCATAATGGAAACTCCCCTCTCTCCTGTGGGACTGGTGAAGCTGGAGAGGAGAGTCTCTAGGTAAGGGCTAGCTCCCTCTGATGTATCTTTTAGGCCCTGGTTTCTCTTACTGCTAACAAATAAAATAAAAAAAAAAGGGGGGGATGAAAAGGGAGAGAGAGATGTTGAAAATAGAACCTAAGTCTAAAAAATGAAAAGGTGATACACCAAAAAAATTGACCCACCCAACCCGAACATACACTTTTCACCAAGAAGAAACACCCATACACTTCATTTGACATGGGAAACTCTTCTATTTCAGTGAGTCAGGGGTTCATAGAGATACAGGGAGGAAGGAACTAGCAAAGGTGTTCTGAGACACACTTTGATAGCCTATTCACAAGCACCTATATTCTTCCTGTAGACACTTCTGGCAGACCTACAGAAAGGAGACTTCACAATGCAATGGACATGTTGTAATCAATTTGTGAAAAGCATGAAAGATAATGACTTAACACAAAAGAATAAAATAGACATATACTTTAAAGTGTAAGTCCACATAGAGGTAAAAAATGCTAAGTCCTGATTCAAGGTAAAATCTAGCAGAGCTTTGCCTTACAAGCTCGAGAGGTTTTGGGTAGAGTTTTACCTTAAGGCTAAGAGAGTGGATCCTTTTCAAATGAGAAATTTTACAATATATAGAAAGAGGAAGAGAACTTGGCGCTTCCTGGAAAATATTTTGGCACTCTTTTTACAAGTGGCCCATGTGCATTCTAAACCTTGGTAAGAGGAAGTCGTCTGATTGTCGACTCCTGCTTTGACTTTGGCACCCCACCTTAATGTGAAAACATGGCCACACCTTTTCTACAACCAAACTACTTTTTGTCCCCTCATAAATGCCAATTGGAGAAAATAGGTCACACTGCTCATCTTGCAATAACTCACCTCCTGCTTTGTCTCTTTTTTCACCTTGTCTTCTTCCTTCTTTATTTCCTTCTGCTTTTTTAGCCCTCAGGGGCAATCTTCTGGTGGGTCGTTGCATTCTTTGGGCTCTTTCCATGATTGGCGCTTAGGCAATTCAAAATAAAATGGCTATTTCACTATCTTAAATTTGATGTTCGTGCAGCCGTCACCTTGAAATTGAATACCCAACGGCTAGTTCGTCTCCTTAAAATTCACAATTTTTGGGACGTCACCATCCTTGGCAAATTCTATTGGGTCCTTTTCTATGAGTTTTTTTTGTGGGTTTTTCCCACAGGTTTTTTGTTTTGGGCTTTTCCTACAAACAAAAATTCTGCAAGAATTGTCTCAGTCTTTGTGTCCTTTCACCTAAAGTTCTTTTCCTTCGAGCTTCTTGCTCACAGCCTTCTTCGAATTCCTTCAGATTTTATGTGCACCTTTTAAACTCCTTCAGCTTCCTTTGAAATCCCTCCTTGCCCTCCAAAAAGGCTTTTGGACTCAGAACTACCCTCCATAAGGGCACCTTCCCTTCAGCTTTAGGATGCCCCCTTGAACCAAGCCATTGAACCAAAAATGGTTCAACGGTTCAACACTGTGCGCTAAGCCCTTTGAACCGTTCACTTGAACCAACCGTTGAACCAATCCGTTGAACCAGTTCAATAGTTCAACACTGCATGCTGAGCCCTTTGAACCATTCAATGAATTGAGTGATTAAACCAAGCGATGAACCAAGTGGTTAAACCAAACATTGAACCAAGGCTGATGAACTGATTGATTGAACCTGTCGATGAACCTGAAGCTGTTGAACCTAAAGCCACTGAAACAAGGCCTTAAACTTTGCTGATGAACTTAAATGTTAAACCAATAGTTAAACCAAGGCATTGAACTAAGGGTGATTAACTTAAATGTTGAACCAATGGTTGAACCAAGGCCTTGAACTGGTTCAATGGTTCAAAGATGCCAACTTTCCTTGTGAATTTCTAGACAAGAGTCCAAAGAAACCTTGTAAAACCTAGCACTTTTTGAAACTAATCCTTCATGCGCCAAAAGACTAACCCTACAAAGTCCATATAAATAGACCTGTAGATTCTATAGAAACCTCATATTGTTGAGTCTATAGACATCCAAGCTCTACAGAGTCCATAGATTTAGACCTGCAGAGTCCATAGATTTAGACCTGCAGAGTCCATAGAAATTCCTGGACTTGTGCAAAATCAAAAAATGAATTGGCCTAGAATAGCAGGGGAAGAAGGGGACCGATTTTTTGGCCTGTTGGACAAAAAATGGTCAACACTTACTTTGATCAATTTTTAAAAGATGATTGAAGCTCTCTAGAGATATTTTTGCATAGTTTTAATACACCAAAAAGAGTTTAAAGTTTATGGCCATAAATTATGTATTTATAATTTTTTTTAAATTATGAAATTGATTTGTGGTCCTCCATCTCAAGACCAAGATGGAGGATCACAAATCCATTCAACTTCATAAGGATAAACAATAAATATGGTCATAAATATTTGGAAGAATGGAGCATTAATAAGGCATGGGTAACCTTAATCTTGATATTTATCTCTATTGATGATTTTTTGATGACACCCTTATGATGATGTCATGGCTTAGATATTTTGAATTATGAATTTCTAGGAATAGATATTCAATAACTTTCCATGGATTTATCATTTAAATTTTTAATATAATTTACTTTACTTAATGATTTTACTTAATCTTTTTACAGTTCTTGGAAATTGGTCAGTTGTTTAATTAAAATGGTCAAAAATTTCAAATTACTTAGTCATAATTTAATTGGAATATAATTATAGGAAGGTGTCAACTATGTATAGGGTAATACCCTAATTAAGATAGTATAGACGTGAATTGGCACATGAACATGATGTATGCATACAAATTAGAGGATTTTAGTGGTCTAGGATGTCATTTTACTTGGTTTTAATTTTATTTAAATTGAATTATGTGAAGTTAATAATTACATAAAATGCATTACCCCAATCATGGATACATGTATGTGAATCGACACATACACATGATGTGTGTGACCAAATTATAGTATTTTGATGATTTTGGTCCTGTTTGTGCATTATTACAGAAATTCATTCTGATTTGTAATATCATCATGATATTAATAGTAATTTAATATATACAAAAATTATATATTATAAGCCTCAAATAAATCACATCTAGATGGTAAACATGTGTTTAATGTGATTATTTTACCTAGTTTACTATCCCTAGTAACATAATCATATGCTACTAAGAATTTAGACAAAGAATACAATGAATGAGTGTGAATACAAACATTTATATTTATATTCATGGTATTCACAATATTATATGCATTCACTAGACTAAATTTAACATTATAAACCAAAATGCATGATGATGAAGACCTGTGTAAATTATGCTAAGTGAAAAGGTCTTGGGAAACAAGTTATTGAAAATAGATATTAAAGAGGGGTGATTAATCAATAGTGATTACTACCTTCCATCCATCAGGCCAAAGATTCCTCTCAAAGCTTAAGTTGACATGCCAATGAGAACTAAAAGATACTCAATTTATAAAATTATTCAAACTCTTTCATAATTTAGACAAGTAGTAAAATGACCTACATAGAGATCTTATTACTTATTAGATTGATTCATTACAAACCATTGAGAACATAGAAATGAAAAACTATTTAAAATAATGAAAGATAGCTACAATTCCACTACTCAACTAGACTACATGAAAGACCTTATAGTTTCATGACCAAACACCAATTTTGAATTTCAACTAGTTGTAAGACTCTGATCATTTTCTAAGAACATAACATAATTTGAATTATGCAATATTCTCACTAATAGGGACACAAAATACTCAAAAAAATCACACCTCTAAGGCCATAAGTTCATTCCAAAACTATAAGATCTAGATGAAATAAACCTTCATTAATTTATTAAAATCAATTCTCCATAAGAACATTCCAGAGAGTTTATCATTAATGGAAAAAGGTATGACAGGTTTATGCATTAGAGTGACTTACTTTCCTAGCCAAAAACTAAACATCTTTTCTCAATCACATATTACTCAATTTTCTCCAGGGGTACTTTATGACAAGTGGAAAGATATCTCACTTTCATCAAATAATATGCTAATTATGATCATGTGAAATTATAGAATATGCATAATTATCCTAATAATGAACCATTTTAGTGTAAATTTAAGCTTCTAATGAACACAAAATCATCTTGATAACACACATAATACCCATGGGCACATGTGCTTCAGTGTGAAATTAGGATAATGTGCAAGGATAAGGCTTAGCAACAACACTTGGCACTTTTTGGGGACCAATCATCACTCTCATAATATAGACACTATTTATAATTTATATAGCACCTTAGTCTTATACTCTTGGAAAATACATATCATGGATGTGCCTTTAGGTTCTAAACCTTTTCCATTGCCAAAAGTATCACATGCAATATTTTTGTGTGCTTCATTGCTTATCTCTTAGTATTACTTATATATTTTTATGATTCAAACCTTTTATCTTTCCTAAAATTTTATAAACCTACTTATCTTCCATCTCTATAAGTTTTGGACATGTGCCTATTTCCAACTATTTGGACACTTATGTCCTATTCATATTATTTTAATGATGTAAGTTCCCTACCCTAATTCAAGTGTCCAGTTCTTTAAAATCATCTAATTTACAAAGGAAACATATTTTGATGGTCGACCTAAGTACTTTAATGTGAGATATCCTATAAAGGGATTGGTATAAATACAAGATCAACCCTCATTCATTACTAACTTGGAAGAGACCTAAGTAGACAAAGGAAACTTATCAAAAGCATTTTATCAAGCACTCATTTGAACAAATATTCCCTATTTTATCCTATTTATATATCATTCATAGGGATAACACATCTACAATTTTAAATTACTGAAGGAGAAACCCAAGAGATATGTTTTACAAGTTACAAGATAGGTCAATGTTGTTCTTACCTATCACACATTACATGATTCACACACAAGTTAACATGTAGGGGATGACTACATAATTCAGGGGGGCTTATTTTGAGTATTAGCTATGTAGGCAGTGCTCATTGATAGAGGTTATTTGGGGTAGCTTGACACCTTGTGTGCACTAACCCAATTTTCCCATAGTCAATATAAAGATGCGTAACTAGGTTTTCATATTTGATAAGGAGTAACAGTATATGACCCAGATTAAATACATGAAAATAAAGATAATGTAAAACATAAAAGCATTTAGGTGGTCACATCTATTTTTAGAAGGTATTATGTATTGGACACCTATGTCAAAGTCAGACAATAGCATCAATGTAAATATCCTAGGTCGATGCAAGTGTCCACATCTAGATAGGTCAAATTTATAGAATCAGGGGACTATTCTATAATTCATATCCAGTTTGATTTTGACATGTTCCATATCTAGATTTGTATTAACATTAGAATTATTTAAGTATCTTTTTTTTATATCTAGCATATTTGTACTTTATATTCTTATTATATCTTAGCATAATAAATTTAGTATATGTTTTTCTGAGTTTTAAAAATAATTGGCCTACTATAGAGATAGTCTATCATCCTTATGCCCTAGGCTATGTCTTCCCCCTTAACCCTAGATCCATAAAATATAGATTCTATGGTTAAAAATTTGGTGAGCCTAGTCTTTGAATATCCTTTTTCCTAAGCCTACCTTGTAAGATGTTTTTTACCTGACTTTTCCTAATATTTTTTATCTTTATCTCTCTTTAATGGATGATATTGATTTATTTTATGGCTATGATTATTAAACTCTCAAAATATTTATCAAATAAGGGGTTACTCTTGTATCCTTCCACATACTAAAGCATTTACTCTCAAATATTTGAATTGTGGTAGCTATCATCCCTCTAATTATTTACATTCTCCCATCATTTCAATATATGATTTGATCCATCTTAAAGAAGATGAATAGCCTTTACTATTACTTCATGCACCACCATCATATGAGCTAGCATTTAAACTTTTACATTTGGAGTTATAATTCATTTTTAGTATAGGTATTATTTCTCCATTGAAATAAATATCATTGCATAAACAATATGAATCATTTACACATGTATACATAGATGTGCATAGATATTCTTCATTCATCCTTACTCATACAAAATATCTTGACACATCCCTTTATAAATACCAAAGTTTTATTCTTCACTCAAAGGAGGGATATGAATTACAAAATGAACATTATGTACAAAATTGTGGAGTTTCTAATCTTTATATGGAAACTCTATAAGGTTTACTCAATATGGGACCACATCCTATGAAAAAACACCAAGATGAACAACACAAAAAGCATCCATGTAAAAAATATTTTACTATCACATTATTCATGGTTGGTGCTTATTTTTGGCATAACCATATTGATCCTACACAAACAAAATCTACTTGTAATATAAGTCATTTACAACAGATTAGATTTGACCTAAAAGACTTACAAAATAAAGGAGGTTGGAAAAAATCCTTGGGAAACATAACTATACCAATTTTTTGTGGTTCTAAAGTAATTCAAATAAGATTTTTGGTTATGCCTACCACAAATCCATGTGCATTTACATTGGTAACTCTTTGTTTATATCAAATGGAAGCACAAATTGACCAAAATCAGAAAAGTATTTCATTTTCTCATGAAGGCAAATTGATCTATATTCCAAATATATTGCACATGTAAAACATGAGGAGTAACATGACATGTAACATTTCCACCTATCCAACCATGATCAAAACAATGTAAAATATCCAACTTAAGGTTGCAAGGTCTCACATATTCTAAAAAATACTAAAAATTTTAAAAACTTAAAAAATCTAAAAATATTTTCAGCATTTACATATCCTATTAGCTCCTTGGCGTATATGTTATTAGTTACATGTTGGTGGATATCATATCAGTATTTAATATATACATGTGTTTCATGCATCTTTTGAGTGTGATTCAGACATACACATATACATGATCTATGCACTTTTGGATGTTGGGCTTTCCCTCTACTCACGTCACTAGGACATTGGGGCATCCACCTCTATGATCATGATACATCCAGATTATATAATTCTATGGTCATATTACATTATCATGTTTGATCTCATATATGTAATTACACATGCCTTTATCCATACTTATATCTTTCATAATGTACTTGATATGTTATGTACTTAACATTTTTTTACACATATATCTAGGGACTAGTATGTCATATTTATGTTGGTTGCTTATGCTTTTCGTTATCCACTTAAGTGTATTGAATTTCTATTATCTTGATTATTTGATCATTTGAATATGTTCCATTTTTTTCATCCCCAGTGCCTTTGTTTTCCTCTTTGACATTTGAATATATCATTACTTTTTGTATATTGATATTTGAATATGTCATTTTTTGCTATGTGGATATTGGTCTAAATCATGTCCCTTTGATTTTTTGGCATTTGAGCATGCCCCTTGTTTGAGGTATACTTAAACCATTGTCTTTTGATTTAATTTTGAGTGATATTATGTGTGTGCTTGATTTCTTGTTGAGATTATATTATTACTATGTAGACATTGTCATGATTCACATCATACATCTTAGGACTTGGTGTGATGTTAGTTGTGCTTCAATGATATATCTACCTAGATATGTTCCCTCTATATTATACATGGTACTTGTTGGCTAATTTAGCCACCTTTGATCACAGTATGTTTAAATAATGTTTTGAGTTATCTAACATTGCACATGGTCATCTATAAAGGTTTTATCAAGTTTTAAGGTATTTTTGGAGAAATTAAGGTTTCACTTTTTTTGTTCTATTGCTTATTGTAGTGTGGCAAAGTGACTTCCTTGATAGATATCAAGTGTGAAGAGTCAACACCATGTGTACAGGTCAAAATATGTTATTTTAGATCATTTGGAATTTTATGAAGGTTATATTGTAATTCATTACACCTGTACACTCAGCCAAAATGTGAACTCCATACATTTCCAATGTTACTCACATTTGAAAAAATTATTTTGTTCATTATTTTAATGTCCAACTTGGAATAACATGAGAAATGGATGAAAATTAAGGTAAAGAGGTTATTTTACATTACAATATCATTGCACAAGCCAATAAAGACTCCATTTGACATCTGGTAAGTAGTTACAATAGGACATCTTACCAAATGAACAGGTTTCATATCAAAAAAGGCACATTTAGATGAGATTTTATAGGTTTCTATATTGGATCAAGTGTCTCCATCTAATTGAATAATGGCACAAGGTGGTAAATCCCTGCCACAACCTCATCCAACCTTTTCAAGCCCCAAACCATGCTTAGGCAAAAGGTGTAGGTTTAAAAAATATAAAAGATTGCTCAAGAACTCCATCAGGTCATTGGTAAGAGAAGAAAGGTTAGTGTTATGACATTGGTTCATGTAGGAGAAGAGACAAAAGGACTAGTGCTCTTATGAGTTGAAGGGCACCCCTATGCCCTACAAAGTTTTGGATATAGTTCTAAGTTTGAGGACATAGATTTGTGAACAATCATTAAGAAGTCTGATGCCTCTAAAACCCTACAAAACCTCAATATTTTGGTTTTATCCTCTTGAATACATTTTTAAGCTCAATGGATGTTTGGAATCAAATAGGAAACATTTTAAAAAGGCCTAAGAACCCATACAACAGTAAAACCAAGGCAAACTTCCATAGATTATACCTCCATTGGTAAGAGAATCTCACTATTTTGTTGTTGTTGAGTTGTGAAGTGTTTTCAAGAATGAATGGTGATTAGAGAATATTAATACTTTATTAAGACCTCATCAATCCCCTTCAAGATTCTAACAAGTAGATACAAGTCCAAATTGCCAAGAGACAACTTAATATGCATGCCTAACTTGATGGTGTCAATGTTATAGGCCTAAAAAGAGTGTTTTTAGAAGGTTTTCTTGATTGATTGAATGTATCTAGTTATTTGATGATATATATGGGTATCTTCAAGTCTTATCAAAAAAATAATGTGGTCTTTAGACTCTCTCTAGGACCATTATTCTTGATTTTTGAGTTGTTGCAGACTTGAAAATGAGTGTTTTTTATATTTTTTATGATTTATCATGAAAAATAGTGATTTTAATGGTTATATGGGTTAACATATGTTTAAATCCAAAAATAATTATTTATTGAGACTGTTTAGAGCTCAAAATATTAAAAAAATAGCAAATTAGCCTACTTACTACCCTACAAGCCTAGTTTTCACAAAAAAAGGTGCATATTTTTCAATTATACTCATTGAAACCTCATGAAAATTTAATTGGAGATCTTTTTTGATGTCCTTGAAGGTATAGTTCATAATGATGGATAAAAATCTAAAACATAGGGTTGTACCATGAGGGAAATCAGGGTTTGTGACTAGTTTGCATGGTGTTTGAGTGTGTGAGGATCTCTTGATCAGTTGGAGAAGTTTTTAAATGTTGGGAAGATGTATAATAAACTTACACCACATTTTAAATGATACCTAATGTTTATTTTACATGTTTCAAGTTGCTAAACCAAGCCAAATAAAGAGTGTTCCTTTATTTGCACTGAGAAAGTGGCTATGTAGACCTTATTAAGGTCAATTAAGGAATCAAAATCTCTAAGTCACTCTTGTATACACTTTATCACATCCTTGGATGACTCTTCAAGTCATAAATAATCTCATTCAATTGATCGATGGTGGATTTAAAGACCTTGTAGCAGCTTTTTCAAGCTTGTCTCAAGTTAAACATGTTCTTGAGGACCACTAAGAGACCTAATACACCTGTAACATCAGATTGAAAATTTTATTAAGTGTGAAGAAGAGGTTTTAATAATCCCAAATTTAGTTGGAGTTAATTTTTAACTTGTAACTCCTATATGAAAGAGAAGGTCAATTTCAAGAGAGAAAAGATAAGTTATAGGAGATGAAGAACCACTTCTATGCCACCTCTCATAAGGTCATCATCAAGCCAAGCCAACACATGTTGAATATGAATAATATGACTATTTTTTCACATTATATTGGAATTTTAATTTTTTTCATTATAGATGAAAATCATAATGGAATTTCTCCACATCTAATTCCTCTCTCTTCTTTATTCTTCTATAAATACTCTTGAAAAGGACATTATAAAGGATCCTCTAGATGGTTATGGCATGGCCCTACCAAAATTGATGTTGATTCTTGATTTTTAATTTAATACAAGTTGATTTATGCCTTCTCCATATTGCATTTATTATTTTTATGATTAATTGTTGATGAATGGTAGTGATAGTGTTCAACTTCCTTACATTTGTCCTCTTCATTCTTACCTCTTTTTGGGTTAGTCATCTTATTACAGATCATATGGTGTGTCTCAAGTAGTTTTGAAATGGTTAAGTGTGTAAAACTCTCACTAATGTCTTAATCTATACCTCTTGATTATCCTTCTTGATTGATGCATGAGCTATAGCCTCCATATTGAAATACTTATGTAGGAAGGATTGTTTTGAAATTGTGAAATCAGATTTTAGTCTTTTTTAGTCCATAGTAGCAATCATAATCAAGTAGAGGATAACTATAACTTGGTTCAACACCCCTTTTAGTCATTGATTTCATGTTTTATTTTTCCCTTTTCCTTATAATTTGAGTAGGTGTAGTGTTAGTTTAGGTGTAGCATCAAGGAAGCCAACCCTCTCTAGAGGTTATCTTTAGTCATAGGTCACCAATGATGGAAACAAAATAAAATAATCTGAAGAGATAAAGAAATATTTTAACATAATACTAAAACTATATGGAACATTTACAAATATATAGAGAAGTTATTTCCTATAATTAAGGAGATATAATCTCCACTGGTATCTCACATAACTTACTCACACCAACAAATTGACTATTAAATGAATATATTTTTATCATAATATATTAGAATAACCAAATACTAACCAACTCACAAATATACTATTTACCTCTTGGTAAATACTAAATGTAACTGCTAATGTAAAATCTAATCCCTAATAACCTACATCCTTAAAGAGTTCTCATTGTGTCGATTGAATGAGGAGACATGAAACACTTCCCGAAAGGGTGAAACTCAAAGTGACAACATTATTTTCATAGTTTACATGGTTATATTATCTTTTTGAGGTAAGGTAACTACCTTTTTCTACTTCCCTCATTTCAAAATGGGGGCATGCCATAGAGGCATGACTTTCATTTTGATTCACAAATTTAGATTACAGTGGGGGCATGTTTTAGAAACATGTTCTCCACATTGGCACTTACACCAGTTCTCAGATTCATATTCACTGGGGGTAGTTTTGGAAACATGTTCTTCACACTTTAGTATTTAACATACCTAGATTATAATGGGAAATGTTTTGAAAATATATCCTCTGCATTGGTACTTATATTAGTTTTTAGATTTTTCCATATATAATGGGGGCATGTTTTGTAAGCATGTTCTTCACTTACATAGTTTAGAATTAGCTAAATTGCACAATTATATGATTCAAATACATATTTTTGAAAAAATTATATACATTGGTACCATTTTTATACATAGTTTTAGCATGAGACATATCTAAGGTGCATACACTATGAAATGTGCACCTTACATTTCAAAATCAAATTATTTTAAAATTCTAATTACTTTCAAGGACTGTCACCACCCACCAGGTTTGAATTTTATGGATTGTATTGAGACAATCTAATAAAATTATTGGTTCATTTTTTGGTATGGTTAAGGTGATTAAATAACTCAATCTTGTCAAGTTTATAGATTGGAATTGATTGCTCATCCAATCTCACTAGATTTATAGTGTGATTTGACTTGATTTCACTCACACTCATCAGGTTATAAATATGATTGGGTTACACAATTGAGATAATCTCAAATGCCATATGGCAACTCATTATTTTTCCAAGGTTAGGGGAAAATTCCCTTCAATCTCTCTCTATCTCTTTAGTTATATTAACTTTATAGATCTATATTTGTCCTAATATTAGTTTTAGTGATTCAAATGATATATCTTTCAAATCAAATTTTCAAAAGGAAAGATAATTACACTAATATATAGGTGTACCCCTAAACCTTGTTCTCTTTCAATTTTAATCATTTCAATGCTTTTAATTTCATATTATATGCATTGATTATATATTATAACATTTTCTTGGTTGCAAGTTAGTCACTAGTAAATCACTCAAGTTGGACTCAAGAAAAGACAATGTGTGTTATACACACCCAGGTACACATTTTTCTATGCCCTTAACCTTTGGTGTGTTTAAGGATATGTGTGGCTAACTTGTGGCTTACATACCTCTTTTATATTCTTGTTACATTTCTCTATGCTCTTAGTTAGGTCAACCTATAGAATAAAAATGGCTAAATATACTTTATATAGGAGGTAGTGGTTAGTCTTTTATCATAATATATTAAGTATTTTGTTCTTATTTAATTGTTTTGGAGGTTTCCCCTTGAAGTGGCTTTGTTATATTAACTAGTATTCTACTCTACTATCAATTATTATTGTGTGATCTCTTATCTTTACTTATTTTATGTGATATATAATTCTTTTCTTTGAACATCTAAGTAATTTCATTACAAGTGGTATCATAGCTTCAATTTGGAGAAGTTTTTATCGCTTTTTTTTTAAATCTGGCAAGGTGTGACTTTTACAAGCAAAAGGAGTGAAAAAGTATAACTTGCAATCTAAGAAGAATTATGTTTTTCTATTAGTGTAGTATTGTTTGAAATGCTTTTTTGAAAAAAATATCTAAACAAAATATAAGTCTGGGAAAAAATTTCCTTTGCACATTTATAGTCATTGGATTCATCTCAACGAGATGATCATAATGATATATTCTTTTGGTACAATTTTTTGGTGCTAAAATTTTTCACCCTAGTATGCAAAAGCAATCATTGGATTCATCTTAGCAAGGTGATCGCAATGGTACCATCTCTTGGTACATGTTTTTAGGGAGAAAACCCTCCTAGGGTTTGTGTATGGTGGGTACTACTACTCAAAGAAAAAAGGGAGGCAAGAAACTCCTAAGACTCCTTTTAGGGATGACATAGAATCTAAAACTTTAGATCCATCGATTTCTCAAATTTAGGTTAAAATAAAGAGCTTGGTGCAGCATGATGACTTTGTTGAAATTATAACTAATTTTTTAGGGATACATGGAGAGATTAATTTGGTTTACACTTAATTCATCATATCACTACACATTTGTCTACCATTTCATCTCAGTTATAGCCAAACAACCCTCCTCTTCATCATTCAGGTCTTCCTCTTCTCAACACTAATAGTTCCAATCTTGGTGTGAAACTAATGTTACCAAAAGTGGGAATGCCTATGTTTGATGGTAAGGATATTCTCACTTAGATTACCTAAATTGATAATAAATTTGATCTACATGAAACTCCTAGTTCTCAAAAGGTGATAGTGGCATCTCTATATCTGTAACCTGAGTAGTTCATTTGGTATCATTGGTTATGTGCTCAAAATAAAAATAATGGTGCTCTTATTATATGGTCTATTTTCATTGATGATTTGTTATCTCATTATTATAATAATGTCTCTGAGAACTAATTTGTCTAGTTAGCCAAACTACATCAAATAAGAACTATGAAGGCTTATATTCATTAATTTTGAAATCTAACCTTATGAGTGGAAGACATCACTGAGGAGAATTTGACTGATTATTTTTTGGGTGGACTCAAAGATAACATAAAATTAGAGGTTATGATGTTTAACCCATCATCTTTATCATAATATATCCTAAGGGCACACATGATAGAAGAAAAAGTTATGCTCAAATGGAAAACTTTCAGTATTGGTCATGATCGCACCTTTCTAACACCATCATTTCATCAACTCACTAGATTGACACCTCAACAAATTAAGGATAAGAGAGCCAAATGTTTATTTTATGGTTATGATAGAAAATGGATCAAAGGACATCATTGTGATGAAAAGAATTTGTTTCACATTGAAGGTGCCAATGAGGATGAAGATGATTAGGAGGCAATTGGTGAGGATGCAGAAGGACCTAAGGAGGAATCTAAAGACTCTCAACCTATTATTTCTTGTCATGCCCTTTCAATTATTAGCACTCCCCAAAATCTTAAGGTGGTGGGTTTTCTTAATAAATAGGTAATTATATTGATTGACTCTATGAGTACACACAACTTCATCAACAGTAAGTTGGCTACTAATTTGAACTATTTTATTTATCCCACTCTAGAATTTCAAGTCATGATTGCAAATGGTGGTATTGTCAACTGTTTAATAAAATGTCATAGTATTAATCTGGCCATGGGATACTACCTATTGTATTCTCTTATGTTTGTTATTCCCATGGTGGAGCTGACATTATTCTATAAGTGCAGTGGCTTACTACTTTAGGCACTATTGAGATGAATTTCCATGAATTATTTATGCACTTTCATTCTGAGGGAAGGACATTTGAGCTAAGGGTATTACGGGATAAATATCCATAAATTTTTATCTCCCATCAAATGATCAAGATTGTCCAAAAGTGTGCTAAAGTATTTGTAGCTTTCTTATTTTCCATTAAAGTTCAGCCAACATAGTCATCTACACCTCCTGATCTGAAAGTGATTAATCACCATTTTATTGTTTTTGGTGACATGTTGAAAGGACTTCCACCCAGTCAAATGCATGATCATGTGATCAAACTTATTCCTAGTATTACACCACCTAACATAGGGCCATATAGGTATCCCTACGCCTAGAAAAGTGAAATTGAAAATATGGTATAGAATATGTTGGATGTAAGAATCATTCATCATAGCCAAAATGAATACTCTTCACCAATTTTCATGATGAGAAAGAAAGATGACACTTGGAGGATATGCCCTAATTATAGAGATATCAATAAGTACACTATCAAAGATATGTTTCCTATTCCTATCATTGATGATTTAGTAGATGAATTGAATGGTGCTCTTTATTTTACCAAGTTATATCTATGTTCTGGGTATCATCAAATCTAGATCTGTGATGAAGATATACCCAAAACATCTTTCACAACTCATGAGGGCCATTATGAGTTTATGGTTATGCCTTTTGGTCTAAAAATGTACCATCCACATTTTAGAGTTTGATGAATAATGTTTTTAGTCCATTTTTGATGAAATTGATTCTGGTGTTTTTTTATGATATCCTCATTTATGGTAAAACTTGGGAAGACCTTTTACAACATGTGAAATAGGTACTCTCAGTTTTAAAACAACATTAGTTGTATCTGAAACCTTCCAAATGTAATTTTGGAGCTCATGAGGTTGAGTATTTGGGTCATATGGTTTCACATGGAGTGAAAGTGGATCAAAAAAAAATCCAAGCAATGGTGGACTGGCTAGTTCCAAAGACACTCAAGCAACTCAGGGGATTTTTTGGGCCAACTAGTTACTATCATAGGTTTGTCAAAAAATATGGTAGCATTACAGCCCCACTCACTTCTTTGTTGAATAAATACTCCTTCCAATGGATTGATATAACTACCAAGAAATTTAAACAATTGAAACTTGATATGTGCACCACTCTAGTGTTGGCCACTCTTGATTTTTCTAAGACTTTTTTGGTTGAATGTGATTCATCTATATATGGTATGGGTACTATGCTCATGTAATAAGGTAAACCACTTACATTTGAAAGTCACCAACTGAAAGGTAAAAATCATCTCAATCCCATCTATGAGAAATAAATGATGACCATTCTACATGCAATCAAACAATGGAGACCTTATTTGATGGGTCATCACTTTTAGGTAAAGACTGATCATGATAGTCTCAAATATTTTTTGGAACAATGGTTGTCATTAGAATAATAAAATAAATGGGTAACTGAGATGTTAGGCTATGATTTTGAAATAATCTACAAGAAAGGCAAGGAAAATGTGGTGGCAGATGTACTATGCAAGAGGGATGAACCAGTTGAGGCATTATTATTTGCCATGACCATTTGGAAGGTAGATTGGCAAGAGGAAGCAAAATTAGATTGGGAAAATGATAGTGATACCCATGATTTGATTTAGAATTTTCAACAAGGTTTGGGTGGATTTGAAAAATTCACACGGAAGGGTAATTCATTATGGTATAAAGACAAATTATACCTATGTAATAATTCTCTTCTCAAACAAAAAATCCTTTAAGAACTTCATGCAACTCCACTTGGGGGTCATTCAAGATTTTTGAAAACCTATCATAAAATCAAGCAAGATTTTTTTTGGGAAGGACTCGAGGGAGATGTCTTGAAATATGTGGTTGAATGTATGATCTATCAACAAAATAAAACCATCAAAACCCTAGGTCTTTTGCATCTTTTATCCATCCCTAGCCAACGTTGGGAAGAGGTGTCTATGGATTTCATTACAGGGTTACTGAGATCTGATGGTCAAAATGTTATCATGGTTGTTTTGGATCATCTCAATAAGTATGCTCATTTTTTTTATCACAATCATTTGTTGCTAGTATAGTAGCTTCTACTTTTCTCAATATATTTCATAAACTGCATGGTACTCCTAATATCATTGTTAATGATAGAGATCTCATTTTCAATAGTAATTTTTGGACTAAATTATTTGCATGTTTAAGCACCAAGTTGGCTCATATTTCATCCTATCATCCTCAATCAAATGGACAAATTGAGGTAGTCAACAAATTTTTGAAAGGATATCTCCATTGTTTTGTTTTTGATAAATAGGATAAATGGATTCATTGGTTGTCACTTGCTAAATGGTGGTATAATACTTTTGTTCATAGTTCTTCCAAAATGTCTCCCTTTGTGACCTTGTATAGATACCACCCACCATCCATCACTTCAACCTTGAAGGTCTATCCTAAGGTTTTCTTAGTTTAGGAACATATTCACCATCAATAAGAGGTCCTTGCAAGTTTGCATGAAAATTTATCAATGGCCTAGAATCATATGAAGCAGTAGATAGATCAACATAAGAGTGAGAGGTATTTTGACATCAATGATTGGGTCTTTGTAAACTTGTAGCCATATAAGTAGATGTCCTTGAAGCAATATAAAAATGATAACAAGTTGTCCCCTAAGTACTATGGGCCTTACCAGATCTTGTATAAAATTGGTAGTATGGCCTACAAGTTAGAGTTTCCTTCATCCACTCACATACATCTATTATTTCATGTATCATGCATGAATAAATTCATTGGACACAATTTTTTTACTAAAACTGAGTTACAAAAATTAGATGAGGAAGGGAGAGTTATTCTTGATCCTAAGGTGATCCTTCAAATTCACACTAAATAGTTGGGATCTAAAGTGATTAAGAAGTACCTAATCAAATAGAATAATTTTCCATGTGAAGATTCTATTTGAGAGGATGAATTCTTTGTGTAGTAACATCCATAGTTGATTCAACATTGAGGACAATATTTTTTTTAAGGGGAGGGACATGCTACGCCCTTAACCTTTGGCTTGTCTTGGGATATGTGTAGATGACTTGTGGCTTACATACCTCTTTTTTATGCTTGTTACATTTCTCTATGTTCTTAGTTAGGTCAATCTATGGAATAACCATGGATAAGTTTACTATATATAGGAGGTAGTGGTTAGTCTTTGATCATCATATATTAAGTATTATGTTCTTATTGCATTATTGTGGATGTTGCCCCTCCAAGTGGCTCGGCTATGTTATCTAGTATTCTGATCTATTGTCAACTATTACTATGTGATCTCTTATCTTTTCTTATTATGTGCGATATATAATTATTTTGTGAAAATATCTAAGTAATTTAATTACACATTCATTTTATTTTAAATTGGAAATTGTATTACTATACTAAAATGGGTAAATGTAAGCAATATTTTTGAATTATATAGCACCTTAGTATTGTACACCTAGAAAATACATATCATGGATGTACCTTTGACTTATAGACCTTTTCCACTACCAAAATCCTTAAATGTGTTATCTCTTTGTGTCTCATTGCTTAACTCTTAGTCCAATCTATTTATTATGATGAATCAGACATTTTATATTTTCTAGAATGTTATAACCCTACTTATATTTCATCTTTACAAGTTTTGGACCTGCACCTATTTTACAACTACATGAACACTTGCATCCTAGTCAGATGCTTGCATTGATGCAAGTGTACTACCATAACACAAGTGTAAATTTCCCTAAAGTCATCTAATTTACAAATAAAATGTATTTATATGGTCAACCTAAACTATTTAATATAATATATTATCTAAAGGGATTGGTATAAATATAGGATCAACCCTCATTAATTCTTAACGTAGAAGGGACTTAAAGAGACCAATGAAACTTATCAAAAGTATTCTGTCAACCACATAAGTGAACAAAGCTTCCATATTTTCTCCTATTTCCATATAAATCATAGGGACAACACATCTATAAATATGAAGTATTGAAAGAGCAACCCAAAAGCTATATTTTCCAAGTTACAAGCTAGGTCACTATTGCACTTATTTATCACACATTTCATGATTCAAACACAAACCAACACATAGGAGAGAACTACACAATTTTTAGGCTCTCTTCAGAGTATTGGCTATGTGGGCAATGCTCATTAACAAAGGGAACTTTGAGGTAGATTGACATCATGTGCCCACTAAACTATTTTTTCCACATCCAATACGAAGATGAAGAATTATGGTTTTATTATTTTAAAATGATATATATTACATGACCTATATCTTAATGAACCAAAGTAAAGATGATGTAAAACCTAGAATAATCTAGGTGGTTATATCTAGTTTCAATAGGTATTATGTACTAGACACATGCATCCAAGTTAGATAGTAGTTTTCACATAATTTTCTTAATTCGATGGAAGTGTATGTGGATATAGATGTCAAATTTACTTAATCAAGTGATTATTCTAGAATCTATATTTAGTCCACTATCTACCTATTCTAGATCCAAATCTATATTAGCATCAGAACCAACTAAGTAGCTTATTTGCATTGGTATATCTAGCATAGTTATAATTTCTATTATTATTATATCTTATCATAATAAATTTAGTATATGTTTATCTAAGTTTTAAAAATAATTGGTCTACTCTAGAGATAGTCTACCAACCTTATACCTTAGGCTATCTCTTCTCCCTTTAATCCTATATCCACCAAATCTAGATTTTAGGGTTAAACACATATAAGAGTGCAAGGATTACTCAAAAAATTACCATTGGGGAAAATTTTGACCCCTGACAGTCTCCAAAATTCTATGCACATTAAATCCCATTTCAATTATGGGGTTTTCTCCATTTTATGTATTGTTATTTTTTCATTGGTAACAACAAAGTTGTAAGTAGGTCTCTAGATATGCACCAATTATCACCAAACATGAGATCATATTATAGCTCTTGATGAGATATATCCAACAAGACCAGTCATGCTCAGAATGGATGTGTAACTTAATATATTAGTGAAAAACTAATCCCTTACAATCCTTCATGTGAAATGTTCACTAAGACAAATGATGTGGGAACACCTGTCAAATTTAGGCCCCTATTACTAGTTGAATTTGTCCACTCACATGACACAAACTTGTGGCCTCATGTTCATGTATTTCATGGACCTAATTTATTTTTATTTATTTTACTATGCCAAGACAAGTAAGAACACATGTTCATTCCCCATTGGTCACAGGATCATAGGGTACTTTGGACTTTAAAATGCATTTATTTTTTATTTTCCATAGCCAAGTGGAATCCAATTTGGAATTGAGTTATCACCAAGATCCACATCCTATTTTAATATATTATAGCCACATGGCATCATCTAGTGATCTCTCTTGCATCATTTATCATGCCATGTGGTGTAACCTATTGATTTGCCTTAACTAAATCATGGCCTCTCCCTACTATTCACATTATTGTGACCATGGAAAGAGAAACGTGTAAATATATTATATATTTTGATCCACACAGTCATGGATCCCATTTTTTAAATCTTAGTGCATAGAACCATGGGACAATTAAATCCATCTTTATCTTTGTTGATGTTTGCACTTTCTTATATGTAATAAATAAATCAATTTGTGACCTTATGAATACTATGATCACCATAATAAAAATTATGGCATTGTGAGTAATGTTTGGTGGCTTCCCATTGGTCATAGGACACAAAATTCATGGAACTCCCCTACATTTGTATTTAAACTAAATTGTTTCTCTATGGCTAATAGGAACAAAACACGTGGAAATCATTGATAGGTCATATGGCATGTGTTCACTATGTTGATTCTATATATAAAGTGGATATATTTATCTCATGAAGGTGTTCATTCTAAAATTATACCTCATATTCACTTGAGGTTTGTACTCAAGCCATCATGACTAATATTTTATAAGTTCCCTAACTTAAACTTTACATTTGCCTAGGTTTGATATGAGAACCTTTAGCGTAAAGTGTTAATTTGGTGACAAAATGTGTCATGACCATTTTTTGGATTTAATTAAGTCTAAAAGTGATATATTCATTTATATATTCACAATATTCCATTCAAAACAATACACATGACAACTCCATGTTATCTATGGGACACATAGTTCACAAAGTGATCTCTATCTTGGAAATCCCTTTAATTGTCATGTGTCTACTTGTGAACTCTATTGTTTGTTTTTTTAATATTTCTTGGTGTCCACATTTCCATGTATACACTTATTATTATCCGTAGACTCACAAATTCATGGAATGACCCTTTGTTCATAAAGTGTCCTTAGCAATCATACAAACCCATTGAATTATCTATTGTGGTTAATATAATAACCTGGTCTACTTGCCATAAATACTTATATAATAAATTAAGCTTAGGTCATAGGCTTATTAATATGGTCACAAGATACAATTTATTATAACCATGTGACTTTAGACTTAATGATATTTTTGAAAGTGGTCATTCAAAATTTAATGAAGTGAAATTAGACAGTGGCCAAGCATGTTGTCATTAAAATGGACCATAGACTACAACAAACATGGATTACACATGAATGAGACCAATGATGAATTGTGATCATGGAGATGAACCAAAGTGAGGAAATTTAAACTAGGGACAATAAAATCATATGACCAATAAGGCAGGGGCATAAGGAACTATACCAAGGAGACTAAAACTACATGATGGGAGTCACATTAAACTTTATGATAGAGACCAAAACACTTATTGACACTTGAAATTTCTACATGATTTTAAACAAATGGGTCCCAAATTGTAATGGAACATTTTGGGGTCCAACAAATTCATATTGATTTCCATAGTATTAAATTTAAAAACATACTCATGAATACTCTCATTTGATCATTGTTTTATTTGAGTTAACTATACAAATGTGACCTTCATACCAATATTTATTTAAAAGTGAGTTAATAATTATTCCACTAATATTGTTAAATAATGTATGTATCCACATGGTGAATCTCAAATCTAATTAAGTGCACAATCACTTAAGCTTATTATAAATAAATCGACTAATAATTGATCATCATTAGGAAAATCCAAATAAGTGGCATATAAATCCCTAATGTGATGATAAATATGTTCTCCATTGAAAAATTTAAGCTTTGGTACAACAAATCCTATTGTAAACCATCATGTCAGTACTTCATAAGACAAGGGGTTTAGAAGAATATCGTCATAAGTTATTATACTTTTTTGGTATTTGAGACCCTTGAGAAATAACCCTAATTTGATTTTGCAATTCAAGCAATGTATGCATCACATTAGTCATTTTAGAATTTGGGATATATTTATAAGTAGAATAGATTACAATATAAGGATTTTTAAAAGTAGAGGGATCGGTTACATGTGAATCAATTTGAAAAGCATTATAAGAAAAATATGGTTGAACAAGAGGAATTTGATATAAATGTTCAAAATTTTGAAATTTTTGAGGAGATACATTAGTATTATTAGAAGCAATAAAAACATGATCATGAGCATATTCAAAATAAATATGTGAAATGACTACATGACTAAGAATAGTTTCCAATGCATTAATGAGACAAATACATCCATGTTATGAGTATTCATTAATCCTTTATATGAATTATAGGATACTTCTTGAATATTAACCCCATCTTGGGCTTCTTCATCTAGGGGTTGACTTGTAACTTATTTCAATACACTCATCATTCCAACTATCTCACTAGGGTTTGCCATGAAATTTTTCTTAAGATGTGCAATATTTTCAACCTTATATTTTCCATCTTTGTTGATGTTGATCTAATTTATATGTATTTTAAATTTGATATCCATTCACACCAATATCATTCAAAGGCATATCATTATCATTTGAAACAAAAAACAAAAATTTTGGAGTAACATTGGATACATTTTGTTATTCCATTTTTTATCAAGTAAGATCTAGAATCAAATAAAGGAATTACAATAAAATTAACATGTTTATGATTAATTTAAGCACTCTTCCTATTTGGATTCTTAGATCTAATAAATTTTAATGGCATGAGAGAATATCAAATTATAGTCACTCAAATTTGGTCATGAATATTTAATAATTTCAATTTTGGCCCTAGTTTACTTTAATTGACTTGAGCACATAATATGGACCTATTTTCCCACCTCACTCTATCCTAAGAATCTATATAGACGTATTTATTTTCTATATTTCTATTTGACACCTATAGAAATGTTCTAATTGATAAAAAAAAATCCTATAGGCATCTATACAAACATCCCTGGACCCAAAAGTCACGTGCTTCCCTTAAGGATAAAAACATCCAGTAGGGGACAATAGTGGGAAAAAAATTGTCCCCTATGAGATGTTTTTGTCCTTAACATTTATAAAGGTAAATTTTCAAATTTGAACCCTCTCTTACAATTTGGTTTGTGTTTTAAGATATGTAGTGTGAGGTTTTCCCATTTTATATTTCTATAAATTCACACTCAAGTCACCTATTCTACCACTTGTTAATTTTAATAGAGGGGCACATGTATACTATTGCACATTAATAAAAGCTTCCATGTTCTTCCCAATTTTGATTCTAGTCATTTGAAGCAGTACAAAGCCTATTTTATTCAAGACAATGCTAATCATGATCAAGTATTTAATCCATATATAGATGCATTCATATAGTCAAAGGAACATAATTACACAAAGAACTCCAAGTGAGAGAATTGTGTGAGATTGAATTCCCTCTTTGAAGTATTAGATACGTGGGTAGCATTTAGTCATCACAAGGGTGATTAGGGTTAGCTCAACCCATTACACTCTCCTATTTTCTATTTATAAATTTTAAATCATTGTAAGCTCTATTAGTGTTTCAACTTTGAATAATTCATTTTTAAGTATTCCACACACATTAGAAGGTAAAATCTCTACACATAGACCTCACTTAAGCTATCTCAAATGATCATGACCTAAGTATCTTAATTTTGAGCAGAGGACAATATCAACCAACTCAGGACTATAATGGTAGTTAATATTGTCCCAAGTTGGAATATTTTTTCCTTCATTATTTTTAGTCTAATTCTCTATATAGATATATTTTAAGTTCATGTTTATCAGTTTCAATTATCTATTAGCTTCGCACGCTCAGCTTCTAGACATAAATAGCTAAAGTTTCCATTTTGCTCATAGTTAGTTTTCTCTCATTTGATTGCGCTTTCTCAAATTCAATATTTTAATTTCATTATTCATGCCAAATTTTAATTCACAACATTATGTTTATATTCCATTTAATTTATCTACATTAGGTTTAATAAACCAAACTATTTCAAATTTCAATAAAACATATTGGTTACCCTTTTTTTAATTCAAACATTACTTTAAAAAAATGCCATAGGGTTTAGATAAATTCTTGAAAATTCAAAACAAAAATAATTTTATTTTGACCTTGGATCTAAATTTAACATTAAAATAACTTGCTTTCGACCTCAACTATAATCTTTAACACTAAAATTACTTTCTTGTGTCCTCGGATTTGATACCTGACATAAAAAGGTTTTTCTTTTGACCTTTGATTTTAGGGGAATTTATTAATCTCCATACAATTTTTTCCTATTTTATTAGTTTCTTTCATTCAATTAATATTTACAATATCTCTTCCATATTATTTTTCTATGCCATCTAAAAAACACACCTCGTTTCTTCCTTTAAGGCATAGTGTTGGGTCAAGTGGGGCCCATATTGAGCACATTCAAATTACTTTGAACCCTATTAAAATGGATTAATATAGTGAAAATAAATAATCCCTTTATTTAGATGAACCAATTACTCAAGAATATAATTATAATGAACAAGCTAATCAAGATGATCATTATACATAATATACTCATGAAGGCTCGTAAATGATTCATCTTAATGAATTTAATGGAATAGATCATGCATAAGTTCAATATTTATCCATATTTTGAGATGGACTCTATCAAATGCCATGATATCTACCCAAATTAATTTCATTCCTTTTAGATTCTAAAAGTGCACCAAAAGTAAAACGTTAATACTTTCTATGCACAACAAGAACCACTGTTTTACATTGTTAACCCTAGCATAATTATTGCTACTTTTATTGTCGATATTGATATCACATATACACCTTTGATTATGGGGGAAACCCAAGGCTTACAATAGATATATATTCCCATGCCTAACCCAATTCCTCATGCATGATCTTTGATAGCTATGCATACTACATCACATATCTTGCCTACTACACAATTCCTAGTGAAAACTATTTCACTTTTTTATGCTAAGGTGTTGCATTTATAGCAAGGTATACTAAAATATAGCTAATTATTGTATTCCTAAGCCTTAATCCATAATCTATTAGCACTTAATATCACATCATACCCTTTATCTGTAGGATTTGTGGCTCCTAAATTATCATTATATGAGGTAAAGGAGATCCAAAAAAATGTCTTATATCTTTTAATGTGGCATATTTGGATTATGATTTCAATGACAAGTTGTTAACTGTGTTTTTTACAATAAGCTTAAAATATTACTCCTTGCGTTAATTGTATGATTTACCTATTCAATCATTCAAATCATTTTATCCACTAGCAGAGGTTTTTCTTAAGCATTTTGTTAGTAATATTAACAAATATTTCTTATGCACGAATTGATAAGCTTAATCAAGGAACTATTGAGTTTGTCAACGATTGTGTACTTTGTTACAATACCATGCTTATCAAAATGATTAACACATTGACAAATAATGAGTTACAAAATATTTTCAAACAAATTTTACTTGCACCTTTACACAAGTCAATTATTTCTAAATAATCAAATCATTTGAGGAACTTTGGCATACAATAAAAGAAAGAGAAGTCAAGTTTATTTCTTTGAAAAATCTCACGTATGCACTTGCATCTACTTTCACAAGAAAGTTTCAAAGTAAACAATTTTAAAAAGTTAAGCCAACAGATAATAAAGCTACTCCAAAGATCACAGTTAATGATGTCTCTCAACCTTCTAACAAGATTGTTTTTATAGATCAACCAAGAAGGTAATTATATAGATTACCACAACCACCTCATAAATTATTATAAAATTTACTTAAGTGAAATATTATTATTCTACCTCCACTATTTTAAGTTAACATGAGTAAACTTCAAGGTATATATTTTGATAATAATGCATTTTGTGATTACCATAGATGCAATGGTCATTCTTATAATATATTTTTCAAGCTCAAGACCTTATCCAATATATTATTAACAATGTTATTGAGTTAGGCACTCCTACAAAGAATACTAAGCCTCAACAGAATAAAAATGGTAAGTTGAATATTTTCAATGAACCATGATACCAACAAGAATAATTCAAAAGTGCATCATACTTACAATGCTTTATACCTCATGAGTCATATGATCATTCATTGAATGGAATTATTGGTACGATTATTCAAACTACTCAACCATGCCTTATGATTATTTTGATGATAGTGAGATAGTGGATGATTCTTCTTATTTTTATGTTTTATGTGTACAATATTATAATGAACAACTCATTCATAATTTTGATAGTTGATAATGGATTAATTGAGAATGCATGCACAATGACATTACTTCATTCATTGGGTTACACACAACATGATATACAAGCAACATCTAAAAGTGTCAACATTTAATGGGAAATAACAAACCACTCTGCAACCAAATACATTGCCTTTTCAGGTGGATCTTGTTATACTATCTACTCATTTTCTAGTTCTACCACAAAATGGGGTCTTTGATATAATATTAGAACATACTTGATTACAAAATCTCTGTGTTGTGTCGTTTACAGTACATAGATGCCTAAATTACATTCATTGCAATCAAGTTATTATATTTTTAGAAATCATATATGAGTACCCTCAACAATCTATGGTACCTCCTCCCCATCCTCCACCATAGTTCATTAGTACATGTATGCAAGAACAAAGCACATTTATATTTTTTACACTTAGAAAAAATATTTCTAATCAACCAATTAAAAAAAAAGTGCAAATATCTCAAAAGCAACTAGTGTAAAAACAAGCTTATCGAAAAGAAGTGTCTAGTGCCCAAAAAGCACCATTACATACAACACCACCTAAATTAGTAACACATACATATCAACGTGTTTCTCAAAAGGAATAAAAATTAGCACAACCTTCTACTAGTCCTTATTATATTTCACATTATTATACATTTCCTAAAGTTACTCCTACACAAGATTATACGAGTAGTGATTTAAATAGTTTCATTGCAGCATGTGATGCATTTTTTAATTTTGATTTATACACATCTAACGTAGTTTATTCATAAAATGCAATCCTTATAATGGTTATTACATATTATTTTAACTCTCATATTGATGGGATCATTGGTTAGCTTGTTGTATTTTCTAAAATTCAAAAATTCAAAAAAAAATAAATATTTTAAAAAACAATATTTTGATTGTACATAGTTTCTTGTTTGCTTCATCATGATATTTTTCTATTACTTGCACATGCAATCGATTTGATCAATTCTCTTAAAACCTTGGATCTTACTAACTTTTTGGCCTTTTAGATCTTTATTTTCATGTTTCTAGAGCTAGACAATCCAAAATAGTGATCTATTATGCCATATTGTGTCATTTACCTCTCTATTTCGTAACATACATTGATAAAATTACAACTTATAACAAGGACAAAATCAACTATTAAGAGACAATTTAATACCATTATTGTCCTCAGTTGGTTGATCTTATCATGTACAAATTTTCACACAAAATCAAAATCTAAGCACACAAAGACTTAATATTGCCAATTTTTAGATATTTCACTCAATCACAATATGCACCATAATATGTATTCATGCAAAATTTGTCTTTTCATGTGTTATATTTCTCATTCTTAGATAAGTGTATATTTGATGAGATGAGAATGTATAATCAGCCCTTTGCATACTCATTTTATCTCCCACATGTTTTACGACCACAAGCCACATATATAGTGTGAGAATCTTATTCATACATGGACATGCCATCATTTATAATGCATCCTTCACTTTGACACATGTTGAAAATTATTTAAATCTCTATCATTTTTTCTATTTTCAAACCCATGTACTAGATTCTATTTATTTAAGTTGCAAAATTTTAAAAACAAAAAAAATAAAATATTTCAAAAATATAAAAACATTCAAAAAATTTCAAAAATTCAAAATCAAGACTTGAGTATGATTAGACATATATTTTACATCATTAACATATGTTATTTATCTCATGATACTAGATAAAATACTTTTTTTATATCACACATGTATTTCACTGGTATTCATGAGTATTATGTAGGACATACATATCTCACATATACTCAAATATTAAGACTTATCTCTACCCAATAGCCTTGCTAAACTGGGATCATCTTTTCCATAGATTACAATATTTACAAGTGTTATCATTGTATGATTTATAAATTGGTGAGTTATACACACTTGGACAAATGTCTTGTTAACATCTCTATCTTGCATTGTATACATGGATATGTTATTAATAGGATATGATCACATTACATATACATGGTGTAGAATATTTTTTTAGTTATATGCTTCATTTATACTATTACTATTACATGGTAGATCACATCTTCTTTGTCTATTGTGCATAGCCATTGGCCCTTATGTGAAAATTTTTTATCATCTTTATGAGATTATTATTTGGTATGTGTGACATTTGAATTTGTTCATTGCCTATGGATCTTGGCCCTTTGTTTTATGTGACATTTGAATGTCTCTTATTTGCAACATTATTCATGTCCTTGGCATATGGCCCTTGGCCTTGGGTGTGCAACCTTTACTTATAAGACATTTAAACATGTCCCTTGTATGCAGCCCTTGACCTTATTGTATGACATTATATTTGTTATGTTTGTGTATTTTTTGAACTTATTAAATTTGATAAGTGTCATGATCCATATTATGTACTAACCAATGTATAAGTTTATAGCTTCAAATTTTAGTACTATGAGTTTCATTGGTTAATTTATATAGGTCTTGCCTCATATATTATATACATGATTCAAATGGTACATATATTACTATGTTGACATATTTTTAAAATATGCTACATTATTAAATGATTACATATTATTGTATATGATATAGTTAACTTTATTTTGAGATGGGTGACTTTAAGAATACAATTCCCTCTCTTCAAAAGGGGAATTTTTCATACATAAGATGAGGTTTTTGAGGAGCAAAAATCAATAGAGTATAGAATACAGTTTCAGAGGTTCAAAATGGTTTAAAATTCAATCATTAGTACAGATTATTAGGACATATGGCATGCATATGCACTCACATTACATGAACAAAGTAAAAATTTATATAATTTTGAATGCATGATACAAATTCATGCATAAGCTTCAAACAAAATTTATAAAATTGAATATACATTCAATTACAGATTCTACATTTATCAATGGTGGAATGATACAAATTCATGCATATGATGCTATTTTTTCATAATTCATAGGACATGATACAATTTCATATCTTGTCTTTCAATACTACTTATAATCTACGAACATGGTAGGATCATGGGTGTTCTTCATTCTCTTCCAATCATGCACTCAATAACAAAGTGACAATTGAATCGATAAGTCATCTATTATGATTGATTTAATTAAAATACATAAAACATAACTTAGAGGTTCAGTTCCCTCTAGCATTATTATCTTTGAATCCATTGTGGATTCCAACCCATTTCACATCTTGGGATTAAAAATACCAATAAAATAAATTGAAGTTTTTGTGTTCTTCAATGGGTTTTATTTTATATACAAGTTCAGTTTAATTTAGGGCTTGATCACCCTGAAATCCGTCATTGGTTAAGCTAAGAAACCAACTTCTCCAAGTGCTTCATGAAAAGAACCAATTCTCCAATGCTTCAAGGAAGCACAATCTCCAAGCAAAGTTACAAGAGAAGAATTGGTTTCACATACAAGTGTACTCCTTCTAGTGTTCTTTTCAATCTTTTCAAAATCAAGTTACATTTCAATTTTTCGGTTTCACATGTGAGCATTAACTAATTTTACATTATTGCAAGATTTTCCATGAAAGACCTTGCATGATTTGGATCTTCTCCCAAAAACAAAGTGTGTTGTACACACTCAGATATTATTTCTCTTTTACTCTATGTAGCCACTCAAATTTGGTCACAAATACTTGATAATATCAATTTTAGTCTTATTTTATCTTAATTGACTTGAGCACTTAATCTGGACCTATTTCACCACTTCACCCTATCTTAAGCATCTATATGAACATATTTTTTTACTAAATTGTTATCTGACACCTACAAAAATATTTTAACTGCTACAAACCCCTCTTAGCATCTTTACAGACATCCATAGACCCAAAAGTCACATGTTTCCCTTAAGAAGAAAAATGTTTAGTAGAGGACAATAGTGGCAAATGTTCTTGTCCTCTATAGGACATTCTTGTTCTTAACTCTTCCAACAGTTATTTTACAAATTTGAACCCTCTTTGACAATTTGCCCCATGTTTTTAAGATATGTAGTGTGAGGTTTTCTCCTTCTAGATTGTTATAAAGACACACTTAAGTCACTTATTCTACCACTTGAAAATTTCAATATACTCACACTTATACTACTGTAAATTAATTACAACGTCCCTATTCTTCTCAATTCTAATTCTAATCATTTAATGCGGTCCTCATCCAAGTCTAAAGCGTGTTTTATATAAGACAAAGTAAAGCATGATCAAGTATTCAAACCATCTCTAGATGCGTTCATATAGTTAAAGGTGCACAAAAAACTCAAGTGGGAGAAATATATGGGCTTAAATTCCTTCTTTGAAGTATAAATCGTTTGCAATTTTTCAATTATTACAAACTCGATCAGGATTTTAACTTTGAATAAATCGTTTGCAAGTCTTTCACACACATTTGAAGGTCAAATCTATACCCAGAGACCTAATTTAAATTGTCATGATCATGACCCGAGTTTTTGATTTCCAATAGAGGACAAAATCAACCAACTCAAGACTATAGTAGCAATCAATCATGACCCGAGTTTTTTGATTTCCAACAGAGGACAAAATCAAACAACTCAAGACTATAGTAGCAATCAATCATGTCCCAAGTTGGATGATTATGTCCGTCATTTTCAGTCTCAAACTCTATGAAATTGCAAAGTTGGTTCTTGTTTGGTAGTTTCAATTATTTGTCTACGTCACACAATTAGATGCCATACAGAAACAACGAAGTTTTCTATTTTGTTCATAGTTAATCTTCTTTTATCTGAGTGTGCTTTGTCAAATTCAATATTTTACTTTTTTTATCCATGTTAAGAGTTCATTTACAACATTCTACTTATATTTCATTCAATTTATCTAAATTAGGGTTAAACCAAATTAATTCAAATTTTGATAAAACAAAAATATCTTGTGGTTTGAAAAAAATATTGAAAATTTAACCTAGAGTATGAAATGAAGCGCCAAGAGGCTAGGGCTAAGAGAACTTAGAAAGGAAAATGGAACAAGTCATAAAACAATCAAATAAATTCAAATTTATTGGATAAGATCCAACCCTAGACAAATAAAAAGCATGCAAGGCAATGCGGGTTCACTAAACTATATTATGAATAAATAAATTTTAATCAAATTGCAACACAAATATCAATAAACATTTAATTAAGCCTTAAAAAAATGCAAAAAATTAAATCAATCCTAATTAATTTTTTAAATCTAGAGCAATAACGACAAAGGTTTAGAAATGTATTTTAAATATTGGAATATCTGAAGACAGTCATCAAAGTCTAATAATAGAATCAAGGTTGTGGCAAGACAATGAGAACCCTGAAAACTCATGGTGAATGGAGGACCTTGTACAAAACATCAACATAAAGTTTTTATCCCTTAGAACCATGCACAATACGTTTCTAAAAAGTTTCAAAAAAGCACAAACTTTGTTTACAATTGTGTTCAACGGATATAGGGTTCCAAACACCACTCATTTTTTTGAAACTTTTCTCTGATCACTAGAAAAGTGCACTTCTCTTTGCCCTAATTAGGCAATTTGATCTAAAAATGATAAAGAAAACATGTTTTAGAGCTCACATGACATCATAGAATAGCTAACTACCTTGAAATTTTCTTGGCCCCTCAACAATGTACAATATTGAAAACAACACTCCAATAATTGCAATATTTCAACAACCACACAAACCAATGCAATGTAATGTCTTGCTAACATGACCTTCAATATTTCAATGAATACTCTATAAATGCTAGTAAATGCTCAATAGATTCTTGTGAACAATGAATGCTAATTGCTTTTTTGATTACCTTTCAATTGATAGCTTTCGGATTGATCATGGATGACTAAAAGCATTTAGGTGCTTATGTATTTATAGATGTCTTGATTTCAAATTAAAATCCTATTGGCTTGCAAGTCGACATCATAACAACGATAAAGTAAAAAAAAAAGGGACAATGGATGTGTCCAAATAAATCAAAGGGGACCATAACATACATGACCAAAACTGTACACTAAAGTTCTAGCAAACCCATGACTATACAGTACGGCTCTAGCAAACCATTGATAGTAGAGTACGATTATGGCAAGAGATATAAAATATATGAGAGAGGGAAAATAATCGTTGAGAGGTTGAAGACAAGGACCACCATAAGTCAACAATTGTGTTAGCAATACCTAATTTAAACCAATAATTAGCAAGTGCATAATCATCCTATAAATATGTAATTTTGTGAAATAAATATTTGGGGGCCATTCTTAGTGGTCTACATTTACACCCATCTTTTAGTTGTAGGTGGCTATAATATTTTCTTGACACTAGTTAAAGTGAATGAACTTCCTGGTGTTTATATATTATAATATATAAACACCAGGAAGTTCATTCACTTTAACTAGTGTCAAGAAAATATTATAGCCACCTACAACTAAAAGATGGGTGTAAATGTAGACCACTAAGAATCGCCCCCAAATATTTATTTCACAAAATTACATATTTATAGGATGATTATATATATATATATATATATATATATATATATATATATATATATATATATATATATATATAAAGTGAATAATGTAATCCAAAATATAGATATTTGGGTTTGTATGTGAATAAGTGTGAATGACCATACAACTCCAATTGTGTGTAATAAAATGTGCATAAGAAATAATAGTTCAAATCCAAATCATTGCAAGATCATAATGAGTTGGAGGACATTGAAATTTAAAAACATAAGAATCTTACTTTGAGAATAGCTAAAGGTGAAATCATTGCAAGAACATAATGAACTAAAGTACATTGAAACTTTTAGGAAAAAAAGGGTCTTGAGTATCATTAAAAACATTATCCCTCTCAAATAAATCTAAAGAACATCTTAAAATAGGTGTACTCTTAAAGATAGATTTAATAACAAAATAAAGCTTAATGTGGTATGCTTATAGAACCCAAAAGTATGGCAAACCATCCATTCTCATTCTAGATCAATTAATGGGCACAATTATGTTGAAGACACAATTATCTCTCTTTCATTAGTTGGGCAAAGCAATTATTACAATTTAATTAAATTTAGCTATTCAAAATTATTAACTAAATCCAAAATTAATAATGATCTTTTTTTTCTTAATACCACATGAGTTAATAATTAACAAAATTTAAAAGCTAGATTCTTTTTTTTTTTTTTCCAAATAACATTACAAATTATTCATACATTATAGATAACTTTCTTACATTCAAAACATTTATTGGCAATTATGGCCAACATATAATACCATTGGTACATTGTCGTTGAAAGAGAGAGGCTCTATGTCCTTTACCCAAGTATCTTAGCTATTGTGGCTTTAGCACACATGCATTAGATACAAGAAGGATCAATGTTTATTAGATACAACAAGGATCAATGTTTACGTAAGCTCCCAGTAGAGTACAGCAAAGTATCTTTACATAAATATATGTCTACTTGCATGGGTAGTTCTGTCATAATTAAAATGTATACAAAACAAAGTATCTCTACAAGGGACTAATTATCCAAGAAGACCCATGAAACTCAACTTTTCTGGAGTTTCCTTTATTTTCCACTTAGCCAATTCTTTATTTGGGTCCCCCGTAACATATTCTACTATTGCTAGCACAAATAGAAAGGAATGTATTATATTAGTCCTCAGTCGCCAAGGAAAACCTTAATTAAATATTTTATGCAAGTATTGTGAAACTAGTGAATCTTTACATCCCCATCTCTTTGGTAAAACATAGTCACTTTTGTTCCACGGTTTACTTGGGGAGAGGATAAACCCACTTACACATGATTGGTTCAAACATGATTTGCTCCTATAACAGCCTCCTACTTTCACCAATTGTTCAGAAGCCCTTGGGCCACACACTTCAACAACTAAATAAAATTTGCTAATCAACAGATTTAATGTTTTTAAAGAGAATCTTATAGCTTATGACCACCCATTTTAAGATGCCATTGGAAAATTAAAGCTGAAAATGGCTTTAAATTCTAAATTAGACAACAACTTTGCATTATAAGAAGATTGCAATTCTTCTACTAAATTTTTGTGATCATATTAGCCTATCATAACTCTAACATAAGAAGTTGGCAGTGGATTCTGACTACACCTCAAAATGAGTTCAATACCATCACGACTTTAATAGTTTCATTTTGGATGCACTTCACACTTAAATCACAAAAACATTTACTTAAGTAGGCTTTTTTCATAATTATAGAAGATATATGATTGTCTACAAAATGAATACCTAGCTTGTGTTAGGTTAAAACATAAAGATCTAGGCAGTCTGAAGTCTAGACCTAACATGTGTATCACTTTGTGCAAGTCTATGTAACTTGTTTAAGATCCTCCAAGAAAAATCAGCTTAACTATCTCTTATACACTAAATTTATTTTCTTTCCAACACAGAGATACCTCCAGTGATCTTGTCCTTATCATTAAAGTAACAAGAAAACCATAGATTAGCCATAAAAGTTAGCTTTCAACTAGCTAAATATTTGACTACAGCGAAGGTATCAACCAAGTTTTGAAATGACATTTTTTCTATGGAATTGCTTGCCTGTTAAGAGTATACTACTTTTTCTCCAACTCTTTACAAGAGTACTAACTAATCTGATCATCGAGGAAAAAATCATCTATTGAGGTCTATTTTCTACATAAAATTATGATGACCAAGGGCAATGATATTTTCAGGTAGCTTGCATAAAATCTTTTGAAAATGAAAACCTTCCTAAAGGAAATACATCTATAGAGATGCGAGAAGCCTCATATCTGCTATACATTGTAAAATGCACCGAGATTTTATTGTGTTGCATGCTACTGCTAAAGCACAACTAAAGCTGCACAAAGTTGTCAGTTTTTCTCTCGAGCAATTCTAGTAACTGTCTTCATCTGTTTGTGGCCTTCTCAGATAGTATCGCAAGCAATTTGTCAAGACCTGATGCAATCGAAGCACAAAATATAATTAAATTTTGTAATAAATAGATAATAAATAGCAGAGAGAATAAACAAAAATACCTCTGCCATAGTACTCCTCAAGGCAGCTCCTTGGTAGCTTACATGAAACTTATCTTTTGCGACCAGACCCTGAATAAAAAGCATGGTCGTTCAGATGAATTAGGCTCAACAACGAAAAGATTACCCCTAACACAAACATAAATAAAAAAAACTTCATTTGCTGCAATTTTATTGTATAATTGAGTCTCCACCTCGGTATCAATCTCTGCCGACTCAACAGTGACATTGGTGTCAGACATGATCTTGATAACCTCCACTAGCAAGCCAGGACGGTCAGCTGTTTCTAAATATAGCATGCTGTAATTGCAAATTTATCTCCCATCAGTCTAATTTTCTATCTAATTAACAAAAAAACATTAAATAACACACAAAAATGCTGCAAAAAAATAAATAAAGAAAATTTGTCAAAAGCATCATTACACAATCTGGCCAGAACTGGACCAGATTCATTTCGGACCATATGTTTCGTACTAACAGGATCAGACCAATCTGGCTCCAGATCTGTTGTTTTAACTTTTTAATTAATAGAAACTAAAATTTAAAAATTTAAAAAAAAAAAAAATCCTGTATTTGTTTATATTTTTGGTATGTTTTACATACGTTTATGTTAGGTATTGTACGCTGCTTAGCCTGCCCAGGATTCCCTTGCTTGAGTGCACAATATAAGGAATATGACTTATACACTATGAATGCATACACTACATTTATCTATATACATGGTAGAACAAAACTATTCTGGCCCTCACTAGTAAGGTCATCTCGGTTCTTTCAGTGGGTTAACCTACAAGATAGATGATCTTATATAGCCTTTTTATACTAAAAGAAATAACCTTTACAATAAACCCCTTCCTAACTACTATAGTATAATATGATGATACTCTAATCATTCTACATCTAATCCCCCTAAATATTAATCATCCTCAATTCTTTCTTCAGTCAATGGAAAGAGTAGGTGAGGTCAAAGATTGGTGCTCTTCAGACTATGAAAGAATCACTAATTTCATTGCTAGTCATGACCATAGCTTGAATAGGTTGCAAAGGCATCAAACAATCTAGATCTAATTGTCTAACGAATCTTCAAGTAGCGAGTGCATCTTCAGCGACGATTGATTGTAACAAAAAAGAGCCGATGACTGGAGCCAGCTGCAACTGGCTACTGCCTGCTAATTGTGTGACTATTGTGATGCTTTGGTAATGGCCAAATTTTGATAAGAAACTCTAATAGTTTACCTGATGCATAAGTGTAAACATCCAATTTTTACCACTGTTGTGTCAAAATTACAAGTCAAAATGACTTTCCACAATAACGCACAAACTGGACCAAATACCATTGAAACGCTCTAATTCATCCACACATGTCACGTGCAATCTCTGAAGTGTATTGATGCATCCTTAATTGGGGCAATCCATCGTACACAATTGTCACCTTCCTCTGATTCATCTCCCGTCAAATTGTGACTTAGCAAATTGACATTTTTGACCATTTGTGCATGACAATTTATTAAATTCTAGGAATTGCAAAAAGATTAATCAGGGTTAATTAAACGAATCCAACTAAAAGGTTATGTGAAAAATCTATGGCAATTGGATGAATATCTAATTTTGAGAATTCTAAAATTCAATAAAATATCTAAAAGTGACATCATCAGTCACAAAAGTTAAGAATCCAAAATATCGACATAAAAACAACAAATATTAGGAATGTTGAGCCATGTCTATTAATTGCAATATTAACTCCAAAATTGAATGCCTTTGGTCCACCAAATTTTACTAATCTTGGGACCTTGATCCTCATCTTGAGATGGACGGTCCTCATCACTTTGCCAAGCCTATAAATACAAGGACCACTATAGATCAAAATGGAGCTTTATTGTGCAAAGTTATTATGCTGAAAATCCTCCAAAAAGCTTCACCTATTCTCGTCCAATTGATCCAAAAACCATACTAGATAGTGCTTGGGGAAGTGTTTGATGGCTCTCAAACCACAACATTGCTTAAGACTTCAAGCTCTATATTCGGACACAAACATGCATGTGAGTCGGCTTCGAAAGGAACATCCAAACGAAAGGTAAAAGTGTCTTGTTTAGTATTCTAGTTCATTGTTTGTTACTTCAAGTCTTGTCCAATCTGAGGACCATGCTTGAGATGTTAGATTTGCTATTGTTTTATGCTTATTTTGCATATTAACGAGAACTAACCTCTTTTGTTTTCGTGTGTTTACAATAAGAACTTGCTCTGTCTGAAGCAATTGGTATCTATTCAGATAAACTTCATTAAGCAACTAGTATTTATTATGATGATGCTCATTGATAGCTTAATGCTTGAGAAGGATTCTCAATTTCATGTGTCAGTTGGATTCCTCATAGTGTCAATCAGTGTTGTAGTCACAGTATGTCGATGGCTTTTGCAATAATGCATAGTGGTTGTATAATGTCATGTTGCTCAGTAGAATGAAGATGTAGTAGGTATATATCATTAAGTTAGTAACAAACATTGAATAGTTGCGATCCTTATAGTCAATCAACAAAAAGGTTTTATGGTCGGTGTTAGTCATTGTCAATCAACATCATTTTATTCATGTTGCCATCAGTGGTGGTTGTCTTATGTCTATCGAATGACATCAATTGTTATTTCATTATGGTTCCGAAAAGTAGAATCGTGATCATATAAAAAAATATTGCAGCAGTTATTGTCATGATCGCTTTGTTTGTGTTTGGTGTCGGGTATATCGATCATTTGTATTTAATATATTTCCTAATTGCTTTCAATGCATTGTTTGTCTAATCCCTAAAATGAGTGTTATATGGGTCCCTTTCCCATAAAAATAAAAGAATGCATTGTTTATAACTATACAGTTTGGCTATATATTATATTCTTTAAAATCAACTCTATCTTTAGGGTTTGATTATGCTTTGGTTTTTAAACTATTATTCCTTGAAATATCACGAACACACTATCTGTCCAAAAAAATATATTTCTCATATTCCAAATTCACATTGTTCTATATTTTCTTCAAGTCTATTTATTTTCTTAATCACATGTTCATAAAACTGTACCAAGTCACCATTCACAAAGTATTTCAATGAGGAATCGAGTTTGTCACCTTATGCACCTTTTACTAGTAAGCATAAAAACATTTTTTTCCCCAATCCCACATTCTTTTATTCTCCATTCCTTGCATTATGCACAATTATTACCAAAGATTGTGCATGTGCATAAGTGCCTACATGTGTGCATGTGTGTGCGTCTGCGCGCATTGTAGGCACGGGTGTGTGTGGGCATGTCTATCATAAGCCTTCCCAGGTATTCCAGATTTCTATAATTGCTCACCCTCCCAAATGAATTCAAAATTTCTAAACTTACTATGATCCATAGTTCCACAGTGTTTCGGAACAAGGGGATGCGGGGACAGGTTTCCGGTATGAGGGGGCGGCGGGCCTAAGTTTGGGGACGGCAAGGGGACGGCGGTTGGGGAGCGGTGCTGAAATATATATAGTACTTGAAAAATTAGTTATAAAAAGATGTATAAGGATTAAGTATATTGCATTGAACATCAACAATTTAACATTGTGATTTAATCATTTAAGTTTCAAGTTTGATCCATTGAACAATGAACATTAACAATTTGAATTTAACAATAAATATTGATGATTGGAAATTGAATTTTCAAGATTTCATAATGATGATTCATGATTACATTGTTACAATCAAGTATCAACAATGTTCAAAAACAAAATACTAAAATAGTGAAATACTAAAAGCAAATAGTAAATACAAATGACTCAATGGCTAATCATCCCCAATGTGGAACTCCTCATCACTAGAACTGCTAGACTCCACATGCTCAAGCTCCTCCAAGCTAATACCAACCAGCCCTGTCTGTGTAGCATCATCATCAATCTGTGCTGGCTCCTCTGGGTCTACATCCCATCTAGGTGTTGGCCTCTCCTTGTATGCAAGTGTGTTATGGTCAATGAGACACAAGGCATTGTGTACAACCACAAGCTTCTCTGCCCTCTTAGAGGTAAGCTTGTTCCTTTTCATGGAGTCAATCCAACTATAAGTAGACCAGTTCCTCTCAACAACAGAAGAACTAGAAACCTGGGGCCAAACAAAATAATGTTCTACTTCTTATAGCCATGTTTTAATTGTTTTGTTGTAAATTGAATCATTATTTTTGTCTCGGATAAGGAGGTGAGCATTTGTTCTGGTCATGCTGCCAAACCATTCAATGTTGCATAGGTTGCACTTCCATTTCCTAGTGCCCCCAGCTGCCCCAAGCTTTGAAGGTACCTTGCTTGCAAATAGTTGTAAATGTTTCTTTGGATCAAAGGGACCCTTAGCATATTGTTGAAGGGCTTGTGAAGGGCAACAGAACTAGTTTGCCTTTCACCGTCACTCCTCCCTCCTTCTAAACTAGGATCATCATGTGCATAATCTGAATCATTGTCACTTTCAACTTCAACCCCAACCCCTTCAGGTTGAACTTCCTCCTCACTCATGCTATGAGATTGAGAACTCATAATGGCACTGCAAGAAATCAAAATGATAATTTTTTTTCATTTTGTAAGTTTATAAATTATAATTTAAAAAATTAAATAATAAAATTCAAACCATGCATAAATTTAAAGCATTAAAATTTAAAATTAAGACAAGGATTTTCTTTTTGTTTTTCTTATTTCAGTTCGCTCAAAGCGTGGAAGCAGAGGATACACAAATAGAAATCTTTGTTCTTAAGATTTAATTTTAAACATTAAAAATTAAGCATTTGATTTATCATTTGAATGAACATTGAAAATTTAAAAATAAAAATTTAAAATTTATTTTCAAGCATTTGAATGAACATTGAAAATTTAAAAATCATTGAAAATTTAAAAATAAAAATTTAAAATTTATTTTCAAGCATTTGAATGAATGAGAATCACAAATAAATATTTTAATATAATAATTTTTCATTTAGAAATTTGAAATTCAAATGATTCAATGACATGAATGAAAGAAGTAGAACAAAGCAATTTACAAATGAATAATGATTCAATGAAACAAAAATAATAAAATTTAACAATTAAAAATTAGAAATTGAAAGAATCATAGGGCCTACCTTGTGGGTGAAATGATGAAATTGAAGAGGTTTGAATCTTCCTGGCAATGGCTTCTCTATCTTCTTCTTTGCTCTCTCACTTTCTCTCTCACTCTTGCAAACTTCTCCCTCTTAGCTTGTTGCCTCTACTTTCAGCGCTCTACTTCACTCAATGAAGTTTTTGTGTGATTTGGAATGAGAGGGAGAGAGTATTTTATAAGCTTTTGGAAGGCCTTGGGGGGTGGGGGTCGGTCCCACTAACAATTAGGGTTAGGGTAGAAAGCATAAAAATTCAAATTTTTTTAAAATTTTAAAAAAAATACTTTGACTTTAGTGTGCACGGGGGACGCCTGGACGTCCCCAGAACATCCCCGAGACTTCTGGACATCCAGGGGACGCCCAGAAGTCCCCTGGATGTCCAACGGACGTCCAAAAGTCTCGAGGACGTCCAAGCGTCCCCCGTGCACACTAAAGTACGTCCTCGAGACGTCCCCTCTTAGAGGGAGACGTCCCCGAGACGGCAGAGAGACTTGGCGGAGGTGGCGAGACAGCTGGGGGACATCCCCCTAGCATCCCCACGTCCCTGGGATGTCCCCATCCCCGAAATGCGGGGTTTTTTTTTGGGGGGGACGCATCCCCATGGAACAATGCTATGATCAAAAGCCACATCCTAATATGCCCTCAAAGTAGTATGACTAGACAAAAACTACTTAAACTAAATAGAGTAGGTATTATAACATGATCTTTTCTTTTCTTCATTAGTTTATCTCATGATTAAAACCACACTTTAGAACACAATGTGGATGCATAACCTTTTATATAAAGTGGTTTTTTTGCATTTTGCCCTCGAGTCTCTTAAAGGATACCATCATAGAAATCTGATAATAACTAATGTCATCCCATCTTTATATTTTATGATTTATTACTTCTTAACAAATCCGGGAACATTTGTTTCCAAATTGCAGAAACTAACAGCGCCCATATTTTACCAGGAAACCTGCATATAGGGACCGGTTCCCCGACCCCATACCCTTATCTCCTAGTGACCATATATATAGATGATAAGATAACAACATGTTGCTAAGAATTCATAGAAGAATCTCAACATCAAGAGGGGAGGGGATAATCCAAGGGTTTTGATGATTTTCAAAACCCGACTTAGGACATAAAAAGAAGACTAATATGTAATCTCAAGCCCAGGGTTAAAGCGTGACCATTATCAAGGACACAGTTGGAGATGTTTCAATGAGCTTGAATTGTGAGGATTTGGTAAGATTGGTGCATGACTTAATTTTCAAAAGGGATCTTCACCACCCAATGGAGAAAAGTGACAAGTGGGGATTTCTGCCATCTTAAGAGGCTTGCAATATGGAAATAAAGGCTGAAAGAAGATAGCTTCTTCCAGTAAGGCCAACTAAAGGTGGGGACCAAATGAGTTGCACTAACTAGATGCTGACAAGGAAAATATCAAGATTTCATGAATTTCATGCAACAAAATAATAATCACATCATAGTAGCCTGAAAAAGGTGCTCTATATTCAATGTTAGGGAAAAAACACTCTGCAAGGCCATATAATGTTTGCAAGTCTATCTAGATTGAAAATGGCCAAGTGTTGAATTACTAGGTGAAGGCTCCAACAACAATATGGGACACTACTAATGACTAGTACAAAAACTTCCCTAAGAATAATTTGGGGTATTAAGAGATGATAGTTGATTAGTAGATGAGATAAATAATATTACATAAGAAAAGGGATAAGAGTGTCTGGTTGTATAACCTGAAAATGATAGAGACAAAGGTCATTGATGGCCTTTGATAGAGATGATCCTGGAAGGGACCCTACCTACACAAAAGAAGACGAAGGTGATGCCCCTAACTACATAAAGACATAGGTTCCCCTACCATATGATGATGATAACACAGCCATATGTAGTTGAAGTTGATTGTGAGAACATGGAAAATATAAGGGGGGAGATCATGGGAGAAGAAACACAAGTTATGGTGCAATGACTACAAATAGAAGGCTATATGTAACTATTGATGCCTAAAACTCTCGCTTCAGGGTAAACAGCCTCTATGGCAAGCTTTACAGGCATGGGACCGAATTACGGTCTGTAGAGCAACCTTCGGGATTTTGGAAGCCGGCTCTTCAGTTGATCTTGGGGATGAAAAGAGTGTAGACACTAGAAAACCGCACACTACGAATCTACATGTCGAAACACCCCTAGACCACCTCAAGGCCCCCTAGGGACCCAAACCTAACCTTTCGACCACAAATTGAACCTAACTCAAGTCAGTTTTGACCCACTGACTAGCCCACCTCCTTAACCATTCTACCTTGGCCCTATCAACCGTCAAGGGTCACCCTGACTGCCAACGGTCAAGTTTCACCGCCTAAACACTTAAGTCAACTCCACCTTGCCTTCTTATCCTTAACCATTCGTGTGATTATGCATGTTGAAGCTAAATTTAGAGCCGCCTCTTAACCTATTGTCTAAACCTATTGATTGATCTCTCCCTTTCCTCTATATAAAGAGGGAAGGAGGTGAAAGGGGCAGAACTTGAGGGAGAGAGATCAGGTAAACAGATCATCAAGAGGCAAGGGCAGGAGAGAGAACAGAGATCAAGATCAATCATCAACTTCTAGTGCGGGGATCTCTTCATCAACACGCTCCAGAAATTATCCAAGCCATCAACCATCAGTTGTCAAACCATGAGCTAAGTATAGTGTTCTTTGTTTCAAGTTTCAATTATTTAGTTTAGAAATTGCACCCATCCACCCATAACCTCTTTTCAAACATTTGAATAAGTAACCCTTGAACCAGCCACCTTTGAACCTTACCCTCTATCTCGCAACCAACATCTGACCCAAACCCATCTTCCAGAACCATTCTGCAACCTCAACCAAGCAACCTTCTTGCCCTGAGCCAAAACCGACAGTCACTCTGACCGTCGAGGGTCACCCTGACCACCGACAGTCACTATGTAAAACTAGACACCCAAAATCAACAAGCAGAAACCACTTCTCAACCTCAACCAAAACCCTATTTTCTTGACTTTTGTCACAATACATTTTGGCATTCACCTTAATGTTATCTTGTTAATTTAAGCATTTTTTTCTAATAGTATTTATTTCATATAAATTAAGTACTTTTATTTATGTTATGCAACCTGTTTTTATCAACAACATTGACTTGTTCTTAAAAGGTGGATTCACAGCCTCCAAAGAAGTCATGTACTTCTTGGATCTAGCTTGCTAGGCAATCCACCTTCCGACCCTAATTAACAAACAATCTGCTTTAGTGTTGTTTTATTTGCAAGTCATCCTCCCAAGCCAAAGAGGAACTCTTCACAATCTTCTGATCAACGTGCGCACAACCAAACAGGGTTTTCAACCATACCTGTATCTAGTTTCTTCTTCTACCTTTCTCAAATATAAGCTGAAATTCACTGAAACATTTTAGCACACTCGGTGAGACCCTTGAATCTTTACTTATGTTTTCTTTTGTTTGCATCTATATGCTTTTCTCCTTATTTTGTGCTCATAAACGAAATTAAAATTTCTTTTGGGTTTAAAATCAACTGCATTCATTGGTTGCTTGCAAGTTTAGCTCACTTAGTTAAATTAAAGCAAAGTAATTTAATCATCGCATCACTTGTATCACACACACAAACCAAACCACCTATATCAATCAAACATCATAACAACTTGACATAAGCCCTGATTGGGATTTCATCACCTAGCGGTCACCTTACCCTTCTCAACAATCCTACTTGGAGATCATTACCAAGGGGAGAACCAACTCAGCTCTCTGGTTTAGTATAAACTCTGGAAATCGGTATATATTGGCTAAGCACCCGATACTCTTATCGTTGCGGTGTGTGAAGTGAAGGGGTAGACCCCAATACCAAGCCATGTACTGATTTCCAATACAAAACCTTTTGAGAGCCTAAACACAACTTGAAATCAACCATAGACTTCTTTGCTAGTACCCGCTCTACAAGCCAAGTCGAGTCACACAATTTCTTAAAAGCTTAAGGCATAAGCCATAAGAGAGACCAAAAGAACCTTAGGATTTAACGTGCTTTAGTGTATGTTTTATCTTCTTTGACTTTTTCTTGTCTTCTCTTTGTTTGAGTTGTGAGGAATCCAACTTCCCTTGGAAACCTTCTACTATTTTTGCCTTCATCCACCTCATCTCCACTGCCTTGTTCAATGGAGAGCCCTTCTATAGTTTCTCCAAGAGATACTAACTTTGTTAGACTCCTAGAAGACAACCCTCTTGCCTTAGAACGTTACCTTGCATCAAAAGCCACTTATACCCCCAACCTTACCTACAACCAACCCAACCTTACCTATAGCCAACCCAACCCCACCTACAATCAACCCAATCATGCCTATAACCAACACAACCTCACCTACAATCAACCTAACCTCGCCTACAATCAACCCAACCTCACTTATCACCAACCCAACCTTGCCTGCAATCAATTCAACCTCAACTACAACCAATTGACAACCTTTCAACAACCACTTGATCATCACCTCAACTAACCAATAACCTTTCAACCCTTATTAGACCCTTGTCATAACCCACCTCAACTATCTCAACCTCACCAATCTTTGGGTTACCTATCCCAACCATCATATCAATTACTTCAACCGCATCAAACTTTTGGTTACCTACCTCAACCATCATATCAATCACCTATACCCCCTTTGTGGCAACCTTCTTTATCTAAAAACCAAGACTTGGTCTATCCCCCTAGTCATACCACCAACAACTATCAACTCAACCGCTATCAAACCAACCACTATCAACCTCATCAAATCAAACCAACAATCATCCAACCAACAACTATCAAACAAACTTTTCTAACCAATCAATCTTATCACCCTTACCAATGTTATCAAACCTATCAATCCAACCCACCTTACCCACCTTATCAACCTATCAACCCCATCAAATCCAACCAATAACTATCAACCTACCATATTGAACCAACCAAACTTTTTAAGCCACCCAACCATATCGAACCTACCCACCATATCAACCATACCAAATATATCAAATACCTCAACCTTACCCAACCTCTCAAACAAACCTACCTTATCTACCTTATCAAACCAACCAAAATTTTCGAACCCACCAATCTTATTAAACCAACCAACCTCACCAAATCAAACCAATAACTATCAACCAAATTTTTCCAACCCACCAACCTTATCAAACATACCCAATCCATCAAATCACTCAAACTTGTCAAGTCAATCCAACTTATTCGACCAACCAACTTTACCAAACCACCCAATTAGCTTGCAACCTCAAGAGCCATTGGTGCACCCTCTTCTTAGGCAATATACCCCGCTGGGGGAATCATATGCCTCAATCCTTGACAAACTTTTATGGGCTTCTGTCATTAGACTCCCTCAAATCAAACCCATCAATGCTTCTCTTCCAAAACCCATTTGGTTTATAGAAAATGAGTTTTGTACGTATCATCGCACAAATGGACATGTGGTAGACAGATGTGGGTCTTTTAAGATGATCATCCAAAACCTTATCGATCAAAAGGAGGTTCTAAAGGCTATTCTCCGTGTTCCCCCCAACCTAGCCTTGAATGTCTTCAAGCAATCAATCATTGAACCTCTTTCTGCACACATTATTGTGCAAACCCATAATCAAGGCCCTCAACACAATGAGGTCCCTTCATTAGATTTGGTCCTTAGTACATCTATAACCAAGGAAACCACAATCAAAGCCCCAACCAATCCACTTGTTAACCAAGTGCAACTTTTTCAACTTCCTTTCAAAATCATCATTAAGGAAGAATCAACCTTAAACCAACCACTTGTTGACCAAGAAGAGCCTTCTCAACTTTCTTTTAAAACCATCATTAAGGAAACTAACCCACCTCTTCCAATTCTCATTTTAATGGGAGCCAACCCAAACTCAAAACACCTCGCCTATAACTAAATCCAACCCAACTTGAACTAAAATCAAACCCATTCAATTCCTCTATAATTTGCTAGTTTTCATCTACCTAATGACATTGTCCTTGGTTTGATTCCCTCATGAACAGGGTCAAATCTTTGTCACCTTACCTTACCAAACAAACAAGCAAACCCAACCAACAAGCCGAATCAATCACCCATCTTACCTCCCCCAACCAATCAAACCAACCTCTAAACCAAATCAATCAACCACAACCAACCCAACTTTTAATCCAACCATAAGCAACTGATCTATCAACACAAACCAACATCGACACTTCATTCAAGATTTCTTATATCTTGGCTACCCTTTTATCCAAGCTACCCACACCTCACCTAAGCTCCCTTATTGGGACAATTTGACACTCTTGTCCAACCCACCTCTATTTCAGGATGATGTTCCCAACATCATTTCTAGACCTCAAACCTACCCAAATCCGACCCAACAATGTTTCCCTCACCCTAGCACCATAACGGAGATCCCGCTTGAACCACCACCTACAACTTGAACTCCAAACTAACAACTAACAACTCTTGAGAGGCAAATGAAGTCATCTTCATCCTTCCTAAACCCTCTTTACTAATCCACGTCTTTACTTGGGAATTTTTTCCCGCCTCAACATTCATGGAATGAGCATTTGGGGGAATTCTTCCTCCAAAAGCTTCGACCAAGCAATAACCCCCACATTAACCAATGTCCAAACCAACCCTTGGCACCTACCATCAACCCAACCTTGCCTATAACCAAACCAGCCTCACCTATAACCAATCAAATCTTAACTACCACCAAACCAACCTTAAACTTAAACAAACCTTGACCTTGACCAACCTTTCATTAATAACCCAAACCAACACCTAAATCTACCTAACCAAACCAAAAACCAACCAACATTGCCGCTAACCAAAGTTTAGCCACCATCACCTAACCAACCTTGCCTCTTTTACTTTGTCCAACCTAGAGTCTTTTCCACGTCTAATCAAGTGTCGGAAAGTAACTGGGGGACCTCTTCTCTCCTGATTGGCTCAAACCATTTACATATAAGTGTGGATCTAGGGCATATCAGAACCTAAACCCCTCAATGCTTTGTATTCACGTCTCGTTCTTTTGTTAAACCAAGTTCTTTGTCATCTTGTGTCTCACTTAAGCTCATCCCTTGTTTTCATTTCTTTATTTTAAGGACAACCAATTAAAATAGGATCATGTGATTATCTGTCACAACCTTAGCCTAATCCTAAGCAAGGGTACTATGGCACTACCTATGGCATGATTCTCATGGACACTTTTCGCCCCTTATGGGACAAATCCCTATGGTTGTCACTTAAACCTCTTTCACCCATTATTCACCTTCTTGTGCTATGGTTTTGCCTCTATAAAGGAAAGCCTTTAGGCCTATATAGACTAGTCCATCTCTAAACCAACATAACATTCAATTCGGGATACCAAATATCACTTGGGTCAAGAATCTCTAGCATTGCAGACTGCTCCCTTGAAGGACAGCTGCCCAAAACTACCAAACATTGCTTAAAAAGGTAGACTGCTCCCTCAAAGGACAGCTATCGCACATAAACAAATCCAAAGCTTAGACCACTCCCTTGAAGGATGGCTAAACCAAACATTTGTCAAGCAAGCAATCACCTGGAAGCTTCCCACATCAATCAGCTTCCCAAAACCATCAACTTAAACCAATCAAATGACTTCAAGTCAAAAACAAAGCAATCCCAAAGAAAACTTCCATTAGCTTTCACACAACATTAGTAGACTTCCCACATCGATCAGTCTACACCTAGCATACGGCAATGGACTTGTCTATCATGGTTCTTAGATCACCTACAGAAGGGGCAAGTCGTCCTCACAAGAAAGTTACACTACTGTTTATCCACTTACCATTCATCTCCACCTTTCATCCTCTACTAAATCAAGGGATTTTGAGCTTACTTGACACTACGTGATCAAGCCACTTCTTTTAACCAACGAACAAACACCAATGCAACGCATGAAAGGGGCTTATGTTCTTAAGCCCACCCATCTTGCCATTATGGTCTATGCCAATCGGAACGTTTCAGCCTCCTTTCATGACCACTTGTGAAGGCGTATGTCTTCCCCTCTTGGAGTCATCGAAACCCGACCAAACCTTTTCAAACAAACAACATTACCATAGCCACACCACCTATTGGAGAGCACCTTTTTCTCCACTACCAAACCACTGGAGATAACCTTCTCCAACCACCCAACCAACCAACCATGCACCCATTGGAGAGCACCTTATTCTCCACCACCCAACCAAACCAATTAACCTCAACTTGGTCATCTTGACCCACCTTTCGCACTTTTTGCGACCCAACTTTGCCTTGGTCAATTTGATTCCATCATTTACCTTGCCATTTTTTACGAACTTGTGCTACTTGTGCGCCCCGACCATTTAGGTGCTTCGAAGCACGGCCCTTTGCGATCCCGACACCTACAACCATTTTTGTCTTCTCAGGGTCACATCCTACCTTGGATACCTGCAAATACATCAACCTTACCTAAGAGACTTGATTTTATAAGAGTAACCCATATCAGCTATGCCTAACACTATGGCCTGGTCACCCTGTCACTTGTCCTTCTAGTACCAACCTTGTTTTACTACCTTACCCCAACCCCCCAACCATTGGAGATTACCCTTCTCCACCGACAACCATAACCAACCACATTACCTCATCATGGGTCCTTCTAGCCTGACTATCGCACACTTTGCGACGACCTTGCCTTGGTCCTTTTGACTGCACCGACAACAATTGCCATGTTGGACTTTTTTTCAACTTGCGCTGCCTTGCGCACCCTTGACCAATTGGTGTCTTCTCGAGAGCACTTACTACCTCGGATACCCACGACTTCCCCTAACCCATTTGTGTTTTCCCCGGGAGCACTTCCTACCTTGGCTACCACTGAAACACTGACCTTGCTTAGGAGACTTGCATTTACGAGTGTACCCAGCCGCCACGCCTAAATGCGGTCACAAGGTCCACTTGTCACTTGTCCTTCTAGTACCGACCTTAATTTTCACCAATCATGGCAACCTAGTCAATACACGATCTTGGCTATCACACTTTTGTCGTATTTTGTGCACATGTTTGCGCTTCAGTGCCCAACCTATCACCCACCTTCTTGACGTCCACCTTCATCATCACCTTACCCACTTATCAAACCCGCACCCGGTTCTGTTTCACCTCATCGATTCTCGATTTGAAGGGGAACACCCCCTCCCATGCTGTTGATACAAATTGCGTAACAAAAAGAGTCAAAATGTAGACACTAGAAAACCGCACACTACGGTTCTAGATGTCGAAACACCCCTAGACCACCTCGGGACCCCCTAGAGACCCAACTCTGACCTTTCGACCGCAAACCAGACCTAACTCAAGTCAATTTTGACCCACTGACTAGCCCACCTCCTTAACCTTTCCACCTTGGCCCTATCGACCGTCGAGGGTCACCCTGACCGTTCACCCCCTAAACACTTAAGTCAACTCCACCTTGCCTTCTTATCCTTAACCATTCGTGTGATTATGCATGTTGAAGCTAAATTTAGAGCCGCCTCTTAACCTATTGTCTGAACCTATTGATTGATCTCTCCCTCTCTATATAAAGAGGGGAGGAGGCGAAAAGGGCAGAATTTGAGGGAGAGAGATCAAGTAAGCTGATCATCCGAAGGCAAGAGCAGGAGAGAGAATAGAGATCAAGATCAATCATCAACTTCTTATGCCAGTATCTCTTCATCAACAATCATCTTCAACAAGCTCCAGAACTTCAAGCCATCAACCGTCAACTGTCAAACCATGAGCTAAATTTATTTTTCTTTGTTTCAAGTTTCAATTATTTAGTTTAGAAATTGCACCCATCCACCCATTACCTCTTTTCAGTCATCTGAATAACTAACCCTTAAACCAGCCACCTTTGAACCTTACCCTCTATCTCGCAACCAATATCTGATCCAAACCCACCTTCCAGAACCATTCTGCAACCTCAACCAAGCAACCTTCTTGACCTCAACCAAAACTGACAGTAATCGTCGATGGTCATCCTGACTGCCGACGATCACCCTGACCGTCGAGGGTCACCCTGATCGCCAACGGTCACTGTGCAAACCCAAACACCCAAAATCAGCAAGCAGAAACCACTTCTCAACCTCAACCAAAACCTTCTTTTCTTGACTTCTGTCACAATACAGACCAGAAACAACCTGACCATACCTTAACCATATTTTGACAGTTTGGCATTCACCTTAATGTCATCTTGTTAATCTAAGCATTGCTTCTAATAGTATTTGTTTCACCTAAATTAAGTACTTTCATTTATGTTATAAACCCTTCTTTTATTAGCAACATTAACTTGTTCTTAAAAGGTGGATTGACAACCTCCAAGGAAGCCATGTACTTCTTGGATCTAGCTTTCTAGGCAATCCACCGTCTAACCCTAACTAATAAACAATCTGCTTTAGTGTTGTCTTATTTACAGGTCATCCTCCCAAACCAAAGAGGAGCTCTTCACTATCTATTGATCAACACGCACACAACCAAATAGGTTTTTCAGCCATACTTGTATCTAGTTTCTTTTTCTACCTTTCTCGAATATACGCTGAAATTCACTGAAACAAAGGGATAGGAGAGAAATGCAAATAACACTGAAATAAAGCTAAGGCGATGCCCTGAGAGATTTAAAGCATTAACCTATAATTGTATAAAATAGATTGAATCCTTAAACACTATAGACTATAAAGGAGCATAGAGCATGAATTAAAGTCTATGATGCAAGCAAAGATTAATTCTATAGAACAGAAGAAAGGGAATAACAAACAGAGATAACTCTTCACTCAAATTGACACAAAACACCACATCCTCTTCATTGTTAGATGAACAGAATACAGAAGGCCTCAAAGACACAATGCAAAACATCCAATCACACCTGTGAGGAGCACCTGCTAAGGTCGTGGAGTGAAAAATTGCTAGCTACTACCACTCTTATTCTATTACGAATGATTGCTTTCCAAAATAGCAAAAATACAAAGTAAATGATAACCAACCCCTTCCAAAAGGGACGAGCCTAGAATATATAGGCAAAGCGGCTTCTTGTGGGAATGCCAATGATGATGTTGTTACAATTGAAGGACTCAGGCTCATGAGTGCAGTTATCCTCCGAATCCCGAATATGGTGCAACTGTATTGACCTGTTATGGTCACGATGCTCAAGAGCGTAATGATGCTACATGCCCACCTCCGGAGCTGCCTCTGATATGTCGTGGGGGCCGGAGGTTTGCTTACCCTGGCCAATGGCGCGACTCCTAGCTCTGACAGGAAAACCTTGCCTTCAGCAAGTGCCATGGCGCCACATGGAAAGGCTCACCTCCTCCTAGTCATAACCGCACGGTGGGTCCCGTTCGTTTCTTTGCCAACCAATGGCGTTGCTCGAAGGCCTATCAAAGATAAACCACTCTTGGATAAGCGCTATGATGCCACGTGTCGAGCAGATGCTTCTCTGGGGGGGAGGATGGGCACTTGCAAAATTGAGCGCTGTTGAAAATTTGAGCAAGGAGATAGCTGACAACTTTGATATCATGATACAAAAAGTAGTCTGAGGACTGAACAATTATCATTTCCATCTAGGGCAGCATGGAATTGTCATTGATGTCAAAGGTTAATGTCCTTGATGTCATTGAGATTGAAACTGATCATGCATTAATGCCAAATGTTGAGTTGAGCAGAGTTGTGGAGTAAGTCGTGTTTGTGAAGTGCTCTTACTTAGAAGAGGCAATCGAGATGAGTCAAGAAGAATGAAAAACCCGAAACAGTTTTGAAGAATTCCTTTGGAGGAATTCTTTCGAAAAGAATGGCAAGGACAACTCTTTCGGAAAAATTGTCAAGTCCCTCAAGGGCAAGTGGACCATTGCAAAAAGTCCAAAGGGCTCTTCTTTTCAAAAAGTCCGAAGGATATCTTTGAACGTTCTGAAGGGCAAGCGGACCATTGCAAAAAGTCCGAAGGGCAAGTGGACATTTTCAAAAAATCCGAAGGATATCTTTTGAACGTTTTGAAGGGCAAATGGACCATTGCAAAAAGTCCGAAGGGTATCTTTTGAACGTTGCAAAGGGCATGTCGACACTTACAAAAAAGCCGAAGAATAGATTGCAAAAAGTCCGAAGGGTATCTTTTGAACGTTGTAAAGGGCATGTGGACACTTGCAAAAAAGCCGAAGGGTGGATTGCAAAAAGTCCGAAGGGTATCTTTTGAACGTTGCAAAGGGCATGACACGGACAAAAAGTCCAAAGTAATGGCTTGCGGACAAAAAGTCCGAAGAAATGCCTCCGGACAAAAAGTCCGAAGAAATGCCTTGCGGACAAAAAGTCTGAAGAAATGACGCGGACAAAAAGTCCGAAGAAAAGATTTCCGAAGGACATCTAATAGAAGCCAATGACGAATTATTTCAAAGAATTGGAAGACACTTTAGGATGAAAACCCAGACAAAAAGTCCACGGAAATTGTCTCGAAATGCCCTTGAAAAAAAACCTGCAACAAATTGTCCGAAGAGAAAGGTCACTTGCAACTTTGCCAAAAATAAAGTGTGAAAGTCTTATAGGGCATTCTCAAAGGGACAAGGCATGTTAAATATTGAGCAAATCTACAAGGATCAATGGTGCAAGAGCATTACAAGAATGTCGAAGAAAATAAGATCACGCCAACATGCTAAAGTTTAACGCTAAATACAAAGGATAAAGCTCGAGCATATCGAGGATAATCTAAAGGAGCAGAAGCGAACCCATGATATAGAAAGCAACGAGATGCAAAAAGGGAAGAAAAGGAACTCGATGGTTAATGGCAAAGCTTGTATTAAAACTAAAGCTGCGTTAAAAGATCAACAGCGCATGTCTAATTGGTGCGTTAGATCCAATGGTTCAAAGCAAACTCAAATGATCCTCCGAGAGCACGTGCATTTGACAAGTGTCAAAAGGTCATAAGGAAAGATCCAACAAAAAAAAGAACGTGGATTTGGGGCGACGAAAGAATTTGAAAAAGCCCACAATCAATGTCTTCCAACTGTTTGTAAAGGAACAACTGGAACTGGTGATGAACTCGATACAATCTTCACAGAGCTCGAGATAATTCAATTGAAGTGATCGAAGAAGCGGTGCAATTAAGTGTAGTAGAAGTGCAAATGTCAAAGACAATAAAGAAATTTGAGCGTTGTCGTTGGAAGCATGAATCGAGACATGAAGTCAGAGTCACATTGAATACAAATCAAAAGTGATCGAGAAAGCGACACAATCAAGTGAAGTAGAAGTGTAGATGCCAAAGACAATATAAAAAATTTGAACGTTGCCGAGTGAAGCATGAATCGAGACACAAAGTCAAAGTCGCATTGAATGCTAATCAAAAGCTTGAACCAGTTGAGTACAGTTGAAGTGTGAACACTTTACAATAGACAACCCTAAAATGCATCTGTCTATATATGCTACGAGCAGATCATTTGAAAAGTGTTGGCTTTCTACTATTGTTGCAATAATAATTAGAGTGTTAACTCAAAATTGTCGAGTGAGGACATATGTAGACAGTGTGAAAGGGGCAAAGAAAATAAGGTGTGTCAAAGAAGAAGATATCCAGACACAAAGAGATAAAGGCAGAGAAGCCAAGAAGACACAGCGTAGGTGCAGTTACAGACTAGACTTGTAACAGAAAAGTGAACAAGATTCATTTTGAATCTCTTCTGTATTTTGAAGTTGCAGCTTCATTTCTCTGATAGGTTGGTGCCATCAGAAAAACTGAGTTGATGCTTCCTGCTCAATCAGGAAGTCGACGCTTCCTTAGAGTGGGTGCTCTTGAATGTAACCAGTGAGGTTTGTCTGTGAGACTTCTTATCTGTGAGGCTGGATTAGAACAATAGCTTCTAGTAGCTTTTATCACCGTGGTTTTTCCCTTTGGGTTTCCATGTTAAAATCTGGGGTTGAGCATTCTCGTGTGTGTGTGATCTCTATTCTGTTATTTACTTTGCATATACTTTAAGTATCTTGTTTAAAAGTTCTAAGAACCAGATTTTAGCTCATCTACTGATTCACCCCCCTCTCAGTAAATAGTGTGTTCAACAAGCGCGAAGGCACCACGTGGGGAAAGCACGTTTCCCTTGATCACTGCTTGGTGGGTCCCGCCCCTCACCCCTTCAGCCAATAGCGCCGCTCGGAGTTCTGACCAAAAGAAAACGGCCTCGAATGAGTATTGGGTTGCCACGTGTCGAGCTGACACTACTTCGAGATGAATCGAGGACTTCTTCATGCCAAAGAAGTGTCGCGATGCCACGTGTCGGAAGCGGAGGGAGGCCAATACTTAGGCAAAAGATACAAAAGGGGGCTTCGAGAAAGGAAGAGGAAAGGCAACGCTAGATACGCCAAGCGAGCCCGAGACCGAACATGAGCTGCTCGAGATAATTGAAAGGGTGGATTTTGATCCATAGTTCTTGGCAACTCACAAGGGTATCCACCTGCAGATGAGAGAACCCAAAACTCTGGTATGCAGACCAATCGAGGAAATAATTTCAAAACAAGAGGAAGGTCTGTGAACTTACAACTTTTGGAGAGCCCCCTACAAGGGCACCCACTCCTTGGGCTGGGCCTTCTTGAGAGCCTCGGAGGCTCTATCTAGATCGATAATCTCCTTGAAGGAGATGTTCCCCAAACCCTGTATTACTGCGAACATCTGAAATTCTAGCTGAGCGAGCGGTTGCAATATTTTCTCCATTTTGGAGACACCAGGCGATTGACCGAGAGTCATGAACATGATCTGGTCATTATGTTTCTGCTCCAGCAGTGCTTTGATTTGGTCCTCTGGTAGGACACTGCTGTCTGCCAAGAATGGGGAGGGGAGTCCCAATTGGACAAGTTGTTCAATGTGTCCCCGTCTACTTGGACCACTTTTTCCAAGGCATTAAGGAATGCCTTACACTTGGTAGCTACCTTGTTGCAACCTAGAAATTCATTAACCTTTGTCGTCGCTTGCCTCCGATCGGTCACCCCCTCTGCCTGTAATGTTTCGTCCGAAGTGCTATAAAGTTTTTGGACGAGGAGCTGTGGATTTTGTACTTTGGGGGTTACGAAGGCAATGCCCTGGTCGATGAACGTGCTTACTTGGGAGCTCAGCTTCTGCGAATCTACGATGAAAGTGAGGCGGGCTTCAGGTTTGCGGCTACTCCTTTGATCCTCTCCCAATAGGATACGTACAACTATTGGATCATTGGGAGGATCTTTGCAGTTTGGGAGTACGGGGCGAGGTCGTTCTTCAGTTGCACGATTTCCTAGTCCTTGATCGAGGACTTTTGATGTGCCTGCTGTTGCAGTTGTGCATATGCCCAATTAAAATCTAAGAGATTTTGATTGGTTCGTGCAAGTTCCTCTTCCTTGTCCTGCAGTTTGGCCTCTGCAGCTACTCGTAGTTTGGCTTCCACTTGGAAGCTCTCATTAGAGACGTGGCTCTGAAGGTCAGACCTCTATTTGCTGAGCTCCGTGTCTTTTGCTTTTACCTCAATGTTGAGGCGATCGGCCGTAGCCTTCACCTTGGTGAGTTCCATCTTGGTCTTCTCCGGCTGTCAGATCGCTTTGATGTAGTCTGTAGTCACAGACTTCTATGTTTCTTCCATCAACTCGACCCTGTCAGTGGGTTTGGCCTGGCTGAAGTTAAGGCCGACAACTTGTATTGCGTAGTCCCCCGGCTGCATCTATTCTTGGGGCTTGACCACTTGAGGGGCCATGTGCACAATCATGAGGGATTGTTGTGCAGGGTCAAAGAATGACTGCATGTAACTGTTGGGGACATAGCCTATTTCCCCCTTTTATTCTCCATCCGGGCCTCCCGGGCCCTTATCGCCACGTTCATCTGGTAATGGTATTGCTCTGGTGACTGAATTTTTTCCCCTGTGAAGGGGAGTCCTTGAGGCAGCGCAAACGAAACGGTCACTTGATGCTATGAAGTAGCGGACGTTGTTCCTCCGGATGTGAGTGGATGAAGGGTGAGGGTGGAAGGAGAGAAAGGCAGGAGCCCACAAAGCGGGGTGGAGGGCGATTGCGCCACGATGGAAGATGTGGATGATAAGGCAGAGGGGTTAGGAAAGGCATGATGGAGGAGATTGGGACCGTGGAGGAAAGCGGTGTGAGCTCAACGGAGGACTGGGTGGATGAAGAGGAGAGTGGGGCCAAGAAAGTAATTGGTTGAACAATGGAGAGTGCCGCAACCTGGGGTGAAACTGTGGATGGAGACATGGGGCCGAAGAAAGAGGATGAGGTGGAAAGAAGGGGTTACGAGAAGCGTATCTTCTTTTGCAGGGGCTCTGGCGGAGGGCTAGATTTTGGTGCCTCAAGCTGCTTCTGTTGTGATGGTCCAGCTGCAAGGTGCCCTGAAGAGGCTTCTTGTTGTTGTGGGGCCGTGGGATACGGGAACAAAGGAGGCGGCCAGGTTGATGGCTGCAAGACCTCCACAAATTCCACTCCTTTTTCTGGGGGCATGTCCCCCACCTCTTCTCCAGGGGTATTTTATTCTGCCTCTTCTTCTTCCTCAACAGAGAATCGTCCTTCTACCAGGTCCTCTTCCGAATGATGCTCGTCCCAAAGATTTTCAAAAGTTTCATCTCATTCCTCGTCCTCAAAGTTTGAGTATGGCTTGTCGATCTCTTGCCTCTATTTTGTATAAGCGACTATGTTCTCCTTGCTCCAATCCCTCCAGGCGAGCTATGCCCTTAGTCCCCTTGTCAACTTTTTGGAGGGGTCAAACGTCTGGACCACGTTGTAGGACTCCCACAGCCTGCGGGTGTCCAATGAGATCTAAGACAGATCTACGTGATACTCGAGGTTGTCCTTCGCAGGTGACTTCCTCTCCTTGAGGTATGGTTGAGGCTGGTGATTGGGCGTGTTGGCGGTTTTTAAGGAGACTATGAAACCAATCAGGTCATAGCTCCACCTATCGTTGATCGAGTCGAGGCCGAGCTCCACGAGTTTGGATGCGAGCAGGCGCTCCTGCAGCCTTTTCACCACCATGATGCCTCCTTTTGTGAAGGGGACATCATACAGACCCTTCTTTCCTGCTCCGTAGACGGAGTCCACCGCATCAAGTTGGCGGACCAACTCCAAGGCCAAAGTTTTGTCTGTTAGCAAGTGCAAGAGCCAAAATGGCTCACCCTTGAATCTATGGGCTCGAATTAAGGTGAAATGGCTTCTAAAGAGCTAGTTGACCGAAACCCTGCTCCCGGTGAGCCATGATCATTGCGTGTCCATCATATTGTCTGCGATGGCCTCTCGACTGAGGTCGATGAGGACAAGGGATAAAAAGAGTTCCGAGAACTCGTAGTAGTCCTGTGTGATTGACAGGGCGTGGGTCCACACTGTAACTGAGGTCACCATGTTGGCAAAAACGCCCATCTCGAAGGAGTTGAGATTGAGATATGTGGAGAAGAACTGGGAGTGCTAGTACAAAATGAGATGCAGGAGGTAGGAGGAATATAGAAAGGTTCCCCACGTTGAAAAGTTCGCCAGCTCATCCTTCATGGTGATGGTGATGGCGTCTACAAATCCATTCCGTATACCTCCCCTTTGTTCACTATGGTCAGGAGGAAGAGCGCCGCTAATTGGAAATCGGTGACGTTGGCCTCTAAGTCCATCCCGAAGATGAAGGCCAACATGGACAGGGCATCCTTTAGGTACTTCGTGGGGAAGCTCGCCAGGGGGATAGGTAGAGGAGGTACCTCCGCATAGCCGCTCTGGAGAAGGAAATTGATGAAGTGTGCCTTGTTGCGGACGTGGGTATCCCAGACATCTTGGAGGCTCTCCATGCTGCAGATATCGGGCTTCGAGTCACTTGGGAACCAGAGCATCTCCCTAATGGCATCCACACTGATTTTCACCCTCAAATGGGTGTTGCCTGCGATTACGCCAGTGCTGGCATCATACCTTTCTGCACAAAGGGCGACGATTTTCAAGCAAGGGTGAACATAGGGCACCATGAATTGGGCCAGTGTGCAGTCCCACATTTTGCACCCGAATGAGTCGTAGACATTTCTCTGAACCTTCTCGATCATCTGAGCGTGGGCACCCTCAAGCTCTTGGGGTTTTTGCCCAGCTTGGGGTCATATATCTCATCTACGAAAACGGTGACCAATGCTTGGTCTTTGCAATGCCCTTTAGCCAACCTTTTGACATTCGACACCTTCTCCTTTGGCTGAACGGGGACAGACGTGTATGGCTTGCTTATTGGATATGGAGGGGGAATGCCTCCCTGGCTACCCAAGCCTTAGGTTCTCTATTTTCTTGGATGCTTCTCACCTCTAGACAAAGATGTTGAAGTCTCCATCTCAAGAATTCTTCTTCAAAATCCCTCTCTGTTCATAAATAAGATACTGGGTCTCACAATTTTGCTCACAAGGTCTCACAATTTTGCTCAGTTGCTTAATGCTCTCAAAAGTCTCTGTGTTTAAGTGTTTGGCTAGATGAGGAGAGGGGTATTTATACGCCGACACTTTTGGGTGCGAACATCATTGAAGATTTTGAATTCGGGGCACCCCATAAATGTTAAGGGTGGCACACACACTCAAGGAGCAACTCGCAAGAGATTTGCGGCGATCCTTATGGGGAATCGTGCAATATGGAGCATCCGACATAAATTGCGGGAGAGGTGAGTAGATAACTGTCTTTCAAAGAATGTTTTAAAGTTTAGGAGGGTGGTGTTAGGGAGAGGACACGTGGCAACGAAAGGAGCCACTTGTGCCAACGACACTTATTTTAAAGGAAACAACAACGAAAAGGGGAACAAACAAGCAAAAGGGGAAACTAATTAACTATGTACAAGGGGGAGGCAGGTCAACTAGTTGAAATGTTTCAAATCGATCCTATTAACTGGGATTTCCAATGCATTGCCTTCTACATCTTCTAGCTCGAAAGTGTTTCCCTATCTATTACTAATGATGCGAAACGGTCCTCTCCATATAGAATTGAACTTCGCATGTTGGCCTGGCTTTGCAGCTCTTTGATCATACTTGAGAACCAGATCCCCGGGTTTAAATCCTGGGTCTGACATTTTCTTATTGAACCACCGCTTGACCGCTTATTGCCGGGTGATTTTCGCATCGCTTCCCTGCTTTCTTACCTCTTGGGGGCTAAGTAGCTCTACGAGCCTAACCTCCATCGCTCCATTTTCTACAATCTCAACAGCGTTTAGACGCTGTAAGGCGGGGATCATTGATGACACAGGCATGACTACCTCTTTCTCGTACATGGGTTCATACAGGGAAATTTTAGGATCTGTTTAGGAGTCATGCGGTCCGCCCATAGAGCCGTTTTACGTGCATGTGCCACTCCCTTTACCAGTCAGTACCCATCCTTTTGATCAACCTTATCAGATTCTTGTTTGTCGACTCTGCGAACCTATTCCCTTGCGGGTAATAATTGGATGAAGTCTTTAAAAAGATACTATTCCAAAGCGTGAACTCAGAAACTTGAGTTGGCATTATCAAAGATGATCATCTTGAGCAGGCCGAACCTTGCCACGAGTTCCTCCAAGAAGTCAAGGATCATATTCTCGATCGCCTCTCTCAACGGGACCGCCTTGATCCACCTAGTGTAGTCAGTGGCCGTTAATATCCATTTGTGACCAGCGCTAAAGATGGGATTGATCATTCTAATGAAATCTAAACCCCACTGTGCGAAGGGTTCATTGGTCACAATTGGATTCAGCAGCATAGTCGAATTTTTTCTTTGCCCGATAAAAAATTGGCATTTCTAGCATTTTTTGACTACCTGATGGCATTCTGCAAACATGGTCAACCAGTAGTACCCTGCGCACGTGATCTTAGTCGCAGTGGTTTTTGCTAAGAAGTGGTCACCCGAGGAAGCAATATGCATATCTTGGAGGATTTTCTCAGTTTGGTGTCTTTTGACACATTGGAGCAGATCTCCGCCAAAGTTTCTTTTGAACAAGACTCCCTGGACTAGCGTGTAGCTAAACCCCTGCAACCTGTAGAAATGCCTTTTATGCACGGGGAGGCCATCAGGATACTGGCCGATTTGCATGAACCGGATTTTGTCGACCACCCAAGATCCGTTGGCTTCATATTGGTTCAGTAGGATTGCTTTCGACGTGTCTAGTTCCTCCAGCGGGGCATCTACTGATTTCGCTAAATACTCGCAGATTCCTCTTCCTCTGACCACCTTAGTCGACCTGACCTCGATATCATACTCGAGGATCTTGGTGATCCAATTGGTCGATTTTTCGGTGATTTCTCCTTCCATTATGTATTCACGGACGCTGGAGTGTGCCACGTACACAATTATTTTGCTGCCTGCCACAAGGTGCCTGAACGTTTTGAGGCCCTTGACAATGGCGAAAACCTGTTTCTCTACAAAGTTGTATTTGACTTCGTACCCACACAATGTTCTTGAGTAAAATGCAATTGGGTGCTCATTTCCTCCTCTTCTTTTTGAGTTAACACAACTGCCAGGGTATGCTCACTCCCATAGACGTACAAAATGAAACCTTTGGAAAAGTTGAGGTTGACTAGTACAAGTGCGGTGTATATCGCATCCTTGATTTTATCAAATGTTGCTCTCCCCTCGGATATCCATTTGAAGGCCTGGGCCTTCAACATCAGTGTGATTGGTCTCACCAATCCTGCGAAGTCAGATATGAACCGGCTGACGAAGTTAATCTTCCCAAGGAAAGACTAGACCCCTTTCTTGTTTACCGGCAAGGCTAAGTCTCTGATGGCTTGTATCCTTTTCGGATCGATAGCGATCCGTTCTTTGGATACTACGTATCCAAGCATCTTGCCTTGTGGGACTCCAAAGACACATTTCTTGGGGTTAAAAGACACCCCGAATTCTTGGCACCTTTGGAAAACCTTTTCCCAATGATCAAAGTGGTCTTCCTTCTTTTTCGAGAACACAGTGAGGTCATCCAGATAGATGAGGATGATCTTATTGATTAGGCCCTTAAAAGCTACGTCCATAGCTTGTTGGAATGTAGCCCTGGCATTAGAAAGGCCGAAAGATATCTTTGCATATGTGAAAATTCCCCACTTTTTAGTGAAAGTGGTTTTGTGTTGATCTTCCTCATTTACCCATACCTAATTATATCCGGAGAATCCATCCAGCAGGGAGAACATTTCCTCACCTGCCACTATTTGTAGGATTTGTTCCATAGAAGGAACGGGGTAGTGATCCTTCAAGGAAGCCTTATTCAAGTCGCAAAAGTCTACGCATAGCTGGATCTCTCCACTTTTTTTCTGCACAGGAACCAAGTTGAATACCCAAGTCGAATGTTTGATCGAGTATATTATTTTTGAGTCGATTAGTTTCCTAAGCTCCTGGGCCATGAGGGACTCGATTTTCGGGTTTACCGGCCTTTGCTTCTATCGAACAGGTTTGACTCCCTCCACCAAGTCTATGGTGTGTTGAATGACCCCGCAGTCATATCCTCTCAAGCCATCATAGGTCCATGCGACAACGCCTTCATACTTTTTGCAAAAAGAGACCAACCGCTCCTTATCCTTTTGGGAAACTCCTTTCCAATCTTCAGCTTTCTCCCCCTCCGACATCCAATTCGGAGAAGTCACCTTTATCTACGACAAACTTTCACTTGTCGTTCCTTGCGTCATTAGAATCGGACAGATTCTCTAAGGTGATGAACCCCTTCGGCAGCTTGTTGGTTTTCAATTGCACGATATGGTCGCCGTAGGCTTCTTCAATCTTTGGTTGAAATTGTTCCACGAATTTGCACGATTGTTGGAGAAACATGGCAATCTGAGTATCGCTTTCAAACACTTGCCAATTCTGGTCATTGTTGGGGATGGTGGGTCTAATGATAACCCGCACAACTCGTTCATTGGTGAACAAGTATGTTACTGGATCGAACTGGGATCCGATTGTTGCCATCTTGTCAGCCTCTGCATTCGCAGCGCTAGGGATGATCTGAATGTTGAAAGTTTCGAAGGTTTCAATCAAATCTCATATACAGTGGTGATAGCATCTCATGCACACATTCTTCGCAATTGCAACTCCTCTTACCTGCCTTACCACTAGTTCGGAATCATCAAATACTTTTAATTGTTTTACGCCGATCCACTTGCCAAGGATGAGGCCATGGACCAACACTTTATATTCAGAATCATTTTTTGTGCAGGTAAATTGGAATCGGAAGGCTCGGAGGGTCTCTTCTCCGAAAGGAGACATTAGTCGGATGCCAACTCCGAAGCCATTTTTGCACTTTGCACCATCAAAATGCAGAGGCCAAGATTCAGACTCACCTTTAGCTTCCTCGCTCTAGTCCTCCTTCCTCTTCGTGACCTCTGGAATGGCTTGGTCTCCGTCTAGATTACATAGGTTCCAGTGGCATCAAAGTTTGCAAATGGGTTACTCTCAATGAATTCATTGATGAGGGCTTCTTCCGGGCTTCTAATGTCTGCTACTTTCTCCTCTTTGAGCATTTCCACATAGTGCGTCTCCCCTTTTGAGAAAGAGGTGTGTGTCGCTTCGAAGTTCATCATGACTTCGTCTGCTATGTGTTCTGGATGAAGTGGTTCAAACAACACCTTTAACTTCGAGCCATATTTGGTCCTTAGAATCAAATGGGACCAGATCAATGATAGGTACCTGCCTATCTTAGCAGTAAAATCTCTTGATAGACATAGCCCGAAGACAGGAGGGATGTCTATCACTACATCATCTTGTGATACAGAAATGTTGGGACAAGAATACAATGTGAGGGGGAGAGCCTTGATGATTCCTAAGGTTTGAACCTTCTTTCCATCCAACTACATCACTCCTTTATTCAAGGGTTCATACTGCAATTGTAACGCATCTGCTATCTGCTTGGCCATCACCGTCGTGCTAACACCGGAATTGATCATGGAGTTGCGCAGCAATTTCTTCCCCACAATAAGTGTTAAATAGAACGGGGTATATTTTGTCTTGCTTACCCCTTCTCTAGAATTGACAAATGTGGATGGTATTTGGAGTTGCGCGCTCGCACTAGCCTCTTTTCCTTTTGTTTGCGCGGACTCCACAGCCGGCTTTTCCCGCATGGTTTTCCCTCATTCCTCCAAGGCCTCTTTCAGTAGAGATTTCTGCTCGGGGATAGATAAGACATCCCAAAGAGAAACATTGGTCGGAACCCTTTTTAGCTACTCCACCACATTGTATGACCCTGGGGGCAGAACCTCGGGGTCTTTTACCTCGTTTTGCACCATTTCACTCTGCTTTTGATACGTCGGAGGTGGAGGTTGGGATCCTAGACCTTTTGCAAAGGTCACTTGGGGCCTCGTTGTGGCTTCAGGCTCTCGACCAACCTTTTCTTGGAACGTGTAAAGTAGTCTGACTAAACTTGCGAAGCTCTATACATAGGAACTTCGTTCGCATAGATCGCATCTTCGCCTTCCACCCAAGAGAAAAGCGCATGCACAAAGGCTATTTCTCCTTGTTTGAGGGACATTCCTTGCATTTGTGCCATTAAGACTGCATTCTCGATCCTCGGAGATTGGTATCTGCAGGCCGTATCAGGGGCATTATCTTGTCGCCGCTAATCGACATCCTTCTACTATAGATTGCCCCTTGGGCAATTTCAAGGTCCATGAGCGTCGTTGCAAGGAAAACACCACGAATTAGAGTCGTCTACCAAGTTGTTTTGGCCAACGACTAGCTCTCTGTTTTCATTCGGCAATATTGTGTAGGGGATCAGGGACTACAACCATCTGGTCTGCGGGCCGCGCTTGATGGTTCTGCCTTTACCTCTCCTAATACTAGTTCTGCTGGTATGGTGCTCTCCTTTCTTGGTAGTTATTGAAAGGGAGCTTTGGAGGCATAGCCTATTGTCTTTTGAGATTTATTATTTCATTGGAGAAATTTTGTAAGATACTCTTCATATCATTCATCTCGACGGCTAGCGAGGATGAAGCATATGTACTTGCCTGAGTAGGTGGATACATGTACATAGAAGGCGGTGCTCCCGAGGTACTTAGGACTTCCTCTTGAGGCGGCATTGATATCTCTGGGAACATCGGAATCAGCGGCTGAGGAGGAAGCTTTCCCACATCTATTAAATTGTTTTCGGCCCTTACTACCAGATCATAAGCGTCCGACAGCGTCTGTCCTCCAAGCGATTGGATCATGACAACATTATCTGAGTTGAAGGCCTTAAGATAGAAAACGATGGCCATGCCCGCGAGCGGTCGAGCGGCTATTGGAATCCTTTGCCAGGGCTTCTCAAACCTTGTATTGAAATCAATAGTGGCTTCTTGCGGGGCCCTCTTGATAGTTATCAGTTGTTCAGGAGGGACGATCGATCCATCTTCTCGTTGAGCCGCTCAAAGAATCTGTCGCCCAAGTCATCCCAAGTGGCTATGGAATTGGGCGGCAAAGATCGGTACCAATCGAGAGCTCGCCCCTTAAAGGAAGCGGCTAGTAGTCTCAAGGCTACGTTCTGTGCATTGACATAGTGTGCAGTGCACACATTAGCAACATCTTGGAGATGTTCTACTGCGGTCTTGAAATCTTCTCCTGAGAATTTAGGGAGCACCTTCAGAGCATTTGCGAGAATGGGGTCCCATGTAGTCGGGGGTACTGGAGGGACAAGCGGGCTACCGCTATCCCATGATACGAAGTTCCTTGGCAGGCCTGGAAGAGCTATTTGTTGTTGTTGAGCAGCACTAGACCCCGCGGTCTTTTGGCGACTTGGAGCTCCTAGAGGCAATGTTAGCAAGCTTAGATTCTTCGTTGTCTATGACCTTGTAATGGATCTTTGGCTCATAAACTCGAGCTTCTAATCAGGTAGACTACTAGATCTAAGGTCCCACCAAGCATGTCAGAAAAGAAAAACTGTTGATGCCTAAAACTCTCACTTCAGGTTAAACAACCTCTATGGTGTAATGTCCCCTTCTCGAGCATGATCTTTCCAATGACCGTTGGCCTATTCCTAAGACCCATAGGCTACTTGGAAGGTAAAATTAGGGTTTCTTGTTTTGAAGGATGTTCTTGCTTGAGGTTGGTGGATTCAATGGCGGGTTCTTTCTAGGTTTTCAGAGAGCTTCGCAGTGATATGTTCTTTTTGGCATTCTGAGCATCTTCAAGAATTTACTATTTTTAGTAAATTCTATTTTTGGCAGTGGTCCTGTTGGTTTCGGCACGGTTGGCTTTCCATTTCAGTTTGATCAGTTGGCTTACTCATTTTTGGGCTTTGGGGCACAAATGGAGAGATAAGTCGAATTATTTTAATTAAGTCATGTTTTAATGTTATATTTTAACATTGACTCTCCCCTTGGCCTAGCTACTTCACTTTAAGTTGTTTTAAAAGATGTTCTTTATGGGGTGGGCGCCTCATTGAAGGAATTAATTATAATTCTTATTAAAGATTTAATCCAAGCTTAAGTTGGGCGCCAACTTCAAGGAGGAAATAAAGTTTATAATATAAAGTCAAAATTTTGCTTGGGAAAGTGGGACGCCACCTATTGGAGGATAGGGTTTCTAGAAGGATCAAACGGAAATTATAAAAGGAAGCCATTGGTCCTCACTTGGATCATCTTTAGCTACAGGGATGTTATGCTGCCGGATTGGCTTTGGGATTGCTTCGAGGAATGAAAGCCTCCTAGCTTGGCATTGCTTCTCGCTTGAAAGATAGCGACTAGTAGTGAGATAGTGTAGTTTGATTGTTTTGTATGTAGGATTTGTGCATTGTAGTCAGTGTGTGTTTTATAGATCAGTTTATGAGAAATTCAGGAATTTCATATTCATCACAGCAGACTGTGTTTTTGTTCATAAGTCAAAAAAGACAAAAAAATTCAGTATGGGTATTGTCTATATCTCTCTGTTTGTGAAGGCCGCCCCTTTTCTTTAAGTTGTAGAATTTTTAATGACGGCTGTGATTTTTAAAGGCAAATTGCCCCTCTTGCTAGGCTGTACCATCTGTGGTTGCATTGAAATTCGTGCATCAATTAAATAGAAACCTTTGGGTCTGTTTTGTGTTCCAATCTTGGGTGCCTTCATTAGGGTCTTTTGTTTTTCGTTTCACGTCAATTAGATGAGTTATGTGAGAAATATGTCCATTTTAGTGTGATCTCAGGTTGCTGGTTTTACATTTAAAAGTGCTGATCTGAACAGACCAGAATCTTGAATCCGTTTTTTTGAGAGAAGAAATCAGTTTCGGTATTTCCATTAAGCAAGGAGAATTCTCTATTAAAGTGCTCGTTGAATGGTTCTAATTCTATGCTCTTGGCAGGCGAATTCTTTATCATATTGTAAACTGGCAGTAATACTGACAGCAGTTCTTTAATCTTGCTTAATCACGATTTGTAATGCTGATTTTATATTCTGAAACTGCATTGTAATACTTTACATCTCCGTCATATGGTAGCTTCCATTCCCTTTCGGGTTGAAAAGCACATTCTTGACGTTGAGTATTTCAGCATTCTTGCTTATTTCCCTTAAAAACATGGTAATTTGTAGCACTCCGCCATATGGTCGCCTCAACTCCATACTAGATTGGGTAGCACATACTTGGTGTTGAGTTTCTTTTAGCATTGTAATTCTTAGTACTCCACCATGTGGTTGCCTCAACTCCATACTGGATTGGGTAGCACATACTTGGTGTTGAGTTTCTTTTCAGTACCTGTAGTAGTAGAAGATCCTCTGACCATATGCTCGTCATCATCGGCGCCATTCTTGGTTAGAGTTCCTTCCATTTCTGTTTCTGCATTCAGATCCTCTGACCAATGCTCACACCTTGGTCTCCTCAGAATCCTGGTGTACATTCTGGTTAGAGTTGTTTCAGTATCGTTTGGTTTAAGGCTAATCCTAACGACTGTGTATTGCTCTACTGATTGTAATTGAAAATTTAAAAAAAAAATTGGCTCGGAATATTTCATATGGGAACCTTTACAGGGGTGGGACAAAATTGCGGTCTATAAAACAACCTCTGGGATTTTAAAAGTCGGCTCTTCAATTGATCTTGGGGATGAAAAGGGATAGGAGAGAAATGCAAATAACACTGAAATAAAGCTAACTAGGGCAATACACCGAGAGATTTAAAGCGTTAACCTATAATTGCATAAAATAGATTGAATCCTTAAACACTATAGACTATAAAGAAGCATAAAGCATGAATTAAAGTCTATGATGCAAGCACAGATTAATACTATAGAAGCAGAGATAACTCTTCACTCCAATTGACATAGAACACCACATCCTCTTCATTGTTAGATGGAGAACAAAATACAGAAGGCCTCAAGGGCACAATGCAAAACATCCAATCACACCTGTGAGGAGCACCTGCTAAGGTCGTGGAGTGAAAAATTGCTAGCTACTACTACTCCTATTCTATTACGAATGGTTGCTTTCCAAAATAGCAAAAATACAAAGTAAATGATAACCAGCCCCTTCCAAAAGGGACAAACCTAGAATATATAGGCAAAGCGGTTTCTTGGAGGAACGACCCCTGAAAATCTCCGGCATCGTGAAAATGATGATGTCGTTACAACTAAATGAAGGACTCGGGCTCATGAGTGCAGTTATCCTTCGGATCTCGAATATAGCGCAACTGCATTGTCCTGTTATGGTCACAATGCTCAAGAGGAGCATAGTCACGCTACATGCCCATCTTTGGAGCCGCCTCTAATATGCCATGGGGGACGGAGGTCCGCTTACCCTGGCCAATGGCGCGACTCCTAGCTCTGACAGGAAAACCTTGCCTTCAGCAAGCACCATGGCGCCACATGGAAAGGATCACTTCCTCCTAGTCATAAACTGCACGGTGAATCCTGTTCGTTTCTTCGCTAGCCAATGGTGTTGCTTGAAACCCTGTCAAAGATTAACCACTCTTGGATAAGCACTATGATGCCATGTGTCAAGCAGACGCTTCTCCGAGGGGGAGGTTGGGCACTTGCGAAATTGAGCGCGAAGGCACCACGTGAGGAAACCGTGTTTCCCTTGATCACTGCTCGGTGGGTCCTGCCTGTCACCCTATCAACCAATAGTGCTGCTCGAAGTTCTGACCAAAAGAAAATGGCCTCAAATGAGCATTGGGTTGCCACATGTCAAGCTAGTGCTACTCCAAAATGAACCGAGGACTTCTTGTGGAAGAAGCATCGGGCTGCCACATGTCAGAAGCGGAGGGAGGCCAATACTTAGGCAAAAGATACAAAAGGGGGCTCCGAGAAAGGAAGAGGACGAAAGGCAACGCTAGATACGTTGAGCGAGCCCGAGACCGAACACGAGCTGCTCAAGATAATTGAAAGGGTGGATTCTGATCCACAGTAACATGATCATAAGTAGTCATACCTGTAAAAAAAATCATCATTGACACTGTTCAGTGTTGTTACAATGCTTAAAATTGTTAAAGTTATTAGTTAGTTGATAGTTATTAACTAAAGGTTAGTTAATGGTTGGTTATCAACCTTCTTGAGTGTTGTAACTTCCTTTTGCACAATAAAGATGCACACGCACTTCAATGCATGCCTTCCAGTGTTCTCTTCATTCTTTCAATATTCATATTTAATAACATTGGCATCAAAGCCACTGTTCGAGGAAGCCCTTGGAAAAGGGTACAAATAGAAAGTTGCAGTGTTAAGGAAACCCTAGATGAAGGGTACAAACAATAATTTGCAAAGTTCGAGTTAGCCCTAGTCAGTACGAGCCACAGAGAAGAAGAAAAAGAAGCATTAACATACGAGTTTGTAAAAGACTAGACCAAAGGCATCCAATTCGTGATTGTTGTACGTGAGGTTAAGAACCCAGGTTGTGCAAAATCAAAATGATACGATTCTGAAAGGAAAAATCATGATTTGGGGTTGTGAAGACTAGAAGATAACCAGATCAAAGAAAAAAAGTAGAAACAGACAATGTACCAGATGTGCAATTTGTTCCAATTGTGTTAGGGCATGAAGTCCACAAGAAGCTAGACAGAAGTCGTGAAGAACATATGTCAAGGAAGACATTGTGGCAGAGAAGCAACACATAAGGAGACGAGATCGTGGAGAATATAGACAATTGTGGGAGTAACAGACCAAAAACAATAAGAAAAATGATGGAAAACCTATAAATACAACCACAGGAATCACGACAACTATGTGCAGTGTATGCCTTAGGGCATGGCCAAAATGAAACATGACGACAAGGGCACGACCAAATCACGAAAAGCAAAGGACATGAAGCCACGACAGAGGAAAGACAATAAAATCATGATTTACATACAAAATCCATGAAAATGAAACATCCAAACAACATATATTTCACAATTTTCTAAGACTATGACACAAGGGGAGGACTTGCAAAGGTAATTAAACCTATATGCAAAAGTTGTGTTTATTCTTGCATTGTTTTAGCTAATAAGATCTTTATTTTTTGATTCCCAGGTCAGCAAATTGTACTTCTTTTTGTTGCATTGATTTCTGGATAAAAATTGTACTTTTTCCTATTGCATTGATTTTTGGGTCAGAACTGTACATTTCCTGTTGTATTGAGTCCTGAATCTCAAGTCAAAAGTTGTGTATAAAATGACCAATATTTAAAACTTGGTTATGCTAAAAGCATAGAAATTGACTGACCATAAATAAAATGTTTGAAGTCATAAGATGTTAACAATTGTGGAATATCGTGATTGTGACAAAATCATTCTCGGCGCGAAAGCAAGACCTTTTACAATTTTTTTGAATTATGAAAAGTGTCATAAGGAGGCCTTGTTAAAGTTATTTGTGTCAGATGACATGATTCCTAAGGTCCAAAATGCCATTGACGCAAGTGCACTTTGGACCAGTTTAAAAAACAAATATCAAACTTTGGAGAAAAGTCGAGTCTCGTACCTAAAGAATCTGTTATTTTTCACAAAGATGTATGAGGATGAGTCCTTGTCTGAACATTTTATTTGGATGAAAAATCTTTGAGCCCAGTTAGGAGCCATTAACAAAAAGGTAGATGATGATGACATGGTGGCTCTTATTCTAAACAATTTGATGCTCCCATATGAATCTTTTGTGGAGGCTTTACACTTGATGGCCAAAAGCCAAACCCTGACATTTGATTAGGTTTGTTCCTATTTTATGAAAAAGGAACACATGTAGATACAAATTAGTGAGTTCGGTTCTAAACAAACAAAGAGTGCACTTGTTGCTCAGTCAAATGAGAAGTAGAAATGTAGCCCTAATGATTCATCTTCAAAGTATCAGGGGAACTACTTTTATTTTCATAAGGTTGGGCATATCAAAAAGGACTACCGGAAATGACAATATGCATTTTCCTAACAAAGAAGTCAAGTGGCAAATGTGGAAGTAGTTTAAGAAGAATGGGATTCTAAGGAAGAGTATGCCCTCATGGCATTATACTCAAACATTAGTACTCTCAGTTGTTGGTTCATTGATTCCAACACATCCTGACATTTCACATGTTGTAGGGATTGGTATGTCAAATTTACTGCATATAAAAACTTTTTTGATTCATTTTCATTAGTTAATGGTTAGTCCTATGCAGTAGAGGAGATGAGAGATATTTGCATGGTGTTGAATAATGCTAGAAAAATCCAAATAAGGAATGTTAGATATGTTCCTAGCATGTATAAAACTCTCGTTTGTTAATCAGTTAATGGATAATCCCAACATCATTGTAAAATTCTTTGGGAAACAATGTATTGTGTATGATGTCAAATAAGATAGAGTAATTGCCTGGGGTATTGGGTAAGGTGGATTGTTTAGGTTTGTTGACCCTACTACAATCAATGTAAATTCATGTGTGGAGACAGACACCACCATATAGGATATGCTGGAGGATGAAATTCCTCATAGACTTGTTGAAATTGCTCCAGTCAACTTGCATGCACTAGTTGTGGAGGGAATATCCACTAAAAAAAATGCACAGGAGAATGCAATTCCTCAATTTCAGTTAAATGCATAGGTAGTTGTGCAAGAAAATGATATGCCTCAAGCATAGGCATTGGCTCAAAGAACTAGAAACAAAGTTGTTACTCAATAGAGCATGGTCATTTTGATCTCACTTCTAACCTTTGTCTGGTACCTAAACTACCAGTTACACAACCCATTGGCTGCAAATGGGGGGACAAAATTTATGCTTTTGATAAATACAAGGCTCATCTTGTTGTGAAAGGCTTTTCCCAATAGAAGGGATTTGCGGAGTTGTTTTTTACTCCCACTGTTATTGTGGAGTTGGTTTTTACTCCAGTGCTACTATTGAGGAGTTGGTTTTTACTCCTACCACAAAGATGGTCATATTTTGGTTGTTTCTCTCCAGAAATATAGAGGAGGTCTACATAGTGTTGGCGGAAGGTTTTCAAGTAACTGGTCATAATCATTTGGTTTGCAGGTTGATTAAGACCCTATATGGACTTAAGCAAGCTCCATGAGCTTGGTATACTTTGTTTGATCAGCATATCCAAGATTCCATATTTAGAACTATGGAGGTCGGGCTGAAGTTGTTATTTAATGTTGATTCATCACCGGTCATTGAATCACCCTACAAAGAATTGGTGGACATCTTGATACATCTTATGTCTACACGACCAGATCTTTGTTTTGTTGTCGTTTTTGGTTTTTGTCTACATCAAAACACCTACATTGGACAGCAACAAAATGTTAGACGACTGCAAAATTCATGTTGATATCTAAAGAGCAGCCTGTAAATGTAATGACTAAACTATTTGGTCCCACTTTATTTGTTAAATTTCAGAACAAACTTGGAGTAGTCTCTGGATTCGTCATTCAGGGAGAATGTTAAAGTTATTAACTAGTTGTTAGTTATTAACTAACAGTTAGTTAATTGTTGGTTATCGACCTTCCTAACTGCTGTAACTTCTTTTTGCACAATAAAAGAAAGATGCAAATGCACTTCAATGTGTGCCTTCCAGTTTTCTCTTCATTCTTTCAGCATTTATATTTACTAGCAAACAAGCAACACAAAGAACAAAAAACAATGTTTACTAATGAGGATTCTACAAAATGACAAGGACCCAAGAATGAGTAGTCAAGTACAAAACAAAATAATTACAACTCCAAGGTATGAAGCAAGGAGAGCCTATGAGAGGCAATAGCGAAATATTATTAATGTGGGAAATGGGGACAGTACAGCAATGATTTACAAGAAAAAAGAGCCCAAAACAATGTATCAATTATGTGTTTTTAAGGATCACTGATGTGTAAAATATGATAGATTTTGGAGAAAATTAACAGATGTTCAAGAGGGACAAAACTTGCAGGAAAAAAAAACTGATTTAAGTAATTTTTAGAAAATGATTAATATTCTACATGAAGAGGATTTGGGCTCTTGATATAGGTTTATCCCCTTATCTTTTACCGCCACCTATAAATGTTTTACAGAACTCAAAGTGTCACCCATGTGTGCCATTTATAAATTGACTAGAAACTTTCCATTTATAAAACTAGAAATTATGTACTGCATACCATGTTAAGCATAAAACACGTAAGGTCTATAAAGTACAACATAGGGTGCTCATTATTTCCTTCCCGCAAATGAGGAAATCATTTTTTTTTGTTGGAGTAGAAATTGGGTCTCCAAAATTGATAGATCCACTTAGCTTGCAAAGGCAAGTAACCTTTCTTGCCAACCGGGTTTGTGGTAAAAGTCTACTTCTTCCTAGTTGTACATGTCCCAGTGTCAAGCAGAGGGCCTTCAAAGAATGAAGGCTATGAACTTACAATAGCATCCTGCAGATGCATGGCCTATATCTCCACTTGTAAACACAGTGACTCGTAGACTTTAAAAGTATTGACATTGACCACAACATGGATGCCAAAATAAGCTAGGGTCCAATAGTCTGCAAAATAATGTGAAGAGGGTATCTGATGGGTTTCAGATTGTGAGGTTACTTTTTTTTAAATCTCTGCAGATCCAATGTCTGGCTTCGAATCAGGGTGAGACCCAATGTTTTTCATGTAGAACCTTGTACTTTGCTTGGTGCAAGATATTACGTAACTTCAAAAACATCAATGATCTTACTGCAAAGGTATGTACTATGACGAAAGCCATCATAGAAAATCAACAGATAACAATAAAATACAATCAGCTAGCATTGTTTAGTAGCAAGCTGCTAATGAAGTCCATGGAAATGGATTTTCATGGTCTGGAGGGTAATTGATGACATTGATAAAGGTTGTCCTTCTGATTTGGGGCTGGACTAACTACATAAAGAACAACTGTGAATATTAGCTTCAATGCTCCTTCTCATGGAGGACCAATAAAATACTACAGGTTATGTCATATGCAGACTATAATGATCACTGTATGAAGAGAAATGAGCAACCTTGCACAGGTTCTTCTGTTTTGAGCTCTCCTAAAAAGGGTTGCTGTGTTTTCTCTGGTATTGGAAGTACAAAAAATTCTAACCATTTCCATGCACGCACTTTATTTTCAAAAATTGGTGCACTTTATTGTTGTCTTCTAGTAGCATTTAACTTTTAACCGCAACTTCTTCTCTAGTAAAAAGGATTGCTGTGTTTTCCTAAACTTTGGGGGGAGGGGAGGCGGCGGTGAAGGGTGCCAGTATCGGGAATTTAAACATCCTAAAAATTGTTAGAAAATATAATATGTCCTCAAATGATCTACTTGACCCTATGGGACAAGAACCAGAACTACTCTACTCCATTAGCGCTCCATGGCATTCAACATACACACATCCACAATAACATGCAACCTTAGAACCAATAGAGAGAGTCACAAGATATGATGGTACAAGGAGTGTATCAATTATAACTATAGCACATAGGTAATGACTGATAGATATGGCAAAACCTCCATCTATTTAAATTTTATACAATATGAATGACTAATAGATTGACTTTATCACATGTCAACCCCCTTATTTACACAAGATGGACTGGGTTTGATGTATTAGCACCATAAACTGGGACTTATAATTGTGGAACCCAACGTACATAAAGGGTGTACGTAATGTGGGAAAACTAACAAGTTCCCCAAGGGCCACCACATAAATTGGCAACTCAAGGGGATAATAAACTCAATCTTGAGTTAAGGAATTAAGGAATTCGATGTAATAGCAACATAAACTATGACTAAAACATACATAAAGGGTGTACCTAAGGTGGGAAAACTAACAAGTTACCCAAGGGCTGCCAAATAAATTGGTAACTCAAGGGGCTAATAAATCCAATCTTAGAATTACAGAATTCGACTCGGCGAGATTACAATACAGTGTTTATTATGGACTAACAAATATTTCCCTATACACCAAGTTGGTATGGAGAATCTTCAAAGAACATGAGCAACCTAGAAGTAATATCCTACACAATAAATATCTTGATAATATGGAAACCAATCACATCATCTTGACTTGTTTGACATGAGGCTCTGACATTTGGAGCTTTGTTATCATTGAGAAAACCTAGTTAGTATCTATGTTGAGATCATAAATGGGGTCAAAGCTCTCTTCTAGGATAATAACTGGATTGGGAATGCCCCTCTTTCTTCTGTCTCTAAGTAGAGTGATCTCAAAGATGTGTTCGCTTCCAATTGGGTTAGATAAGTAAATGACTATTGGGGGCTCAATCAAGGAGAATGGGGCTGAATTAAAACATGGAAAGGCAAATCAAACTCCACTCTCCATAAATAGTTGAAAAGGTTTAAATTGTTTGTACACTCCATTTGAATTCTCAATCTAGCAAGTTCCGATATACTGCAATGGATTAGTCATTTGAATGAGGAATTCTTGATGAAAGAGGGGCACCTCAATACTCTCAATGATCCTTTATCCTCACCAGAATCTACTAAAAATGTGTGTCCAATAAAGCCTAACAAAAGCACATGTTTTTTTGTGGCTCGCAACAAGCAAAATTATCTGAAAGGGTTGAGAAGAATGGGGTTTGTTGGCCTTTAATTTTGCATAGAAATAGATGATCACCGCCTAATCCATTGTGATTTTTCTTGGGCAGTTTGGCGTTGCCTTGCAAGCTTTGCAAGGCAGTTGGGCTTATCACTTTTTTATCCTTTGGATTTCTTCTCCCTCTTTTCCTCATGGAGTGGGCCAATCAAGTATGATCTGAATAAAGCATTGTGAAGAGTAGCTTTGTCCATGATTGCATGGCACATTTGGATTGAAAGGAACCATCACATCTTCAAGGGACCAAGCCATAAGTTTGGTAAATTTATGCTAATGTGTTTATTGCCCCATCATTGGTGTAGTGAAGAATACAAATCTATGCATAGAAGGCTTTGTTATGTCCTGTCTCATGACCCTTCCGACATACTCTCCAAACGTAGAGATTATCGACATTTCCTTGTTTTCTATTTTTATGCTACCATTGGTGCGCTTTAACCAAATAGTTATGCATTTATCAGATACTCAAAAGCTCTGGTAACACCTTTTCAAGAAGTCATGATCCTTTGCAGGGTGTCTCACTTGAAGCGCTTTAGAGAAGTAAGTCTCTTTGGAGTTGACATTGGTGATGTTGCGTGGTGCCACTTTAAACCCTACTCTACTCTTATCTTACTGAAAGTAATCCATAAACATTCCCACTTTCTAATAACCATCCAAGATGAAACACTTAACACATTAACTACATATCACATACACACATCTAATCAAGAATTTACAACAGCATGATCAACCAATCATAACATTAGTAAGCCAATATAAGAGCATAGTTCATTATAACAGCTAAATATAACAAAGAACCACCTTAATGCATCCTAAAACTACATTAAAACAATGTCTTCCCCATACCATATATCCAAGTTTACATCCCACATCCTATACCCATAGATTTAAAAATCATGAGTTGATAGAGAAACAATTAATCTTCATGAAAATCATGAGTAGAGAAATAGTGATTAAATGACAATTTTTTCCAAGTAATATAAAATCGCCAACTAAATTGCTGCGACTTGGCCATTGAAAGAATAAAAAACCAAGAAAGAAAAAATTCGATTTCATTCCTATCTATGTTTTTTTAAAGCAAACACAGCCAATGATTTTTGGCGATTTTTAAATCTATGCAAACTCGGAAGTCATGATTGGCACTGGTACAACCCTAGGATTTTCATTGTTCAAGTCTCAATGAATACAAATACTGATTAACTAGGGTTTTCTGCATTTTAAGGCCTCAAGGAATATGTATTGATACAGCCTATAGCAGCACAACCTACAAAATCTTAATTTATTTTCATTATCTTTGAAGTTTGAGGTTTGAACTTGAAACACTATTCAATAAGAGTCAAGACTATACCTTTCTGATATGAATCATGATATCTACTTCATCTTCTACTTCTTCCTTTGATTAGAAGCTAGGATTAGATTCTAAAACATTTTTATTTTATTTTATAGGGTTTAAGCTTGTCATTTAAGAATGGCATCGACATCCGATTCAGCTGCCAATTGTAAGCCTAAGTCCCTTAACCCTTCTTGGAAGCATTGCGAACTAGTGACAGAAGGCAATTGTGTTAGATGCAATTATTATGGGATGAAGATGAGTGAAGGTGTCTATTGCCTTAAATACCACATTGCACAATTGCTAGGGAATGATGTGATTTTGTGTAGACAAGCACCACTTGAGGCTCAAAGACAGATAATTGCTTATCTTGTGGCTTATGCAGAGAAAAAAGCGGAGAAAATGAAGAATGTTGATGCACTTGCAGTCTTAGGGAATAGAAGGCAGTGAGGAATGATAATGACATTGAGACCTCTTCTATTGCCCCAACTCCATGGGGTCAAGGACAGGGACGGGGCTCATCTACTAAAGATAGTTCGGCTACATTTTTTTTATCTTCAAAGTAGTCCTAGGTTGAAACTTTCACTTGAAAGTACAGTTTGGAACCAAGAAATGCACAATGAAACAAGGATGGTTGTGGCAAACTTTTGAAACTACAACAAAATTCATTTCAATGTGGCGAAAATCTCATATTGGAAGAATTTGTTCACTACATTAACCATTGTTGGGAAGGGGTTCAATGCTCCTACTCATGATTTGAGTGGCATGTTGTTGGAGGATTTCGTCAAATGTACACAAGTTAATGTAGAGGAGTAGAAAAATGTATGGCAAAAAAAGCGCTGCACCATTTTGTTTGATGGGTGGATGGATGGGAAAAAAACGCACATTGATTAACTTTCTAGTAGCTTCAAGTAGAGAGTTGGTCTTCTTGAAGTCAATTGATGTCTACCACCAAGTAAAAAATGCAAACACTTTGTGTGATATGTTAGATGAGGTGTTGATGGAAGTGGGTGGAAAATGTTGTCCAATTTGTCATAGACAATGCGACATCATGTGTAGTAGCAGGGAGACTACACTTTTTTGGACCCTTTGTGCAGCCCATTGCATTGATCTTCTACTCGAGGACATAGGAAAGATCTCATGAGTGAAAAATGTGGTTGAAAAAACAAAAAATATCACCAAGTTCATCTACAATCGCACTTGGGTGCTAAACTTGATCAAAGAGCACACCAATGGAAAGGAGCTTGTGTGATTGGGAGTCACATGATTCACCGCAAACTTTATCACATTGTAGAGAATTGCAGCCTCGCTAACACCACTTAAGCAAATGTTTGTTAGTCACATTGGTTGGAGTCTCCCTATGCTAGGAAGGTTGAAGGGGAAAGGGTTGTGAAGACCATCGTTGATGATGTGTTTGTGAAGCACATGGAAGAAACCCTTAAGGTAACATTAAACGTAATTATTATTTTATTTATCATTTCTTTGTTATTAAACAAAATCTTAATTTTGTTTTTAAATTTGTACATTATCTTGTTTTTGGTGTCAAAGCCTTTGGTTTGAATTCTACGGTTAGTGGATGGAGAGAGAAACCCAATGGGTTATTTGTATGATGCCATGGACGTGGCCAAGGAGGCTATGGCCAAATATTGTGGTAAAAATTAAAGAAAATATGAACCCATTTGGCACATAATTGATCAAAGATAGAACAAGATGCTCCACTGACATATTCATGCATTGACCTACTATTTAAACCCTAATTTTTTTATTCGAACTCATTGAAGGCCAATGAGGAGGTTATGAATGGCCTCAATACATGCATAGAGAGGACGATCCCTGATGACAACACTAGAGACGTAGCTATTGAGGTGCAAATTTACAAGAATGCATCGAGTAGACTCTTTTCTTCGGCTCAATATGTTAAAATAAGAAATACCTCTCAACCAAGTTAAAACAAAATGAGTCATTTGTTTTTACTTTTTAGTCCCATTACTTGAAAATACTACCACTATACTTCTTTCATTTATTCAAGCCTAGTTGACTTACAAAATTATAAATGTCTTATTTGCAGATTTGTGGTGGGAAGATTATGGTGTAAAAACACCAAATCTTCAAAGGCTAGTGATCCGTTCCACGAGGCCCAAGACCGAGTGTCCAAGGGACAACCGAGTTTTGATTGTGCAAAGTGAATGCACAGTGTTGTATTCAGATGGAATAAACAAAACATATTCAATGGAGCGAAAGTCTTACTTGTAGGAAATACTTCTATTCATAACTGACAGAATAGGGAATACAAAGTACAGTGTGCTATAGTGAGTGTATACAAAGTAGATGCATGGGGCAAGCTATCTGTGTTATGACTGTGTATTGCATTGACAAAACTATTGAGGGTTCTGTTGTTTGTTTAAATGCATATGTTACATATTTAACATGCATAATACAAGAGCAGTGATAATTGTTGTGCAGTTATCAAGGAGGATGTTGGCGGGCACGTTAGTTTTGTCAGATGTGGTAGTTGGTAATGGACATAACAATTAATGTCCAAGCTATCTCCAACCACTTCCAATCCTAAGATCCTCTTTTGGTGGCAACGACTAGTTTGGTGATTTGAATTAGCCACGCGATCGGGGCTTGCCAACATGTGGTTGTGCTGCAATGGGGCCCAAAGGAGCAAGCAAGTCTGCAAACAAGTGCTAGTGAGGCGAGTAGGACTACGAGCTGTGAGGTGCGAGGTTGTGAGCTGAGGAGATCAATGAACAAAAGTCTACAAGCAGGCGTGGGACTTGTGCATAAGGTTGTCAACAAACTTCGGGCAAAGGAGTGCGCATGATTGTGTGAGAGGTGCGAGCTTTGCACAGTAGAATAAATGATGAGTGTGTTCGGTTGTGCAATGGTTGTGCACGGATCATTCGCCCTTTCTTAAAGAGCAATGGTCTCCATTGCATTGGTGTGCAGTTGAGGGAACTGCACTTGAAGTTGCTGAGAAGTGTACCACTTAGCTTGATCAGCATATTGTCCAACCTTGACCACTTAGAAAAGTTGATGTGTGCCATGGCGGGTGCGCATGTCTATCACTTCGATGATTTGGTCCTCTGTGGGGCGCAAGTGTTTGAGATCCAAATCAGAAGGATGTTGTGTCACTACTAGCTCAAGAAGTGGTGGACTATAAGGCTTGTGAAGTTCCACATTGAAGTCTGGGTGTATGCCCAAGTATGAAGGTAGATTAACAACAAAGGCATTCTCACCATTTATGCGTAAAATGGCGTAAGGACCATAGTGCAGCGAAACTTTATTGCCTACTTGGAATGCATGAGGTGTGCGATGTGCATCATGGCACTCCTTGTACTTTGTTTGGGTGCAAGAGAGGATCTACTAAACCTGTTGATGAACAAACTAGATGTGTCGCTGAAACTTCTCAGCTTTGTCTGCTTCTCGTTACTATGTGCATGACTCAGTGTCGACTAGTGCGAGGTAGGAAATGTCTAGAGGTGTTGAAGGTTGAAACCTAAGACATGTTTGGAATGGACTATGACCCATAGAGCTATGAAGGGCTCTATTGCAGGCATGTTGACAGTAAAAGAGATTGTCATCCCAAGTGCGAGTATGTGTGCAGTTGTACATTCGCAGAAGATGAACAAGTCTGCGATTGACCACTTCGGTTTGCCCATCTATTTGTGGATGAAACGCTATCAACCGATCCAACTGCATACCCATCAAGTCCCACAATGCTTTCCAAATATGAATCACAAAGCGTGGATTTCAATCGGAGACGATGGATGTTGGAAGCCCAAAATCAACCCAAACATGGTTCAAGAAAACTTGCATAGTGCCAATTGCGTCAATGTCCTTGCAAGCGACCATGATAGCCATCTTAGAAAACCTACCCACTACAACAAACATAGTGTCATGTTGTCATCTCATTGCAGGTAATCTAGTCATGAAATCCATGTTGATACATTCCCATGGTTTGAACGGAACTAGTAGAGGTGTGTAAAGTCCTAGCTCCATGTTTTTGGGGCTTGGCGATGCAACAAGGAATGAAAGACTTGATATGGCATTCCACATCTGTGTGCATGTACAGCCAGTAGAAGTGCGACTATAATGTGGCTAGAGTCTTTGTCACACCGAAATGTCTCGAGGTCTTGGCGTAGTGCGCCTCCCGGATGAGTCCTTGGCGAAGTGCACCATTAGGAACATAGACATGTCCGAATTTTTGGAGAAGTTGATCAGACAAGTAGAACACCTAAACTTGTTTACCTTGTGCAAGGTTGGGTAAGTTGTTGTGAAGTCCTAGTCAGCTGAGTAGAAGGATACACAGTCTGCGAAGTTGTGGTCGTGCGTGTCCAACACTGTGATGAGCATGTGAACTGGCGGTCGGCTAAGGCAATATGCTACCTTGTTATCCTTCCCTTTCTTGCACTTGGTCACATGATAGAACTGCTACAGGTAAGTCATCCATTTCATGTGTCGTGCATTCTCTAGCTTATTTTGCGTCTGCAAGAACTGAAGTGACTTGTGCTCCAAATGAACAATTGTCTCCTTCCCCAGAATGTAGAGTCGCCATTGCTTGATTGCTTGCAAAATAGCATACAATACTTTCTCATACGTGGAGTACCTTTGCACTGTGTCATTGAACGTCTTTGAGTGGTATGCGACCAGATGTCCATGTTGCATGAGCACTGCACCAAGTGCGTAGTCAGATGCATTAGTGTGAATTTTGAAGGAATACACAATGTCAAGCATTGTGAGAACAAGGGTTGTACAGAGGCATTGCTTGAGTGCCTCAAAAGTGCGTTGTTGCGCATGAGTCCAATCGAACATGGATTTTGCGCATGATCCCCAAAGATATGTGAGAAACCAAGGACAAACTTGCGGTAGAAGTTAGCAAGTCCAAGAAAACTCCTCAATTCTGTGAGATTGTGCAGAGTAGGCCAATCTTGGATTACCTTGATCTTCTCTAGATGTACATGGATGCCTATGTAATCAATGATGTAGCCCAGGTACTGGATCTGCACAACACCAAATGTACACTTTGCTAAGTTGGCTTGCAACTTGTTTTGATGCAAGGTGCCGAAGACAAGCGAGATGTGCTCCAAGTGCTCCTCCCAAGTCTTGCTGAAGATGTGAATGTCATCCAAGTAGACGATGACAAAAGAGTTGAGGAAAGGCCTGAGTAGATTATCCATCAATTGCATGAATGTGGCTGGTGCATTGGTTAGGCCGAAAGGCATGACCAACCATTCATACAATCCTTCCCGTGTCTTCAATGTTGTCTTTTAGACGTCTTCAGGATGGACTAGACCCTGATGATAACCTGACTTCAAGTCAATCTTGGTGAAGTATTGAGCATCTCAAAGCTGGCCCAAGAAGTCATCAATGCGTGGCAGTGGATATCGATTCTTCATTGTTTTCTTGCTAAGTGCGCAATAGTCTATGCAGAGTCGCCAGGACCCATCCTTCTTAGGTGCGAGGACTATTGGACTCCCACAAGGTGAAGAGCTAGGCTTGATCTCGCCCTTTTCAAGGAGCTCTTGTATCTGGTGTTGGATTTCGTCATTCTCCCCAATTGATTTGCAATAAAAGGGGCTATTCGAAAGATGGGATCCAGTTACCAAATCGATGCAGTGTTTTACTGTAAGGCCCTCAGGTTCTGCAAAGACTTCGCTCTGCTACTCCAGTAACTTGTCAACTTGTTGCTATTGTGACATTGTGCGAGTGTTGCACGCTACCAGTGTGTGCTTTGTCATCTCCTACGCAGTTGTGTGAAGGTGAACCATGAGCAATACGAACTTCTGTGCATGCAAGACAAGTTTGCGACATTGCTTGGCAGAGACCAAGGCGACTTTGGTCGTGGGCGCTAACTCAAACAAGTGGTAGAAGCAATCTTGTGCACGAATAGTCCAAACATTGTGGCTTGGCTTCATATGAAGCTTCACGGTCATACAAGGACGATATTCCCAACAAGATGTCACAAACCTCCAGAGGTGCGATGTCACAAGTGACGTTATCCTCTATAGGCTTGACTTTGTACTGAAAAGTGCACTATCGCCGGACCTGTATATCTTTCCCTTGTTGCAGCGACCCCAAAGAATATGGCTTAGGGTGAACAGCAGTGGTAAGACCAAGGCGTTGAGTTGTTAATTGCACAATGATGGCCTTTTGACTGCCACTATCGATGATGACGTGGAGAGGCTAACCCTTCACCGAGAACTTGGTGTGGAAGAGTCGTTCACACTTTTCAGAGATGTTCATTGCAGTGGTGTTGGGACTTAGTCAAGAGGCATTCGGATCAGTGTTGTCCATCGGTGTGGGTCCTGATGCAAACTGTGTGAGCAAGGATTGTTGTGCACGACATTAAAAGTCATCGTGGGTGGATGAGCGATGGCGATGGCACCACTTATCACTGGACTTCTTGTCTTTGTCTGAAGCAAAAAGTGTAGGAGCCTTTGACTGTTGTGCAGTCTTTTGAGGTTGTTCACTTTTGCAAGGACAATGCTTTTGTGTGAGGGGTTGCGATGTGGAGTTGTGCGAGGGATGAACCTTGTGTACTGTGTTGGATGAAGAGGTGGTACGTTGCTTCATCTTTGCCTTGGCTTCAATCTTGGCAGTGTTGCGATTTGCTTGTCCCAAAGTGTTGGAAGTCAAGAATTCCAGCTTCGCACAGATATAAGGTGAGAGTCCGTTGATGTACTTCAACACCCTATGTTGTCCGCTCAAGTTCTCTTGCAGGCGAGCAAAGTAATCATGGAATATGTTGGTGTAGTCTTCCACTGACTGATCCTTGTGCTTGTGTAAGTGTTAGAACTTGATGTATTCATCTTCAAAGTGTCGAAGAGGGTAGTATTCCTCCTTCAACGCACTGACAAAAACCTTCCATGATTCGACTACAACGCACTCCTGCACACACTACACACTGAAGCTTTACCACCAATGAACAATCGGAATGGACATCTTCAGTACTGCGAAGGTGATCTTCTCAGCATCAGTGAAATAGTTGACTAAGAAGTACACCTCAAGTTGTCGAATCCAGGCATCCAATGTTTTGGTGTCGATATTGCCTTCGAACAGAGGGATGCCAAGATTGACTTGTACTTTGAAGGGGGTTTGTTGTTGAAACCGTTGTCCAGCATGTTGTTGAGATGAGGAGGAAGGCGTCGGGTTGAACTGCATCATCAACTCGCAAAACTGACCAAAAAGCTCAGTGCGTAGTGCCTCCAATGCATCGGCGACGAGCCTTTGAATTTTTGGGGCTACCTCAGGTTGATTATGGGCATCAACCATCTTGTTTTTGCTACGGTGTTCTTCTGGAATCTCTGAAACAGAACCGACAGTTAAACCTTCTCTCTCTCGTTGTGATTGCATGGTTATAGGTATAGCAAGGATAAGAGAGCAAAGCTCCAATACCAATCTACTAACTGAGCTACAAGCTCTGATACCAATGATCCGCACCACAGGGCCCAGGACTGAGTGTGTAGGGGACAACCGAGTTTTGGTTGTGCAGAGTGAATGCGTAGTATTGTTTTCAGATAGAATAAATAAAAACATATTGAATGGAGCGGAAGCCTTACTTGCAGGAAATGCAACTTCTATTCATAAATGAAAGAATAGGGAATACAGAGTGTAGTGTGCCACAGTGCATGTATACAGAGTAGATGCATGGGGCAAGCTATATGTGTTACGACTATGTATTGCATCGACCAGACTCTTGAGGATTCTTTTGTCTGTTTAGATGCGTAGTTACATATTTAACATGCATAATACAAGAGCAGTGATAACTATTGTGTGGTTACAAATGAGGATGTTGGCGGTGTGTCAGTCCTATCAAATGTGATAGTTGGTAATGAACAAAATAGTTAATGCCCAGGCTGTCTCCAACCACTTCCAATCCCAAGATCGTCTCTTGGCAGCAATGGCTAGTTGGGTGATTTGAATTAGCCACACGGTCGGGGCTTGCCAACACGTAGTTGTGCTGCAGTGGGGCCCAAAGGAGTAAGCAAGTCTACAAACAAATGTTAGTGAGGCAACTAGGACTGCAAGATGTGAGGTGCATAATGAGGTGTGCAGGCTACGATCTGAGGAGATCAATGCACAAAAGTCTATGAGCAGACTCAATATTCATGCATAAGGTTGTCAACGAAGTTCGGACAAAGAAGTGTGCATGATTGTGTGAGAGGTGCGAGCTCTGCACAATAGAACAAACGAGGACTGTGTTCGGCTACACAGTGGTTACGCACGGATCAGCTAGCAATCCGCATTTTGTGCCAACCATGTTGCTTTTTTGGGTGTGAACATAATTGGAGCATGTTTAAAGTTGTTCACACAAAGAAGCGCAACATGTTGACAACACAATGCCTAAATGGCCTTGTCTTCGTGCAATACAATCCTTGTTTTCGCATGAGACAAGTGGATGGGTTAGAAATTTATGAGGCAATTGACTTAGATGAGATTGATCCATATGCCAATTGGATTGCTGAAGATGTGGAGTCCATGGTTACCGCGGAGGATATCACAGATTTGGAGAGGTGACAGAAGAAGCAATAGCATCAGGGGCAGCAAAGACACCAAGAGGGGTTGGTGAAGATGTAGATGATATCTTTGTAGATGATGTTGTTGTCAACTTAGAGTTGCACTCTGATCGAAGACGTGTTGAAATGGCTAATCCTCGCTCTTGTTAAAACAATGAGATCTTCTCACGAGGGTGGGTACCTCAATGATGAGAAGAACCTCCAGAGAACGATGGTTCCTGTAAGATGTATCAATGAGGATCTCAACTTCTACGCTACAAACCGCATGGGGAAAAGGGAAGAAAGAATTTGAAAGGAAATCCTAGCTAAAATGGTGATACACCTAATTTGCTTGATCCACTCAAATCGAGCTTCTAAGAACACTGATTCAGACAAGGAAGAGGCAAAACTTCAACTCCAATTGATCAATACACAAGTATTTCACGAAAAGGTTTAATCTAATGCTCTGAGCTTGACAAAAATGAAAAAATAACCCTGATGAAAAGTATTAAACAGCCACTAAAATCCACTATAAACTCAGCAAAAGACAATCAAACACAGAACGTAACCTACATAAATGACCAACTAGTAACTAAGTACAAATCCAAATTTGACAAGGAAGAAAGAAAATCTATCACTTAGGCAAATCAATAATAAAAGTACACTATACTCGCTGTTGAAAATTGAAAAAAACACAGTCCTCTTCTTATTGATTCTGAAAAAGGTTACAGCACAATCTTTGACGGAAGTTTTCTTGCCAAAAGAGGGATGATTTTTACAACGCCGAAAACCCATTAATATAGAAAATTACAAAAGCCAAGAGATTGGCATTGGAAAATAGGAGAGGCTAAATCAATCCAACTCAGCCTTTACAAAAGTCTATTTTGTCTTCGTCCTCTTTGCATGAAAGCTCCTTGGCGCTAGAATTAGACGGACGTTTGACTTTGTTTGTGCATGTTCAACTGAGCCATGTCTAAAATTAGAAACTTCACTAGCTCTTTGGCATTTAAGAATGGACGATAGGTTCGTTGAAAGTCAAACCTCTCTTTGCATGGAAGATTACGCCAAGTTTCCAAAATAGACTCCCCTTGAGCTGCTCTCATTTGCATGAAAACGACGCCAAACTTGGACTGAGAACTCGGTTTGAAGCTGAGTTGGACCTTCAAATGCATGAGAATGACTAGTCAAACCACAAATAAAACAAATAGTCAACTGAAACTTAGCAATCCGCCAAAAATAGCCCTTATTCGCATGTATTTTCTCTTATTTTGGTCTGCCTATGTCTTGTCTATTTTTGGCGGGATTCTATTTTTGGATTATCTTATCTATATTTGGTCTATATTTCCTCGGATATTATGTTTTCAACTTCTTATCGGATTATCTATTTTCTATCCTTTTTGCACAGTCAAACCTCCATTTCTTTCGGATTTCTTTTATCTCGTTGGCTTATTTCCTTTGGTTTCATTTCCTGCGGACTTTTTTGTTGACTTCTCCTTTGGTTTATCATTTCCTGCGAACTTTATTTCCTGGCTTTACCTTTCGGAAAAAATGGCCGAGTCTTGTTTTTTGCGGACTTTTCTCTCTTCGGATTTCTCCCTGGTCTTATCTTCTTCGGATCTTTTATTTTACCCTTCTTTGGATTTCCTTCGACTTTCCCTCTTTCGGATTTCTTGTTTGCCAACTTTTCCAAAGGAATCCTTCGGACAAAAAGTCTGAAGGAATTCCTTCGGACAAAAAGTCTGAAGGAATTCCTTCGGACTTTTTGTCCGAAGGATATCCTTCTTTCTTTGCTTTGTATTTCATTCCTTCGGGTTTTTTGGTTTCAACTTCCCACGGACAAAAGTCTGCGGGATTTGTCCCTTGCCTTCCAAAAAAACAGCCCTTCGGGCTTTCTGTCATGATCCTTTCCTAAAGGGCAGGTGCCCTTCGGGCTTTTTGTAAAGCCCTTTGAAATCTTCTATCCCTCATACTTTTGTCAGTCCGAGGAAATTGCTTCCACGTTTAGTCCAAAAGAAATATGAAAAGACAACACTTGAGGAAATAAAACACTTTGGAAAGAATCCGAAGACATAAACTTGTGCTCATGCTTATGATCGCTTGTTTTCATTTGTAAATGAACCTACAAACCTGTAGGTTCACTTCAAGGACGGTTGTAGCTATTAATTCTTCATTGGCTCTTATACACCTTACAAAGTCATTCCTTCTACAAGCCTGGAGCTTTAAGATTGTATGTGACATTTTGAACGACAGATATGGCCTTTGAATTGTTGTAGGTGTCTTTCCTTGGCTTATACTTATCTGTAGATGGCTCCTTGGGTCACTGTAGGTATGCATTTAAAGACCCCAAGCCTCACTAAACTTCACAAAACCCTTTTTCTTTTCATTATTCAAGACCCAAAACGGATTTACAAGACAAACTGGCACCATATGCAGAGTTCTGAATAGTAGGGGTGACAATTTGGCCAGTGGGTCAAAATTGTCAGCAGTTGCCAAGGAGGAATATTTACCTTCCACTTCCACAAGGCAGCTGCAACAGACTCATAGTAGGCACTAGAGATGATATTAATATGTATATTTCATATTTCATATTAGTCACTATAGACTATGACTCTTATGAGCATTGTAGTTTGTAATTTATACTCTTTTTTGGTCAAAAATTAATAAACAGTAAAAACTATACCTATGCATGCTCTACATTCATTTCTCATGTCATTTAACAATGTTTTACTATTTACATGTTTATTAAGTTTATTTTATGAATTTATGTCTTTTTATGTACCGATAAAGTTATCGAGTAATGCCAAGTAATTGCTGAGAAACTCGAATCCCAAGTACGAGTCAATTATGAGTTGTTGAGTAATCTCTGAGTGCGAGTTTTTGAACTATGCCTATACCCATCCCATGCAAGTGCTTCAACAAAATGGCAGCATTTTCACTATGCACCAAAACTGCCCTATAACCCTAGAGTTCAAAACCACAAATTTTCAACCTAAGGAAAGCCTTTCCTTATGAAGCAGATACACTCTTTTGTGGCAAAAAAAAAAACACAACAAGGGCTTTGTTTGGATCATCCAAATCACCAAGTGTTTTCGTGTAGCTCCATGCATGTCTCATGAGACTACCAAGCGGAATTGTTTCCTCATCACTCCTGCATGGTCAATGTTCAACCTTCCAACTTGTCTCCTCTCCATGGTAGTGTTTCAACACTTTGTGCTTTGGCGCTCTATCCCTATATATGCTTCCATCTTTGGTGCTCAAAATCCCCTAGGATGCTCTATTTCATGTCTCTTTTTAATGCTACCTTATGCCTCCTTTAACACTTGCTTTGCCTTATCCTTCTTACTATACCTACTCGTCTATCTGCATGTCGCTACATTGTGGCACTATCCTCTGATGTTATACTCCAGCATTACTCCTTGGCAAAATTCCAAAATTTTCTTGTCAACATATACAATACACGTAGATATTATTGGCATTTCCTCGAAACGAGTTTCTTGCATCCAGGGGATATTAAGTAAATATATTTCTGCCCTCCTACTATTCTATCTGCTGCGACAATCACTTTGACAAGTGTCAATTTGTAGTGTTGTTTTGGGACCAACCTCATGGAGATAAGATTTGTTATGTCCTAGATCATAACCCTCCTGGCATATACTCCACACAAAGATAGTCAGCATTTCCTTCAACTTAAAAAATTGGTTTTTGGCATCTACGTGATATAAGCTTCTCAATGTTCTCAACAACTCCCCTAACATTTTGGTGTACCCTCCTCCCAAGGAAAATTCTCCCCTCAAACATCGACCCCTAGACATGGGGCCCATATGTTAGTTCTCTTTACGATGTTTTAGGTCAGCTTGATGCTCTAGTCTCCTCTCCTCCATGTACTTTAATCTCCTTGTGAGAAAATACAAGACCTATTCAAAGGCATTGTATTGGCAAAGCAAAAAATACCGAGGGACTTCAAGTGGAGTTTATCAAGTATGGTTTGGACTCACTTACCTGTCACATAACAAATCTATATAACGAGGTTGTTTCTTGGGGTTTTGTCCTTCTCGGTCCTAGCACGTCATCCATCTTGTTCAAAAGACAAGGGATAGCTCAATCCTGTATATTTATTGTACTTTATGATTAGGCACACATTTTCCAAATATTATGCCACTATGTTACACGAGACTTTTCTAGCACTTAGTATCTTAAAGCAAGAGGATTGGGTTTAAGAGAGACTTCTAGACTATTTATCATATCTTTACTCTTTAGATTAATATCGAGGCTCATCAATAGTATGCTAAACTATTGTTGCTTTGAAGACTTAGAAAAGGCCTTTGGCTCTACTTTAAGACAATTGTTTTTCGAAATATTGTGCTACTAATGTCTCAAAGACCTTTATTACTGCCATCTTGTGACTCTATGACAGTTTTCAACTGCATTTGAGCTTCAAACGAACTCAGTCTGTCAAGATTACTATTGGATTCAAATAGGGGTCTCCTCTCTCGTTGGCTCTTCATTGGATTTACATTGATGAGCTTGAGGACTTTCTTCAACCAAATACTCACATTGATGATGGTTGTACTCTACATCATGTGTTGTTCAACAATTTCCATTTTTTTAATTATGTTGTCCTCCCTTTTCAATCCCGTGATGGTTTGCAAAGACATATGGCCTTTCTCACTTATATGATCTTCACTTATTGTAGGTTAATCTTAGAATTATGAATTTCAATACCTTTAGTGATGCTCCTTCTAGATTTCAGCTCTCCTTTAAAAGGGATTCTATGAAGATCATGACAGCATATGCATATTAGTTGGTTGAAGGATTTCACGAGCAATATTAATTATATTGATTATTTTTATCGATTTTTAGTGTGTTTTAAGTCATCTCAAGATGACCTCCATGAGTAGTCAATACCTTAAGACATTTCTTTCCTCTTGTATTTTTGATAATTATCCCAAGGCAAGGAGACCCACCTAGCACACAAGCATTGTGAGTATTTGTTAGAAGGGGGAAGAACGGTGAATTTAATCAACTGCTTTAAGCTTCTCACCCTCTAGCCTCTTTCCCCATTCGCAAAGCTTTTGGGGGCATGTAATGCCATATAATTCACCCTTGTCTCACAATCCTTACCAATGTGTGATTAACCCAATGTCACCGCATTCGGTGCATTCCAAAGATTTAGTTCGGAATTCACCGAACTTTAAAAAAATCTAAAAAAATCGTTGAAATTCGTTTAAAAATTCATCACTAATTTATATGGCATATTTAATAAAAAAAATCAAAAAAATCGTTCAAATTCGTTTAAAAGCATTTAAATTCGTTTTTTAGGGATGTCATTTAAAAAACACGATTTTGGTCAATGTTATTGTTGTGTTATTTCCTTCACTGCATTCGACAGCATTCCACGGCGTTTCACGGCCTGTGTTAGGGTTCAAATGTCAGGGCAACACCAAATCGTGAGATTCACAACAACAATGAACACCAAAGTCCAAGACTTCAAACTGCAACTCTGCTATAGTCTCCAACTGCAAGTGCCAATGGCAGCGACAGCGTATAGCGGCCCATTGCCACAGGTATGTACACTGTAAACACTAAAGAGTAAGGCAAATATACATAATACACTCTAGAGTTTTTCAGTTTACCTTTTTTTCCTTTAAAATACAAATAATGTATACTTATAAGTTATTATTATAATTTATAGTCTCAACTCTCTGTGTAGTGTGTAATTGTACCCTGTAGGTCTATAAGTGTAGGGTGCCATACTGTAAGACTGTAAGTGTAAACTGTGTAAGTTTTCAATGTATATTTTAATCTGTAATATCAATTTATCTAATATGTACAATGTACACAACGATTGTGTAATTGTAGACTGTACAGTGTAGTCTATAAAATAATAAATGTACAATTTGTTTTTCAATGTTATTTTGTTTTGGTAAATATATAATAAATTTGATAATAGTTAATAATTTAGTATAGTTGAAAGTTTCAAATTTGTTAGTATTTTTGAGTTATAATTCAGTATTGAGTTTTGTTGACAATGACATTGCAACCTGCAGCGTATGAATAGCAAATAGTGACTACACATAAAACATAGACTGCCCTAAAGGCTAAAGGCTACCTTAGACTTTAACATGGCACCCCAAACATCATCAGTAGAAGGATGGAAATATATGAACCGTGAGAGTCAATCTAACGTCACTTGCAAGCTATGTCAACACTCCTTTACAACAACATTAACAAGGGTAATGGACCATCTTGGCATATCATGAGGTAAAGGAGGTGGTGTTGAAGCATGTGTAATTGTGACACCTAAATAAAAGCAGCATTGGAGAAAGACTACAATAGTTCGCTAGTAGTGTCTCAGAAAAGGGCACAGAAAAAGCAGCAAATCCAAGAGGACCTTTCTAGGTCCAAATATCACACATCTTAATCCTCCAGCATGTCCACAAGCTCAACAATGTCACAAAAAAGTGGAGGGCAACAACATTGAAAAGTTTATGGAAACCTATAGAAAAAGAGCAGGTCGATGCATGGGCTGATTTCTTTTATGAATCAACAATTCCATTTAATGTTGTTAGGAACCCTTATTTCAAAAATGTTGTTCAACAATCAATAACATTTGGCAAAGGGTACACAACACCAGGTTCAGAAGCTTTGAGGACAACTCTTTTGATGAGATCAAAAGATATGGTCACTAATAAATTGGCAAGCATCAAAAACTCTTGAAAGTCAACAGGGTGTACCATTCTGAGTGATGGTTGGTCTAATATATGCAAAAGGCCATTGATCAACGTGTTGGTCTATTGCTCTAAAGGCATTGTATTTCTTAAGGTAATTGATGCCATGGAACATACAAAAACTTCTGAGTATATCTTCAACATTCCGGATGAAGCAATTCTCGAAGTTGGTGCAGAAAATGTGGTCCAAATTGTTACTGATAGTGTCAGCAATTGTGTGGGGGTAGAAAAGTTGTTAGAAGAAAAATACTCGCATATTTATTAGAGCCCTTGTGCAGCGCATTATATTGATTTACTACTCCATGACTTGGCCAAATTTCCTTGGATACACGAGACAATGCAAAGAAGAAGAACAATTGTGAATTTCATAAAAAATCATCGCTTCACATTGAGCATATATAGGAGGCATGCAAGCAAGGAGTTGTTATAGCCACGTGACACAAGATTTGTCTATTTCTTTATCACTTTGAAAAGAGTGGTTGAGTAGAAAGGAGCTCTTCAGTCTATTGTTTGTAGCAAAGAGTGGGAAGATTCTGTTTTTGCGAAAGGTTCTAAAGGTAAACATGTAAAGCAAATCATCCTAAGCCGTGATTTTTTAGAAAATGCGAATAAGGTTCTAAAAATATGTGAACCCATAGTTTGCATGCTTCCCATGGTTGATGCTGACATTCCTTGTATTGGCATGGTTTATGAGGGTATGGATCGTTGCAAAGAAGCCATTCAAAAGGCTTTTAATAATGTAGACACTGAATATAATGAAATATGGGATATTTGTGATGGGAGATGGAAAATGATGCATACTCATTTGCATGCAACAAATGTTATTTGGAGCCCACACTATATCACATTGAGAGAGAGTGATCGTGAAGTCATGAGTGGCATTTATGCAGCGATTGAAAAACTTGTTCCTAGTCGAGATATTGCAAAGAAAACAAGAGAGCAACTCTGGGCATACCGGAGAGGAGATGCGTTATTTGCAACCCAATCAACAATAGATGACAAAGGGGACATGGATGGAGATGAATGGTTGCGATTCTATGGGGCAGACACTTCTGAGATACAACATTTTGCAATTCGAGTCTTGAGTCAAGGAGTAAGTGCATCGACGTGTGCGAGGAACTGGAACAACTTTGACCATGTTCAATTAAAAAAAAAGAATAAGTTGTTATCAAGAACACTAGGGGATCTTGTTTATGTTCATAGCAATTTGCGATTGACTATGAAAAAAGTGACAAGAGATGCATCCTCTAAGAAGAAGAAGCTTCAAGATTTTCTACAAGACTCTTCTGATAAGGATGAGGATGATTTTCTTGGCGCTGAAGAAGAAAATGAAGCTAATGAAGTTGATAATGATGAAGCATCTGATGATGATATTGAGCCCAATGCTCTAGATGATCCAGAGCTTTTTGATGTAACATGTGGGCCTTAGCCCATAGAGAAGTATAATACTTTGAGGTTGATCTATATGTTTTTAAAAACATTTTAAATTATGGTATTACTATTCTGAATTCAGCGTGTTTTTCATATTTTTTTTATTTCAATCAATCTATGATAAATTTTGGAGTCTGAAATTTTACACAGATTCTGTTCTATTTGACAGAAAGAAGAAAACACAAATTAATATGAATCTAAATTAACTTGTATGTTTTGATTTTATATGGTAGTATTTCTCCATCAAGTTGTTTCTGATTTTAAATTAAGTTATTATTTTATGTTAATCTGACAGTAGGAAGAGAACGCAATTGATATGAATCTAAATTAGTTATCATTAAAGCAAAGTTATTTTAACATGTTTGTTTATATGAAATGTGATGTTTCTTGAATGGTGGGTTGATATATTTAAGAAAATAAGTATATTTCTATTAGCCAAATTTAATCTCATTTTTTTTTAGTTCCGATTTTTTTCCTTGGCGAGGTCGAACACAAATTCGAATGCTGTGACTATGGATTAACCCTATCACAACCCAATCATGTATTTGTATTAGGTAGTTGAAGGCTTTCACCAAAAAAAAAAATTGTATTGTTTACTTTTGTGGAATTTTTAGTCATGTGTGTTTAAGTCATCTCAAGATGACCTTCATTAGTAGTAATTAGTAATTATTACCCTAATGACATTTCTTTCCTCGTGTATTTTTGGTAATAATCACAGGTCAAGGAGACCCACCTAACACACAAGCACTGTAAGCATTTTTTAGTAGGGGGTAGGAACTATGAATTGAATCAACGCTTTTGGCTTCTCACCCTCTAGCCTCTTTCCCGTTTGGCAAAGATTTTTCTCTCCACATCTAGGGACACATCAACCATGGGTGCATCAACATTTTTCACTCCACATTTAGTGACTCATTGGCCTTGGGTGCTTGGAGAGGTTTTGGGGGAAGTATATTTTTTCCTCCTATAATTCTCCAACCTAGGCACCCTTAGCCCTCAGCATATTCCTACGTAAATTATTAGATCCTAGATTGGTCCTTTTATGGCGATGGATGATGATGTGATCAATTCATCCTCTATTGATGTTATTGGATCTTCATCTCCTTCAAAGGTTGATGTAGTAGTGTGACAACACTAGTTTATAATGTCCAATATTCAGCTTCAGCATTGGGTTCCTTTTGTTCCTTGCCTCGTTTGAGAGGTCCTCCCCTCACATAGTTGTTTATATTTCTACTTGTACTTTATGGGTAGGGTTTACCCCCTTTACTTCTGTCTTTTTTTCATTTTTAGTGTTTCAATTCTTTGTCACTTTTTCAACTTCTAGAGTTCCTTTTTACCCTAGTACTTTTGTATTATAATTGGATGTATTCTCAAGTCCCATTGACATGTTTTATCACCCATGGACATTAAGATAATTTATTTCTGCTTGAGGTGATCTCTATCAAGGCCAAGCATGGAAAGGAAGGTCTCACAAACAATAGTCAAAGCTTTATCAAACTTTCTTCCCCCGATAATTGGGGGTAAACTATCCTTAGGGATATAAGCAAGATCAAAACCCCCAAAACAAGATTATGTCTACTTTTGAATTTATTTATTTTTTTGTTTCAATTCTTAGTCACTTTTTCAACTTCTAGAACGCCTTTCTACCCAAGTACTTTTGTATTGTAATTGGATGTATTCTCAAGTCACATTGACCTACTTTGATCACCCATGGACATTAAGATAATTTTCTCTTACGTGAGGTGATCTTTTTTAAGCCCAAGCATAGAAAGGTAGTTCTCACCAAAAATAGTTAAAGCCTTATCAAACTCTCTTTCCCCGACAATGTAGTACACACCAATCATTCTTTAGAGATAGAAGTGAGGTCAGTATCCCCAAAGCTAGATTCAAACAAATTAAATTTTATGGTACTTAAAAACAAAATCCAAGTAGTGCAGGTCCAAGTGGTCTCCTTAGAGATCAGTTGGCTAAACCCCTTGGGGCTTTTGAAGTTAGCATCCCCCTTACAACTACGAATGAGGCCAAAGCCATTTCATTGGTTACTAGTTTGAATTTGTCTCTAAGGAGGAACATAACATCTTGGAGATTGAAGGGAAATCTCTATTGTTTGTCCAATAAAGCCAAAGCTATCTATTGCAAGGATTTAGGAGTGTTATCGAAGAAGCCATCCAACTCCTTGACAACTTCAAATTTATAAACTTCTAAAAAATCTACTAGAAGGCCAATCCCCTACTAATTTCCTTGCTAATATGGGGCTAAATTGGACATTGAGAACAAGAGAGAATGATCTCTTATGACCAAGGGGTGGAGGATGGAGATTAAAAGCTTTGTTAGACAATGACCAACCTACACAAAGTCCCATCACCCACTAATCTAAATCTTGATGATTATTACATGCTTTAAATAAGGTTTGGATCTCTTTTCAGTCTCAAGATTGCACATGTTATCACCACATTTTGAAGGTATTTTCGAGTGAGACGCGAAACTATGCTTTGTAATAAGTGGTAAAAGCTCCAAAACATTCATTTATTGTTCATGAGTACGATTCTAAAGGAACAATTTCCATTTTCGTCACTTGCAACTATTGGTCTATTAAAATATTCTTGTCCATCGAGCTTTTCTTTGTGTTTCTGCTTGTATATCCATGGATCTGCTTATTTATATTTGTACTTGTTCTTTATGGGTAAGGTTTAACCATTTTGGGTTTGCCCCCTCCAATCTTGCATTCATTTCTTTTGTTTATAGTATAAATTGTATAACCGGCAATAACCATCGGTTCCTTGGGTACTTGCCAGAAAAACCCCTAAAATGAATAATCGTTGCTCTAACTTGCCATAATTTTTTTGTTCGCTAGTTTTTCCCTGTAAGAGAGTACTCGCATGCAATCATGTATGCATGTTGGATGTTCAAACACTTCCAACACGTGTACAGGTTGGCAAAACGCTGAAAAACATTGCTAAAACTTTGTCTTATAAATTGAAACACACCCCCTCATTGCATTCACATAATATTTGGAGCTTTCAAGAGCGAATTGGAAGGAGAATTCAAAATTCAGCAAGGTCGTGGTAGGAAGATTGAGGTGGGAATGCCCCACATCTTCAAACACTAGTCATCCGCATTTTATCTCAACCTTGTAGTGCTTATGGATGTGAGCACAACTGGAGTTTGTATGACGCCATTCACACGAAGAAGAACAACAAGTTGAATCAAGATCTCAATGACCTGATTTTTGTGCAATACAACCTTCGGCTTCGCACAAAAAGGTTAGAAAACACATCACATGAACTTATCCATCTAGATGAGATCGATCCCTACAGTGATTGGACTGCATAGGAGGAGCCTCCATGTTCACAAAGGACGAGATTGCTGATTTCGAGAGGCAAGCTATGGAGGGTGCAGCTACAGCAGGAGGAGAGATTGGATTGGAGGGCATCCTTGTAGATGAGGCAGAGCCAGAGCCAGAGGTGGAGCCACAGGTACAGGGGCAATGTTCTAGGCAGAACGAGGAGGGGCAACCAAGTGGGAGGACTAGATATTCTCAATCTTCATTAGTTTTTCCAAGAGCTAGGAAGAGAAAATTATAGATTCTTGTAATTTGTATTTGTAGATTCTTCTTGTATTCACATGATTATGTGATTTTGTATTTTGTTTGTATTCAAATCTAGCATAAAACACTTTCCTAACATTTTACAAACTCATCTAATACATTATGGCATGATGCAACTATAACTTGTATTAAATTTGTGTTTTTTTTATAAATTTAAGTATTTATTGCCTTTGTCGGTTAATCTCGGTTATTCAACCACCCCTGTCGAATACTCTCTGGTTATTCAAAATTTCCACTTAGCAAGTACTCACCGGTTACGGGTATGTATACTATGGTTTATAATGCTTCAATTATTAGTCACTTTTTCAACTTCTAGAATTATTTTTTACCATAACACCTTTTGTATTGTAACTGGATGTATTCTCAAGTCCCAGTGACATGCTTTCATCACCCATGAACATTTAAATAATATCTTTTTGTTTGAGGTGATCTTTGTCATGGCCGAGCAAGGAAAGGAAGATCTCACAAACAATGTAGTTAAAACCTTATCAACCTCTCTTCACCCAATAACGGGGTGCACACTAATCAATCCTTAGAGATATAAGCAAGATCAATACCCCAAAAACAAGATTCAATTAAATTAAACTTTGATGGTGCTTCAAAACAAAATCCAAGGAGTGCAGAAGAAGGAGGTCTCCTTATAGATCAGTTAGCTAAACCCCTTGGGGATTTTGAATTTGGCATATCCCTTGCCACTACTAAAGAAGCCAAGACCATTGCATTGGTTATGGTTTGAATTTGGCTCTAACAACGAACATATTATCTCGGAGATCGAATGCAACTCTTTATTGGTTGATTGTGCAATGAAGCCCAAAGCTATCTCTTTTTAAAGATTTATCAGTATCATTGAAGAAGCAATCAAACTCTGATCTGGAGAAAATTTAATTCACCGATCTTCGTCAGTCGTAGTTGCAAACGGCCGGCTATGGGTATCTTAGCTGGTGGGATCCACTCTTGTTTCAGAAGGGGATCCGGCCGCCGTGGTATATTAATGTAATTTTAATATTTCCAATTACATTATAGTTTATATCATATTATTTTGGTGCATCTCATGTTGACAAGTGGTAGGATGATGAGCATTTGGAAAGGTCCACGTGGTGGGTCCTCAGGCCACCACATGCCCTGCCACCACATCCTTTCTATTTTCCAAGTCACTCATGTTTATGCGGAGTTCAAACTATGCAACTCAAGACCCAACTCGTCATGACCAAGCTGGAAGGAGTTACTTGTTAATGCCAAATCGAGACACTTGTTCCAACCGAATGCATGCCAACTCCAATAAGCTCATAGTCTGAGTGCCAACTCACCATCCCAACTCGCACTTGGCTTAACAACCATCCAAACCAAGTTCATATCCCGGTTGCATCGCCAAACAAAACGAAGGGTGATATACGTGGCCGAAGCCACAAGTTACATGATAGGCTCCAGGGTATTTAAAGCCTTTACTGAGCTTATCTCTGGCAAATGTGGGATAAAATCCCTTAAAATAAATATGTTGCAAAGGCGAACCGTTTGCAAAGTGTGGTGGTATTTGGAACACAAGCTCCGAATGCAGGGGGCGTTCTTCGTCCGTTTTGGGCATGGTCGTTTGGACCATGAAGAATATTACACATTCAGCCTTGGAAGAGAAAGCTCGCGGTGGTGGATGAGTATGAGAAAATACAGTTAGCTTTGTGCCTATTTAGAGGAGGCCATACACGTTTTGCAAGATGGATAGGTGACTTGCATTTGAGCAAAGGCAGGGTCGAGCTTGAAGAGGTAGAGCTCGAACATGGCAGATTAATCCAAAGATGGACAGGGCATATATCATTCCTCCATCCCGATTGTGAGGAGACGAGGCGTCTATTTGTGAGGAGCTGAGGCGTCTATTTGCATTTGGATGTAGGGTTGTATCTAGACAGAGAGCCGAGTCGAGAAGATGGAGACGTCTATTTATAATGCCTTTTGGCCAAGGATGCAGAAGATCTGTGGAGACATGCAGACCGAGCCCAAGTTAGGACAATATATAGCTATTTTGAAAAGTCTACGGCCCATGGTGGTGACTGCATATTTGCACAGGCTTAGACCGAGTCTATGGATTTGGCATTACACCTATTTGATAAAGGTCGTGAGGCCATGGCGAATGCATGTTTAATCGCAGAGTTGAAGACCCCTGTTTGAAAGCTTATTAAGCCAGAGGCAAAAATACTGAGTTTCTGAATGTCAAAAGAAGATTTGAGACTATAAATGCAAACCGAGCCTGTGAAATGTAAAAGAGGTCGGAAAGGTTTGAACCCATGATCTTCTTTACAAAAGGATATGTTCTTAGCCGTTGCACCACGGCTTTAAAAGACAAATATATTTGCATGAAAATAATGTTGAAGACACATAGAAAACTAACTGTATTATATATTGTTATGCCTCTATTTTGTACAGCCCTTGGCCATGGAGGATGAATAAATATAGTTGCAGGATTTATTTAAGGAGTTGTATGTTTATAAAAGGCTAAGAGTACTCCTAGAACTCATTATGCCTGTTTTAAGAGTTTGTCATTAATGGAGAATTTGCCCATTTTGGAGAGAAAAAACTTACAGAGCTACGAATGAATAGAGGGGCGTTTGTTGATCAGTTTCAGAGTCCTCAACATCTGATTTTCAGTTATGTTTGCTGGTGGCAGGTCCATTTATCTTTATTGCGAGTTGTATTATTACTTACAAATAGATTATTTTAATTGATCGGATTGTGGTTGAGCAATCCTGGAGATGTAGCCCAAATGGGTGAACTCTGTTATCAAGTTTGTGTCATTTTCCTTTACAGTTCATTATGAGTTTCAGTTTATAATTCAGTTTGGTAAATAAATTAACGGAACAATAAATCAAATTAAGGGAAATTAAAATATGACACAAAATCAGGTGTTTTAAAGGCAAGAAATGAGTTTACAAAGTTTTCTGAGTACTTTGTATTCATTCCTAGAATATTTTGTATCCAATTCTATTTCTCTTGAGGAATTGAGATTTTCAGTATCCGATTTTAAAAATGTTGATTTATCTAAAAGATAAACGCGGTTTTCAGATTAATTTTGGTATCAGAGCAAGTTGATACAGGACTTGCTTCAGTTTTTTGATATACTTCATTTTTGGAGTTTAGATATCAGATTCTTGATATTGTTCTTCTGTTTGATTTGACCACGCAGGAAGGCTAGTGCAAAAGGAAAATTGGAAGATGCTCCAATTCGTTGAAGAAGACAAGCTTCTAACAGCCAAGGTTCTCAAACCACTAGCCCTACAAGATCAACATGTATGAAAAGCATAGCACATTGTCACTTGAAGGCTTGAGATGGTGTTGAGAGAGGATCAGTCTTTCCTTCTTGGGACGCATTCAGATAAAATGCAAGGCATTTTTAGTAATGCACATCCAATATGAATCAATTGCAGTTATATACCATTCTTACACAGAGGGTAGATTAAGGTATGATGGTGATCTGATTTCATATTGGTATTGACACAATATTTTGGTCTTTGATAACCAGTGGTGTAGCCTTTATTTTTAGATGACTAATCATATTATGGATGCCTATGTCCTTGATTATAGGAACAAGTGAAAAGACCAGTTCCATGGTAAGATATGAAAATAGCAATAAGGCATTGTTCAAGATATGGAACAAGGTTTTGCACTTTATGGATTGAGTTGTTAATTGGTTCATAAGTTGGTTTATGTTTCACAGCTTTGTTAAGAGTTGCAAGAAGCAAATAGGAAGTTTTTTACGACAGAAACAGTATGCCAACCATTACTCAATAGGTGTGCACTTCACAATTTTTTCAAAGGTATAAATTATTTTCAACGTAACTATGCACAATTTTTGGTTGAATCCTTCATGTAAGGTTGATTTGGGAGTAAAATATGTCTTTGTTTGGAATTGTTTTCAAAGCATTTTGAAAATGGAACATGGATCATCTGACTCTTATTAAGATAGAGTTTTAATAAGATGAAACCACCTCCTATTCAGTTATGGAAACCATGAACAGGGAACCGCCCTTATTGGTTAAATGGTTTACTTGAATAGTTTTGATAAAGTATTACTACAATATTGAGTAGTATGCTTAGTTGCACTTCAAAACACTATTTCAGGGAATTCCTAACTACTTGGATCTAGGAAGGAAATTTGATAACCCTTGTGTTTGGAAGATTATTTGCTATCTCCTATTTAAGTTTTCCGTTGTGATAGACTTTTTGGGAAGCTAACTCAGTTGGATGAGTTGTGAAGGTATGAATCAATGAGCAGTCAGATGGTGAAGTGAACCTCAAGACAAGTTTAAAAATCTTGGTTTTCTCCTCACCTTTAAATGATATTTTACTTACAGATACTTGCAAAGTTTGTGAGTTTGTAAAGAGGCTCTTATTTGTGCATATTATGCATTAGTAACCTTAGGAAGTATAAATTCATTGCACGTTTTTATACATGGCAAAAACGTTTAAGTCCCACTATATCTTGGGCAATATTTGTATTACAAACTTTTTGCACGTTCACATGTATGTTTGTCATTCACGTCATAGAGATGTACTTTCAAAGACCCATAGACGGGCAACGTGTGTAAAAATGCAAGTATATATGTGTGCAATTTATTCAAGTCCTATAAACATGCAGCTAAATTTGATTTCCCTTGTATGATGTTGATAACATGGAGAATACCTTAGCCTTTATCCAGTGCAGGGGTTGAGAGAATCGCTAGATGTTATGAGTATTTTGGGTGACAGGTCATTTTGGCAGAATGGGTAAAAGTTTGTTTTACTCTCCATGAGCAGGTACTATTTCAGTTGGGTAGTTGATTTCTTGCAATAAAGTTTTATAACGTCTTATTTCAAATAGACTTGTGTTTTCCAAATGGAGTTATTGCGTCATTTTGATAGATTGACTTCATATCTCCGTCATTTGTTATTTTTGGCTCCTGTATGTGGAATCAATGCAGGGAGATTGTTAATGGCAAAGAAGAGAATTTATGGAGATCTTTTGGGTTAGTTGGATGATTATTGGGACTTTTGGAGACCAAAAGCCTCTTTGTGGGGAGATTTGATCCGAAAGATATTTAATTCACCGATCTTCGTCGGTCGTAGTTGCAAACAGCCGGCTATGGAGATCTTAGCTGGTGGGATCCACTCTTGTTTCGGAAGGGGATCCGGCCGCCGTGGTATATTAATGTAATTTTAATATTTCCAATTACATTATAGTTTATATCATATTATTTTAGTGCATCTTGTGTTGACAAGTGGCAGGATGAGGAGCGTTTGGAAAGGTGCACGTGGTGGGTCCTCAGGCCACCACATGGCCTGCCACCACATCCTTTCTATTTTCCAAGTCACTCATGTTTATGCCAAGTTCAAACTATGCAACTCGAGACCCAGCTCGTCATGACCAAGCTGGAAGGAGTTACTTGTTAATGCCAACTCAAGACACTTGTTCCAACCAAATGCATGCCAACTCCAGTCAGCTCGCAGCCCGAGTGCCAACTCATCGTCCCAACTCGCATTTGGCTTAACAACCATCCAAACCGAGTTCATATCCCGGTTGCATCGCCAAACAAAACGAAGGGCGAGATACGTGGCCGAAGCCACAAGTTACATGATAGGCTCCAGGGTATTTAAAGCCTTTACTGAGCTTATCTCTGGCGAATGTGGGATAAAATCCCTTAAAAGAAATATGTTGCAAAAGTGAACCATTTGCAAGGTGTGGTGGTATTTGGAACACACGGGCTCCAAATGTAAGGGGACGTTCTTCTTCCATTTTGGGCATGGTCGTTTGGACCATGAAGAACATTACACATTCAGCCTTGGAAGAGGAAGCTCACGGTGGTGGACGAGTATGAGAAAATACATTTAGCTTCATGCCTATTTAGAGGAGGCCATACGCATTTTGCAAGATGGATGGGTGACTTGCATTTGAGTAGAGGCAGGGTCGAGCTTGAAGAGGTAGAGCTCGAACATGGCAGATTAATTCGAAGATGGACAGGGCATATATCATTCCTCCATCCCAATTGTGAGGAGACGAGGCATCTATTTGCATTTGGACGTAGGGTTGTATTTAGACAAAGAGCCAAGTCGAGAAGATGGAGACGTCTATTTATAAGGCCTTTTGGCCAAGGACGTGGAAGGATCTATGGAGACACACAAACCGAGCCTAAGTTGGAAGGAGAATGGATAACCTATTTTATAAAGTCTATGGCCCATGGTGGTGACAGCATATTTGCACAGGGTTAGGCCGACTCTGTGGATTTGGCATTACACCTATTTGATAAAGGTCGTAAGGCCATGGCGAATGCGTGTTTAATTGCAAAGTTGAAGATGCCTGTTTGAAAGCTTATTAAGCTAGAGGCGAAAATACTCAGCTTCTGAATGTCAAAAGAAGATTCGAGACGGTATAAATGCAGACCGACCCTATGAAATGTAAAAGAGGTCAGGAAGGTTTGAACCCATGATCTTCTTTACAAAAGGATATGTTCTTAGTTGTTGCACCACGGCTTTAAAAGACATATCTGCGTGAAAATAATGTTGAAGACACATAGAAAAGTGACTATATTATATTCTTTTATGCCTCTATTTTGTACAGCCCTTGGCCATGGAGGATGAATAAATATTGTTGCAGGGTTTATTTAAGGAGTTGCAGGTCTATAAAAGGCAAAGAGTACTCCTAGACCTCATTATGTCTGTTTTAAGAGTTTGTCATATACTCTTAATGGAGAATTTGCCCATTTTGGAGAGAGAAAGAACTTGCAGAGCTATGGACGAATAGAGGGACGTTTGTTGAACAGTTTCAGAGTCCTCAACCTCTGATTTTCAGTTCTATTTGCAAGTGACAGGTCCATTTATCTTTATTGTGAGTTGTATTATTACTTACAAATAAATTATTTTAATGGATCAGATTGCAGTTGAGCAATCTCGGAGATGTAACCCAAATGCGTGAACTTCGTTATCAAGTTTGTGTCACTTTCCTTTATAGTTCATTATGAGTTTCAGTTTATAATTCAGTTTGGTAAATGAATTAACAGAACAATAGAACAAATTATGGGAAATTAAAATATGACAAAAAATTAGGAGTTTTAAAGGCAGGAAATGAGTTTACAGAGTTTTCTAAGTACATTGCATTCATTCTTAGAATATTCCGTATCCAATTATATTTCTCGAGGACTTGAGATTTTCAATATCCGATTTTAAAACTGTTGATTTATCTAAAAGATAAACCCGATTTCCGGATCAAACTCCTCCATAAATTCGAATTTAAAACTTTTAACAATGTTTCTAGGAGGCCAACAACCCTTCTAATTTCCTTGTCAAAGTAGGGCTAACCTTGCGCATTGAGAACAGCAAAGAGAGAGCATAAGGATTGAAAGTTTTATTAGAAAATGACCAATCTACCCATAGTTCCAGTACCCTAATCTAATTCCCTATTTTTATCAAAATCCTGGTGGCTCCAGATGATTATGACAAGCATTAATTTTAATTTGGCACTCTTTTCACTCTCATAATTGCACACATCTTACTACCGCATTTTGAAGGTGTTTTCAAGTGAGACATTAAACTATGCTTTGGAATAAGTGGTACGAGCTCCAAAATATTAATTTATTTCATGAGTATGATTCTGGAAGGAATGGTATTGTATTTAGTGACTTTCAACTATTGGTCCTATCATAAATTTTATGTCCCTTGGGATTTTCTTTGTTTTTTTGCTTGTATATCCCTAGCTCAAAAATAAATAAATAAATTATGTTAATGTCCATGAATGACCAAAATTAGGTCAATGGAACCAAGAATATATCCAATTACCTTAGAAAGTGCTAGGGTAAAAGGAACATAGGATCAATGACTAACTAAATAAAAGAAAAAGAACAAAAGCACTAAAACAGAAATGACGGGTAAACCCAATGCAACAAAGCCCCCAACCAATGTGGTTAGGGTATCAATACAAATAGCCATGTGGGCAAGAGGGGGAGGTTGGGAGGCAAGAACCCCCAAAGATCAAGGGTTGATGAAAGCTAAAAAGAATGGATGGTAGTCCCATAAAATATCTCTGACCATGCCTGGGATAGAGGAATCATTTATGTCATTGTCTATTACTGTGAAAGGGCCAATGCAGGACCAGATAATTCTCATTGGGGAGTGTCTAAGGCTAAGGGGGCTATGTTGGGTAATTCTAGGAGGAATCAAAGCACTCTGCCCCATAATCCCTCCTAACTCCAAAGCCAGAGAAACTCCCAAGGCAGCAAAGAACTCGTAATGTGTGCTTGTCCCTACAGCCCAAGAAGCAATCGCAAAGGAGCAGATCCACAATGCTTGGGAGTAGATCCATGATGCTAAACAAGGGATGATCCCTGTTTCCAAGAGCTAGTGTGTTGCAACACCTTAGTAGTAGTGTTATGCATATATGAGCATCACTTCATTGACCTACCCCTGCGCCCCCACCCAATGTGTGAAGCAACAGTATCTAAAGCACACTTAATCCCGCCAGCCTTTGTGATGCGCTGAAAGAAAGAGGTGATCAGCCTTCGGGCTCTAGGGGGTGCTTGCAAGGACTTGTGTTAAAGGGTGGTAATCTACTGAAGAAAAAGGGCTAGGGACTGTTGGTCTGAGTACAGAAAGAAACTGGATCAAGAGTTGTTCGAGTCCCTATAAAGATAGTGGTATCTCCCCCAGATCTCATAATAAATGGTGCATCTGAAAATGAAGTGCTCTTCAGTCTCCACCTCCTAGAGGGGGCAAAGACAACAAATGACATGGTGCAAGCAATACTTGTTCCTACAAGGAATTTGGAATTCTGTTGTCCCATAAAATGCAAGAAGATTAAGTTGGTTTTCAATACTACTGCTAGAAAGTTGTATGAACAAAACCTTTTTCCCATGCCACTAGTAAAATACATCATGGAATTTCAGAAGTAACAGTGGTGAAAGATCCCTATGGAATTTGCATCCAAGTGCATTAGAGAGTGCATTTCTAAAGACAGAAGACAACAAGAGAGGAGAGAAACTCGCTAGCCATTCAAAGTAAAAGCTGAGATGGATTGGACAAAGAAAATTGTTACTGAAATGAGGGGTTCATTTGGAGGCCTTCATCAAACCTGAGGGCTCTGTTCAATACCAAACAGGGAGCATTCCAAACCCTGCCATGAATCTTGCAAATGATAGAGGTAGTGGAAAAAACTAAGGAATGCCAACAAGTGAACAATTGGAGGATGCAGCTAGTTTATCTCCCTACCTTTCTGGAGCGAAACAAGGTAGAAATGCAGTACATTCAACGTTGTATGGCTAGTTGCTTCGGTTTTATGGTGCAGGTTTGACATCAAGCATGGGAAGAAACCATGTTGTTTGTATAACCCTGGCAGCAAGCAAGCTGAGGGCAATAAGGGTGTAGGTGAATTGGAGCATTCCCTTCCTTGATCAGGTTAAAAATCTTTTGGCTCGAGGCCCTGCTACAGACATGTAACGGCGCTGGTTTCCAGTCATGGATATGTCCTTCCCTTGCATGGCTATTTGTACTTGTGCTTATTGTTTGGGGTTTAACCATTTTAGATGTATCCTATTGTGGTTTATTGTCTTTTCTTTTGCTCTTAATGTTTACTTACTTTCATAAACTAGGGTCCTTCTTACCCTGGTAATTTTCAATTTGTTACTGATTATACTTCCATGTCTTATTGCCCTACTGTGGTCATTTGTGGGCATTAATAAACAAAGGTTGGGGCTTTACTGCTTTGGGTTTACCCTTCATTTACTTTCAGTGCTTTCGTTATTTTTTATTTAGTTAGTCTTTGATCGTAGGGTTCTTTTACCCTAGCACTTTCTATTGTAATTGGTTGTATTCTTGGTTCCAATTGACCTAATTTTTTGGTCATTCATGGACATTAATATAATTTCTTTCATTCATTATTTCTTTCTCTGTTTCATTATTCTCTTAATGATCAGTAGTTAGTCTGTGGGTGGAATTGGCTCTAGGTTTTTCTCCTTTTGTATGTGAAATGGGCTCTAGAATATATTTGTATAGCCCTTTCTGACAGCTGTATTTCAAGTATAGCAGTTTCACCCTGAGGGTTTTGTCTAGTTTTATGCAGTCTCTGTAGTTGGGTCATATTTTGGGCATCCATCTATGGTTTTCTTTGATGCTACAAGGGCTGGCAACTGTATATTATGTATATATTTTTCTTTGAATGAGAAAGGGGCCCTATAGATCCCTCATTTAACTAATAAAACAAACTACCAAACAGTATTGAAATGACAACAAAATCATGTGAAGTGAACAATTTAAAAATGTTGCAGCTTCTATTGAATGCAGGCACCCACCAGAGACGGTGCAAAGTACATGCTTTTGTTGAAAAATGAATCATGATTCAATGCATATATATTATGAAAATAGCAAACACGAAAAAAAAACTTGATGACACTAAAACTCATATAATATCTACACTCCAAAGGAGGACAGATACGTCACTTTAGATAGAAAAACTAAATCAGAGTAAATATGTATATATATTATGTTTGCAACTCTATCCTCCACAAGAAGCAAATACATTTTTATTTTGAATATTTATTTTTAAAATTAGTTTCTGAATCTGAGCCAAACAGGTCATATTAGGGACTCACTGACATTAAAGTCTCATAGATTAGGTTTTATTGCCTACTAAATAGCAAACATGATGATGGCAGTGCATATTTTTATATGATCACATACCTCCTTCTGGGGCCATCATTCTCAATGTGAATATGGGTAGCAACATCAATATCCAGCTGAAAAACAAATCGCAGCTCTGAATCAGGAAAGATTTAATATGCTTATGTTAAATAATAACACTATCATACTGCCAAGGAATATTCTTCATTAAAAATGACTCACTAAATTTGTGAACCCTATCAAATCATGATGATTGCATATCATATATAGTAGACAGTTTTTCTTTTCTTTTTTCTTCCAGATGCTTTTTTTTGTATCTGCAAAGCATACATTTCATTCCAGTCAACAGACCTAGTGCTGCTATTGGCTGATAATTTTCAGGAACTTATAAACGGATCATTCCATTCTATGTTTTCTGTAAGGCCGTGAGCTATGGCCTGTGTGCTAAATACACTATTGATCATCCAAGAAGCATCAACTTAAACCTGAAAATGGAATATAGGAAGCGGAAAAGTAATTATAGCAATAGACATCAAGAATCATATCAAGTGGCAAAAGAACACAAATGAAATCATATCAATTCTTATTCTTCCCAAGTTCAATATCTTCACCGACTTATATTTACTTTTCTTTATAGTTTATGAGCTTAACGACTATATTCTCATCTGTATGTGCAAACTGTCTCTCATTTTCAAATCTCAACATCAGTTCAATCCAGAATGTTAAATATCCAGATAGAAGGATGAAATATCTTTCTGCCACATTTTTTTGCCCAAAAAATTAGTAGTTAGAGTTGTTCTCCTGGTGTATAGATTATCAAACATGATTCCTAATTAATGGTTCCATATATTCTGGAAATCATCGTTAAATTTTATCATCCAGAGATTTAGGACAATACCAATATTGGTAGAAATATTTCCAGAGTATTGTCCTAAATCTCTGGATGATAAAATTTAATGATGATTTCCAGAGAATATGGAACCATTAATTAGGAATCAAGTAAAAATTTCGATTGAGAACCAATTTTGTAGATTATGCTAGAGTTAGAATGGCATGTTTTTTTATTCCAAGGATGCCATATTCTATTTTGGGTCGCTACATGGGAGCCCATATTGGTCTAAGTTGACTCACATGACTTAGACAAACTCAAACTGCAATTCCTAAAGTTTCCAGGTCCCCCCTTAAATGCCAGCAAAAATATTATATGGAAAATAATGGAAGAAAGAGCATGTAACAAAATAAAAGATCCAATTCAAACATGCTAATAATTCATGAATGTAGGAAAGGCAAGGCTGTGTGAAATTTTAGTTGTAACATTCTCTTTTAGTTGTTACAAGCCTGAGCAATAGCTGACCAGTGACAGCCTTAGATGCATCTTTGTTTAACTACCACCAATAACAGTAGAGTTTAACCAGCTCTTATCATGGAAATGGCCAGCCCACCTTTCCATTTTTGCCAGTGCAGCTGGTAAACATGGTACTCAAGAAAGCTAAAAAGTTCATTCCCAGCGGCTTACACAAAATAAGCCCATTAATATAGTTGTTTACAATAATTCAAATATATCCTAGGTCATAGACTGCACAAAAAAGTTATCCATTCATTTATGGGTGTGAAAATTGCAAGCGTGTTACTAGCGAAGTCACCGTATACAATCTAACAAGGGGCATTTTTTATTTATTTTAGTTTTGCAATAAACGCATACACAAAGTATTTGCTAACTAGGGGCCATGAGATGTGTCATCAAATCCTAATCGCACCATTTAATTGGTAATGATGGATTCTATTTTGAGCAATGCATCCGATATACTTCATGGAACAGAAAAAATTATATCAATCTAACAACAGGGTTTTTATGCCCAATAATACTTTCACAGATGCAATATGAATGAAATTCTTCCAGCTCGCTTCTCCTCTATGGAGATGTCTTGAAAAGATTGTAGAGCCGCTGGGGCCAGTTCGTATATCATTAAAATTGCTAGTTCTTTCCTTGCCTAAGAAGGCAGGAGGCATTTCAGTCCATCTGTGATAGGACGCTATTGAGGTCATATTCATTGTGGTCTGAAAAAGGGTATAGATAAATATGATTTACATTTATTATTCACCTTTAGATACATGATGTTTCATGTCATTGGTTGGAAGACCATAGCGTGCTTCTTGATGAAAAATGTCCAGCTGAGGAGGTGCAAGAAATATTATCTAAGCCCAAGTCCCAAGACAGGCACACAAGGGAGCGAAATTAAAAACAATGTCTTGAGTTATTCCTTAACCAAGTGAACCTTAGGTAATCACAATTAAAAGGTCCATTTCTTTGCGTAATTTGCCTTAAAATATTTTTGCCTAAGCTTTCACACTAAATATAAAACACCAACTACCATCCAATATTAGACCTCCTCAAATAGGATACTTTTGAAGAAAGACTCGTCATTATTAATTTGTATGTTTCTAATGAAGGAATGGAATGGCTGAGTAACAAAGCATCGGACACCAAATTTTGTAACATCCTATGACAAGATAAAATGGCCTTCAATTCTAGCAATTCTATAAGCACCAACCTTAAATAATAGTTCAATTGAGAAACTAAAATTATATTTATAACTGCATCAACTTACATTGTTATCAATGGATCCAAGACGTTGAAGTCTGGTATGATGTTCCTATCTCTCATGCCCTCTTGCACAAGCATGCTGTTGAGAAAACCATAGTCAATACGCTACTTTATATGGTGCGTATGGTTTTCATAACAGGTTACATATTATATTTTGTACGTTGAGTAGTTCCTACACTCACAGAAATGGTTGAGACATGTGAGGTAGAGGATAAATCTTGAAACCTATAAAATAGGTTCAAGGAAATGTAAAAATATATGTCAAATTATGTCATTTGGATTAAAAGCGGGTTCCTAAGTGCCTAATTATTTGATAAATTGATTGTTGCATCTATAAGTAGAAGAAGATTCATGGAATGGCATTTCGAGGGAATGGAAGCAGAACAATGTAGGCACCATTATGGAATGTGGATAGAAAAAGCGCATGTATCCATTTATATTGCATCTGTGAGCAAAACATGTTAAAGCACCTAAGGAAGGAGTAACTTCTTTTCAGAGAACAGCCCATCAAACGTCAGAACTAAATTGTTCAACTTTTGCTGAATATATATGCAATCGATACATCATAGAGGTGTTCAAATAAATGAACTTCAGCAAGCAGATCTGATACGCAGAACTGCATAGGAATTTCGGTATCTCTTTTTGCTGTGTGAGAAGAAGTCAACTTTTGCTGAATATATATGCAGTTGATACATCATAGAGGTGTTCAAATAAATGAACTTCAGCAAGCAGATCTGAGACGCAGACTGCATAGGAATTTCAGTATCTCTTTTTGCTGTGTGAGAAGAAGAAATCATACAGATTAGTGCTGGGGAGCGTGAATGCATGGACTAGCATAGCCCATAATATATGTGCATTAATAAAAGCTCAGAATTTTTGCATAGATCTGTGATTAAGCACCTAGAGGAGAGGAGGTTGGATGACACCTTGGATAATTAATGGCGCAGAAATATGGAATACAACCATACAATGGCGTTTGAGCATGGCCATATGCTTTAAAGCATAACAGTCTGTTTACAGATAGAAGAGGCGTAGCAGCTAAACCTGCATAAGGCATTTGAGAATAGGCATATGCTTCTTGGAAATTCAGGTCTGCAAAAGTTGAAGATATGTAGAAGAGTTTAGTGTGGTGTGAAATGCTTGATTTATGAAAGAAGTGCCTCGGTGATAGACACCTATGCTGCAAAGCAATGGCTTTTCTGATTAGTGCTGGAGAGCGTGAATGCATGGACTAGCATAGTCATAATATATGTGCATTAATAAAGCTCAGAATTTTTGCATAGATCTGTGATTAAGCACCTAGAGGAGAGGAGGTTGGATGACACCTTGGATAATTAATGGCGCAGAAATATGGAATACAACCATACAATGGCGTTTGAGCATGGCCATATGCTTTAAAGCATAACAGTCCGTTTACAGATAGAAGAGGCGTAGCAGCTAAACCTGCATAAGGCATTTGAGAATAGGCATATGCTTCTTGGAAATTCAGGTCTGCAAAAGTTGAAGATATGTAGAAGAGTTTAGTGTGGTGTGAAATGCTTGATTTATGAAAGAAGTGCCTCGGTGATAGACACCTATGCTGCAAAGCAATGGCTTTTCAGATTAGTGCTGGAGAGCGTGAATGCATGGACTAGCATAGCCATAATATATGTGCATTAATAAAGCTCAGAATTTTTGCATAGATCTGTGATTAAGCACCTAGAGGAGAGGAGGTTGGATGACACCTTGGATAATTAATGGCGCAGAAATATGGAATACAACCATACAATGGCGTTTGAGCATGGCCATATGCTTTAAAGCATAACAGTCCGTTTACAGATAGAAGAGGCGTAGCAGCTAAACCTGCATAAGGCATTTGAGAATAGGCATATGCTTCTTGGAAATTCAGGTCTGCAAAAGTTGAAGATATGTAGAAGAGTTTAGTGTGGTGTGAAATGCTTGATTTATGAAAGAAGCGCCTCGGTGATAGACACCTATGCTGCAAAGCAATGGCTTTTCAGCCTGTTATAAAAATATCACATGTCTTTTAAAGTATTTTTTCTTTTACTATAAAGTTATTAGAGTTTATAAAAAAACAGAGTTAATGTCGTTTTTTCTTTTTAAACAGAAAAATATATCTATTAAGAAGAGATCATAAATGTACAAATTTTGCTATGCCAAGCACGGAAACTATTACTCCAAGCCTGGGCATTAGACACTAGTGTGATCATAACAATAGCAAGCATCATTAAGCCTTAAGTATGATCCAGAGCTAGAATTTGACTAAGTTGATCTTGCACTTTAGATGACCACCATTTCGGTGGAGGACCATAACACATAATATTACTGTTATCAAGAGCCCAATTTGCCAACCCATCCACCACTTTAATTTGCTATCGAGGGGCATGGCTAAAGTGGCAATCCTCAGATATAATTTTCATCCTTTGGATTTTTTCCACCTCCCTTAAAATCTGCCAATTGCTACCTCTTTCCATTGTGGGACCGGTTAGAAGGTTAGTAATCAGTAAAGAATCTAATTCCACCTGAATCCTTCTCCAACCTACTTTCAGGGCTTCTTGAAGACCTTTAACAACAACCTTCACTTCAGCCAAATTATTAGTAGCAATTCCCAAATTTTCTAAAAAGAAGACAATAAAACCATCAAACTCTCTACCTATCCCCCCTATATTTGCATTACCAGGATTCCTTATGGATGCACCATCTATATTCAACTTACCCACCCCAACGGAAGGATTTTTCCGTTTACCATTAACATGATCTTTTCTCCTTAGTGAACAATCCAGCTGAATATTCCTGGGCATTTCAATATGCAGCCTTCTAAATAAGGTAAGCCATTTCAGAGAGAGATCTTTTGGAAATTGTATTTTATATTTGATGGTTTTAGCTATATTTCTTCTAATCTTTTCCCAAACAAAGAAAGTATCCCTGCATTCCTGCTGAAAGATTCTTCTATTCCTCTCTTTCCATAAATTCCATAACAAAAGTGTAATCCCACTCCATAATACCTACAAAATATTTTCCTTTTTTTTAATGTGAATACCCCATTCTCGAAACGGTTCTTCCAAATAATGAATGCCTAAAAACAGAATATCAAATAACATGGCCAACTGCTGCCATAATTGATTTACAACTGGACACTCTGCAAAAAGATGAATGACTGTTTCTTCATTCTCCAAACACATCTCACATCTAAATGGGCCATAAAATCCTCTCTTCATTAACCTATCTCCTATTAGTACTCTTTTCGTCAATAACGACCAAACAAAAAAGCTCACTTTGGGCCAAAGGAATTCACGTCAAAGATGTCTTAAAATATCCTTTAACAAATGAGGATTCGTTCTACTAATCAAATCATATCCATTTGAAACAGAGTAATATCCTGTAGATTTATTTCCCCAACCTATAGTATACAGGTCTTTCAGAGCTTGAAAGAATTCTTAACTGTAAAATATTTTCAACCATCTGTTTTTGATCCTCCCTTAGTCTAATGGGCCATTCATCCGTTGGTAACCATTGTTTGCCAACTTCCCATTGATACCAACCAAGTTTACAATACTTAGCCACCTTTATCCATCCATGTGCATGAAGGGTTTCTATAATCGGTTGCATTTTAGGAAATTGATATATTATATACGGTTGTCCGTCCCATGAGTCTGTCCAAAAATCTATTGTTTTTCCATTGTTGATTATCCAAAAAAAATTGTTTCTTTATTATCTCTTCTCCTACTCTCAACACCAAAAGAACTAGGGAACCCCTGAAAGGTAGAGCCAATCTAATTATCTGCTCCAAAAGATTATTTTCTCCATATTAGTTGCCCATAACTCATCTGGTCCTTCCAATAGCCTCCAGTACAATTTGGCTACCAATGCTCTATTATGTTGTATACATGAGTGAAACCCTAGTCCAACATCCTTTTTGGCTGACAAAGAGCTTCCAATTTCATGAAAGGCCATTTTCTTTTTTCCTAAAGTCAACTCCATATAAATATTTCACAGAGAGACTCCCCTTATTTCAATATTTCTTTCAGGATGTTCAAGATGGAGGCAACATAAATTGGCAAAGCTTGAAGAACAATCTTAATTAAAGTCATTCTGCCACCTGAGAATAGCCATCTATTCGTCCATCTCTGTAATTTAGCTTTCACTTTAAGGGCTGACGTCACACTTTGGAAGGGTGATGCCATCATTTGGGTTGTTTTTACGTCAGTATTAGTGCTCATACAGTCTGCTATAATTTTCTGAATTTTTCAATTGGGAAAATAAATAAAATTTTCCATTTTTCCTTATCTAAAATTCCACAAATATTACTGTTTATAGTATTTATTCATGGCTAAAAATATATATTAAAATTGAGAAATTTGCAAGGGTTTTATCAATAAAATATAGCCATTTGATTTTCAGCTATAAGGGTTTTAAATAAAAAATCAGAATTCTATTTTCTATTGTAAGGGATTTTGGGAAATTTGGAATTATTTAAAATATTTGTTTAGTGATATTTCCCTTTCTAGGAGTTGCACAATTTATGAGGAAGCTTATTCTAAATTTCTCCGCAATAGCTACACCTCTACAATCAGTTGCAACAATGGGTAAGAATTTCCCATGAGATAAGGAACATGACAATACCTTTGATTCTTTGAAATATAAAATAAGACGTGCACTGATTTTTGCTCTTTGTAATGTCCCCCTTTTTGGCATAACTCGCTTATGGACCTTTAGCTTGGTTTTGTTCCCACAAGGCTAAGGGAAATAAAGAAAGTGGAACTATGAGGGGGTTATTCTAAGAGCAAAGGGTGAAAAGTACTTGAGTATTCTAATTTTCAATTGAGTTATGCAAAAAGTGTTTTTGATCTAATTCTCACTTGAGCAGGGGACCTTTAAGGGTCACGAGAACCAAAACCCTCAAAAAGAAATTTTAAAAAGGTAAATTTGCTTATGATTCAAAAGACACATCTTTCCAACTTGGGCACCACCTTTGGGGGATGATTATAAAAAGCAATTGAGTATTCATTTGGAGGAGGATGCATTTTGGAATAGGGAAATTATTGATCAAGTATGTCAAGCTTGTTCACCACAACTTGAGGACGAAAACCTTCATTCCTACATTCAGGGCAGCTCTATTCAAATGCTATAATTGTGCTTCCGATTTGCATGGTTGCATGCAATTGGATCTGTTGACAAATTTTTCACAAGTCAGATTGTCTCTTGCTATTTAGAATGTTCACGTCTCTAGCCAAATAAGGAAGAATACATAGTTTTCCTCTACAGGATTTCTACAGACTCAAGCAGAGCAAAGTTCTACGGACTCACTCAGTCAAAGTTCTACAGACTCGCTCAGTCAAATTTTCTACGGACTCACTCAGTCAAATTTTCTACGGACTCAATCAAGTAAGCACTTAGGAGGAAGAAGGGATATCCTTCGGACTTTTGTCCGAAGGAATTCCTTCAAACAAATAGTCCGAGGAAATTCGGAGGACCACAAGACGGAAAGCCCGCACAAAAAAAGCCAAGAATTTTTTCGAAAAAGAGACAGTTTCAAGAGTTCTAAAGGATAGGGTACCCTTCGAAAGGGACACTTACAACTATCCCGAAGGGCACCTACCCTTCGGGCAGGCAAAGAGACTAAATCACAGACCTTTGAAAAAAGCCCAGGTGCCCTCCAATTTTTCCGAAGGGCACTGGCGGAGGACACTTGGACTGGCTGCCGAAGGGCACGTTTGAAATCCCGAAAGGCATTTCAGAGGGAAAGGCAACAGAAAGAATCCTTCGGACTTTTTGTCCGAAGGAAAAGGCATTTCAGAGGGAAAGGCAACGAAAAGAATCCTTCGGACTTTTTGTCCGAAGGAATTCGGAAATGGCTTAAGACAATATATATACAAAGACCAAGGACGTTTCAAAAAAAGCAAAGGAAAAAAAAACAATTGGAATCCTTCGGACTTTTTGTCCGAAGGAATTCGGACAAGTAGCCCGAAGAAAATAAACCCACGGGAATATGACTTAGCGTTCAATACAAAAGAGCCGACAGAGCAAAAGACCGCGGGAAAAGACCCGAACAGATAAGAGTAAAGGAAAAATGACAGAAATAAGCCCGAAGAAATATAGCCAAAGAAAATAATAAAGCTTCCGGTGACGTCCCGCAAGCCGTCAAATTTTGCCTGCAGGAAGTAACCACTGAGAATAAAGAGACGAGATTCGAAATAAATGGAGGCCGACTGCGCAAAAGAGAATAGAAAACAGATAATCCGACGAAGGAGTTGAATACGGAATCCTGCCAGAAATAGACACGATCAGAATTAGAATGAAATACATGCAAACATTGGAGCTATTTTCGAACATCGGAACTATTTTCGAATAAACGGTCAAAGTTTCAGTTGACTGATTATTAAAGACATGTTTGTCTCCATGCAGCCCATGCATCCGAAAGTCTAACTCAGCTTCAGCAGGAGTTCCGAGTTCAAGCGAGGAGTTGACTATTCCAGATTTAGAGTTGACTAATTGATCAAACGCCGCATCCACTAGAAGATTTCCATGAAAAAAAGCGGTGGGCAGCTCATGACAAAGATAACTTCGTTTCATCAAACGAAAAAGCTTCATGCAAGGACAAAGAGAAAAATATATTTTATTGAAAGGCCAAGTAAAGCTTGGAGTTAAAAAAAGTGAATCTTTCTCTTCAAGTTCTACGCCAATCTTTGGCTTTTTGTAATTCTCTCTATATAATGGCTTTCAGCCTTGATTAAAGAAGAAATCCAATCTCTCTTGGTTAGACCAGACTCTGCCATTGGTGAGTTGTGTAACCTCTTCGATCAATAGAAGGATTGTACTTTCAGATTTCAAGCATTGGCATAGTGTATACTTCTTCAGCAATTTGCATAAGTGGTAGAGTTCTCTCCCTTCCCAAATTCTGTTTCATACCTAGTTGCTATATGGTCCTTGTGCAGGTCATGTTAAAGTGTTCTTTATTGTCTTTTGCTGAAATTGTAAGTGGATGTTAGGTGGCTGCAAAGTGTCTTGTATCGGACCTCTCTCCATCGTTTTCCCTCAGGTTTTAGTTATCAGATCGAACCTTTGCATGAAATACTTATGCATAAGTGATTAATTGAAGTCTAAGGTCTTCCTTCTCCCTTGTTCGTTCAGTGTTCAAGGTTCCAAATTGAGTGGATCAAAATATTGGTGTATCGCCCCTTTTAGTTAGGATTTCCCCTTTAAAGTTTTCTTTCTCCCTTTTCCACGGTAGTCAGCAGCGTAGAGTAGGAATCTTCATTGATACATCATACAGGAACCAGCCTTCTCTGGAGGTTCTTCTCACTATTGAGGCACCCACCCTCGTGAGAAGATCCCATTGTTTCAGCCGGATAGAGGACTGGCAGTTTCGCGCACGTCCTCGAATCAAGGCGCAGCTCCAGGTTGACAACAAGGCCTACAAATATGTTTTTGTCATAGTTACCATATTCATGCAAATATGGTTGAAATTATGTTCAAACCGAATTTTTTGAACAAATCGAACTAATTCGGTTAAAATCATAAGTATTCTGATTTTATTTTTTTTAAATTGAAAAAATAAATAAAATCATATTTAAAACACAAAAACCGAAAATAGAAAATCAAAACGCATTTTGAACTAGGTCGAACGGCGGCTGAAAGTGGCATGCAAAGAGGGGTTTGAGCAGTGGTGAACAGTTAAAATCGATGATTCATTGCATGATTTTGATTAAGTATTTGAGCAGCCACGAAGAGGGGTTTGACCAGCAGTGAACAGTTAATAAAGCTCTGAAACCTACAAACCGGAAACAAAATCAACGAACACCCAACACAGAGTCAAACGTAGGCTTAGCACTTAGCACTTAGCAGATCCACATGCAGCAGAACGAAAGGGTCACTAAAGAGTGGTTGAAGGAGGAGACTGTCCGCCAATGGGTGAAAGAAGACCGAAGAGGCAATACATTAGTTTCATTTTCCTTTTGTTTTTTTTTTACCTTTAATTATTAATATTTAGCACTTAGCAGTTAAGTTTATTTTAATTTTGGGTAACAATTTTTAGATATTTAGAAATTTATGGCTCTTTTTTAAATGATTGGACTTTTTTAATCGATTTCAAACTTTTATAATATTCTTTTTAATGTATAATTATTTATTATTAATGATATTAATATATTTATTACTTTATATTTACTAAATATTATTGTATAATAATATTAATATGTTTTTCTATAATAGTAATTATAAAATAATAAATATTAATATTATTATATTATTTAGTTTTTTTTCAATTTTTTATATTTTTTATTTAATAAGTTAATTTAATTTGTTTAGGTGTAAATTTTAAAAAAAAATTAAGACCAAATTTTTATAATATGATTTTTAACATATAATTATTTATTATTAATATTAATATATTTACTATTTTATATTTATTAAATATTATTGTATAATAATTTATAATATTTAACAATATTAATATGTTTTTTAGTAATATTAATTATAAAATACTAAATACTAAATAAATATTAATATTATTATATTATTTAGTTTTTTTTCAATTTTTTTTTATATTTATTATTTAATAAGTTATTTTAATTTGTTTTGGTGTAAATTTTTAAAAAATATTTTTAAGACCACGTTTATATTTGTAAATTATTAAATTTATAAAATCAATGTATATTATTTAAATTTTGACAAATTATAAATTTATAATTAATTTGGATTGAAGTTTATATCATAAACTTAAATTTTATAAAATATATTGTTTTTATAATTAATAATTTAATAATTATTGTATTGTACTTTGCACTTGCAAGTTCAAAGCTTCTTCAGGGAGTCACTAAATTTCAGAGCAGAGTAGTCTTAGACTATGCAAGGTTAAGCAGTGCTAGTGGGTATTGAGCAGAGGAGGAACAATTTTAATATATTTGAGCAGTGAGGTTAAGAATTTCTTCTTACCAAGAGCGAAAAGCAAATCTTTGGTGCATCTAATAACTTCAACATGTCAAGCCACCCATTAAAGATGAACTACATTGTCCAGAGAGATGATAAAAATTTTTAAAAAAAATGAGATGCACCTTGTGTAATAGGAATATCACAGGGAGTATAACCAGAGTTCGCTACCATTACCTTGGAGGATCTTCAGATGTGAAAGTCTATGGGGCAGCAAATGAAAATTCAATAGAACCGGAATATGTAGAATTCACAAATCGAGTGAAAGATAAATTTAATGTGAGTCGTGCTGGATCATTAGCTTCGGAATCAAAGAATGTTAAAATTCAACATTCAATCTCACAAATGGGCTCCTTCAATAGTTCAAGTTGCTCTCCATCACCATTTGCCCAAAGAGGTGGAAGTGGGAGTAGCGTTCACAAGTCACAGGATTCATTGAAGTCAATGTGAAGGCCACAACATAAGCATGATGTGGACAGGTTGGTAGCTAGATTGTTTTATGCAGAGGCCATTCCTTTCAATGTTATCTGTTCTCCACATTTCCAAACCTTCCTAAATGCGGCTATTGATTTTGGAAAGGGTTACAAATTGCCTAGCTATGAAAGAGAATGAACTACTCTTCTTGATGAGGAAGTAGCAGCCATATCTATTGAGCTTGATGGAATTTTAAAAAATTGGAAAAGAACAGGGTGCACAATAGTAAGTGATGGATGGTCCGATTCAAGAAGACCTCTTCTAAATATTATGGCAATATCCCCTAATGGTGTGATGTTTATAAAATCAAGTGATACAAGTAAAGAACAAAAAACTTCTCTTTTCATTTCTCAATGCATCGAATCAGCTATTTTGGAGATAGGAGAAGAGAATGTTGTTCAAATCATTACAAATAATGCAGCTAATTGTAAAGGGGCAAAGGATATACTCATGGATAGATTTTCTTGTCTATTTTGGACACCATGCGTTGCACATGTGTTGGATCTTTTGCTTGAAGATCCATCAAAATTGGAGTGGGTAAGTAATATTGTGATTAAAGGAAAACAAGTTTCTAAGTTTAGCCTCAATCACCACTTGACATGGAACTTGTATCGTTCATTTTCAAAGCGCAAGCTTCTATCCCCTACTGAAATAAGATTTGCCACCAACTTTATTACTTTGCAAAGGGAGGTAGAGGAGAGGACAGCATTGAGAAAAGTGAAGGTTTCTGACGAATGGACAGAGTCAAAGCTTTCCAAGGAAGCCCTCTCAAAAGATATTGAAATAATTATCTTAGGGGACACATTTTGGGAGGGGGCCAAGAAGATCATGACGGTGTTTGAGCCTCTTGTTAGAATTTTGAGAATGGTTGATGGCAATCAACCTTGCATGGGCTTTGTGTATGAGAGAATGGATAGAGCAAAGGAAGAAATTCAAAAGTTACTTGCAAATAATGTTGAAGAAGTCAAATGCATTTGGAAAATTGTGGACAAGCGATGGTTGATGCTACATCGTCCTCTACACGCGGCAGCTTGCTATTTAGATCCCAAATTAATAGAGGTAAATCATGAAGCAGATGAAGAGATAATGAAAAGTGTTTTTGCAACAATAGACAGGTTGTTTATTGATGAAGAAGAGAAGGAAGTAGTGAGGCAGCAACTTAGTGTTTTCAAGAACCAACTGAAAATGTTTAGTATCAAGGAAGCAAAGGCAAGCAGGGTGAAGTGGGAACCATCTAAATGGTGGCAGACTTATGGGGCTTCTACTCCATAGTTGCAGAGGCTTGTTGTGCGAATCTTCAACCAATGTTCCAGTGCTTCTGCATGTGAAAGAAACTGGAGTACACATGACTTAATCCACATTAACAAGAAGAATCGATTGGGGGCTCAAAAACTCTCTGATCTCGTGTTTGTTCATAGCAATTTACGATTGTTTACTCACTCTCTTGCCAATGAAGATGACAACTCTCGCCTTGGCGAACCATGCTTTGAAGATGAAAATATTGTTGTAATTCATGAGCCTACTAGTGTAGGATTAGATGATGCTGCTAGTGATGATTTTGGTGTAGTTGCAGGGTTTGATGTTGCGGATGTTTAAATTTCATTCCCATTTTTAGTTATATTTTATATGTATGATGTTGAATAATGAACATTGAAATTTAATACTGCTGGATTTTCTTATCATGTGTTATCATTGATCAACTTATTTGTGTTTATGATTTACAAACATGTATGATATATATTTTTTTTTTATGATTTGTAAAAGTTCCCTAACAGAACTACCGAACTGAACTTTTTTAAAAATTTCAAACTTTCGAACTTTTTTCCCCTTCCACACATACTAACTATGGTTTTTGGACACCACCTTGTACGGAAGATTGGCATACACTTTTGGAGGCTTCATGATTGCATTTGTGCAGGTAAACTAGGTGGGCAAACTTGATTGAAGAGCTTGGGTTGGTCTAAAAAGTCATCCCTAGGGTGGCAACTTGCTTTGGAAGAGTGGCAACCACTCTCAAGAAGGCTAACTGGCTTCGGAACCCTCTTCTAGGGTTTAGAAGTATTTTCAGCAATTTATTCCAGCTTGACAAATTGTTTGAAGGTTGATTTGCACATGATTTAAGGTAATTTTGTGCCCTAGATAATATTCTGAATTTATTGTATTATTTCAGCAGTGAACTAGGGTTTTGAGAATTTCGGGACAACTTTTGGTGGGCTTCCCATGATGGGAAAATTATGATTCTAATTTTGTTTGATAGCTACTATTTTTATGATCATTTTGAGCTATCACTTTCATGAAAATTCCAAGTATTGTGAAAGTTGTCAATTTATGAAATTTTGTTGTGATTTTGCAATAATAAATTTCAAAATTCTAAGTTTTGACTTTTGAGTGAATATTTTGACTTCTAAAATTAATGGCTACAATATAAAACTCAGTTCATATTTTTTTGGAGAGTTAAAAGTATCAAATCTAATTTTTGCCCTAATCGCCTAAGGGTTTGGTGGAGGAAATTATTGAATATTGCTTCATTTTTTGAAGTGTGTTATTCGCTAAATTTGTATTTTCAGATTCTTTGAAGGAAGGGGTTTTGGATTAAGTAGGGTTTGTTGGGAAACCCCAATTTTGCCTAATTGTCTCATTTGGGGACATTACACTCTTCCTAATTTGCAACAACCATTCAAAGTGGAAACAAATGCAAACGAATACACTATGGGGCAGTTTTGTTACAAGGAAGTAAGCCCATTTGTTATAATTCAGATGTATTTTCTTTAGCAATAAGGGGGTAACATGTTTATGATAAAGAAATGTATGCACTAGTTCAAGCAATAAAGAAATGGAAGAATTATTCATTGCGAAAAAAAACTATTGTGCAAATAGGCCCCAAACCTCTTCAATATTTGCAAACACAAACTAGATTCCAACAGGGAAGACATTACAAATAGGTGGGATTTCTCAAACAATTCCATTTGGTGATTAAGTACAAGAAAGGCAGCACAAATGTACTGGCAGATATGTTATCTAGGCCACCAATAAGACAAGTTTCAGCTTTGGAAACAATATCACAAATAGAGCCTTTCACGAAAGAAGCTTATGAGGAAGCATAAGCATAAGGTTCAGACTTTGGGAAGACAATCCCGTTGTTGCAAGCCAAGAAAGCAAAAAATGAAAGCAAGGATGGATGTTATCTCAAGGATGGCTGCTCTACAAGTGGGATAAGTTGTGTGTGCCAAAGGAGGAAAGACTAATCTTGATGAGGGAAGCACATACTTTCAAGGTTTCTCGACACTTTGGTATTGGTAAGATCGTGGCACATATGCAAAGGCATGTGTATTGGCCCAATATGCAAAAAGAAGTTTCTAAATTCATTAGAGGATGTAAACTATGTTGTATAGGCAAACCTAAGGTTACGAAGGAGGGATTTTACATGCCACTACTTATACCTACTAGGCCATGGGAAAGCATTTCCATGGATTTTGTGGGTGGATTACATGTGTCCAAGCATGGCCATGATTATCTATAAATTGTTGTGGATAGAATCAGCAAAATGTGTGTTTTGATTGCATGCAAGAAAAAAGTAAATGGGGTAGAAGCAGTTGAAGTCTTATTTTTTAATGTTTGGATGCATTTTGGCTTACCTAAGTCTATTGTATCAAATAGAGTCTACAGATTCTTGGGCAAATTCTGGACCACACTATGGAGAAAGATGGATACTAAGCTATAGTGAAGTACCACTTTCCACCCTCACACCGATGGGACAAATGGAGGTGGTAAACAAGAATTTGGTTCAACTGATAAGAGGTTATAACAGCAAGTATCTGAAGACTTGGGATGAATCTTTGACATCCATTCAACACTCATACAATAGGGAAGTACACACATCCACTAATAAGTCACCATTTGAAGCATGTTTGTTTTATCTGCCAACTAATCCATTTGATGTTGCATTGGAACAACAGGTAGGGATAGAGAAGCAAGATTCAAAGGTAACATAATGAAAAGTTCTTTTGAGAGGATTGGGAAAATCCATCTCAAGGTAAAATATCAGTTAGAGAGGTCTCAAACAAAGTACAAGGCCAAGCATGACCAGCACCACAAAGAGCACACACTCAAGGTACGTGACAAGGTATGGCTGTATTTTAACAAAGAGCGACTCCAAGGAAAATCCAAGAAGCTTAAGCCACTAAGGTACGACTATATTATAGTAAAGAGAGACTCCAAAGACAAGCCAAGAAGCTTTCAAACTTGACCTACCTTCATTCTTGTGGATGTACTCAGTTGTTGATTGTGAGAACTTGCATTTGTATGAACTATCCATGCTAGATGAGGAAGAATAAGAACAGTTGCTCCCTTCCATAGAAGACTTGGTTGTGGGCGTACAAGGAGAATTGGAGGAGGATGTAGTACTACAGCAGAAAGTCCAAGAGACACACAGTGGATCACAAGAGTCTTGGCAGATTGGACTCAAGTGGAAGATGCCAAGGCAATCCAAATGGTACTTGTCATGAAATTTTACATTTCGCGACAACACCCCCAATTGCACTCTCACAAGTAATTGGAGATGTTTTAATAACATGGACGGTAAATTTTGTGCAAAACGGACACCGACTCCATAGCCCAATGGACAAAACTTGAGTCACATATTGAGATCTACTTTTTGAGAAGTTTAGAGTGACAAAGTTGAGCATATTAATGATCTCTTGACTATGCCTCTTTTGGCAAGAGAAGAACCTGCCTTGGAGCCAATTACCACACTTGAAAACAAAATTATAAATGGTCATAATGAGACACTTGATGCTGGATGATGCCACATACAAGGTTGTCATCCTTGGACATATGAAGAAGAATTCACGAAGGATGAGATACTACAACATGGCTTCACTATTTCTTGTATCATGTAAGCACAAAAACGTGTCAGCACTTAGGGTAGACACAAGGTGTGTAATGACTCCTATGACATAAACTTAGGTGAGATATCTTCTCATGATAGTATTTGGTCTACTTTGGATCACCTTTGAATGGTGTTTGATTTTGCACTTTCGAGATGGCTAAAGGTGGTGGTTCATATGTTTTTTTATACTTATGTGTACTATGAGGTATCCATGAAGTAGTACAAGAGTGGACAGAGTCGACAAAAGATCGAGAAAGAAACTAAAATTTGCCTAAGTCTGGATTTGGCGGGTTTTGGTACCATGTCAGGCACATCGTCAGATTTCGACAATATGTATTCAGACACCCGTCAGATTCTATTACCTTGAGTAGAGTCATAAATCTCGACATTGGTTTGAACATTGTGAAAAGCCTTCCATTATGCAAAAAGCACCTTTAAATCCTGCAACATGCAAAATGCATCTTTAAATCCCACAACATGCAAAAAAGTATCTTTGAATCCCGCAACATGTAGAAAAACCCATCAAATCATATCAAAATTTATTAAGCCAAAGTTCAAAGACCTTAAAACATATATTACCCTCTTAGGAAACCCGCATTATAAAATGCACCTCTCAAACTCATTAGCACGTAAAATTCACCTCAAAAACCTAGAGGCCTTTTATAATCCTTAAAACATGTTTTTGCTTCCTTTTAACCCGTAAAGTGTTCAAAATAATTCAAAATATCGCCAAGTCTCCTAACCCACATATTTTTTTTACCCTTCATATAGAGGCTTAAATTAGAATAAACACTATGCAGACTTTTATTTACTCTTAAACATGTATTTTGCTATTAAGAACCCCGCATTGTGTTTTATAAAGTTCAAAAACCTGCATGGTGTTTGATGGACTTAAGAACGCCACATTATATTTCATAACTTTATAAATCCTGAAAGTGTTTTATTCTCCTCCAAAACCCGCAAAGTGTTTTATAAAGTTCAAAAACCCACAAAGTGTTTTATAAGGTTCGAAATCCCGCAAAGTGTTTTATAAGGTTTAAAAGCCCGCATATGTTTTCAAACTTCCCCCCTTATCCCTCCACGTAGCCAATGTCTTTCCAAAGTATGAGACATGCGTGGTATAAGATGTGAAAGACTTGTTTTCAAAAAATGAACGTGGTATTAATTAAGGTTTTCAAAAAAACTCTTTTCCACTCATATATATCCGTGGATTTTGGCTTAAATGGTGGTTTATTAAAAAATGTGTTATCACCTTTTTTTTAGAAGTTTATTTCCCACCACAAATTCGTGGCATTATCATTAATGAAGTCTTTTAAGATGGTTTTGCCCAAATTCGTGGTATTCCCCATTTTAAGAGTGGTTTAAACTCATAATTGGTGGTATTGAATGTTTGGGGTGGTTTTGACTATAAAAACAGTGGTTTGGGATTTTGGAAGGTTGTTTTGAGCAGGGAAACCCGTGGTTTTGCATGGAATGATAGTTTTGGCTACTTTGGAGGTAGTATTGATACTCGGCAAGTTCTCTATGAATTTAACAGAGGTTTTCAATGTTCATGGTGGCCTGCACAAGGTGTAGATGAAAGAGCCATAAGTGAAAACAACATAGATAATGAAATAATTGAGGGTGGATTTCTTTGCATGGGTAAATTCATTTGCAGATCAATCTAAATTTCAAGAAAGTTTTAAAGGAAAAGGTTCCAATTTTGTAAAAGCATTTCAAAAGGCCTTGGAAGGGATTATGCTTCACAGTAAGCTCAATAAGACTTGTTCAAGTCGATGGGGTGTGAAAATTCGACAACTTCATCTCAATGCAACAAGTATGGTGGTGAGAAATCCACAGTGAAAGTTTTTATATATAAGAGTGCAAAAAATGAGGAACTTGAGCAAATGAGAAATCAAGCACATGACATAATGATACAAAAAGATGAGAAATTCCTTGCAGTGGAAACAAATTTGGAGCAGTTGCACGTGTATGAATTGGCATTCATGTCATGCACCTACGAATTTTGAGGACATACAAGTATAGTTCTTTGTACTGAAGAGTCAATCAAGCTTGCATCACAGGGTATGACTGTTTGTGTGCGGAGGCTTCCAAATTCAATACATGTGATGGTGTTAAGGGGTCATTAGACATCTCAAGAAGAGTATGGTGATAAAAATGGTTTAGGAAAACATTCAAAATTTGGTTGCTCAATGTGGTGCTTGAATTAGAGATATTATTCATACAACAGGGAATCTCTGACAAGGAAAGATGGCAAAAGAATTATAGTGTATGTCAAGATGGAATGCCCAAGGGAGAAATAAAACTCGACAAAGCGCGAGGAATCAAAGATTATCATAGCGACAAAACAGGGTCCTACTCAGCAAAAAGACTTGTCTTTTTCTTAATAACCACCAAAAGTTGGTCTTTTTATTCTTCCATTGCACTTTTTGTAATAACTTAAAAGGTTATGTTTTACTTTTTTAAAGTCATTTGAGATAAAGTAGCTATAAAATATAAACCTTTTACCATAAAAGTGGTTATGGAAGCAGGTAGTTACACTTATTGTAACCTATAAATAGGAGTATGGAGCTCCTTTGTGGGGAAGCTTCAACTGAGCTCAGGTTGGCTTTATACCAGTTGGTTTTCTAACAATAAAAATTTGGCAAGCGGAAGGAAGGAATTTATATGTACAGTCCCATGAAGAATCAATAAAGAAATAATTTACAGGACTTTGTTCCATGAGATTTTCTGAATGATGATATGCATGAGTATGTCAGTTCACTTTGATTCTTATTCTTTTATTTTGCTAGAATGATATTATTAGATAGTCAATGAATGTGAAGTTCTTAAGCATGGAAAGTTTTGTTGAATCTACATTAGGAACTTTGTCATTGAGAATCTTTGGTGAGATTAAGAATAGGATTTTATGCCTGTTTTTATTGAGAAATATAGGGTTGTTGAATATCTTTCTTTGTAATGTTGTCCAATCTCCTTGGTGTATGTATCATATCCATATGTGTAGTATATGTCTTTTCCATCACATTTTCATGAAAAAGGCTTCCTCTGTTATACCTCAAATCTTGGACTATTCTCGTGAGTCTTTGTGTTTAGCTATCCAGAGTTGTCCTTCGTCTTTTCTAAGATTATCATAGCAGCTTCTATGTTTAACTAGCTAGAATAATCCCATTCTTCCTTTCTCCTTTCCTTTCTCATTTTTCTCCTTTCCATTTTTCCCTTCATTTCCTTTCTATCTCCTTTATGTACTTCTCGATTAAAAGTATGAAACCCCCCTTAAAAAACATTTTGTTGTAAATAGTTGTGAATAGTTTTTCCCCTATTTTGTTGTAAATAGTTGTGAATAGCTTTTCCCCTGCTTTTCCCTTTTTGATTTTCAATAAAAGTAGTTGCGCTTGCAAATAGGAGAGAGACTTTGTCTTGTGTTGCTAACTAAAGCAAGGACTCAGTTCCGACACTACTAACTCAAAGTCACCAATTTGTCCCCCTGACAAATTTTTAAGCCAATGGTACTCCAAGGAGAAGTTGGAAGAACTGTTTCCACATCTACTCCCCCACTAAAAAAAAATTTGGGGACCAAAAGCCTCTCAATAATGGAGGTATGATCCTGAGAACAATCCATTCATCAAGCAGCAGACAGTAAACCTAGTTTCAATCATCATCTGAGCTTCAAGGGAGGATTTCTAGCATCGGTGGTGAAACCGCCGCTTTATGCAGGCAACGGATGCACAACCACAGGGTTTGCAAATGGTAGTTTCAAAATTGTCAGTCTACTTTCACCGACAGTTCTGCCTGCAACAACCAAAAGGGTCCTTTACAAAAGGAAAACAGTGCCTCTTCGAATTCTTAGATAGTTAGGGAGCTTTTAGTGTTGCTTCACTAAAAGGTGAAAGTAAACTTATAAAAGGGGCGTTGGATTCCTTTGGAGAGTATCTTTTATCAATCAAACTTCCCAACTTGTTTGTGAGTTTGAGCATTTTGCTTCAGCTTTCAATCTCAGAGCACGAAAACCCTCCAATGGAAAAGATTTGGGGGCGAAAACCCTTAGGTTTTGTGTGGTGGTTCCATATAGGGACTACATTTGCATTTCAAATCTGGTCTATATCAAAAATCAACTAAATCAAATAATCAGGGCAGCGTGGAAGTTAAGCCGGCGTCACACTTCTAGAAGCATTTATAGGATTGACGTCATATGTTTGGCGCTGACGTCATCATTGTGGGGTTTGACGTCACCATTAGGAGCTATTTCTGGGTTAAATTCTCCACTTTCATGTTAAATTGTGTCATAAATAATTTATGCATTTTGTTATAACTAAACTCTAGCGTTATACCAATAAAATCTCTATTTTCAGATGTTTATTAGAAAAATCAGAGTTTTGTATTTTTGGATTTAAAGGTTTGTTGCAAAAATCGTAATTTGTTGTAAAAATAAGAAATTTCTAGAATTTTGTAATTTCATCTACAAAGATTTTAATATAAAAGTCAGAATTTAATATTTTCAGTATAATGGTTCGCTGTAAAATCCAGATTGTTCTAATTTGTCCAAAAAGGGACATTACAGTGGTATTAGAGCATTGATCTTGCCAGCGTGTTGATCCGATGAAAACTCATGAAGAACAGAGAAAAGAGGGTTCCTACATATGAGAATTTTTTTGCAGGAAACAATCAACTGTGGTCAGAGAGATCTGAAAAGAACAATCTAGAAGATAGTGAATGAATCCATGTCAAAGTTAGTCCAAGCCTTACAGGGTATTAATCAAAATAAGGTGAATCAAGGGGAAGGAAGTTCTTCAGCTAATGAGAGGATCTCAATCAACCCCCCTTCCAAAACTTTCCGAGCAACATTCCTGCAAAGAGAACAAGCGCGCATGAAAAACCCAAGTTTTAAGGATCAGATATTGGAGTAGTTTTCTATTAGCTTCATTTACAAGAGCATGAAAGAATGGTCATATTCAGGAGGCATAGTTAAAAGAGCAAAGTGATAGAGATCAATGCAAACTTCTTCCCTTTGGTGCATATGATAAAAAGTCTAACATTTACAAATCTCATAACACCTTTGAAGAATTCATGGAGATATACAAAGCAAATCAAAGTAGAAGGTTGAAGAAGAAAGAGCGAAAATCAAAACCTCAAAAGATTGCTAAGGAGGGAATTAGGAAGCAAGAAGAACAATCAAATTCAAATCCACAAGACATCATTGAGCAAGAACATAAGGGATCCAACATACAAGGTAAAGATCCTTTGATAGTAGAAGATGTTTTATTAACTACTAATGATTGCATTTATGTTGATGAAGTCAAGGAGCAAAAGCCATCACTAATTGAATGCAAAGAGCAGAAGATGGAAATAGATGTGCTAATCCATGAGCTATCCAACAGTCTTCCGAAAAGTGAGTCACTGCCATATAAGACTGAATTTCAAAATTTTAGAATAAACTCGCAAAAGCTCCTACTTCAGCCAAAGAGGGTAAGCACTCTTATAATTTCAGTTCAACATATAGGAATGATAGCATAGATCTATTTCAGTTTTGCCATCGTTTTAAGAAGGGTAAAAGAATGAAGATAGGTCCTTTGGCTCAAAATGCATTTTGCATAATGGTATGGAATCCAAATGATATTTTGAGATCTATAAAGAATCGAATCTCTGATTTCGATATCATTTTGTTGATAATTGCATTATCCCATACAAATGGATAAGAAAAAAATCAAAATTGAGCTCAGATGAGCATAAGTAAAATATCATGAATGGCTAGGATTCAATGGTTGAAGCACAGGGGTTAGACATCTCAGCTACAAGCCACAAATCAACACTTGTACCAGCAAAACATTTAGTATCAACAAGGTATGGTTCATGCATGGCAACCACAATAAGGTATGCCTAAACAATCAATTGTTGTTTTGCAAGTTTGGTTGATTGATCCTCTACTCCATCCTTATCCCAAAGGACTAGATAAAATTGTGTTAGTAAGACTAACTAGAAATCAGATTTCTAATTGGTCCACAAATACATGTGTATGCCTTTTGGAGGAACCAAAGAAGCAATCAAGTTATCTACTTGTAAAGAGGAAGTACCGTGAATTATAGGATATGCTCAAAATGATTATAATGAAGAGACCCTAAGACTCACAAGTCAAATGGGAGGTTCAAAGGCATGTCACCTGGCATCCGATAGTGCTCTCAAGGTAAGTGACAATGGAGCAACTCAATTACAAGGTAAGCAGATTCATACCAATACCATCTTGGTTGGATTCAGATTTGATGTTTGGATAGAAAGTGTAATTGCCCGAACAATAGTCATATTTGCAAATGAATGTGTCATACTGTTTGACATGGAGATTGGTGATAAGTTGGCAAATTGTTTTATTCTATACAAGGTCCATGGTATGCTAGATAGAGCAGCAGCGGTTTTCTCTTATACTAGTTTCGATTCAGTTGTTAATTTACCATTCAACACTGGAATGATATTCTCTATACATAATGAGTTGTATTTGTGTAGCTGGTTGTGTTTGCATCATCATGATCCGACAATTGTAATTAAAGTTCAAGAAGATAAGTCACAAAGCTGCCTACACAACCTAATATAGGATCCCAGAGATATTTCTAGACATGAGCAAGGTAAATATCATGTTGATATTCAAATTTTTCAAAATAAGTGTATTGTAGTGTTTAGACATTTTCTCCCGGGACCATAAGAAGACATAGAAGATCAGCACATCACACGTTTGGAATCAAGTTCCAAGCATGTTCACCTTTCCAACATACACAGAGGAGAATATCCAGAAGATGATAATCACATTGACGGGAATGACATAGCTCCTTGTAAGATCTTTCATTACAACACTGTACACACTTGGAAGAAGAATCCATATGAAAATCTGAATTTATATTAGAAAAGCATAGGGCATATAGATGCTTTGATTCAAGCTCAAAACTGTTTTTTCATATGGGATCTGGGTGACTTTTTGAGGTACAAAAAAAATAAAGGCTTTAATGTGACTGTAGCCAATGGCTTCACCATCCCATGCACCAAGAAGATTAAACGACTTAACCTTATCTTGGAGAGAGCTTTTCATAGAACGTGGGCAGCCCATTGTTTGGAAAAAGGTTTTGAGGATATCTCAACAATTTCTAATGCAGCAAAGGAAGGTAAACACTTTGATTACAGCCCTAGCTGCATACAAGTTGGCCACCCTTGGTTGTGTAAAGGAGAATCCACAAAGGTTGCAATACTACAAAATGGCTTCACCATTCCATGCATCATGATTCAGAATTCAGCATTTAGCATTCAAAATTCAGAATTCTACAGTTGGAGTGGACACAAGGTATGCAATGATTCCTACTTTATGGGTTTAGATGAGAAGCTAAAATCCATGGATGAGAGACATTTTACTGAGGCTTCAAATGATGTCAGTTTAGATAATGAAAGTAATGTTCCAATCCAAGAAACATATTAGATTGACTTTCAAAATAATTCTACTGATAAGCATGCACTTGAAAAGGGTATTTTAGTAGAGGTAGGTGTTGAGTTCACAAATTCAGTGATTGGTTACATTCTACAACATGATTCTTGGGATGGTTTATTGAGACATTTTGAAGCTTCAGTATGCCACAAAGTTGAGCTGAAACATGATCAGAAACAGTGTGGCAATGCATATGAGAAAGATGCCAATGAATGTGAAAATTGGAAAAATCTATTTGACACTGGAGATAAACTAACTTCTCATCCTTTTGTATATCTCATGGAACTTTATGCTAAGACTGGGCAGCCCATAACTTCTTTGGAGATTTTCCAAAAAATGCAAAAGAAAGGAGTTCCTATGAGTGTGATTGCTTATGAGAAAATTATACAGGGGTTGTCAAATTATCAAGGAAAATGGAATTCAAGTTTAGAAGAAGGGATAGTTGATATGGCTGTAAGTGAGTTTGCAGCAGGCATTTGTGCCCATAACAGAAAAATAAAGACCTCAAACTCTACCCAGTAATAATTAAATTAAATTCCAAGTATAATTAGATGAATTTGGCAGTCATTCTAACTTCATGAGTGCTGATTTACAGTTCAGTTTCAGATTCTCTAAAGCAACCAGTAATTGTAAACAAAAGGCACCTAATGTAGGTAGTGAGAGTGCAATATCATAAGGAGCCATTATGGGTAACATGCAACAAAAACTGAAGTTTTAGAAGTGCACGAGGAAAAATTTCAGGCTAGTTCCCAATCAAACAACTAGATGAAGCAAAGTTTATTTGGGACATGGGATTACAAATTTCCAAAGATGAATAAGGATCCAGGTATTACGGAGGTAACCATTTGGGGAGAGCTTGAGCAGTTGGTTTTGCAATTGCTTGAGGTTGGGAAGGGCGGACTGTCATGTCCCCTTTTTTGAATTCAACAAGTTAGAAAACCCTTAGCCTATTCTCCATTTACCAAAAGCTAAAGAGGTGACGCAAGGGAGATAAATTAATAATTTAAGTTAGCTAAAAGTAATTTTATGTTAAAAAAAAGTCAACTTATGTTATTTTATTAAAAATATTATATATTTTTAATAAATCAAGTCAACAACAAAATAGAAGTGGAATGTTGTTTTATGGGTGTTGCCTCGATAAAAGGTGAAAGTAAAATTATAAAATAGGTGTTGGGTTCCTTGGGAGAGTATCTTTTATCAATCAACCTTCTCAACTTACTTGTGAGTTTGAACATTTTGCTTCAACTTTCAACCTCAAAGGACGAAAACCATCTTGTGCAACATCAGAGGACGAAAACCCTCCAGTGAAAAAGGCTTGGGGATAAAAACCCTCAAGTTTTGTGTGGTGGTTCGATCCAAAGACTACATTTGCGCTTCAAATCTGGTTTATATCACAAATCAACTAAATCAAATAATCAGGGCAGCGTGGAAGTTCCAGATCAGCGCTAGGGCATCAATATTAGGGTTAGCATCACACTTCTGGAAGCATTTCTAGGGTTGGCATCATATGTCTAGGGATGACATCATCATTGTGGGGGTTGACATCACCATTAGGAGTTTTTTCCAAGTTAGATTCTCCAATTTCATGTTCAGTTGTGTCATAAATAATTTCTGCATTTTATTGTAATCGAACTCTATCTTTATTCCAATAAAATCTCTATTTTCAGTTGTTTATCAAAAAAATAAGAGTTTTGTACTTTCAAATTTAAGGGTTTGTTACAAAAATCAAAATTTGTTGGAAAAATGAGAAATTTCTAGAATTTTGTAATTTCATCTATATGGGTTTTAATAATTTCAGTATAAGGATTTGCTGTAAAATTCAGATTGGTCTAATTTGTCCATAAAATGGAAATTACATATACAAAGAACAAAAGATCTGATAGACGAAGCTGGAAGACAAGTCATTGATCGCTATTGAAAGCGGTGAAGAAAGTTGTGGTTATGTTGCAAGTGACAAAGACTCTCCCTGCGACAATAGTGAGGAGGAATTTGTTTACTGATCCAAACAATAAATGTGGTCTTGTGAATTGACTTCAAAAGATGTGATTTTTCAATGAGGATTAGTTCTCACTGAGAAAAAGTATTATGGTGAGGCCATTCCCACTACTGTAATATTTATGACGAATAGTTGGTTATGTCCCTATTTGTGCATTTTTTTGGTTATGAACAATCGTGTGCCTTAGTTCATATTTTCTTCTTGATGGATTGATGAGTGTCTTCATCCATCAACAATTTGTGATAACCTTGCACTATGGTATGTCCCAGTCCTCAAGCAAGGGTTTTATTCTCCAACTTTATAAACTATGTTTGTAATAAAGAGGGATTGTTGGGAAAACTATAAGTATTGCACCATAGATTATATAGTGAGTATAGTTTTCAAAATAGGTTACCTGTTTTAGTGTGTTCATTGAGTAATTCTTACACTTAGCTTATATAGTTGAGAGATGTGAGGAAGAGGATGAATCTTGAAACCTAGGAAATAGTTTCAAGGAAATGTATAAATATCTCCCAAGTAACTAAATAAAATTATTCAGGTGTTACCAAATTGTGTCTCACTCTACAACTTGGGAAAGATGGACATGTACGAAAATAAGTGGCATTATATGTATGCCTCAAAGCATGCTGGAAATGGCCATGTTGCAGATGAATCCTCTTTGACATTAGTAGAAGAGGAATAGAATATTAACAGAGCAATTCTCTTCATTATAACATTTAACAAAGCCTATGGATTCAAAAATTAGTGACAAAAAACACATTATTACAAAGAAAATAATGCCCTAGTCCCTATCTAATTGTAATATTATGCTTGAAGCCAGTTCCTATGTGGACTGATCATCTTAAAATTCCTCGGTATCTCATAGGTGATCTCAACAAAGATGTAGTAATGCATGGAGGACAAGGTAGGAAAATAGATTGTTGGAGATTAATCTTTACAACATATTCTGAAATTAGTGACAAAAAACACATTATTACAAAGAAAGTAATGCCTTAGTACCTATTTAATTGGAATACTATGTTTTAACCTAGATCCAATGTGGACTGATCATCTTGAACTTCCTAGGTATTTCATAGCCGACCTCAATACAAATGTGGTAATACATGGAGGACAAGGTCGTAAAGTAGATTGTTGGAGATAAAAATTTATTCGGGTATTTAAATATCCTAAAGTAAGAGGTATTATGTAGCCTTCACCTCTTTTGTCCTATTAGGGATATTCTTCATTATGAAGAATATTAGAGTTACATTTGAAATGTAACTCCTTTGCCACTTTGCACCCACTTTCCCTTCACTTCATGGGAAATAGGGACATTGGACACACACTTGGAAGGTTGGCCAAGGAAATAATTGAAGTTACTTTGTGACTCATTTTTCACTTTTCATTCTATTTAAAGATTCCACGGGTCTCTCCCTCCATAACTTATTTTAGGGTTTCTTTAAGGCTTCTTCTGGTGCTTCTATGGATTTTGTTATCTTATTTCTTAATTCTATCTTGGAAGAAGCTTAATGCACATTGTGAGATCAAGTAATCACTTTGAGCCAACTCTCTATAACACGTGTAGTTTTCTTCCAATATACCAATTTCCCCACTTGAAAAATCTTGTCTCAACACTTTCATGGTATGGCTTTATGGTGACTATTGATTTTATTGGGTATTTTTCATTTACAAAACACTGACCAGATTATTATAACTAAAATTTTGTAACTAATGGAGAATTCATTCCTTGTTAAGCTGCCCAATTTTATTCAATGTAAATTCATGAATTATTGGAGGTGGCTCAATAATAATAGGTTAGACGACTTCCTACTCAAATTTATTCATCAAAAAATCATCCTATGGTTGTACTTGGAACAAAGGCTCAGTTCAACATAGAAATGCAAATTTACTAAAGCTAAATGGCAACACCTAGGAATTGCCATTTGGAAAAAATACTTGAACATTTAATATTCAATAAATTTAAGCATCATAAATTTAATGAATGTATAAATTTCAAATGTTTTATCAAATATAATTGGGTTGATAGCTATAAATGCATCTTTGTTATCTGAGACAATCCTACATGTGGATCTGAGTGATAGACAGACAAACGAATAAGAGAGTCATCTCAATAACCATGTGGGTTCACTAATTTTATCAATTCAGATTAATTATTAATAAATAGGTAGACAAACAAAGAAAGGTATATCCCTGTCAATTATGGGATACAGATCTCGCCTTTTTTATAATCAATTTGAAGAGTTCATTCGAACTATTAACAAGTCAATAAGACTAACTGACAATATCGGAATAGGATTGGTTCTCAAATAGTAAATTAGATAAATTATATATTATTAAAATATACTCTATGTGGATTCAATTTGCTACTACATATATACCGGATATGTAGTAGACTCATGCTTCATCATGAAATGATCAAAAGCCCTATTAACTCAGTGGTAGAGTAACGCCATGGTAAGGTGTAAGTCATCGGTTCAAGCCCGATAAATGGCCCCTGTAATGATTCCTTCAAATCCCGATGTTCATTTTTCATAGGAGAATTTTATTACAATTATAAAATAGTTTCACATAGGTGTTATATGTTTATATGAGCGAATGTTACTCTACACAACATTTTCACATAGGTGGTATATGCACAAGGTATATCATAATTACAATGACACATCATAACAAAATTGAAATTTTGTACGTACACATACACATCATGATCATGCAACAACATTGTTATTTAGAGAGAATGAGTTTGTTATGGATAGTTTGTACAAATACAAGAGGATGTGGGGATTAAAGCAAGAGGTTTCACTTACATACATACATGGACTGCTACCAAGGTTAAGGAAACATATGAATAACTCATGTTATTTCAATACACATTGGTTCACAACAATGATTATAAGATATTACAAACACATCACAACACAGTGGCACCATAGATAGATAAGTATGTATGTAGTAGTGCATTATAGGAATCATGGCACTACATAATAGCTAAAGATAAAGCATACAAGGAAAGTCACACAATTTTTCATGCAAGAGGGCCTAAAGGACACATACAAGGGACATATAATATGTCATAAAGTGTATATAAATATTGCATAAATGTCATATATGGATCCCAAAAGGCTAACTACAAGGGACATGAACATGTCACATAAGGCATAGAAGGCTAGATAGGCCACACACATATGTCATGGTCGTGTCATACAAACAAGGTGTATGTTGAACATAATCAAGGCCAAGGGCCACATACAATAAGAAAACACATTTTAAAAGCATAAGTTCTAAGTCTATCATATTAAACTACCTCACCAACTTAAGCTTAATATCCTCAATCATGGGGTCAGAATTTCCTATTATAATAAGATCATCTACATATAGAATAAGTATCATAATGTGACCCTCATGCCTTTAGATATGTACATTCGGGTCAAAGTGAAAATGGGAGAACCCAGAAGTGGGTAGAAAAGAATCCATCTTCTCGTACCAAGCATGCAAAGCATATGTTGATTTTGGAATATTATCTTTCATACACCAACCTCAACAATGGTAACAAAATTACAATTAGAAAATGGATCCAATAGTTAGGTCCAAAACGTCAGAAAATAACTTTGTTATGCAATTGATTAAAGAAGAACCCTATTCATTATTAAATTGTGAAAAAACTAATCTCAAAACCAAAACTAAAATTATAAAATTATTGATCTAGTGCCTACCCCATTTTCCAATAAGTAAACAATCACTAACCAAAGATGTTGTGGGAAGACCTATATTGGCATCCAAGTCCTTCATGAATCTACCCCCATAATGCTTACTAATGACTATAAGAGGAGAATTTATAGGAAGCACTAACCTTTGGCCAACCTGTTATACCCTTTTATCATGAAAGCAAAGATTCCAAGAAGTCTATAAATACCCCACCGAGGCAAAACATAGTAGCTCCTTATGGCACCATGTTACTGATTTAGTACACTCATATTAAAGCACCAACCCAAGAGAAAAACATCATGCACAATTTTGGAAATTCCCCAAGGCTAAGACAATGTGGAGATCGGTGGGTGGTTGACATTGCCAAAGATGTGAACATCATTAAATTTATTTGGGAAGCATCTCTCTTGTGCAATGTCAAATCTTGATCTCATATTTTAACGTGATCAAAAAATACTTGTGCAGCTTGTTATTTGGAAAGAAATAAAGTATGCCATTGACAACTCACTCAAAGCACACAACGAAGTAATATTAACAGCTTCAACATGACAGCCAATTGCGTAAACATTCATGACTGGCCAAGGAGAAGGCTACTAGAGCACCTAAGAATGTTGGCATGCCATTCTGACAACAAACTCAAAGCACATAATAGAGCAAAGAAACCATGCCCTTGACAAAAAATTCAAAGCACATGGTAAAGTTTATAATATTACTTCCAAATGTGTATAAATTCATGATTGGCCGGGGAGTTTACTAAAGCACCTAAGAATTTGACAGACCAATCCGACAATGCACCTTGTATCACCCTCAAGATGCCTCTAGAAAGCAGTGGTAGCAACTGCATATGGCATTGAAGGGGTTAAAGGATAAAGTGGTGAGATTCAGTACAAATTTGGGCTCATTTCTACCAAAAGCATCAAAACTCCCCCAGACAAGGAAAGAATATTGTAGTTTGTTCCCATGCAAGAAAATTAAAACAAGCTATTAACGGTTGGGGCTAGGACCAGCAACCGAAGACAAACATACTTGATCTCACATTGGAAAAAAAGGATGACTTAGATCCTTCTCCTGCTGGTCAAACAGGCCTCTAAAATTTATCTTGCGTTAGGTATTTCTATATGATAACAAGATATTGTGTATTTCTCAAACTTGAGTTTTGTCATGGCATGGGCAACAATTTCATTAGAATAATGTGATAGGTTATGCCACCAAACAAAGATTTCCAACCCATAAGTAGCTAATTTGAGTTACATGGCACTAGAATCAGCTATAAAAGCAAATTTCATTGAACATAATTAATGATGGCAAACTTGTTAACCTGAATCAAAGGAGTTCCTATTTATAAAATTAAACATAAATCTCGGGTGTGTGTAGGAATTTCCTACCTAAAACTCGCGTTTTGATGCATGTACAAGACAAAAGATTGTTGTGGACAATTATACAACTTTATAACGGACGTTTACATGTATATTGTTTTTTAATCCACAACATTGTAGGCAATAACTATATGGAGCAATTCATAAAACCAGCAAAATAAAGGAAAATAGATGCTTTGAGATGAAACAAGCTAATATAAAAATCAAGTTTCCCACAAATTTATAGAGAAAAAGATGTTCACACATAGATAGAATCTTATTCCATTATGCAATACAGGCCGACCATCAGATAGACGAGCAAAACAAAAGCCACTACAAGGAAAATGATAGCTTTATAGAAATTTAAAAAGAATGAATACAAGGACCTTCATATGCAAGCATACCTTTTTCTTTGGAGGTTTTATCCCAAAGGCTTCTCCCAACGCCAAACACTCACTACTTTCCTGTATTAAAGAACATAGCAGTGGCACCCCACAAGAAATAATATCACTCATAAGAAATAGACAAAATGATTAAGCAAATAAACTAATAACATACTCTATGGGAAGGACAATAACATACAGGGTGATACTTCAACAAATTGTTGATAATGGTTAGGCGGATTCGTTCCAGCACTTCAGGATTCTCAACTTTACGACCATTATCCCTGTCACATAAAAACATAAATGATTGGAAACTAGACATTCCAATTCTAGGGCATAGTTAAGAGATAGAACGTACTTTGTTACAAAAGATGCATGTTATCTAGCAATGCAATTAGCTCATGATGCTAACCATAAACACTTTGATCAAACTAATTGTTTCTAGATAAAGATGAAGATAAGGATAAATATATTAATGTGCAACAAATGACCACAAAGGTAGGTCAAAGGGACTGCAGATTACAAAAGTGTGTCAGGAACAAGCGGGAAACCGAAAAGGATATCCAAAAACGAGAAGAACATTGCTGAAAGAAAGAGTACAAAAAAAGGACAAAGAGCAATAACGCTCGGAACCAAGAAAGAAGCAAAAGAAATGAGCAACCCACGAAAATCCTTGAACATCAGGAAAGCAAGAATGACCCTCAAAAGGAAGAACCAGGAGGGGTTCCATCAAGAGTTCGATCCAACCCTCCTCGCATCCAAGGCCGACAAGAAGAAGCTCCGAATAGAAGTATGGCCCAAAGAAAATAAACAAATATCTCTTGGGAAAAATCATTATTGATAAGGACAATAAACCTTTATTAGTTATTGCAAATAAGAAAAACCATAATCATCTAATGGTATCTAACAATTTTAACTAGATAAAATAAAATTAACCTAAGGGGATGCTTCAATGTCATCACCCTTGTCCCAGGGTCCTACCCTGACTACCTCTCCACAACATTTTTCCTTCCAACGCAGGCAAGTCAGGTACTAGCACTATTTAACTCCCACTTGACAGCCTAGAGTTCATAAAGGATGAATTATCGTCTTTAAAGTGGGGGATAGATGTAGAAGAGAAATCTGATCATTGTACTCAACTAAATGTGAATAAAAGAACAAAGCTATGAAGTAAGAGTAATAAACGAGTCATGGGTTATAGGGAGATGTACAAGAATAAGTCAAATAATTATTCATTTTGTGGGTGGTTCCACATGCTAATGTTTGTCATTGGCAGAAATTTTCAGCAGAAAGATAAACACATAGAAGATCACCGCAAAAGCTCCAGTATTGTTGCAGCAGTAGAATACATCTTTGGATTCACAAAACATAGAATTATACCTTCCCAGGCCACCTGGTATGGTACAGCACTTCGCAGAAACACAAAGAGCACTACACGAAGAAGGGGCATGTCCTATAAGACATGTCTATTCATTAGGTAGAGGTATCGAGTTAGTATTTATACTTCACTATTGTAAATGATGTAATATAAGAGGAATAAGGTGGAATATAGGTAAAGATAGAGATATTAAGATATAGAAAGATGGAGTAATAGTGAGATACGTGATAAAGAGATATTGTAAGTCAGAAAGCGGGGGTATAGACTACAAAGTATTGTGGGATGTAACGAATATTTATATATCAATAAAAAGAAGAAAGGAGAGGACATAATACGTGTTTTGTATATGTGTATGTTTGAAAATTCTCAACTGCATAACTAAAGAATAGGATCAATACTAACATTTGTGTAACATTAACTCTAACCAAGGTCTTAAAGAACCCATAAAACTATTTGTACCAAGTAAAAGATTTTATGTTAACACTTGGTGTCACCGCACAGACCTTGGCAAACTGATGTCTAGAGGAAAGTATCCACTTCTACTTTGGAAGCCTGCGATGACCAAGATACAAGCATGTTCGGACAGATCTCTCAAAAACAAAGAAGCAAAGAAGAAAAGAGAATTGGTAAATCATTACGAACAATCAAAACGAATTTCTTTAGATCCCATGATAAAATTTTGGGTCACATTCGCCGAATTGTTTTGACCTTGGATTCTAAGACACACCAAACACTTTGAGAGCTGTAAACTTTGGATTAACAAAACTATAAAGTGGAATGTAGCAAATTAGAAGCACCTGGGAGATACACGAACCTTGGACCAAAGCAATTGACTATAGGCATGATGCTACCCTTGATTCATTCTTGATTATATGGTTGCTTCAAGGGTAGGCAAGCTTTGATGCCATCAAGATCAGATTCTTGAACAAACCATGGAAGAGATTTCTAAGAAGAGTGTCAATCCTCATTCACACGTTGTTTGTGGACAAGGGACTAACCAGGAGAGGTAAGCAATTCCTTTAGGGGCCCAAGCACCTAAGGCATGGCATGCTAAAAAAGAGGAGGGATCCTGAAAAGATGCAACTTATGAGAAAATTTAGTCTAAAAGGTTGACAGGAATTAAATAAGATGGAGGGGCAAGAAAATAAAACTGAAAAGCTTTAAGAAATTAGTTTAAGAAGATTAGGAGAGAAGAGGTAAGAAGGCAAAAATAGAAGTTAAGAAAAATATGACAACAGAAGACTACAGAAAATAGATGAAAGAAGAGAGGGCTAAGCTAGAAGCCAAGAAAGAAATACAAGGAAAAGAACGAGAAGAAATAATGTTGCAGAAAAATAAGACAATGGAAGAACATAATGACGCCTCCACTAATGCATATCTTCTCATTGAGGATTTCAAAAAAAAAATCTAACCAAAACAAATCAGTTTGCACTAGTACCGCTGGAAGGTACTAAAGAGATGAGAGAAAGAGGTAGAATAGAAGAGATCCTTCATTTCACACAGCGGAAGGTGATAAATGATACACAAAAGGGGATACATGATTTAACCACACTAAAGGGAACTCTAGAATTGTTCAAAGCCCTAGGAGTCAAAGCCCAATTGGCATAAACAAGTACCACCCATAGTGGGTGAGGCATAGAAGCAAGAGGAGATATGGACAACAAAACCCATTTAGAGACTGGTGTAGAAGATAATGTAGTAAGGAACATCGAAGCAGTAGTAGAAGAAAATTTAGGAGTTGAAAATGTACTTACAATAGAAGAATGAAAGGTATGAATGGAAAAAAAGAAGAGACACGAGGAGGAGAAATAGCCGTAGAAGTAACCGCCGAAGGTTAGTAATGCGGTAACAAGTCAAGATAGAATAGGAATAGAGGCTAGTGTGGAGGATAACCTTGAGGAACTAGAAGAGAGAGATAATGAACAAGTTATTCTTGGAGGAGAAGGATTAATTAATGAATTTAATATAGAATAAGAAAATGTATAGATAGGAGATAATGAAGAAGAGATATGAAACGACACCCCGCTTCGATACCCCAACTAGAAGAGACCCCTAATGAGATGAACTCCTTGAACCAACCACCACACCCAGTGCCGTATCACATCAAGAGAGAACATCCATTCCATACACAAGAAGAGATACATATAAGATAAGTATTGGATAGCTTTAGTACATTCAGCGAGGTCATTAAGAAGAGAAAGAGTGTTTGTAGAGAATCAAGTAGAGGTCTTCGGTAGAAAGGAAAAAGGGAAGAAACAAACCCTTACTAAAGCAACAAAAAGATTCTAGACAAACAAGTTAGAGCACTAGCTCTAGCAGAAGAAGTTCAAGCAGTTTGAATGGCAGTAGATCAAGCAACAAAACAACTACTTCTAGAATGGCACAAAACAGGATGAAGTTGCCACTATTTGGCAAAAGAAACTAAAGATGCGGAGGAGCATTTGTTTGTTTTGGATTCCTATTGATGAAGCCACAATATCACAAATGAGCAGATAATGCTATTTGAATTTGTAGGCACTTAAGAGATGATGTGTTAAAATGGTACCAACTGAGAGTGTCAACAAAAAGAGAGAATTGTTGCAAAAAGAAAAGGAGAGTGTTAAGGAGTATAACCCAATATTTAAAGTAGTAGGGTGTATAACATTGGTACAATATATGTAATCAATCCTAGGTGTCATAGGCTTTTGTCTTTGGCGTAGATGAATAATCATCTGTAGGAATAAAAAGAGTCACCTTAGAAGGTGAAATGAACAGCCATTCATTGGCTTTATATATTGTAATATTTATTCTTTTCAAATTGAATCGTGAATACAATTTTGCATTGCACCGAACATTGTTCATTGTCATTTCATTAATACCTAGCCTGACATTGGTATCAGAGCACAAGCTTCCTCATTGATTAATCTTGTTCTCCCTTCTTTCTTCTGCCATTCTAAGCCAATCGATTTGCTTCTAAAATCAATCTTTCATTGCCCTGACCTGCATAGTGGCTGTTCAAGGACGTGGTTGACAATTTTTGGCAGATTTAAAGACATTTTGTGGCTGCATGGAGCTCTCATAGGGTGTTTTACTAACTTGCATCTAAATTTTGTCAGTTTTTAGAAAGTCGTTGCTGCTGTTTTCAAGGGATTTTGCTGTTAAAATCAAATTCAGACCTGCGTGGAAGCTATGACATGCTGTTCATTGTCTGATTAAAGGTGTTTTCTGTCTCTTGGAAGGCATTTCAGTGTTTACAGCACACTTTCAGCTGTTCTTTGATTCCTCTGGACTGCGCATCTGTCAATTCTAGCTGTGTATAGAGACTACAGATTGTCGCTGCTATTCTCAAGGTACTACATGGTATTTCTTTGGCCATATCAGCTGTTCCATCGCATTATGCTTGAAATCAGCTGTTTTTGTCAGTGTGGTGCATTTCTGGTGTCAAGATGGGATCTTTCAATTGTTTTGACTGTTTAAAACTAGCGTGGCTGTCCTTTGGCTTATAATATGTTGATAAAGTTGAGCTGAGATTAAAAGGCATCCTAGTACTACGTGGCATCACCTAAATCTGTTCTGGCAGCATATAAATCAATTTCTTGTTTTTGTAAACCTTCAAAAGTGTGTGGAGTTTATTTAATCTCTTCAACAAATTTTTCATCCATCCACTTGGCGTCGTACAAAGAGTAAGTAAAAATTCATTTTTTTATGCTTTTTCATTGCAATTAAAAGCATAAATATCATTGGAGAAAAATTTATAACTGTTAAAAAGCCAATTTTTGAATGGAGAATATTCCCACAAGGGAATAAATAGTTATTTTTTTCTTTTTCTTGACTTACCAAAATCAAATCAAGTCAAAATTGCAAATCAAAATCAATTTTCATTTTCTGAATTTAAAAAAAAATTGAAAGCAACTCAAATTGGGCAAATGAAGCAATATTCGCAACGTTTGGTATCAACAATGTCTCGGGTTGCATTTATGGGTCAAGCCGTCGCGATCAAACTACTAAACTTATAGCCTAACATAGCTACAACAATGGCATTTGTGGCTTCGACCCTATAAATTGCCGAGAAGAAATAAAGAAAAGACTCATTTTCCCTTCCCTCCGTTACCCATTTGCAACTATCACTAGACATAAATACCGACAATGATCAAGAGCAATCTAAGTATATAGGATCATCACGCCCATGTACAAGGACTTGTCGTTAAGCGGGTGTCATAGATAGAGCTAATATTTTTCATGTACTACCTAGATACCACGTACCATTCTGTTCTCACATGCTTTATCATTTATTTCATGTACAACCAAGCATATAAAAAGGATGAGCTTCTTCCACGTACTGATGGGTATATAGAAAGGGCAAGCATATATAGAGGTTTGGTATATCGGTTTGGTGGTATATTGAGAAAGGAACTTTTTTGGAGTGATGAGGAACCTTTTTGTCTCCCTTCACTTTGAAAACATGCATTCTATAAAAAAAATTGTTGGCACAACCCTAACTGACAAAGAAACATGATTAGAATGGTCCAATCAAGTGGAGAACACACTAATATTTAATGACTTGTGATTCAACATTTGTGACGACAATGATCAACCCGCCAAACCAAAGGTTGCAAAGAAGATTCCATCATGGAAACAGAAATCTAAAGCATGGGCCTTGATGAGGGTCTCAAATGATGTAGTGGTGTTTCATCATATTCAAGGGTGCAACACTCCATGGGAAGCTTTTCACAAATTGAAGGTATTGTATGATTCACACTTAGAATTGAAGTTCATGTAGCTACAGTTGAAATTGTTCAATCTAGAGTTGAAAAAAGAGGATGTCATGAGTTTGGATTATAAAAAATGTACAATTAAGTATGATACTGATGTCGCTAACATAAAAATTGATGTCCATATGACTACCTTCATAAAGGCTCTTCTTCCTACCTACTCAACCTATCTAGAGTCATTGCAAGCAAGCAATTTGTTCAAGACTCACATTCGATCAATTGGTTGAGAAAATGTTGCACCCTTAACTTATAGTGCATATAGGGATATATGTCACTGACTTGTGGCTCACATACCTTTCATAGTATCTTATTGCATTTTTCTATGTTCTTAGTATGGTCAGCCTATGGAATAATCATAGCTAAGTAGAGTATATATAGGAGGTAGTGGTTAGTCTCTTATCATCATATTACGAATTTCGCTCTTATTCTACTCTTTTATAAATTATTGTTGTGGATCTGATTATTCTGCTCTTAATTCTGCAATATATTATTTCATTAATTTGAAACACCAAAATATTTTCATTACAAGTGGTATCAGAGCTTCGATTTGAACAAGTTTCTGGGACGTTAATTTTCAGATCTAGTGTTGTGGCAATCAAGAAAGCTAAAGGATCAAAAAACATAACTTGTGATCTAGGTAGAATATAATGTTTTCACCACTACAATATTGTTCGAAGTCTTTTTTTGAAAAAGAAAATCTAATTTTTTTTTCGCACCCTTTTGCAAACTAGCAGTCATTGGATTTATCTCGACAAGACAATTGCAAGGGTATAATCTACTAGTACACTTTTTTAGCCCTGAAACCGCCCATCCTAGGGTTTGTGCATGGCTAGTCCTAACATTCATGGACATGGGAAAGGTCAAGACACTCCAAAAACTCCTCAGAAGGATGACATGGAGTCCAGAACTTCAAATCTATCAGTTTCTAAGGCAATTCAACAAATTCAGTCAAATATACAAAGCATGGTGAGGAAGGATAATCTCAATGCAGTAAAAGGGGAAATCGATTATATGAAGAATCAATGGTCAACTCTGAGTGCCCAGTTGACCAATATTAAAGCTCAACCTTCGAAAAATAATGCTCCACTGCACCAATCGGGATCTCCCAATCCGAACAATCATGACTCCAATACGGGTTTGAAGCACATGTTGCCATAAGTGGAAATGTGCAAGTTTAATGGTAAGGATCCACTAACTTGGATCAATCAAATAGAAAATTCATTTGATCTACATCAGAGCTCATGTGCGCAAAGAGTGATCACAACATTTTTGTATTTGGAACCTGAGTAGTTGTTTTCGTATAGGTGGTTGTGTGCTCAAAATAAAAAGAAGGGTGCTCATGTTAGCAAGTCAGTGTTTATTGAAGAGTTACAGATGCATTACCACAACGTCTCAGGAAACTACTTTAGTCAGTTAGCAAAGTTGCGACTAACAATTATTGTTAAAGATTATATTCAGCAATTCCAAAATTTATCCTTATGCGTGGATGGCATCAATGAGAACAACATGACTAACTTGTTCTTAGAGGAGCTCAAGGATAGCATCCATCTAGAGGTTTGCATTGTTAATCCAACATCCATTTCTAGATTCATACCATTCGCATGCCAGGCAGAGGAAAAAGATTTGGTCAAAAGAAGGGTTTTTATTCATGGCCGCAAACACAATTTCACAACACCATCATTTCTGCAACCGACAAGATTGACCCCTCAAAAAACTAAAGAAGTGTACCAAAGGGTTATGTTTTGGATGTAACAGCAAGTGGAGCAAAGAACATAAATGTGCCGAAAAGAAGTTCTACATCGAAGGAGCCAATGAAGATGAAGAAGATGATGAGGCCTCATGTGAGGGTATGGAAGAGCCAAAAGAGGTATCTAAAGATTCTCACCCTACTATACCCTGTCGTGCCCTTTCAAGTATTAGTACCCCTCAAACTCTTAAGGTGGTAGGCTTCCTCAAGAAACAGAAAGTGACAGTGTTGATTGACTCAGGAATACACATAATTTCATCAACAGTAAGTCGGCTACTCATTTGAACTGTTTTGTTTACCCAGCTCCAAAATTTCAAGTCATGATTGCAAATGGTGCCATAGTCAACTGTTCTAGAAAATGTCATAGCATTAAGATTGCCATGGAGGACTACCTGCTTAATTCTCTTATGTTTGTTGTTCCCATGGGTGGGGCTGACATTGTTTTGGGAGTACAATGGCTCATGACTTTGGGCACAATAGAGATGAATTTCTAGGAATTGTTTATGTGCTTTCATTTTGAAGATAGGACATTTGAACTAATGGGATTATGGACAAAGCTCCCTAATTGGTTAGTTCACATTAGATGACAAAGATTCTAAAAAAATGCACTCAAGGATTTCTAGCACAATTGTTTTCCATAGAAATTAAGCTAACTAATGTATCTATACATCTCAATTTACAAATGATTCTTGATGACCACCCAACAATTTTTGGTGCAATGTCAAAACAACTACTACCAAGCACAAAACATGATCATGCCATGAGATTGATTCTAGATAGTGTACCACCAAACATTAGCCCATACAAGTATCCATATGCCCATAAAAATGATTGAAAATATGGTACAGAAGATGCTAGCGATAGGTATTATCCGACATAGCCAAAGTGAATATTCATTCCAGTGGACATGATGCAGAAGAAGGATGACACTTGGAGGATGTGCCCCAACTATAGCGAACTCAACATGTACAACATCAAAGATAAGTTCCTTATTCCAATAACTAATATTTTTTAGATTAATTACATGGTGTTGTTTATTTTACCAAACTAGATCTTCATTCTGGGTATCATCAAATTCAGATCAGAGATGAGGATATCTTTAAAACAACTTTCAGTACTCATGAAGGTCATTATGAGTTTCTAGTCATGTCTTTCGGTCTCACAAATGCACCATCTACTATTTAGAGTTCGATAAATATTGTTTTTAGGCCTTTTCTAAGGAAGTTTGGGTTCGTGTTTTTTATAACATCCTAATCTACAGCAAAACTTGAGAACATTTGAAGCATGTGAAACAGGGATTGTTAGTTTTGGAACATCAGCTTTATGCCAAACATTGCAAATGTGCTTTTGGAGTCCATGAGATGGAGTACTTAGGTCATATTGTTTCACATAAAGGAATCAAAGTTGACCCTAAGAAGATCAAAGCTATGGAGTGGCAAATGCCAAATATCCTCAAGAACCTTCGTGGATTTTTAGGGCTAATAGGTTACTATCGTGGATTCGTAAAAAATTATGGTAGCATAGTAGCTCCATTCACAACCTTGGTGAAGAAATATTCCTTCCATTGGACTAAACCAGCTACCAAGGCATTTGAGAAACTGAAAGAGGCTATGTGCACTACACTTTTGGCGACCCCTAATTTTTCCAAAACATTTATTGTTAAATGTGATTCATCAAGCTATAGCATGGGGCAATACTAATGTAAGAAGGAAGACCCATTGCATCTGAGAGTCATCAACTCAAAGGAAAAAACAAGCTCAAGTCAATCTATGAGAAAGAGATGATGGTTATTCTTCATGCAGTCAAGCAATGGAGAACTTATTTGATGGGTAGACACTTTCAAGGAAAGACTGATCATGATAGTCTAAAATACTTTTCGGAACAACAATTGTCATCAAAAGAACAACAAAAATGGGTGACTAAAATGTTGGGATGACTTTGAAATATTCTATAAGAAAGGACAAGAGAATGTGGTAGCAAATGCACTTTCTAGGAGGGATGAACCAATTGAAGCATTATTATGCGCAATGACGATTTGGCAAGTAGATTATTTAGAAAAAACAAGATCATAATTGGAGAATGACCAAGGTACATAGATCCTGATTTAGAATCTTCAGCATGGGTCGGGTGTTTCTGGAAAAAAATTCGTGGAAAGGGAACGCATTATGGTATAAAGATAGATTATATCTATGTAAGGATTTTGTCCTCAAACACGAGATTATTCAGGAGCTTCATGCATCTCCAATAAGGGGCACTCATGATTTTTGAAAACATATCATCGAATCAAATAAGATTTACTTTGGGAAGGGCTCAAGGGGGATATACAGAAATTTGTGGCAAAATGCATTGTTTGTCAATAGAACAAAGAAGAAACAATTAAAACACTAGGTCTTCTACAACCGTTATCCATCCCTGGCCAGAGGTGGGAGGAAGTTTCCATGGATTTCATTACAGGGTTGTCGAGGTATGAAGGTAAAAATCTCATCATAGTAATTGTAGATAGGCTCACAAAATATGCTCATTTTTGTTCCTTATCACAACTATTTGTAGCCAATACAATAGTTGTTTCTTTTCTACAGTTCAAATGTTGCATGGTACCCTCAAAATCATTGTAAGTGATCATGATCCTATCTTCACCAATAACTTTTGGACTGAGTTATTTGCATGTTTGGGTACTAAGTTGACTCATAGCTCATCATATCATCCTCAATCTGATGGTCAAACAGAAGTTACCAACAAATGCCTAGAAGGGTATCTCTGTTGTTTTGCATCAGATAAACAAGAACATTGGGTCCATTGGCTGCCACTAGCAGAATGGTAGTTCAACACTTACATCTTCTAAAATGTCTCCTTTTGTGGCACTTTATAGCTATCATCCCCCATCCATCACTTCATCTTTGAGGGTGCAACCCAAGGTTTAAGCTGTTGAAGAACATATTCAACATCAACAAGAGGTACTAGCTAATTTAATAGAGAATTTAGCAATGGCAGAAATTAGAATGAAGCAGCAAATTGATCGGCACCATAGTGAGAGGCATTTTGATATTGGTGATTAGATCTTTGTATGCTTGCATTCATATAAGATGTCTTTGAAGCAACATAAAAAGGATAACAAACTTTCTCCTAGGTATTATGGCCATTATCAGATACTGCATAAAATTAGTAGTGTGGCATACAAGTTGGAGCTACCCCAATCCACTTGCATACATATGTATTTCATGTATCTTGCCTTAAGGTCATTAGACAAAGAGTTTCTACCCAAACTAGATGAAGAAGACAAAGTCATTTTGGAACCTGAGGAGATCCTTGACACGTACAAAAAAACTATGAACAAGAGAGCTTAAAGAGCATTTGATCAAGTGGAAGAGTGTGAATAGTGAAGATGCAACATGGGAGGATGAAGCTTTCCTACAACATCCATAGTTGATTCAACGTTGAAAGTAACGCTATTTTGAAAGGGAGGGGCATGTTGTCCTTAACCTATAATGCATCTAGGGATATGTGTGAAAGACTTGTGACTCACTTTTCATATTATCTTATTGCATTTCTCTATGTTCTTAGTATGGTCGGCCTATAAAATAACCATGGCTAAGTAGAGTATATATAAGAGGTAGTGGTTAGTATTTTATCATCATATTGCAAATTTTGCTCTTATTGCATTGTTGTGGAGGTTTCCCCATTGAAACGATTCAGTCCTAATCATCAAATATTTTGCTCTTTTGTCAATTATTGTTATGGATCTGATTATTTTGTTTTAATTTTGTGATATATCATTCCATTAATGCGAAACATCTAAGTGATTTCATTACAAAAAATGGCCGAAAGGGAAAAAACCTTTAGAAGAAAAATAGAATCCATTACAGAAAGCATTTGTTATGCAAATCAAAAAGGCAATTTTTCCAAGAATACAGGAAATGAAAAGGGCAAAGGGAAGAACAAAGGGCAAGCGACGCAACAAATCAAGGAAAAACAATAAAAAAAAATTGAAACACAAACAACACTTGCATTGCAAATGCTACGATAGAAAACGGAGTCATGAAACCCATCAATGCAAAACACCATGAGAGACAATTGAAGCCTACAAAAAACAAAAAGCAAATAAGGAGAAGAAAAAAATAGAATTGAATTTAGCGCAATTCTCTTGTGACTGCGTGCTTTCCATCTCTGCTGAAGCACATAGTGCCTCAAAGAGTTCAACCTGTGATAATGCTTGGGTTTTAGACACTGGTGCCACTCACATGGCTTTCCAAAGGGATTTCTTTGAGGAGTTTCATGAAGAAAGTTGTGGACCAACACATTTGGCAAACAAAACAAGTCTCCGACCTCAAGGCAAGGTACAATCCAACTTGTAATATCCCCAAATTGGGGCAAACCCTAAAATCTGAATTTTATCACAAAATCCTAACCACAAATATGTTTTTTCTGATTTTTCCAGCAACCCTAGACATTCAAACCCTCGCCAAAGCTGCAATAGATTATCCCAAACCCTAACAGCAAATAAATGAATTTTTTGAAGAATTTTAGGGCCTCAAATCAATATATCAAATTAGTTTCCAAAGCGTCAATACATAGAATTTACAACCCCTTATGGAGGTCCTTTCAACCCAAAATTTTAATATTTTGTGAACAAATAATTATAGAAATTTAGCAATAAATACAACCAACCACTTAGGCTCAAAACTGAATTTTTCCAATGCATATGGCTGGAAATAAATCATTAAAATTACCAAAAAATACCAAGTTGTTGTCCAGCCCTCAAAAAAGCCAATTTAGGCCTTGGAGGTCACTTGCTAACCCTAGGAGGGTGGTCACTACACACCTCAAGGGTTGCACTGCTAACCCTAGCCCTTGATCCTCACTCGACAACCTTCCTTGTTGCTCGTCACCACCTCCAAAGGTTGTCTTCTCACTGTTACAATCAGAATTGCTGTCCAAAACACCTCTGTTAGTCCAATATGCTCAATGCAACTTCCTTACGAATCTTCCCTAGTTGAAAGTAAGGGTTTTCATCCTTACTTCAGACTTCCATCGAAGGGTTTCGTCCTCAATGGATAAGTTAAGCGTTTTTGTGCTTTAAGCTTATAAATTTAACTATCCAAAATAGCATGCCCCTCAAATGAATTATAATTATCTTGTTAGTTGGGTGTCCCACATGAAAAGAGAGTAAAAGCAAACCATAAGGTTGGCTATCTTTTTAGAATCACTTAAAAGCTTTTTGAGTCCTTTAAGTCAAAAAGGGCCCTCTTCAATGCAAAATTAGATTTACTTAAGTGAAAACTCACTTTTTACCTTTGAAGAGGGGAAAATAGTGTTTCTTATTTTGCCCTTCTTCCCTTAGCCTAGGGGAAATACCAAAAGACTAGGCTAAGGGTCACATCCATGTTTAGGCCAAAAAGGGGGACATCACAATCCTCCCTGCCTAAAATTGCTTGTCTTCAAGCAATAGCAACATCCATGGTGCTGTCCTAACAATTATCCCCATGCAAAGTCCTCTTGTGACCTCTTCCCATGGAAAGGAAGCCCTATTCTGAAGCTTCTTGCTGCTATACCTGTGAGAAGATGGCTGCCCCCATGTGCTGGAAGCATTATGACAGCCCAGTATTGTTACTTCTCTCTCATACCAAAGGCTACCCCAGCTGTACTCTTCATTGCTAAGCATGGAATAGCTGCTAGCATTCCCAAAAATGGCCTCCAAGCTCCAAATTCTGCACATCCCTTGGGCTGGAAGTTCCCTTATCATAGCTGCAACCCCTTCCTTTCCCCTTGTACTCATACGTTCTTTGCTTGGGAGAGAAATGCCCCAAACATAATTCTTCTTCTTGATGTTTTGGGGGCCATATTTACAATTTTCAGCCTTGCAATTGTCCACCAAAGCCAAGCTTTTCACCCCCAACTCGCCTTTTGAGAATTCCTTCATGTATCTAAACCTCAAGAGGATACATAATGAATCTACAATCCACCTTAGGTTGGCTGGAACTGCCACACTTAGCATAATAGGAAAATATATTATGACTGGCTCTTATGGCCCTCCTTCCTTGTATGTTTACTGTTGACAAATCTTCCACAAATCAGATTTTCTCTTGCCACTAGAAAAATTTCTACGGACTCAGGCAGGAAATTTGGGAAGACAAAAAAAGTTAAAGGGGGAAGAAAGACAAAGGAAGAAGGGATATCCTTCGGACTTTTTGTCCGAAGGAATTCCTTCAGAGAAAAAGTCCGAAGAAACTAAGAAGGACCACAAGACAAAAAGTCTGCAAAAGGCAGGCCAAAGATTAATTCAGAAAAAGGGGCATTTCCAATTTTTTCTGAAGGGCAGGGTACCCTCCGGAGAGATCACTTTCAAAAAGGCCGAAGGGCACCTACCCTTCGAGCAGGCACAGAGACTAAATTAAGGACTTTTGCAAAAAGCCCGAGTGCCCTCCAATTTTTTCGAAGGGCACAAGGGGAGAGCTAAATGCCCTTGCGGAGGGCACTTGGTTGGCAGAGAGGTCCATGACAATTTTTCCGAAGGGGCAGTTGTCCTTAAGGAATTCGAAAAAACCAAAGGGCACATTTGAATATTCCGAAGACAAAAGCCGACGGCAAAAGACAAGGAACGAAGACGAAGAGAACCTTCGGACTTTTTGTCTGAACAAATTCGGACAAAGGCGAGGAAAATAGACCCGACAGAAGAAATCCCGAAGCTTCGGAAAAGTTGCAAAAAATAAAAAAAAGACGAAGGCAAAAGAAGGAATGAATGAATTCGGACTTTTTGTCCAAAGGAATTCCTTCGGACAAAAAATCTGAAGGAATTCGGAGAAAAGACCGACCAAAAAAACCGAAAGAATTCCGAAGGCTTTAAAGACTAAGATAATTCTTGCGGACTTTTTGTCCGCGGGAAAGTGACGAGACATAAGTCCGAAGAAAAGACAAGAGGCAAAGACAATCAAAAGAAGTAACCGTTGGAACGAAAGGCCGCTCAAAATAAGCCCGATAAAATTAAACCGAGATAATTCTTGCGGACTTTTTCCGCGGGAATATGACTTAGCATTCAATACAAAAAGGCCGACAAAGCAAAAGACCGTGGGAAAAGGCCCGAACAAATAAGAGTGTAAAGGAAAAGTGGCAAAAGACGGAAGTCCGAAGGAAATTTCCAAGCAGAGAAATCCGAGGGAAATAAGAAAGCTTCCGGTGACGTCCCACAGGCCGTCAAATTTTGCCTGCGGGAAGTAACCGTTGGAACAGGGATAAAGCCAGAATTCCGCGAGAAAATATAAACCGGGTATAATTAGACTAACACCATCCGAATATACAGAATCCCGCTAGAAATAGATACGAACAAGAAGACCAGAAGAGAACGAAATACATGCAAACATTGGAGCTATTTTCGAATATCAGAGCTATTTTTCGAAGTCATGTTCATCTCCAGCTAGCTCATGCATCCGAAAGTCTAATCCAGCTTCAGCAGGAGTTTCGAATTCGAACAAGTTGATTATTCCTGGTTTAGTGTTGACTAACTAGCTAAACGCCACATCCACTAGAAGCTTTCCATGCGAAAGAGAATGATCTCTTCATCCAACTCGGCTTAAATAACGTTTAACTCAACTTTCAAACACTACAACTCGGCATCAAGTAGCTCACGTGGAGTTCTAAAATTGACATCTGCGTGGATCTTCATGCAAAAAAGAGGTGGGCGGCTCATGACAAAGATAACTTCGCTTCATCAAACGAAGAAGCTTCATGGAAGGACAAAAAGGAAAATATATTTTATTAAAAGGCCAAGTAAAGCTTGGAGTTAACAAAAGTGAATCTTTCTCTTCAAGTTTCTACACCAATCTTTGGCCTCTTGTAATTTTCTATATAAAGAATTTCAGCCTTGATTAAAATCATCCAATCTCTCTTGGTTAGACCAGACTCCGCCATTGGTGAGTTGTGTAACTTCTTCGATCAATAAGGACTGCACTTTCAGATTTCAAGCGTGGCATAATGTATATTTCTTCAGCAATTTGCATAAGTGGTAGATTTCTCTCCCTTCACAAATTATGTTTCGTACCTAGTTTCTATATTATCCTTGTGCAGGTCATGTTAAAGTGTTCTTTATTGTCTTTTGCTGAAACTGTAAGTGGATGTTAGGTAGCCGCGAAGTGTCTTTTATCAGACCTCTCTCCATCGTTTTCCCTCAGGTTTTAGTTATTAGATTGAACCTCTGCATGAAATACTTATGCATAAGTGATTAATTGAACTCTAAGGTCTTCCTTCTCCCTTGTTCGTTCAGTGTTCAAGGTTCCAAATTGAGTGGATCAAAAAAATTTGGTGTATCACCCCCTTTAGGTAGGATTTCCCCTTTAAATTTTCTCTCCCTTTTCCACGGTAGTCAGCAGCGTAGAGTAGGAATCTTCATTGATACATCATACAGGAACCAGCCTTCTCTGGAGGTTCTTCTCACTATTGAGGCACCCACTCTCATGAGAAGATCCCATTGTTTCAGCCGGATAGAGGACTGGCAGTTTCGCGCACGTCCTCGAATCAGGGTGCAACTCCAGGTTGACAACATTTACCTTGGAGTGTGTGCTCCTTTGGAAGGTACCCCAATGTGATCCTACACATAGAACAAACATGTTAGTGGAAACAAGAGCGTCTCCGATCACTTCATCATCCCTTATAAGGATGATATTAAATCCTCTTCTATGCCTTGCATTTTCCTTATAATTTCTCACATGGATTCCCAAGGGTTCGTTTGTGTTATCCCGAAAATGGCTACTAATGTACCTTTAGAAAAAGTGATGCTCCATGTGCTGGAATGGTTATGGCAACAGTGTATTGCTATCCCTCTTCCCAACAAAGCGTTGTCCTTGTTGTACTCAATAACACCAAGCATGGGATCGCTGGCACCAAGCTCAGAATTTTGAACATTCCTTGGGCTGGAAGCTCTCCCAACATCTCTAAAATCCACTCCTTTATCATTAACAAATAACCATTCAATTTTGTGAGAGAAATGACATGTACAGTCAGGTATCCTATAATTAGTGGGCTGTGATCATGTATAACAGCCTTGTCATCAGCCTTAATTGTGAGAATATTTAACAATAACTTACCTTTTTGAAGTTTCCTTTTGCAACCAACCTTCAAAATAAATTTGGTGACCTTCAAGATCCTACCAAAGGAGCTGGAACTGTTATGGGCAGCATGGTAGAAAGTTGTACAATTGCTGCCCTTTATGGTTCCCTTGGTCATTCTCAACCAAACATGCACCTTGGAGAGGTGCCATCCTCCTTCCTTGACGGGATCCAAACACCCATTATGGCTTCCAATGAGCCTTATAGCTCTCTCTTCCAGCCCATAATATGGTTCATTAATTTTTCAGAAACCAACAATCTTGAACCAAAGTAAAACCTTGTCCTTTTTGCAAACCACTAGAGTGCCTACTTCTTGAATGCCCTTGTGAACACCTTCCCAAAGAAGGCAGCCTTGTTGTGAAGCCCGATGAAGTGCCACTCTAGCCCATAGTTCGCTTCCAAGCTGCCTTTTCCCCTCATACCTCCAAAGTGGCATATGAGTGCAAAACAATTGTAGAATTTCTCCCTCAAAGGTATTGTTGACCAATTTTTCGCTCACAGGCCAAAATTGTTCGCCTTCTTATTCAAAGGCAGTTGTTCCAAGGTGCACAAGTTCAAGCCAGTGGTTCTTCGTCTGGTTCAGTGCTTTATTTAGCCTCTTGGTTCTTGGGCACTTGTTTCATCTTCAAAGTTCAAGCGCCCTAGTGGAGGGCAGGCACTTCATATATTTTAAAGGGAACGGGTGGTTCTCTTTTTTGTTCTTTTTCCATTTTATTCAGACTTGTTCAAGTTTTGTTCAAGCTTTTAAAAAACCTCGAATTCCTTCTGACTTTTGCCCGAAGGAATTCGGGCTACTTCTACAAAGACTAAGGCGGAGTGCGTGGACAAATTTCCGCGGACTTTTTGTCTGCGAGAAAATGCCCGCGGACAAAGTCCGTGGAATTTCAAAGCAAGGCCACAGTCAAGCGGACCCGGGCTTTTTCACCCGGGGAAATTGTCCGCGGACAATTTGTCCGCGGGAGCCCGGGAAAAAGTCCAAAGGGCCAAATAAAGACCCACCCAAGGACCCGAAGGGCAAGTGCCCTTGCAGGGGACTTCCGGCAAAGTGGCAAAGGACTTTTCCAAGGGGCCGTTCAAAGGATCAAAGGGACCCGACAGTTAAAATCCAAAGGACCCGCCGAGGAAAATAACAAAGGAAGATGCCCGCAAAGAACCGACAAAGGATCCGATAGTGATGCCACGTGGACCCGATGACGTCCCGATGGCCATCAAATTTAGCATAACAGTTTGGCCGTTAAATTTCAAACAATGACGCTCAAAAAGCCGTCAATTTCAAGAAGATGGAATGTCCGTTGGTTTTCAAAGCATGACGGCCGAGGCGTCAAATTTGGCGAAATAAGAATAGCCGTTCCTTTTCAAAGCACAAGAACGCTGGCCAAGGAGCCAGAATGTAGCGACCAGCCAGTATGTCCGCCCAAGGAGCCAAGCGGCCGGAAAAGACAAATTCCAAGTGACAAGCAGAGATGACAAGGCAGGGAGCAGTCAAGCAGTCCAAGTGGCATAAACAAAGCAATTTATTGCCTGATGGCGTGAACAACAAATGGACAAAACGACAAGGAATGAGTGGGCAGTTTGTCCAATTGGCACTAATTGAAGAAGCGACTTCGGCAGGTGAGATTGTACCAGCAAGTAATCATTTGGGACCCGAGCAGCTGACAATGCAACAACCGATTTCTCCATTTGCATTTATTGAAAGGCAAACCGTGTAAGTTACCTAAGCAAGAAATGCAGGTCTCGAGCAGGCAAAATGAACAGCTCATTAATATTTTGAGCGACTTGTTTTCTTTCCAAGAGGGACACGTATGCCACTTGTAAAAGCAGGAGCGCCAAATGGGCCTCTTCGCTTCTCATATATATTTGGAACTTGTTCATTTGTAAGGATCTTTTCACAATTTTACAAAAGCGTAGCTCTGTTGAAATTTCCACCTGAATCTAAAAACACGGTTTTACCTCTTCTTGTATAGATATCCTGTGTATGTCCTGAGTGTTAATCTGTGTTTAGTCATTGTCTTTGATGTTGTCACAGGTTCAACATCAACACACCAGCTATCTACAAGGCGCCATCTGCAGCTGATAGGAGAAGAGTTCTACTTTGGAGTGCAGAACAGAGGGGATCATCTACAGAGTGTTTCTCACAACACCTTTAGTGAACCTCCTGTTTTGTATCTTTCATTTTTACCTCCCTGTCAGGTTCCCAGATTGTTTCTTCTGCCAAGGATGAAGCGTATAAGTGTGTTGCCTGATTTTGAGAGTGGATGTGAGAAGGTCATCTTGTTTTGGTGTATCACCTCCTTAGAGTAGTTCGTTTTCCTATATTTTCTTCTCCCTTTTCATCCCCCCAGTTTATATAGCTGTACATATATCTATATATGCCTGTATTTTGCACTTGCTGAAACAAACTTGATACATCAAAGGGAGCTAGCCCTTAACTAGAGACTCTCCTCTCCTGCTTCACCGTCCCACAGGTGAGAGAGAAGTTTCTATGTTGCGAGGAGAAGGCAGGGCCCTGTTTTCCTACCACTGGGTGCAAATCTCCAGCATCAACAGGTATACTTATTCAAAAAGGAGTACACATTCATACGTAAATATTGCTGCCCTAACATGGACTTTATAAAGCCTAGGACACTTACCATGCTTAGAGAGAGAGAAGTTTCCGTTCTTGAATGTAGCTGCCTCATCACACCATTTCCAAAATTTCTTGCATTAGAAACAGGTTGAACTTCCACACTTTGAAGGGGTTGTTCCCATTCAAAAAATTCAAACTTCTTGTCATAGGAAATGGGCTTAGTTTTTGCAATTTGAAAGGGTTGTCTTAAACAATAAATTCCAGAATTTATTATGCTTACCGAACTGGGTGTGGGATGGATCCCCACATGTTGAGGATGTTGTCCCAACTCGGAATCTGCAACCTTATTTGCCTTGTTGCCCATGCAATCGGTCTCTCATGGAAGGTCCCTTCCATCATCCTTGAGGTCACCTCCAGGGGTGCCATATTGCTCAAACCATGCAAAATCCCCTCTTTCCCATCCACCTTAAACTTGAGCTCCATGGTTTAGTAGTTTTGGGTGTACTCCCCAAGTGAATGCAGCCATTGGGATCCTAGCACCCTCTTTAAAATTTGTACATGTTTTCCTTATACTTATTCAAAATCGATTATGTTTTTTCTCTTATCCCAATGAAAGGAACAATTGCAAATACATTGAAATCAAAATTCTTACCCTTTGTAGATCTCAGAATATTACCGGGATCCCACACCTTTTGGCAACAATAATTATAAACTTGAATCAAGGGGTCCACCTGCCCCTTATTGTAAACTGTATGCCTTATTTTATCATCCCTTTTAGCATGATTCCTATGAGGACAACAATTCCGAAATGGCAGTGTGAAACAATAAATCTGATATGTTACCAATCTTTTCATACCTTGGGCTGCAATCAAGGAGTTTAACTCCTTTGGCTGATGTGAAGTTTTAGATAGATTTGTACTCATATTATTAATCTTGTCAAGTGCCTTCCCATGGATCTTATGAAAATCAGTCTCATATGCTGCTTGAATTGATGCATACCTTTGTAGCATGGATTCATTCCCTGATGCACTGATGAGAGTGTGTTGAATAGGGACATCTTCCTCACTTGTGCATTCAACAAGTGATGTGTTTTCCTTCTTGACGTCCTCTTTATTTTGCTTGTGCATGCAATCATTATAAGTCAATAAAATATCATTTTCTTCCCCTAACTTCATACCTTCTATGGATTGTTCCTTCTCAATTTCTTGCAAATCTAATTGTTCTTCTTTCTTTGGCTCATGCTCCATGATTTCTTCCTCTTGGGTTGGGATATTTCCCACTTTCCCTTGGCATGGTGGATGCCTCTATGAACTGTTCACTAACCCCTTTCATATCTGAATTCTCTTGTTTTCTTATTCCTTTATTGGAATCCTCATGAGAGTTTGACCCTCCATCTTTCCCCTTCAAAATTCCCTGTAGCTCAATCTTTTCTTCCTTTTGCTCTATTCTAAGGTTTGAAATTCAGACCTTGTTTTTTCCATTTTCTTTTCTGAAGGTCTAGGGCTCAACCCTACAAACTTAATCTATGCTTTGGGACCCATTGCCCTTATTTTCCTCTAAGATTCTTGCATATCTTGCATTATCTCTTCCATGGCTTCCACTGTTGCCATCATTTTTTTGTCACTACCCTGCATGAAAAAGAGTCTACAAACAATTCGCTATCCACAGCTGGCCAGAAAATGGCTCTGATACCACTGTAATATCCCCAAAATTGGGGCAAACCCTGAAATCTGAATTTTATCACAAAATCCTAACCACAAATAATATGTTTTTTCTGATTTTTGCAGCAACCCTAGATATTCAAACCCTCACCAAAGCTACAATAAATTATCCCAAACCCTAACAACAAATTAATGAATTTTCCGAATAATTTTAAGGCATCAAATCAACATATCAAATTAGTTTCCCTTGCATCAATACACAGAGAATTTACAGCACCTTATGGAGGTCATTTCAACCCCAAATTCTCAATATTTTGTGAACAAATAATTGTAGAAATTTAGCAATAAATACGGCCAACCACTTAGGCTCAAAACTGAATTTTTTTAATGCATATGGCTGGAAATAATTCATAAACTTACCAAAAATTACCAGGCTGCTGTCCAGCCCTCAAAAAGACCAATTTAGGCCTTGGAAGTCACTCACCCACCCTAGAAGGGTGGTCGCTAGACACCCCAAGGGTTGCGTTGCAAACCCTAGCCCTTGATCCTCAATCACCAACCTTCCTTGCTGATCGCCACCACCTCCAAAGGCTGTCTTCTCACTGCTGCAATCAGAATTGGTGTTTAAAACACCTTTGTTAGTCCAATATGCTCAATGCAACTTCCTTATGAAGCTGCCATATCTGAAAGTAAGGGTTTTCGTTCTTATTTCAGACTTCCATTGAAGGGTTTCGTCATCAATGGATAAGCTAAGCATTTTTCTGCTTTAAGCTTACAAATTTAATTATCCAAATTAGCATGCCCCTCAAATGAATTACAATCCCTTATAAATAATCATCGTGTTAGTTGGGCGCCCCACATGAAGGAAGAGTAAAGGTGAACCATAAGGTCGACTATCTTTTTAGAATCACTTAAAGGATTTTTGGGTCTGAAATATTCCGAACCAATTTTTTTTTATTTTTTTAGATATTGGATTTCAACATCACAAGTAAATACCGTTAAGTTTAGAAGATAATTCCAAAAGTACTGAAATAACTCTGCCACTTAAAATGCTAGAAATGGAACTCAACGTCCAGTATGTGCTACCCAGTGCAAGGCGGAGTAGGGGCGACCATAAGACGGAGTAAATTACAAACAAAGGAACTCTACGTCCAGTATGTGCTACCCAATCCAAGGCGGAATAGGGGCGACCATAAGACGGAGTAAATTACTAACAAAGGAACTCTACGTCAAGTATGTGCTACCCAATCCAAGGAGGAGTAAGGGGCTACCATATGACGGAGTGAAATTAATAACAATGCTTTAATTGTTAAATACTGAAGAATGAAACTACTCCACACCCAGCATGTGCTTGCTAACCCTTGAAGGGAAAGTAGCTACCATAGGGCGGAGCTCTACGCCCAGAATGTGCTTGCTAACCCCAATAGGGAAAGTAGCTACCATAAGGCGGAGCTATAAACTAATACAATAACTTAATAGAAACTGAACTTTTGAAATCAGCTTTGACAAATAAAGAATGGCTGCCAGTACTACTGTCAGCTTACAAAATAAAAAAAATTTGCTCTCAGAAAGAAGAAAAACCAGCCACCTATTAAATTCTTCAGATGTTCATAACTCACACAAAACTTGTTCTATCTTCCTGATTTCTGTTGCAAAGTCTCTTCCTAAATATGGTGCCCAAGTTAGCATCAAAATTCTGATCAAATCTGCATCCAAAACGTGTTACACAAATTCCAATGCAAACCCCAAAGGGTGTCCCAGCTGAAAAGGGCGATTTGCTCTAGAAATTCATTGCAAACTCTAAAAATTCTATAAATTAGAGCAAAGGGGCGCCTAAGCCTAGCCAAGACCATAAAATGATACCCAGAACTTTTTTCTTTGTTTTTTCTGATTTATGAGTAAAACCCTAGTTCTGTCTTATACAGAATACAATAACTGAAACACTAATAATTCCGAATAAACTAATCAATGAAATAACTGAAATCATTACATAAGTAAATATAAATATCAATGACTAAATCACCACTAGATGCTGTCTTGCAAGCATGAAGCGATGCCCTAGCTAGGAGGCCTTCATTCCCCGAAGCAGTTCCAAAGCCAAAGCGGCAGCATAACAATGTAATAAACCAAGATGATAAAATGAGAACCCAATGCTTTCTTTTATAGGCTTCAGTTGGCCTCCCTTGAAGCCTTATCTCCAAAAGTGGCGCCCCTTTCCATGCAATGATGGCGCCCCCCCTTCAAGTCCCCCTTTTAAAATAACATTAAGTTATTTCGACTAGGCCAAGGTCAACGTTAAAATATAATGTTATTTTTTTAAGTGAAATTAACTTATTTCACCGAGACCGCATTCTGAAGCCCAAAACTGAATGAGTCAACTGAAAGGGAAAGTTAACTCCTTGAGACAACCCTGCTAGCTGCCAAAAATAGAATTTACTAAAAATAGTAAATTCTTGAAAATGCTCAGAAAGCCGAAACAAACATACCTCCGCGAAGCTCTTGAAAAACCTAGAAAGAATTCGCCATCAAAACTCCGAGCAAGGACATCCTAAAAAATAAGAAACCCTAATTTGCACCTTCCGAATAGCCTACGGATTTTCAAAACTAGGCCAACGGACACTGTGAGATCAGATTTGAGAAGGGGACATTACAGGGTCCTTTAAGTCACTAAGAGCCCTCCTCAATCCAAAATTAGATTTACTTAAGTGATAAATTACTTTTTACCTTTGAAGAGGGGAAAATAGCGCTTCCCATTTTTCCCTTCTGCCCTTAGCCTAGGGGAAACACCAAAAGACTAGGCTAAGAGTCATGTCTATGCTTAGGCCAAATAAGGGGACATGACACAACTCAAGTCACCAAGACATCCAGATTTCATTCTCAAAAATGTACTATACCTTCCTCAGTTGAAAATAAACGTGTCTCTTATGTTGATTCAACAAAAAGGACACTCCATACTGCTTGATGATGGAGGTGAAAGTCAAAAGAAAATGTGACAACACAATCGTTCTGACGAGATACGGGGAAGGAAAATTGTTGAAACTTTGCTTAATGATGGAGAGGTGAAAGTCACAAGAAAATGTGATAATACAATCGTTTTGACTGGATACAAGGAAGGAAAAATTTTGAAACTAAGGGGGAGCATTCAGTGCCAAGGAATTTTTCTCATCTCGCAAAATAAGGAATGCCAGCTAGTCTTCTCTAACTTGCCAGATTTGGGCACAGGGACTACATCAAAATCTGCACTATGCAAAAAAATGGCGTTGTAGGCTTGCAAACAAAACAAGTTTGTGACCTCCAAGCAAGGGTACAATCCAACTCAAGTCACCAAGACATCCAGATTTCATTCTCTAAATGTACTATACCTTCCCCAATTAAAAAGAAACTTGTTGTCTCTTGTGCTGATTCAACGACACTCCATACTGTTTGATGATGGAGAGGTTAAAGTCACAATAAAATGGGATAACATAGTCGTTTTGACTGGATACAAGGAAGGAAAATTGTTGAAACTGAGGGGTGACCGTGCAGTGCCAAGAAATTTTGCTCATCTCACAAAAGAAGGAATGCTAGCTAGTCTTCTATGACATGCTAGAATTGGGCACACGCACTATGACAGAATCTGTACCATGCAAAAAAATGGCATTGTAGGCTTGTCGACATTGCCCAAGAACATTGAAAAGTGTGAAGCCTACATTTTGGCAAAACACAAAAGAGAACAATTTCAAAATTTAGAATGGAAGGCAGACAAAAAGTTGCAGCTAGTTCACTATGATTTGTGTTCTCCTTACCCTCTCCACTAGTGGTCATAAATACTTCATGTTTTTCATTGATTACTACAATAGATGACATGGATATATTTTCTATAAAAGAATCAAAAGCCTTTGAAACATTTCAAAAGTTTTGAACCATGGTTGAAAATGAAGCCCAATCCAAAATTGGCACACTCAGGGCAATGGTGGTGAGTTCACTTCACAGATGTTTGAAACCTATCTTAAGCAGAACGGAATTAAGTATCATTTCACAAACCCTTACACTCTACAATAGAATGGAGTAGTTGAGAAGATGAACCGAACTATCATGAATATGGTTCGGGTAATGTTTTTTTTCAAAGAGGTAAATCTACATTTCTAAGCAGAAGCAGCTCAAAAAACAATATACCTTCACAACAACGCACTATCAACAACCCTACAGATGAAGACTCCATATGAAGTTTGTTGTGGTCATCCCCTGTCAGTGTGACATCTTTGGATTTTTGGATCCACATACTATGCATTGATTTTAAAGGAGAAAAGAAACAAATTAGAACACAGGATTCACGAATGCATGCTTTTAGGATACTCTGAGTTTTCAAAAGCATACAAGCTATATGATGAGAACACCAAGTAATTTCTTATTTCAAAGGATGTCATCTTTTGTGAAACTATAAAGGACAACTCAAGCATCAGTTGACAATTGAATTAATTGGAAAAATATGCCGAATTTGATGTTTTCAAGAAGGTTGATATGGCAGTTCCAAACAGTGAAGGGGGGGCTGCAATTAGGAAACACTTAAATCTCTATTGACCACTGAAAATGACACTCCCCCTATAGAAGACAGTGAAACTTCAGCAGAGGATGGTCCGATGGCGAAAAATGAAGGAACTTCAAATTCAAAAACTAAGGCATCTATGATTCAACAAGCTACACAGAAAAAGATTCCAAAATGTGTCAAACAGAGATTGAAAGATGTCAAGCTTTATGAGGTTGTGAAAATAGGCACAAGAAGTGCACACACAACTGCACAACAATCGAAAGAGTTCCTTGACAAAATTCAAGATAAGATAGAAAGCTTACCTTGGAATACCTTCTTGAAGAAGTCAATGTTGCATTTGACTCTGAACCCACTTCTTTCAAACAAGCTAAAAAGCTTGAGGCATGGAAAAATGCAATGAAAAGTGAGTATAATGTGTTGGTAAAAAATGGAACGTGGAAATTGGTTGATCCTTCAATCAAATGTAAACCAATTGGCTGCAAGTGGGTCTTTCGCAACAAGTACAACACAGATGGCTCACTTGACAAGCACAAAGCAAGGCTTGATGTAAAGGGATTTGCACGAAAAGAAGGAATTTACTACAATAAAACCTTTGCACCTACAATAAAATGGACTAGCATTCGAACCATGTTGGCTCTGACAGCTCACAATGGATGGAAAGTTCATCAAATGGATGTCAAAACTACATTTCTAAATTGTGCTCTCAAGGAGACAGTGTACATGACATAGCCCAAAGGTCTTGTGGTAAATGTCATGTCCCATTTTTGAAATATTTAATTCATTTAAGTTGTCCAAGTTACTTTATTTTATAATGCGGAATGACACTTATGTATTATTATTAAAAGGGACCAAAAAGCAATATTAATTACATGGCCAAAAAGAAAATAATTATTAAATGACCAAAAAGGCAATAATTGCCTATAAGTGTTTGAAATGCTTTTAGGGTTAGGGTGAAATTGGAAAAGTGAAATTACAAAAGGACAAGTGGGACCAAAAAGATGAATTATTCACTTTTCATTATTCACGATTGAATTCGGAATTCTTTCAACTTCTGCTTTTGAGGACAAAAACTCTTCATTGCTATTAGATTTGAAGACAAAAACCCTCCAATCTTCAAAGGTAACTATATCTAGGGGTTGCAATTGTGTAGAGAATCAACATACTTCAGATTCGTGTTGGCTGAAAGTGATTATTAATTTCTAGAACTACTGACAAGGATTTCAAAAAACGAAACAGGGGTTTCCACAGTTACAAACAAGGGCATCCCACTTCTGGCAATTATTTTAGTTGTCTCAGACTCAAATTGCTGGCATCATCATTCCCTACAGCTGGCATCGCATTTTTGGGGCATTTAATGCTATCATACAATACATGGACTGTTGGCATCACACCCTAGGTTGGTGTCACCTTTTTATGGCCTTTTCACTATTGTACCAAATATTTTACTATAGATCATTGTCCTTGGGCGTTGTGCTTTGACCTTCCAAGGCAGAACATTGACTTTTGGCTTTTGTACCCTCTTGCAGCATGTCGTATTGTTCAGAGTTATTTAAAGCTAGGGTTTCAAGGAAGGATTCAATCTTTATGCGATTTCATGTTCTTTTAGGTTAGGGTTTGGTGGAAAAATCAAGGAGAATTGGTATTTTGACTTTATTACGCTGTTGTACCTTCTAGAATTGATTAAATATTCACATTTGTTCTCGTGCACTAGTTTATACTATACTTTCAGCAACTATTTTAATATTCCAAATTTGAATAGATTTTCAAAATTAAAAATTTAGAATGCATATTTTGTCCAAAAAGGGATATTACAGTGGTGTTAGAGCTTTTTTTGCAGATACTATCTGCTGCACATGTAATATCCTCAAACACAACTCAGCGCTTGAATTGAGAGGTACTTAAAGAATTATGTAACCTAGCAACAAAGGGTTTGGGTCAAATGGTTATACTTGGGAGAATTTTGCTACAATACTTCTCATCACATGTCTATTGGAATGTCACCTTTCAAGGCATTGTATAGGTATGATGCTAAAACCTTTGTAGACTTGATCATTCCAGATAGTAGGGTTCCCGGAGCCAAGGATCTAATACAACAACATCAAGACATCCTAATAACTCTCAAGGATAATCTTCAGCACGTCCAAAATCAGCAAAAGTTGTATGTAGATCAACGTAGAATAGAACAAACTTTTGAAGTTGGAAATACAACGTATTTAAAGTTACAACCTTATAAATAATCTTCCCTTAAACAAAGTGGTGCTGAAAAACTCAAACCTCGATTTTACAGGCCAAACCAAATTATAAAAAGAGTGGGAGAGGTAGCACACGAATTGGATTTCCCAGGGCATAGCAACATACATAATGTCTTCCATGTGTCTAGCCTTAAACGAGCACTTGGACAACATATTATTCCTTCCATGGAATTACCCCCAATTGATGAGGAAGGTAAATTGATTCTAGTCGTAGAGACTATTCTTGATACTCGTGAAAGAAGTTAAGAAATAGAAATATCAAAGAATATTTGCTTCGTTGAAAAAAATTTGCCAATAGAAGATGCCACGGGGGAAGGAGTAGTAATTCTTGAACATCCCAATTTACAATTGTTTGAGGAAGGGAGGTCTGTAATATCCTCAAACACAACTCAACGCTTGAATTAAAAACCAACAATAAGGAAATCGCCACACTTAAAGAGAATTAAAAAAGGAGAGATCATCCCATTTAAAGAGGAGCGCCACACTTAAGGAGCATACACAGTGTTAATTAATTAATTTTAAACAACATTAATTAGAAGGAAGGTCGCCACCCTTGGCGGAGACATCTTTTGATGGAAGGTTATGAAAGTATTAATAATCAACAATTGGTAGGAAGGGAATCATCACTCATTCATTCAACTTTATAACCATGTACAAGCATCAGCTTTTACATTTTTAAGGAAGAAACCCCTTAACTGTATAACCAGATTTCAAGGACAGAAACCCTCGTCATCTCACTAACTCAAGAACGGAACCCCTTGAAGATATACATTCTATTATTTGAAATTTGAAACTCTGAATTAAACAATTAATACAATTTCATTTTATTATTTAAATTGTTATTTCATGTGCAAAGTCTATATTTATGTAATATTATCTTAAAGGGAATTCCAGGAAATCTGAATTATCATATAATATTTCGATTAAGAATATTACAACATACCCTGTGAATCATGCAGTTAATGAGTTAAAATGATTTGGGAACAAAGCTTTATAGAGTAGAGAAGAAACTTGAGCAGCCGCCTCAGTCAAAAAATGTCCTACTGAGTATTTTGGAGGAAGTGGAAAACTATTTATCCATGGTAGAATAGTCACATTTTGAGGCTATACAAGGGCAGTAACTCACTTGTATTAGTGAAATTACAAGAATAAGCCCTAAAGTTCCATACAACAACAATACCATGAGGGAGATATTTCAGATGACTATGGAAAGTTTTCAAGGTCTAGATGACATCAAAAGTCCTCCTTTTGCTAGGAGGGTCACAATTCTAGAAACTAGGGCAAAGGTCAGGGCATCTGTTGTGATGTTAGATCTTGAATGTAATGGTCTTATTCTTAAAATGTTTCAACATTTCCTTGCAACTATCAGTAAGAATCATGTATAAAATGAATGTGGCTTCAATGCAGACAATTATGACTTTCACCCTGAATGAGAGCGATGATATTTCCTAGCATTTATTATCCATAATATTGGCTAGTTTGGAAAAAGAAGTTTCGCTCATAAGATGGAATAACTGGCGAGTAACTATCGGTTGGTCGGTTACCAAGAATTCCAAGAGGTGAATAACCATCGATCGAAACCACCGACAGTGAAAAAATAAAAAAAACATCGACAAGTAACCGCCGATTACTCGTCGGTTCTACAACCCGCAGAACCCATGCGAAACCGCTGTGAAACCACGGTTTTCCCTCCAAACACTCAAAAAACGCAAAAAATACGTGGAATCCAGTCTTATAAAATGCAACACACCTCACATTTCATTCACACAAGATTTGGAGCATTCAAGAGCGGATTGAAGAGAATTGAGAAAAGAAATTTTCAGGTTAGTGCATTTGTTTTTTGTTTTTTGTTTTTTGTTTTTTGTTTTTTGTTTTTTGTTTTTTTAATTTCCAAGCATGTAAAGGAATTCTAATTTAATTGAAAACATGTTTGATAAATATTTGTGATGCTTAGTATACAAATTTGATGAATTCCATTTTAATTTTATGCATTCCATCAAATTTCATGCATTTTTTTATTTTTATTGTTTTTAAATTCCAAGCATGTAAAGGAATTGTAATTTAATTAAAAACGTGTTTGATAAATATTTTTGATGCTTAGTATACAAATTTGATGCATTCCGTTTTAATTTCATGCATTCCATTAAATTTTCGTGTTTAGTATTTATTTAAAAATGTTGTTTTTTAACCATTGGCGTTATGTTTAGTTTTCGTGATATATCATCACAATTTTTTATTGTTGTTTTTAACAATAACCGTTATAGATTATATTTATAATTTGTTGGGGTGGTTTTCTACAAGCTTGCCACTGATTTCTTTGTTATCCATGGCTTCCACCCCTATAACCATCTCTGAGAGGACGGCAAACGGGCTAGAAACAGGGATTTGACATTTAGGTTGATCAGTGACCTAAACTTTTCTTTGGTATGCTCTTTGGAATTTATCATAGTCCCTATGTTTTTATGTTGTTTTCTTTTCAGGAAATCGGAGTGGGTTTAACTAATCACCAAGTTGCTCAGAGGATGAGGCATCCTTGCGTCCTTCAGGAGCTTGATCTCCAAGGATATGACCATCCACCTTTGATTCTTCAAAGTCGGTTTGATGAGAGCATACACAAAATGATTTGGTCAAGTTGCCATGTTCATGGAAAGATATGCATTTAAAAGGAATATTTTCATTGTCCAAAAGTTATTCCTATTCGACTCCTAGATTGAGCAAAATCCTATCTGGAAGAGGTTTCAACAGGTCAATATTGACAAAAATCCTAGCGTAGTTGAGAACTCATGGATGTTTGGTGAATTCATAGGTTTCGTACTCCCCTATGGCTCCCCTTATAAGCTTCAACGTATATTCTTGCCAATATTCACTTGGGATGAGTAGAAGCTTGACCCACACAGCGACTATACTTGGAAGGTCCTCAATGGGGTTAAAAGTAGGAGGCCAGTATTTTAAGAACACCTGACTTTTTCATAAACCAAGGACCTCCTTGAAAGATTTGATGATCTTTCTCTTGCTTAGAGGAAAAGATTGTCATGAAGTACCCTGTTGGCATCATGAGTAGATCCCTTGAGCCCACGGGCTTCCATTTTTCTTGCACCCATAGTCTCAAGGTCTTGGGACCAGGAAAGGCTCCCATAAACAAGAAGATTAGGGCTTGCTCCTTGAGGAGCCATTACTTGTCACCCATCACTTCCATAAAGAACTAAATCTTGGAAGGGGTTTTCATTTGCAAGTAACACCTATTCTCCTTATTCATTGTGAAAGAGGTCCTAATGATTGTTTTATGCACATGGTGTTGAATGAATTGTTTCAAGTCCTTGCAAATCTAGTTTGTTGCAAGATTGGTTGTTGTTTTAAACCCTGTGTTCAGGGTCTGCCCAGTGGATGGGGAGGAGGCCATGGTCTCCTCACAAGATCAACCTTGAGCTAACCAGGCTGTCAATGGAGAGGGAAAAGATGGATTTTCGAGGAGTTCGGGTGGATGTTGGTTTCGTGGTAAGAAGAGCATGAACTATTTTAAAAGGAAATTCTATTTTTGAGGTTGTGTTCTAATGATTACAGAGTAACTTTGAGACCAGTTTCAGCCCTGTTTCAAGAGGAGGAAGCTAACAAATGCTAGTACCTACACAATAAACAAAAAGACCCCTAGAAGGAAGCTATGTGTACTCACATATACATCAACAATACTTATCATCTCAAAATAAATAATTCTTTTGGGGGTTGTTAAAGTTATAATCAGCTATTAGTTAATGAAAACTAATGAGCAGTTATGAAAACTTCTCAACTGATGTAACCCCTTTGTGATTAATAAAAAGACGGTCACACAAGGGAGTAAATGTGACGCATACTTCCATTTTCTATTCATTCTCTCAGCATTCATTTGCTAACATTGGTATTAGAACCACTCTTCCAAGAAGCCACATTAGATGAACAGGAACAACAAACTGTTGGCATTCGAGGAAGCTTTAATATGAGAGTATCAACCATGAAGAGAAGGTTTGCAAAGCAAAAATCGAGGTCGTAAAGGATACGCTCAGAACAGAGCGTTAGGGCACGTGAGGGACACGTGAAGACTAGAACAAAACAAAGAATTGCATGTTGAAAATGCAAGAAAAACATAGAATAAAATGCGGACAACGCAGTGGTGAAAACGCAAAGAAAATGCAGAGGGAGTCATCGTGGAAGGGCATGGTTGGAAACATGGAGGAAGAGACAAATCAAACTCAAAACGATGCACAAATTCAAAGCAAAACATGACACAATAGGAACATAAAAGACATTGACGCAACAAGAAAACGCGAACAGAAGGTAAGAGACAGTCAAAAGACGTTAATGCGAGTCTAAGGAAGACGACGAGAATTTCAAGGAAAATGACTAGGAAAGAACAAAGTTGTTCTGTGTTGTCATCAAGGCACAACATGATTTTATTTCAAACTATGCAATTAGGGCACAAAAACTGAAGAACCTTAAGTCATTTATAAATTCAGTGTCTTTTTCAAAGAAAATTTAGAAAAATGTATTTTTCTTGTTAATTTAATTTCTAGATCAGCAAAAAATTGTAGTTGCATTGATTTATGGGCCAGTTTGTTGCATTGATTTTTTATTCAGTCAAACAAACCGTATCTTTTTCTATTGCATAAAATTTCGAATCAAAAAACTATAGGTTTTTAGGTCAAAAAACAATGCTTTCCCTGTTGCATTAAATTTTGGGTCGAAATTGTACTTTTTGTGTTATATTGTTTTTCAAGTATAAAATGGCCAATACACAAAACCTAGTTCTACAAGGAGTGTTGAAGTTAACTAGCCATAACTATTATTAGGTATTCTTAATGTGGAATATTGTTAGTGGTTATGTGAGTCGACTAGCCAACTCATTAACTTAAGCTTAGGAGATAGAATAAGACTCCTTGTTTATAGGAAATCCTATATCTATTTATTTGTATGCTTTTCGGAATGATTTCAATGAGACTTAATCATGGATTTGTTTGTGTTATTTTGAACCACACTTTATTTGGTATCAGAGTGATATGAGACCCTAAGCGTTGTATCGGGCAGATCCATTGCCCCTGTATATGAAGTTTATTATTGTGTGAGTAACTTACAAAATTTAAATTAGCTTAAGAGTTTTGTAGTTTTATAGAATATTTTTCTATAGAAGTGTGCAGTTGTGAAGCATGGTAAAAGAGGCGTTTCATTAGAGTGCAGTGCACCATACAAGATCCTATCGTGCATCTACTTTGTTGTGCAAATCCTTGTCTATCATTTGATGATAAATAAACAGCTTTGCATGCCCGTATTCAACTCCATCATTGACATCCACCGTGTCTATGTTCTCGCCAAAATTTGTTCAAATATTTGTAGCATTGTCAGATCTATGGGTCAGAGTAGTATCCATACATTTTCTACAGATATCAAATCTTGGTTGCATTCTCAACCTCGCCAAAATTTGTTCAAATATTTGTAGCATTGTCAGAGCTATGGGTCAGACTAGTATCCATACATTTTCTACAGATATCAAATCTTGGTTGCATTCTCAACCTACATCGTCCTTGTATATCTTGCATTGGATCCACACTAGAATCGGCTTGGCATCATCACATTCCTCGGCTCAAGCTCGGAAAGCATGTTTTGCTTTGCCTAGGCTTCATCGTTTGATAGATTGAGCGTTGAGATCACGGCTTTGTTCGTTGTAAACCTTCCAACTAACCTCAAACCATTCTTTGCATTCGGCACTGCTTTGGTTTTGCATCAACAAGCTCGGATCGGCAGCCTTTGCATTGCACACAACATTTTGCATCAATTGTCTCCTTTGTTTTGCTACGACATTGTATTGTTCAACTCAACATTCAAAGCCAACAGTACATGCATTGACTCAGAAGAATTGTGTTGCATTCCCAACTTCCTCTAAGTATGCACACTGACATTGCATTGGTCGATTCCATCAATCCTCCCATAACGTACATCAGTCCACCGTTCACCAACTAATACATCTACAGTATTGTTATGTTAGTCTCTAATTTTCTTTAATGTATATAGGCTTTTGTCAATATGTGAGGTCAAGTAAATAGGGTATTTAGTATTATAGGTAACCTATTATTTAAAAAGTAATTCTACATTGTTAATTTTAAATTATTTTAATTGTTTAAAAATAGTCTATGGTCAAAAGAGTTTTTTGTCATAAAATGTGTCACAAGTCTATGTAGTTGTACTCTTGTCATCAATTTAAAACATGTCAGTTAATGTCATTGTCTATGTTTAAAATAGTCTAAATCAATTGCGAATAAGTCATTATTGTAAAGGACGCATTATCGGTAAAAACCGACATCAAGTGTCTTTGTTTTGTTCATTTCTTAAGATGGGCATTCCATTAGAAAAGTATTTTGGCCTCAATTTTCACACTTGGAAAGTAAAAATTCAAATGCAATTGATGAACAAGAACTTATGAGTATAGTAATTGGGAAAGAAAAACCGCCTATAGAGCAGAATAAGTTATTGGAATGGCAGAGCAAAGATGATAAAGCCAAGGCCATTATTGGTCTTGCCCTCTCAGATTTTAAGCTACATTATGTTGAATTGGAAACACCATCCACAAAAATCTAGGATAATCTGAATAAATTGTTTGAAGCAAAAGCAGTGAATGCAAATGTCTCGCTAAAGCTCCATCTATTTAGATTCAAGATAGTTGACGGAGATTCTATGTCAAGTCATACATACAATCTAACATCTCTCATTAGACAACTAGCATAAGTGAAAGCCACAATAGAAGTTGAGGATGCTAAATCAATTTTGTTAAGTTGTCTATCTTATCAACACAACACTATTATTTTTACTCTTGGACAGATGCCTTCTCAAACTTTGGAAGATACGATTTCAGCTCTGCTAGCCGAAGAAAAAAGAACAAGTGCTGAAAATATAGAAGAGGAAATTGCAATGATGGTAAGAAATAAGGGTAGTTCATCGTTCCAAGTAAAGAGTAATAAAAACAAGTTCTCTAGAAAAAAGCCTCTATCATTATTGGAAGCAGGCAAGACATCTTGTTATGTATTGTAAGGAAAGAGAGCAAGATCTCTTAGATGGTAAACTGGAACAAAAAGCCTTGCTGAAGAGAGCGATTGGGAAGAATACGTTCCCCACACTAGTGGTGAAGACTCTTCCCATCTTAGTGTTGAAGAATATATCTACTAGTGTGTGTGTGTGTGAATAAGAACAAAAGAACGTCTATGTTCACATGTGTGGTATGTGAAAACAAAACAATGTCTCTCTCCACTGTGATGATAGAGTGGAGGATCATCTTGTTGTAACAAAAATGTACTTGACAAGGATTTTGACTAGTTCGGTTGATGTGTTTGCATGGGTTGGTTGATGGGTCCCAATTCATGAAACATGTATTCACATGAATAGATTGTTGGGCCCCTATTCATTTTAGTGCAGTTCCCATAGTCTCCGTGTTTGTCATGGTCGTGTGCAAGTTCCATGACTGCACACTACAGTTATTTGGTATGAATCCTTGACATATATTCACACTAGGGGGGAATGTTAGATATTCTTAGTGTCGAATATTGTTAGTGGTTATGTGAGTCCGTTGTCCAACCCACTAACTTAAGCTTAGGAGATGGAATAAGACTCCTTGTTTATAGGAGATCCTATTCCTATTTATGTGTAAGTTATTCCAAATGATTTCAATCAGAATTAATCATGGATTTGTTCGTGTTATTCTGAACCAAACACTTTAACTATAATGTGTGGAGTCATAAGATTTTGACAATTGTGGAATACCGTGATTGTGACAAAATCATTAACGACACTGAATTAAGACCTATGAAACTTTGCAGATTATGACAAACGTCATAAGGAGGCCTTGATTTGATTAGATCTGTCTATTTCGGATGACATTATTCCTAAGGCCCGGAATGCCACTATGGCAAGTGTTATGTGGACCAGTTCGCAAAATAAATACCAAACCTAGGAGAAGAGTCGAGTTTTGAACATGGAAAATCTATTATTTTTCACAAAGATGTCTGAGGATGAGTCTTTGTCAAAATACCTTCTTTGGATGAAAGATCTCTAAGACCAACTATCAGTTATCAACAAAAAGGTGGATGATGATGATATGGTAGCGCTACTTCTAAACAATTTGCCATCCTCCTATGAATCTTTTGTGGAGGCTCTACCCCTGATGATGGAGAATAACATTGATCAGGTTAGTACTTATTTGTTGCAAAAAGAATGCACACAAACACATAATGAGTCTGGTGTTCGACAAGCAGAGAGTGAATTAGTTGTTCAGTCGAAAGGAAAATGAAAACGTATCTCTGTTGATGCGTCTTCTAAATATCAGATATAATGTTTTTATTGTCATAGGGTTGGGCATCTTAAAAAAGATTGTCGGAAGCAACAGTGCGCACTTTCCCAATAAAACAGTCAGGAAACAAATGTGGCAATAGTTGACGAAGGACATGATTTTGAAAAAGACTATGCTCTTGTGGCATGATACTCAAAACATAGTACTACCAGTTGTTGGTTCATTGATTCCGATGCACCCTGACATTTCACTTGTTGTAAGGACCGGAATGTCAAATGTACCACAAGTACAAATCTTTCTTATTCAATTTTATTAGCTAATGGTCAATCATATGCAATAGAGGGGATAAGAGACATTAGAATTGTATTAAATAATGCTAGAAAGATCACAATTAGGAATGTTAGGCATGTTCCTAGCATGAATAAAAATCTCATATTTGTTAGTTAGTTAACAAAGAATCCCAACATTGATGTACATTTCTCTGGGAAACAGTGTATTGTGTTTGATGTCAAACATGACGAAGTGGTTGTCCTCGGCATTGGGCAAGGTGGTGTGTATAAGCTTGTTGACCCAGCCATAGTCAACGTAAATGCACATATGGAGGGAGAATCCACCATTCAGGATGTGCAAAAAGATGACATTTCTTATAGGCTTGTTGACCCTTAACCAGTCAACTTGCATGCACTAGTGGTGGAGCGAATGTCCACTATAAAGGACGTGCAAGAGGATGTTATTCCTCAATCTTAGTGCCATGCACAGGGAGTTGTGCAAGATGCACATGCAATTGTGCACGCAGATGATATGCCAAAGTCACAGGCATTAGCTCATCTTGTTGTGAATGGATTTTCACAATAAGAGAGAATAAATGAGAAGATGGTTTCTTCTCATATTATGGAGTTAATTTTTACTCCCACAATTACTAAGGAGTTGGTTCTTAGTCCTGTGAAAATGATCACATTTTGGTTGCTTCTCTCCACAACAACTCAACTTGGTTTCTTGAGCGGGCATTTGGACGAGGTTTTCATGGTGCCTTCTGAAGGTTTTTGAGTAGGTCGTGATCATTCGATTTGCAAGATGGTTAAGTCCCTATACGTACTTAAGCAGGCTCCATGAGCCTAGTGTATTTTGTTTGCATAGCATCTCCAAGATTATAGATTCAAAACTATGGAGATCAGGCTGAAGTTATCAGCGAAAGATATTTCATCACCAATCAATGAATCACCCTACAATGAATTGGTGGACAACTTGATACATCTTATGTCCACACACCCAGATCTTTGTTTCAATGTTGACTATCATTTTTTATTTTTGTCTACACCGAAGTTCCTACATTGGACAGCAGCAAAATGTCAAAGGACTGTGGATTTCATGTTGATATCTTTAGAACAATTTGTAAATGTAATGACTAAACTCTTTGGTCCCATTGTGTTTGTAAAATTTTGGGACAAACTTGGAGTAGTCTCTGGTTTAGTCATTAAGGAAGGGTGTTAAAGTTATAATCAGCTCGTAGTTAATGACGAACTAATGAGCAGTTATGAAACCTTCTCAACTGATGTAATCACTATGTAATTAATAAAAAGACAATCACACAAGTGAGTGTGTCGCATACTTCCATTTTCTCTTCATTCTCTCAGCATTCATTTGCTAACTAGGGTGAGTTTACTTTGATTGGGTGCACAGACTCTAATTGAATTGGAGACCAAGGCAATAAAAAGTTCACTTCTAGCGTAATTTATCACCCTTGATTGCATCCAGCTTCTTGGTTGAGTACAACGCACTCAATTATTGCTCTTTCATCTACTGATGTAGAATACAAAGAAGTTGTCACAAATATATAAAAGAAAACTTTGAATCAAACAACTCTTGATGAGCTTGGACTTTGACAATAAAAACCCACCTTACTATAGTGTGGCAATCGAAGTGTTGCCTAGATTGCTTAGAACCCAATGGAACATGTCAAGATCAAGTACATTTAGGTCCATGAGCATTTTGTTTTCAGTGGTTCATCTAGGATTGTTTTATTCAATTGGAGTATTCTCAAACTGAGGACCAAATTGCTGACATTTTCACCAAACCCTTGACAGTATCCAAGTTTGTCAAGTTCAATTTTTGTTGGGGTTGAAAGAAGTTTTCATTGAGGGATGGCCACATGATACCACCACCTTTCTTTGTGTTCCCAAGTCAATCTTAACGAAGCACATTAGAATTTTTTTTAACATGCAAACACCTTTGATGGTTGAAATGTGGTCTCAAAGTCCTGCATTTTGGTTCCTATATTCAGAAATAAACTCTAAGTCAACCTTCTTATCTGATCAAGATTTCACATCATTATTGCATATACATACATACATACATGATTCCCACCCCAATTGTATCATTCATGTATGATTGTAGCCATACAGAAGCTTGTTGATTTTTATCCATTTGGGTAAATTCGTAACATCCATATGCATGTGCAGCTATTTCTTCCTTTTGTTGTATACAGGGAGTTGATATTGATCCTATAATGTTTTATCAGTTTATTCTCATAATGGATGGACCCGTTCCTATGCATCACAAATCTTTTTACTACAGTCATAATATCTCAACTTCATTGGAAAATGTCTATATTACACAAATTTTAGATAGTTTAAAACCAAGTCTGCTTAGGTTAACTATGCTTAGACAGCCAATGTTATAAATGTGAAGGTTGACCTGCCTTATTTATTCTTGCACTCCTGAAAAAATTTAAAACGTTAACAATGCGTTAGTCACATAGAATCTCCATAAACTATTGACTTCATTTAGCCATGAAAAAGTTAAAAGGTAGCAGTCAAACTCACAAATGTGTTATAAATAATTTGGTACGAATAACTGATTCCTCGGTGAGAACACTGCCCTTTGCCACATCCAGGCCAAGATCTCTAAGTGCTTTCATCTGCATAAGATTTTTTATCAACCCAAAATCCAGTAAAAATCCCAATCCAAATCTGCATTAAGGTAATCAAATATTTCAATGTCCAAAATCAAATCAAGGCTCCATGATGCAAATAACCCCTTTCAGAAGGAACTCTAGAGTCAAGCATACAAGGACATTAATATTATGAATAAAAAGACATTGCCACGATGTATACATATAATATATTAAGCATAACAAATAGTGCAACACAACCACTAAATGACTAAATACAGTAAAGAAATAGATGACATCTAAAGCATTATATTTATTATGCATAGTTTTACTGTAAAATATGTGTAAAGAAAATTTCCACACCCAACAAATAACATAAGATTATTACCAATAGCTAACTGTGTAATGTCCTCCTGTTTCGCTTGGCCTTCTAAGAGGTTTCGACCTGACCCTGTTTTTGTTGGCTTTCACATGTGCAATGCAAACTCGGAGAAGCCCTGACCCTTCCTATGCCGGGTGCACCCTGTGACCTTCTGTGATAGTTTCATCACAACAATCTTTCAAGCGGGTCTTCTTACGATTGACTGGATGTTGACATACTTACTGTGAGACCCTTCTGACTTGTCCAGTTTCTATATTCAATCAATTTGATGATCAATAAATGTGGGTGCATAACAAGAAGTCACTAGCATGTGCATTAAAGGAATGCCTGAATATTCTGTAAATGCTTGAGGAAGCTCAATGGTCAGGAGAACCTAACTGTTTGCCTTATGACATGTTGCCAACTTTCATTGGTCTAGGCCAAGAAGTGTAAATCCCCTTCAAACAAATTGATCTTAAAGGACTATTCAAGATTAAATGAGAATCCTATGGGAATGTATTGGTTTCGCCATACGTATAGGTCTTCAGAAGGGTTAAGGACTATTTGACGTGTCCAATAGAGCTTTATGGCTATGATCCAAATGAAACCATTATGTGAATGGCTATGCTTCAATTGAGAATTGATATGGTCCAAATAAGGACACAGGTTCTCTATAGCGCTAGATGGATGAACACTAGCAGTCAGAAGTGATTATTGGTTGTCAGTGGTTTGAGTCTAGTAAATTATGAATGGATAGTGAACATGTGGTTATGTGGAAATGTGTTGGCACCAGAAGCGAAAAATTAATATCATTAAGAGATGATAAACAAGTGTGGTTGTATATATTTATGTTTGTGTGAATTATGAGAAGTGGTCAAAAGTATAATATGATGTTGGTCACTATTGCAAATACGAATGTGAATAATGTGCATCTAGGAGAAATTCAAACGAACATGACAGATTATCTAGGAATGATGACAGCCTCCCAAGGTGCAGAAAGTGTTGCTATGATGGGTTTGTTGCCACTTAGTGGGTCTTCTGGTGAGTCTTACCTTTTTACTTTTTAAAGGTAGCATTAAGGTTTTTGATTTAGGGCCAAGCCAAAGGCATGTTAATCTTCTTTTATTTCAGGCTGTATTACTATTGGGAAGTATTAATCCATTTTTGGTCATGTATGTTCCATGATTGTTCTATCATATTCTCTTCTTGTAAAATACATCCTTGCCTTGTGGAATAAACTCACCTTTTACTATGTCGTAGAATCTTGATTGGGACAAACGCGGTTGACACCCACCTAGAGTGACCACAGATGTGATCAAATCAGCAACTGATCATTTTAGAATGATAAAATACCTGAAATTTCATATGCCCAGCTTGAGCTAAACCGTGGCCTTCTAGTGAATGATCGGAAAACTGCCATTCATCTGCATGGTTGGTTTGTAAGTGGTAGACCGCAGCTCAATATTGTTTGTGCAATTGACAGCCTGATCATTGGCTAACACGCTCTCCTTGCCTGAAATTAAAATCTAAACCTTGGGGTTATGCTGTCCAAATGCGCTGAACACATATAGGCTTTTCTAATTTCTTTGATATACTCGGAATTGTACCAAATGTGCAGTATACAGGTCATTTCATTGCTGCTGTAACTGTTATTAGAGATTTGGTGATATATAATGAACAGCCACCTAGTTTAACAATGCAAATGACTCCTTTTTCCTTAGGCTGCATTCTAGTTGTCTTATTTCAGTTTTGTCTTATGTGCACAGTTGTCATAATTTCTTAGCAATATACAGAAGATGCTGAAGTTGACCATATTACATAATCATAACATGTCTCAAATGGTTACCATCCTAACAATCACTTAACATGAAGATGACGAGAGTTTGAAATCTACACGCATTGGGTTGGAGTTCACTTTAACATGGAGTCCATACCACTTAGGTTTCGGACTTGAGACATGACTATGATAAGTGTCCTCACCTTTTTACACCAACATCAATGCCTTAAACATGATGAGGAATGGTAAATTCACCATCTCATGATGAGAAAATATGAAAATGATGTTTATCGTTAACCGTAGCCACTTCGGCAAATTAATAGGATTATCTTACTTTTTACTGGAAGTGGATATAGCCTTTTTTATCCTGATGCCTTGCACCCTATATAATAATTGTTATTTGTTTGTTATTTGATTCCCTGAGCTAGAGGAAGAATGGAAGAGGCTTGCGATTATAAAACTTTTAATACAGCTGAATTAAGAAAAATGGTACATGATGGTGCATGTATAGACTTTAATAGTGTCAATGGCTGTAATTAACTGTAATGTGCCAATTTCTCTCCAATTTGAATTTTTTTTAAAAAGAATATAAATAGAATATGGCTTGATCCCACTCTATAAACTTCCAAGGGTGTGAAAGATCCCTTCTATAACTTTGATGCTTAGCATGTGGTCAAAACTGGAATATGAAAATAATTCCAAGAAATAATGACAGAAAATAAGTGTTGCAAGAAGACGCATCCCCTACCCCTAGGACACGTCCTAGGTACGGAAGATGAGTACGAAGACGTCTCTCGTACCCTGAGAAATTTGTCAGAGACTGCCCATGTCGCCCAGCCATCCCCTGCAGAAAAAATGTGTATCCGATGCAAAAAAATTTGAAACCCTAAACCATTTTTTGAAAAAAACGCGTCTTTGGCACTAAGAAAAGCAGGAAGTTGAATTTATTTTTTATTTTTTTGACGGCGGCACATTTTTAAGTTAAAAAATATGATGGCAGTGGCATGGCACTGCCAATCGCCACTGTCCTAACATGAACAACGTTACAGCCTTAATCACACTTACGAGGCTTTTTTTTCATATTTGTTCGTACATAGCAATGGTTAAGGGTTAATGGGAGTTTTGGATTTATGAGCAAGGCATGGTGCAGCGTACACAAAACAAGCAAGGCACACAGACCAAGCAGACACGCTTCTAGTGTATTAGCATTAACATCTCTACGAGCACATCACTTGCTCCCATGGTTCCTATTCCTATCCACTGCATTATCTCGTGTGTTACAGCAGCTACCTTGGCACTGCGATGGTAGTGTTGTGGCACTGTCATTCGTGATAGAGTTGGTTATCACAAATGACAACGCCACGACATTGTCATCATAGTGCCAAGGTAGTTGTTGTTACACCCAAGATAATGCAGTGGATAGGAGTAGGAATCATAGAAGCAAGTGATGTGCTCATAGAGACGTTAATGCTAATACACTAGAAGCATGTTTGCTCGGTCCGTGTGCACTGCACTATGCCTTGCCCACAAATCCAAAACTCCCACTAACCCTTAACCGTTGCTATGTACAAACAAATATGGAAAAAAAAAACCTCGTAAGTGTGATTAAGGCTGTAATGTTGTTCATGTTAGGACAGTGAATGTAACATTTATTGTTTTCCCACAACCTGTGTTTGTGTAAGATCAAGTCATAAACTCCATGTGGTTTTCCAATGTGTATTGATTCCACGTGGAGGTCAAAGCACTGGCTATTAATTTTAACATGTGTCGGAGTTTTGCACAATTTCTTTAATGGCCGTGTGCACAAATTCCATGACTATCTAAGTTAACTAGAGTTAGCGCTGCACAATAAATTATTTTGTAAGAAAAGCAGCACCGTTGATGTTGGATGGAGATGGTGAATAGTAAGATTCCAAGGTAATAACTAGCATTTCATTATCAACTCAAAGTATGTGCACATGCCACCATTACATATTATTATATTAATAAATAGATTACAGCTAAATGCAACAAAAATGCATATAGGGTAGTGGTTTTGATACTTAACTTTTAATAATATAGAATTGGGTGATAAATTTCTAAATTGAAGGCAAATGGATCGATAAATTAATACGAGAAGCAATAATAAAGCTAAAACATAATAGAAAATGGTATACATACAAGTGGTATATTAAAGCAATATTTATTAAATGTTTAATTTATTATTTTAATGTGTGTGTGTATATATATATTATGTCGTCTCCCCGTACCTATCTCCTATTTTTCTCAAAAATGGTGTACCGGTATCCATACCCATATCCTTGTACCTGTACCTATATCTGTACCCTGGCAACTATGCAAAATATGAATGAACTAGGGGAAATATATAGCTGAACACTAGGCCATCATTTATGTTACAGAGTCCCTAAACACTACCCATGCAATGGATACGAGCTCCAAAGGAAGCCGCTGCAGCAAACATAAATTCGACCACATTATGGTGAGTGAGTTTGATGTTAAGATCTATGGCTAAAAGTGTAATTTAGACCTAACAAACCACATTCGTCGCATCTAATCGAAGTTCAAAATTCGCAGAATTGCAAGCAAAGTTCATAAATTGGTTGAAATTTGATTTGAAATTCGCCTTGACTTTCAAAAACGAATTTAATCAAAAAATCATTGAAATTCATTTTGAAATCCATTGACATTTGCGTTTTTAGGGTTTGTTTTGTGTTTTCTTCATCAATCACTCTCGGTCGTCGTGTTTCATTACTTGCAACTTTCCAAGGGCACCGCATTTCATTATCAATGATTATTTTGCCGTCGTAAACTCACGAACTCAAGCACAAGGTTCACGCATTCATTTGTTTTCAGTTTGCACTCGAAGTCGCAACTCACAAGAAACTCACGAACTTAGGCATAGGCTCCACTTTCAGCCGACACTCGTGAACTCAGCAGTTTCTTCAATTATATGAAATGCAATGTTTTGAATGGTGGGTTGGTATATTTTAAAATTAAGTATATTTCTATTATCCAAATTTAATCACAAATTTTATCTCAAATTTTTCAGTTCTGAATTTTTTCCTTGGCGAATTTGAATGTGGTAACTTAGAGTTAGACAATATTAATTATATTATATTATGATGTCAAGAGTTAAATTTGATGATAGAGGTTAGTGAGGGTGTTTATTTCCATGAAATCATGGAATGATAGTGTGGTAAAGTAAATAAATGTGATATTGCAAACATTTGAAATAAATGATGTAATTCTTATACCTTTGACAACATAAACATTCAAGTTGCAAGTGAGTTCGTGTTGTTTATTTTATGTAAGGATAAACAAGCCCCTTGTGTTGATTATTTTATAATGCTATGTATTGATATGCATGCACAAATTGAGTAGCACGAGGAAGTATTCAAGTTGTGACAGTACCCTCTTGAAATGAAATGTATATTTTATGTTGAATAGGGGACTAATGTTTTGAAGATGAAACATTGCCAGCGTTATGCTGATGTAAATTGTCTGTTAGTGCCGGATGAGATTGGATTGAGGATAGTAAAGATTCAGGATATGTGCCTCTTGAATAATGAAAGACTTGTTAATTACGAGATGTTTTTACCACCCTTCAAATAGTTAATTGTATAGAACATGTTTTGAAACATCTTCCCCTTTCTTTTATGATAATGATGATTGTCTGTAACCTTCTTTAGGGCATACCTTTTAGTGACAAAACTATAATTAAAAGGAGTTCGTAATATACATGTTGATACTATAAAGATGTATATCCTTTGCTTAAACCTACTTCAGCTTGGTTGACCCTTGAACCATGTTTGAATAAGAAGAAATATTACTTCATTTTTTATGTTATATATTTCCAATATGTGCACTATGAGAGAAATTTTGTAAAAACTAAACCACCAACAGTTTATCCATTTTGCTATACTGTATTTTGCCACTTGAAACTTAAACTATTTTTCTACCCTCATAATCCCTTAAAGAATCATTGTGTGTTTATGGATCCCTTATGCAAATTTCACTTCCTTCTAAAATGTATTGCTTGAGTCCTAAGAATACCCTGTTTAGAGAGATTGGTTACAAGTTTAAAATTAGTACCCTTGAAAGGAGGAATTCTAGGGAATCGTGATTCGATTCTGTACACCTGTAACATAGTTGAATGATTTGAATTGTGTTAGTCGCAGACATTATTACACCTATATCCCATGAGGAGGAAATGATCGAATGCATTAGCCTTTCAACTTGGGAGTTCTCAACTAGTTCACAGGAAGTGACTTAAGTCCATACCCTTGGTTATTGGATGATTAAAATGGTAATCCAGGTTGTAGGGGCATACTTGATACAGTTGCCTTCCTTGTGCTTGACAACACCTAAGAATAAGTATAATGAAACAACAATGAAGTCTGAAACTTTCTATTTTCAAATAATGAGGGCACTCAATGAGATATGACTCCCCTCTCTTAATCTAGAAATCTGATGAGGTCGAGCCACTCTTGTTGCTATAGTCAAGCTCGTATGAGTGTGGTGAATATATTTGTGAACCAGTGATTAGCATATGCTTCGAAATAAACTTTTAATAAAAAGGAATAGAATGTTAACAATGTGCCAATTATTGTTATCCTCTTGATATTCTCCAGAAAGAATAGGACTTGCTTTGGTTGAGAATAATGCGATACTTAATTTCTTACACAAAAAGGATGTGCAATCTTATGTCTGTAAATGAATACCAAAGCCATAACTTGGTTACATTCTGTTGAGATTGTTAGTATTGAGCATAGGCCTGAATTATGTTACTGACATAATTCTAGTAAACTTCAAGAGGCATCTTACTATCAACAGAGTCGAAATCTCGATAAGCCTTAGAGGAGATGTCATTGTATTCGAAAATGGTAATGTTACTTCTTTGCATAAGTTTGTTTTTGTGCCTTATTGTTAAGGACTAAGGATTAAGAACATGATCGGTTGACTAGTCCTTCCCTGAATGTGATAATTTAATGAATCCCTATCCAATTGTCTAATGGAAGTGACCCTTTCACACCTATTGGCAATTACTTCCAAAAGGACACTCAACGATGTTTGTGGCAGTTGATATCAAAAACCTTTTGTGTACTCCTATGGAGATAATGTTAAGTCATTACAATAAAATGATCTTGCCTTGTATTGAAAACAGATTATGATATTGTTATGGTATTGTTTTATCCAAGCTGAGTGTTGAACTTCATTCCTTAAGAGTTGTCTTATTGATATGAGACACCTTTTTTTTTTAAGTTAGTTGTGTTTTGAGGTGTGTATGGCGGGGGTGTGCTACAAACTAACCAAAAAGGTTCTTGAAGTTTCAATAAGCTATTAGTTAATTAGATTTGTATGGTATACAACATTTTTAATCCATATACAAATAACACAAAGCAGCACATTCAATATATTATCAACATATAAGGTCAAATGGGATAAGCCCAAATGGTAAATTCTCGGGGCTTTCATAGTGGAGACCCATGTTCAAATCCCCAAGGGACATTACATGCTAAAATGTACAAATGTTGAGTGTTGAAATTGGCTAAACTACCACATCCAATTCTGGGTGCGGTGTACCCCAATGGACAAGGCTAGGTGCAAGTCTTTGGTGAATTTGACAGAAGAGATACCCCTCAGCCGTGGCATCTAAGCCGAAGGAAACCCTGCAAGGCGAATTTACCAAATCAGAATATATATATAGAATGCAAAATTATCAGCTTACTGGTAGGAGAACACGGAATACAATTATTAATAATAAAATATGTCACTAATCTTTTCTCTATTGTTAGTAGACTCTCTAAGGCTAAATAGGCCACAAATATATGTTAGATAGTTCAACCCTCATATACATGACAAGAGTAACAGCTCTTTGTATCACAAAATATCTCTTTGTTAAAAGCTTCAGGAAACCTCATTTAATACCAAATTTACACATTGAGAGTTAAATTGATCTTATTTTGCACTCAGTTGACCTTTCCCTTTTTTTTCACTCAGCTGACCTTTCGATATGCTCAAAATACCATGATGCTCAGTCAAAAACTGTAAAGTATTGCATACACATTGTTGCACAATTGCTTCCATTTGCAGGACAGTCTGTTGCACATACCAACACTGAGCTAGTTGATCTCTTGCAACGGCGAACTGTTTGAATTTTGACCTGAGCAGATTTAGAGATAAAGTTTAACTCATGACAATTACGCATCCAAACTCTGTGTATGCCTGGGAGGTCCACACCTGTTGTGGTACATTGACCAAGCTCCACAGAACCAGTGACTCAGGGATCTAGTCAATTAAGAAGTAAACAGTAAAGTTACATGAGTTCAACTATGTATGCCATGAAGAGAGGTCAGGCCTACATGTGCGAGTGTCGGCTCATTGTGGTTTGGCAACCTGTTAAGCGGTAGATCCCTATGCTAGTGCTGAGGTCCTTACCCTGATATCACATACTTATTGCCTTATCTTTCCTTAAGATCCCAGTTCATCTTCCTTTCCTAATGCAGAAATCTCTTCCTTATGGACAGCATTGTACGATTCTGCAAAATTATTTCGCCCAAAAACTTTACTCAAAGTTATAATAAATTTTTAAAAAAAACTATCCTGAGAGACCAAGAAGAATTTTGGGGATGCAATCGCTGCTTGGACTTTTACTGGACTAACACAGAGTACTAACTTCTTTCGACCTTTGGCCCAGTTGGTGATATTTTTGAAATGCATTATCCTGAAATTCAAATACTTTCTACAAATCATAATTTCAAAATTTATGTTTGAGCGTTCGCTTTTGTAATAGTTTTTGGCAAATGTCTATTTATGACTTCATGTTGAAGCACTCAGTTTTCATGATCTATAAAATCTTAAATTCAGACTGTGTAGAGTTCACAAAATTACGGCGTGCTGTTCTGCTTTGAATCTACTTCAAAATGACAGTTCAATTTATACCAATGACTTGGAATTTAGAACAATGTGTTATTGGAAGAGTAAGTACAGAACTTCACAACTGAAATATGAATGTAAGAAAACATAAAGAGATATCAGAACACCAAGACAAACGACACAAACATTTTTGGTCTTAAAAACCCTACAAGATGTAGGAAAAACCACAAAAAGAGGCAGTTGCTCTGCTTCCTATCTTCTTATAGCCAAAGCCAGACTACAAAGAGTAAATAGAACAAGTACAACACTCAGTTATTTTGCTCGCTCAGCTCGCTCATTGTTCCTTTCTCCAAATCTTCCTACAAACAACTAGAACACTACCTTTGTTCAACGATGTCTTCTCTCAATGTGTGCCATCTGTTTAAACTGCTTGGAGATGTCCTTTGGTGCACTAAAGGGTCTCCAACTGTACTCAAATGTGAAGAGACACTTGCCCTGTTTCTACCGTACTTGTATGGTCACCACAGACGAAACCACTGTTTGATGCAGATCAGAGGTTGTGTAACTGCCCCCTCCATGAAGCAGCAGTTTCATCACCAAGTCTGGAACTCACTCCTTGAAGCTATGTTGAAACTTGAAAAAGGGTCTTGATCTTGTTTTCTAATGCATTGGAATGTTTTTCAGAATCCATATGGATCATACCTCCTTAATTGAGAGGCTTTTGGTCCCAAAAAAAAAATTTAGTGGGGAGAAGTGGAAACAACTCTTCCACCTTCTCCTTCAAGTAACATCTCACTTGCCTTGGCAACTTCCCTTTGAGTCAAACCTGTCAAGACTTGTGTGGTCCCCCGCACGTCTCTCTTCCTTTCAGCTGCAGCACTATATCCTCCTCCAACTCCCCGTGTGCGTCCACAACCAAGTCCTCTATGGAAGGTATTAATTTATCTTTTTCCTCATCTAGCATGGATGGTTCATACAAGTGAAAATTCTCACAATTGACAATTGAATACATCCTCATAAATGAGGGTAGATCAAGCTTGAAAGCATTCTCACCAATCTATGCCAAGATGGAATATGGGTCATACCTTTATGGCTTGTGCTTCCTAGCTTGTCCTGGTAAAAATTTAGTCCCACCACTTCTATTACCACTTTCTGATCACAAGATCCTAATTGGGCGAGGTGAGAGCATATGGCAGACAATCATTGAAAGCTCTAAACTACTGAAAATACTGCAGAACACAGCTGTGGAAAGAGCTATGATACCAATTGTTGTGAATCTAATTGTAGAAATCAACCAAATAGAATAACAATACATGAAAATGAAACTGATTACTCAATGAACTTAGAATTAATTTCAAACCTTCGATTATATTCAATTATCACAGGCCTCTTTGAGGGGGCAACCTCCTTGAGAGTAGAGCTCAGAGTACAAAATATACATGGATTATTTTCTTTCCTTATAACATAAATGTAAGGCCCCTATTTTGTACGGTGCTGATCTTTGATAATTTATGACTGAGATTACTGATACTCTGATTTTATTCTGAATTCATGTGGTTAGCCACATCCATCTGAGACGTGCAAGTGTGTTGAGTAGACATATCATGGTTGGAGACCATGGGAAAGACCTATTATTAATCATATCTCATTTGCTTACTTATGAAAGTATAATGCTTGCATTCCCTTATGTAATGTTGCAATTAAGAATCTCACTATGCTCTTATGATATGTTGATTAAACAATGATTGGATCATTTCTCATTAACTTGTAAGTTGGCAAATGCATGTGTGCAATGCTATGTGAATCTATCTTTGTGAATGTTGTATTCCTTGATATGTTGGCTACTTATAATGGATTAAGTGCTCTTGTTTGATTAAATTCTGCAGCGTCTGCTATTAGGCTAGCGGAATTTGATTTGTGCATCGAGTGTGCAGGGACAAGGAAGGGCCAATGAAGGCAAGAGACTACGCCAAGCATGGTTATATCACTAACCCCCTTACCTCAAACCTTAAACACCTCTTGAGCCCATCCTATTAGTTGATGGTCTAAGATGCTATTCGCCCTCCCTTTCAGCCTTAGTGTTTTGTTTAGGTGGCCAGCTTTTAAGTTTCGTTGGTGAAAATTGTTGTCTCCTCGCCTTAAGATCTTGTAGCCTGAGTAGACCAACGTCTAAAATGTGTAGTGGTCGGTTCACAGATTTTCCCATTAATTGCATATGTCTTGAGCCAAGCAAAACGTGAGTTAGTCTAGGAAGCAACAGCAGAGTCCGCAGAGTTGTTGGTGCCATTATGGACGAGGAGAAGAACATTCCTTAATGAGGCACGGGCTGGTGAACAAAAGTGGTTGGCAGATGCTAGGAAGTCTTTATATAGAAGTAGAGTTCTCCACGAGAAAGACTTTTGGCTTTTGGACATTTGGACTTTTGCCATTTTTCAAAAAAAGGAATAGAATAAGTAGAAGAGAGAAAGGAGAGGAAGGGCAGTGAGTAGGAGCTGATTAGAAGAGTCGAGCCTTTAGACTACTGGAGGACAACACCTAGAGGTCTTGGAGTAATAGGTTGGCTTCCAAATACTTGTTCATATCTTATTTTCTTTGAATGAACTCAGTTATGTTTCTCTTTTAATGATTTGTTATTATATGACGATTAAGACCACTTGGTTTATTCCATCTATCTTCTTTTTCCATGGATGTGCATTGACCGCCATGTAGTTCTTGCCCACTTGAGGACCTTGGCGATGTTTTTAATGTCTTCATTCGACTGGAATGTTGCAACTCTCTTATTGATATGTGTTATTGTTGTGTTGTTAATGTGATCTTCTACGTGCAATATTTTTCATGGTGGTAGATTGTTAAGCCCTCCCATGTTGGGCATGGTAGCAGATTGCTTAACCCTCCCATGAAGTGCATGGTGGCAGAGTGTTAAGCCCTCCCATGCTAGGTATGGTGGCAGATTGCTTAACCTTCCCATGAAGTTCATAGTGGTAGATTGTGAAGGTCATGGTGGTAGATTGTTAAGCCCTCCCTTCTTGGTCATGGTGGTAGATTGCTTGACCCTCCCATGACTACTAGATGGAAGCAATACAGTGAGGCATCCTCCTATCTAGTCAAACCGCGAGCCTTGTGTTATGATGTGACTGTGTGCTTGCTAGTTGTATTTATGAAATGCTTAACTTCATTTGAATGATCATTTGAATGCTTAATTGTATGTTTGTTTGATTTGAAAGTGGGACTAGGAATCTCCTTGGGTAAGAACTGGGAATAGGACTATAGGTTTGTGCATGGTCTTTCCCTTGTGTTATGGCACCTTTTCTTTAAGATACCGATACTTGTCTTTACCGTGATGTAAACATGCTCAGAGTTGGGATCCTCGATCTCAAGGGTGCCTAGAGCAATAGCTTAATCATGGCAAAAGGTTGGGAGGTGAACCCACCTTCAAATGCCCTGTAGATGCATTGGGACAGACATGGACTAGTGATGAAGGTTGATTGTTCTTCCTTTGATGAATCTGGCTTTCAAGTTGTGCCTCTTGCTTATGTATTAAACAGATGAAATCTCAAGCATTGTTTATTAATAGCAGTCAATTTGCTTGTAAAAATCTTGTGATAGCTAGTCTTGATGTAATAAACCCGCTATGGGCGAAGATATTTGTTATATACCTGTTGGAATCCCATTTATAAACTGAGATGTAACCAACTGGTGTATATAATTGGGATGTAGATCCTCTTGGAAAGGATTCATTAATGTAAAGGAAACTCTTTAGGCTGTAAGGCTTGCTAATAAAATGATTGCGTGATTTACTTGCAAAAAACTTTGCTATGATCAGTTGATTAATTATGCATTATGTCTCTTCATATATTATGTTGTGATTTATCTAATGGGTGAAGCCTATTTATGTATAAGTAAAACTTAAATAAATAGTTGTTGATTGTTATTGGGAATAACAATACAACTTGACTGTGTAATCTGAATATCGAAGAGATTCTGGGAAAGATGTCTTGTGGAAAAGTTCCTTGATTAGAGCATTGAGTAAGTTGTATGCTGTAGACTTTTTTTGTAACAAGACTAGCTTATATAAAGAGAATTTTAACAAAATTGGGCTCTATTGTTATGGTATTAACAAGGCTTGTAATATTTTGGTTTGATTGAGGTCACCCTTGAATTAATTAATGAAGAGGATTCTCAAGACCAACCCTTGATTCTATGCTTATGCATTTTAGTAGTTTTGGCGTTTGATCTCTTCTCCATAGTGAAATGGATAGATCAGTCAGCTCATAGAATTGGGGAGCTCCTTGAGAGATGTTTTGCTAGGTTGAGTTGATCTTGCAGTTCTGATGACCGACCAAACCAATGGGAATATTGGTTTAGGGTCGTGAAATCATTTTATGTGAACGTCAGCTCTTTTTAGCTTAGTTGAGTTATATGTGGGATGCAGGCTTAGTTTCGGACTGTTAATGCTAGCAATCTACTAACAGGTGCATTTAGCCTTGTCTTAACTTATCCACATTCATCAAGTCGATTTTTGCATTTCGCTTCGTGTTTGCCTTAGTTGGACTTCTATTTTGACAGATTCTTGCATTTATTTCTTGCCTTATCTGTTTATCGATTTGGCTTATGTTAGTCGATTTTTTCCTTACCCGTTTTATTGTTATGGTTTTTTCCATCGGCTTTTGCCTTGGCCCATTTTTGTCTTTTGAAAGTTGGTTGAATGATGCCATGCAGCATCATTCCGATGGTCCGAGGAGTTAGCGGGGCAGTTAATCCCCTAATGCCTTTGGGATCCTGAGAAATTGCCAAGTGGCAACATTTCAGAGCCCAAAACCCCAAGAGGTTTAAACGATTAGGGTCTAAACCCCTAATGCTTTTGAGGTTCCAGGGACCCGAGACGCTGCCAAGTGGCAGCATTCCAAAGCTCAGAACCCCGAAAAGATTAAAGCATTAGGGTCTAATCCCCCTAATGCTTCCGAAGTCCTGGGGGCCGAGGAGCTGCTAAGTGGCAACGTCCCAGAAGCTTGAAAGCCCAACCCGCTCGTCTTTGGAGTCGGGCCTGGAGTCCTGCATTTGCAACAAGTGGCACAACCACAGCCATGATGAGGTAGGCCTAGAGCCGACCCAAAGAAGCCACGTGGTGTCCGACTATGTCAGTAATGGCCTTGGGCTAAATTTAATGGCCAACTCAATGTTTGACACATTAACCTTGAGCATAGGCTAGCAAACAAATTCTTTAGCATTCATGGCTGAACCGTTGGGACTCTTCGACATCTTGACCGTGGCACGTGACTGATAAATAACTTATAGAAGTTGGCAAGAATAGTGTATATATATATGTGTGTGTGTGTCAATGTATATACATATATTTGCTCATGTTTTGCGGTCTAGTTGCAGGTAACATGGTTGGAGTCATGTCTATTTAAGCATTTAAGGGGAAAAAAGTGGGCATGACAATAAATATATAGGCATTACAACCCGAACCCTAGTACTCAATAGTCAACTTTACACAGGTACCCAAGTTGATTATTAACTATTCTTATTACTCAAGGGTTGACCTCACATACAAAGGGGCACCCGAGCTAATTAACTAAGACTATTACAATGCAAAAAGAATAATAGATGGTTAAAACATTAGGGTCCTAATGGCAATGGTCTTACCAACACCAAAGTGTCATGAGACCTTTGAAATATGTGCTTCCCTTATCAAGATAATTTTTTCCTCTTTTGGCACACATAGCTTGTCCCACTTGTAGAGTAGCCCATCCCTAAAATAGCACCCATCTTGGCCTTCATTTTCAACCTTCTTAGTTTTCAAAAGCTTGAATGTCTTGCCAAATTTTACATCTAGTGCATATACTTCCTCATAAGCCTCTTTTGTGAGAGGCTCAATTGGTGGGATTGTTGGCATAGCTGAAACTCGTTTTATTCGTGGCCGAGATAACATTTTCGCCAATACATTTTTGCTGCCCTCCGTGTACTTGATCACCAAATAGAATTGTTGAAGAAATCCCATCCATGTATAATGCTTGCTGCATTTTGCTTTATGCTTGCAAGTACTTAAGAGTTTTAAACAATAATTTATTTACCAAACAGATAATGTTTCCATTTCTTTATCACTTAATCCCATCCATGTATAATGCTTGCTGCATTTTGCTTTATGCTTGCAAGTACTTAAGAGTTTTAAACAATAATTTATTTACCAAACAGATAATGTTTCCATTTCTTTATCACTTAAACTAGTGCGTACATTTTTGTATCATTAAGAGGAAGCCCCCTTACTGCTGAAGAAAATACCTCTGAATGACAACAGAATTACCTCATTGCAACAAACTGCCCCCACAGCATACTCACATCTGCTCAACTTTGAATGGCTGCTTCCAATTAGGTAAAGCAAGGCCCAGAGCATGACTGATCTTATATTTCAATGAATCAAAAATACTATCATGTTTCTTACCCCAATGAAAATTCTTACCCATTGCTGCAACTGTGTAGAGGTGCAGCAATTGTGAAGAAAGCTGGAATGAACTTCCTCATGTATTATACTGCTACCACAAAGCTTCTAGGTGCGGGCCAATTCGTGATAGCCTCAACCTTTGATGGATCCACCCTTAGTTGTCCTCCTCCAACTACATGTCCCAAATAAACGAGAAATTGTTTTACAAACATTTTTTCAGATTGCACAATCATTGTTTTTCTTTCAACACTTACAAGGCTTGTTTCAAATGTGTTAGATACTCTTCACATGTTGCACTAAAAATCAAAATATCATCTAGATAAACTATGACACATATATCTATGAAATGCCTTAATATACCATTCATTAATCTCCTGAATGTAGCCAGTGCATTACATAAACCAAATGGAAGTACTAATCATTACTAAAAACCTTATTTTGTCTCGAAGGTTGTCTTCCACACATATTCCTCCATGCAAACTTGATAATAACCTGATTCGGGATCCAACTTTGTGAAATATTTACAATGTTGAAGTTGGTCCAAAAATTCATCAAACCAGAGAAATGGATATCTATTCTTCATGGTGATCTTGTTCAAGGCTCTATAATAAATGCACATCCTCCAAGAGCCATATTTATTTTGTACCATCACAATGGGTGTCCAACATGGTAAAGTACGTGAGCATATGATGCCTTGTTCCAACAACTCTTAGAAGTTGTTTCTTTACATCATTACTCCGCAAAAGTGATTGCATGTCCATACCAATGTTAGGTACAAAAGATTTGAACAACAATTGAATCTCATGTTCTACTTTCCTTTTTGAAGGAAAGTTGTTGGAAGTTTGGAACACATTTTGAAAAGAGTGTAGCAACTCATCCAATCCCTTCAATCCCTTGTTAGCACTATCGACTTCAGATATCTCTAACCCATCTTTATTTATTTATTTTATTATTAATAATCCATCTTCTTTCTTATCTTTCAAAAGAAGTAAACAAAATTGATTATTTGTTTGAATGAGTGTTTTAGCTTGGTTGGCACTTACCATGGAAAGCTTGGGCTTGCTTTGATGTGCCTTGAGGACATAATTGACTCCATTCTTAGGCCACTGGCAAGTGTTAGCCCTCCTCATGAAAATAGCATCCCCAAGTTACATGTAAGGACTTCCAAACACCACATCAAATGCATCAAGAGGAATCACATCTACTTCTAAATCATCAACATATTGTTAGTCAATCCCAAATTCCAACTTATATCTTTTAGTCATTTAACAACCTTCTTCACCCAACCCAAAGAATATGGGTGAGGATGATCATATATTTGTAAATCAAGCTTCCTAACAACTTCATCTGAAATCATATTAGATTGAGAACCAGTATCAACAAGCGCATTTACCTTGGTCTTCTTGATTTGGAATAGTTTGGTCGTCTCTACTCTTTATTATTCCTTGTTGTTTGTGTTGGTGGTGGTGCAGCCAAACTTCTCATCAAAATCAGAATTGTCTTCTATCTCTACCTTTGATTCCATAAAATATGCCATGAACTTCCTAGAGTTCTCCTTGGGTTTTATTCAGGTGCAAATCCAAATGCAACTTCCAACACTTAGCATCAGTATGACCATCTATAACACAATGATTAAAATGGTTCTTAGGATCTTTATGACTATGCAATGTTGTGGCATTCCTCTTACCTTTGCATTTACCTTATTTGAAGGCTTTGTAAGGCTGGTTTTGGTTTTTCTTGACCTGATTTGTGGATTAATTTTGCTTTGAAGATTCCTCTTCTCCTTGCTTTTTCTCTTCCTCAATGTATCATGCTTGCAAGCATGCCTTATCAAGGTCTTGTGGCTTACGTAAGATGCCCCATCCCCTTAGGTGTGAAAGGAGACCTCCCAAGTATTTGGTCATATTGTCTTTATCTTCCAAGTCCAAGCCCATGAGCATGGCTTGTCTATAGAACTCCGTGGTATAATCTTGCACACTTTTACCTACTCCTTGCCTGCAATACTACCACTTAATTTTCTAATCAGTCCTATGCCCAATAGGATAAAAGTTCTTATGCAACAAAACTTTAAAATCACTCCACTTATTTACAACTGTCTCATTCTTCTTTTCAAAAGCTACTAAGTTTGTTTCTCACCAAACTTGAGCATGACCTTCCATCCTGAGATATGCAATTACTTTATGCAGACTAAAATAGACCTTCATTTTATTCAACCATTTATCTAAAATCTCAGCATCTACTTGTCCTTCAAAATATTTAATCTCATCTTTTATTTTAAACTTGAAAGAAGCATGTTTAGATTTTACCTTAGCCTTACCTTTGTCTTTAGGAGGCTTTTCATCATGCTCGTCCATGAACTCTTCTCCACTTTCAGATTCTTCTATGTGGGCTTCTTCTATGCCAAGCTTCCTGACTATAGACTGAACCATCACATCCATGGCACCTTGGCTCCAAGCTGCAAGCTTCTGCTGTCTAGTGATAGTGTCTTGGGACTTCATCATGTTATCCATGCATGATTAGAGTGCAGCTACTCTCTTCGCTAGACTTCTTCGCCTTCTAAATCCATTTCTCTCCCCTGCTGATTCCACCTTATTGTAGATATCTCGGGCTTGCAAGGCAGCAATTCTCTTTCTTGTGATATTGTTAGTGTCATTCAAATCAGCCAAACTTTCCACAATAACCCCAAACATAATTCTGCTCTAATACCAAAATGATCTATAAACTCTCAAATTCAGACTTGAGTTCATAAAATCATAACTTCTTGTTCTACCATAAATCTACTTCAAAGTGACAGTTCAATTTATACAAATGACTTAGAATTTAATGTAATGTGTTGTTGGAAGAGTAAATATAGAACTTCAGAACTCAAATATGATTGTAAGAACACATAAACAAAACTCAAAACATAGAGACAAATGACACAAATATTTTTGGTCTGGAAAACCCCAAGAAATGTAGGGAAAAACTAGTGGAAGAGGCAATTTCTCTACTTCCTATCTTTTTTACAGCCAAAGATGGATTGCAATGAGGAAGTAGAACAAGTACAACACTTAGTTATCTTACTCACTAAGCTTGCTCATTGTTCCTTTCTCCAAATCTTCCTACAAACAACTAGAACAGTCCCTTTGTTCACCAATGTTTTCTCTCGATGTGTGTCATCTTCTTAAACTGCTTAGAGATGTCCTTCCATGCACTAAAGGATCTCCAACCCTCCTGGAATGGTCAAAACCACCAGTTGACACAGACCAGTGGTTATGTAACCACCGCCTGCATGAAGAGGCAGTTTCATCACCAAATCTAGAACTCCTTCCTTTAAGCTATGTTGATGCTTGAAACTGGGTCTTCATCTTATTGTTTGATCGATTGGAATGTTTTTTTGAGGTCTTGAGGCTTGTGTTTAAAGGTACATTACAAACCCAGATGGCCAAGCATATTTGCTAATAATAGCCGGAAAAAAATTGAGGGACACCCCTGAGTGCTTGTACAGGCAATAGCATCTCCACATAATCTAGTAGTAAATGGCACACCAGAAGATAAAATGTTTCGGCATTGACCTCTTAAGGAGAACATATCCAATAAGCCCTGCCCTCCTCCAAGATGATGTGGACAGTCTCAATTCGCAATTGATGAGGCCAAACCCTCAATTGGCCAAGGGGGGTTCTAAGAACATGCACCCAACGCTATAATGGATAATGTTGATGAACAAGAAATTCATCCAAAATCTGCAAGCAGTACTCAGCCTAGAGCTGTCTCATTCATGAATTGCTAATAAATTTATTTCCTGATTACACTAATAATCTCCCATTTCAATTTAAAAAGGTGAGAATGGAAGTCAAAGGAATACGCATAGGAAGGATGTCAATAAATGGAGATGTTAATAGCTTGGAAGATTGAAGAACTTTTAAATACCACATGGATCTCCTCCTTGAGAACCCAATGGAGGCAATCTCCACCGAAGAATAATGAGCCAAGTGTGGATACCTCTCTCTCAATACTGAATTTTCTAAAGATGAGAGCCTATGGACATAAGAGATAAGCTTGAGAATGCATTCAAGACATAGGTTGCGAACATCAAACTTGGCATTGTTAATGCTATAAGAACAATCCAGTTACAACATATCATACACTAAAGCATATTAGTTTGGCCTCTTCACACATGTCCAATCAACAAGTACCACACATCTTTGAGTTGTGGTGAATAGAAGGCTTATTCATCAAGTCAAAAAGACGCATCTTTGCAAGGAAACCCTGAAAATACATCTGGAAGCACTGTCCCTCAAGCACAAATAAGATGCCTACCCCTTATGCAGTGGTGACTGGGGTGCTAATCTCAAGTTGAATGCAAAACTCATAATTGATATCCCCAAGTAAGTGTAGGTTGTAAGAATCTCAACTCGCTCACCTTTGAATAAGAACTGAAACCTTGATAGAGCATCCTTGAAAATGATAAAAATCATATCCTTAATTAAAAACTTTCAGCTATTGCTAAAACAGGGTAAGGCAACCATCTTTAAAAGCCCTTGAGAGAAGAAAAATGGAGGACACATCATCAACAAAGAGAAGCAAAGCGATCAAGACATTGTGTAAGGTACGACCATTATCAAAAATTATGTTTGCCTAGAGGAATAACATGTCAAGAAAAATAACATAAATCTTGAAAAGGTGTGCTCAAAAGTCATCTTATAATATCCCTTTTACTAAATCACTGCAATATGCTCAATCGCTGCCATTAAATCATTGCACTCAAGGAGGAGCACCACACTCAAGGGAGGAAATTGTGGTCATTAAGGGAGCATTAGTATATTTCATTTATTAATAACAGCATTAATTATTAATTAATTAATTAATTAGTAGTTAGCATTCATTTGACGAAAGGTTGCAATCCTTGGAGAAGACATGTTGTTCGACGAAAGGTCACAATCCTTGGAGAAGACATGTCATTTGGTGGAACACTATGAAGGTATTTATATTCAGCAGTTGGTGAGAAGGCATTCATCCAATTATGTATTATATATATATAACTTGTACAAGCAGTCGCTTTACAATGACTTTTAAGGACGTAACCCCTTAATTGCGTAACCCAGATACAAGGACGAAAATCCTTGTTATCGAACCCAAGAACAAAACCCCTTGTGGTGTAATTTTGTAATATTCGAAATCTATATTCAAAGATAAACAATTAATCAAATTTGACTTTATTATTATTTTATAAAATATTATTTTAATAAGGAATTCCGAGAAAATCAAATTAATATAAAATATTCCGATTTGGAATATTACAGTGGTATCAGAGTTTTTTTTCTTGCTAGTCTGTGAACCATGGGATCACTACATAAGGAAATTATGGACAGTTTTGTTAAGCACAAGCTTATACTGAGAGGGGGGTGTGAATCAGTATAAGATATTTTTTTGACTTTCGACTATTAATCTTAAATTCAAAACCTCAAATTACTCCGCAATTAATATATTCAAAGCAATCAAAGAATACAATGCAAAACCACACAATGCAAATAGACACAGATTTGCGTGGAAACCCTTTCGAGAGAAAACCACGGAGAAATTCTCTTAATATAAATATTCGTAGGCACCAACCTACTAGAGCACCAACCCCAAAAACAATTTTGTAGGCACCAACCTACAGGAGCACCGACCTCTTTCACTGAGCACCAACTCAGCAAGAGACACCAATCTCTTCAAAACGAAGGCACCAACCTTCTCAGAAAAAAATCACTCTTCTATCTCAAATTTGTTGTCAAAACAACAGATGATAGAACACTTGCTTTATCTCCTTTAGATTCGATCTATACTTGAGTGTTTTCGCTGCTATACTCTTCCTTATACTTGCTGATTTTTTATTTTCAATATTCTCACAAAAATTTGCCTTTAAAAATTCTGCTCTTCTTTTATATATCTTCTACTTTTGAATCTACTCTTTTGCCATTCATTATGGACTTATTTATAACCCACAGAAAGCCACAAATTAAGGTCGTGACTCTTCAAGTGAAAAGGTCCTTTCGAACGGTCACACCTCCTCCCAATAGGTCGGCCAAGGTTGACAATTCCGTCAACATTTCCGCCGACAATTCCGTTCACTTCCGTCGACATTTCCATCAACAATTCCGTTCACTTCTGTCGACATTTTCGTTCAATTCCGGCAACAATTCCGTTCACTTCCGTCAACAATTCCGTTCACTTCCGTCGACATTTCCGTTCACTTATGGCCATCAATTCTGTTCACTTCTGGCAATCAATTCCATTCACTTTCGGCAATAGTTCATTTGACATCAATGACAATATTCCAACAAGTTTGGAGTCATACGTCTTTTCAGCAGAGATTCGAAAAGAAATCTCTTTTTCAAACTTTTTGTAGTTGAAAGAGTCATGGAATGGAAACAGACACTATGAGGAAGATGAGTTTGTGAATCATAGTTATGACAGCTCGAAATTTGAAGAGAAATTCAATTTTCAAGAGGTAGTAGAAAAAAGGAAAACAAAAAAACCAATAGTGAATGTATCTCCTGCTGGCAATGGCAATGAGATGGAAGAAAATTGGAGAGATGATGAAGGTTACATACCAAACAAATTCCAAAGAAGTATTCCTCACAATTTAGATAATAATAATCTTAATAAATGTTAGGAAATAACTGAAACAGTAGCTGACAATGCTAATCTTAACCATAATAGCAAGTACTCCTATGAAGCGACTGAGACTAAATATAGTGATTTTGGTAAGCTTAAGAGTAGGTCTAAGAAGACAAAGGAAGCTACTTTGTCATCATTTTTTTGTCCCAAAAATATGTCAGACATAACATGTGACAGTATTCAATGGTCTTCACAGCAGATATGTGGGTCTAAAGGAAAAAATACTCCACCACAAATTAATATATGTTTTATATAGAGTAGTAAAGATACGGAAAGCAATGAATGCCTAGAAATAGAGTGGGAAAACCATTTCCTGGTTGTGGCATTGGAATTTCAGATGGAAGCCCAATGAAGTTCAAGACAAACCCTAGTTTATTTCGTATTGATTATGATGAAGCTCAATCATCATGGTAAAATGACAAGAACAAAGATGTGCCTTCTAAGCATATGTCTGCCGAAAAACTGATGAATGATGTATTGGCCCCTGTCTTTAGCAATGAGAAGATTTTAAGTGAATAAGTTAGTTTTGAGTTGGACGAGGGAGAACGCAGTAACTCACACATTGCTTATCAGTCCGGATTGTTTGATTTTAGCAATGATGAGAAACATTCATTGCCTTCTCAAATTTTCTGTTCTTTTCAATCTCCAATAACTAATGGTTGGACCCACTAATCGAAAAACCGAGGCCTTAAGTTGAGAGATGATGATCATAATGCTTATAAAGAAATGGATTGGCCCAGAACAAAAGACTTCTTGGCAATTGATTATTTGATATCTAAAGATAATATTCAACCAATAAAGGCACATTCTACCATATATCATAGAGGAAATCATTTAGTTAAAAACAAATCTCTACAAATGGATCAGTAAACTGAATCATTCAAAGATAACTATAACCAGAAAACAAGTGATGTCGAGAATATCTCTTTCTGTGATAAATCAGATACGCTTCTTAAAGATTCATGGTTGTATCTCAAGGATGTCATGGATTCACATCAATCAAAATTTGGAAGAAATGGTAAAGAAGTAAGGATCGTCTATGAAATCCAAAATAATCGAGAAAATTTAAGAAGTGTTTGTCTAAGTGTTGATTGTGGTAGGGACAGTCCTAACAACAATAACACAAAAGTTTTATACAAGCATACAGACATTCGATTAGGGTCTGTACCAATAACTCTGACCAGAAATATGGGGAATCATAATGGGTCAACTGAGGAAGAGACTCTTGACAAAAAATAGAACGTGTTCCAAGGTCAATGTAAGGGTGTCGTGACCATAAATAGTACAATTATTAGAAATCTTAGAGGGCACAAAGATTTTGATTGTACACAAAAGGATTCAAGTAATTTTGGAATTGAACTTGATTTTTCCCTCGATGTGGAAGAATTCTCTCCGTTACTATTGCATTGTAGAAAGAGGAGACTCAGAGCTGATCAAATTATTGAAAATGATTATGAAAATAGTAACAGTATGAAAAGAGTACATTTTTCAGAAGATATTGTCGAATACCATGCATATATTGATAATTGCCAATCAGGTTTCCCCAAAATTGTGTTCACATGGTACTCTGATAAACACAAAGTGTCTCACATTGTTTCTGGACCGAGAAATCGGTTTGAAGTTGATGTCCAAATGTTGAATACTAACGTGGGAAAGAAGTTAGGCGATGATTATAGAAATAGTTTCTCTTATTCGAGACAAACCTTATTTGCTACGCCCATAGTTTCAAAATTATATTTTAATAGTAATAGACAATTATACTAATAGAATAGAGTCCATGGACGGGAAAGATATGCCCAGGCCAGCTATAGTTACAAACCTAGCAATGGACAATGGTTTGAGGGAATTTGATAAACAAGATCAAATTTCCCAAGAGAATACTTCTGTAGAAACAACATATATATTCTCACGTTGAAATTAAAAAAGATGATAAGCGAAATGAGATCCGCATTTTATCTAATGCAGGAAGACTTTTGAGACCTTTTCTTATAGTAAAAAATAAAAGGTTATGCATACCTAAATAGCAATTTGAAAATTTTAAGAAAGGTCACAACCCTTTCAAGTATCTTATGCAAAAGGGCATCATAGAAATATTTGATGTTGTAGATTATGCAAAAATAGAATTTCCGCGGAAGAGAGAGATGCAAAATGAAAGTGATGAAGAAGACAATGACGAGGTCTCATTAATGTGGAAACAAATTTCATTATCTTTCAAATGTTCCCAGAGTACGGTAAATCGAGACATGGATTCTACTTATGACAAAGATGATACAGAAGATTGCCTTCATAACTTCATTCTAGAAGATGATCATGGTAATGTTTGCACTTTGCGTGGCTTTATTGGGCAGAATATTGAAACAATCTTTGACATCCAATGGCCACAAGCTCAAAAAGGTACAAAATATTCAAGGCTTGTCCCTAAGAAAACCCTGGACACTGTTTTAGGTACCAATAATCAGACATTGTTGGTTTTAGATGAGGGTCATTTCCCTCAATAGAACGACACCAACATACTAAAAGCGCTCACCCAAATACATACCAGGAGACAAATTTTACAGGCAAACTCCTTTCGCACAACTTTAGACAATTGATTACAAGCATTGTTGGAAGTGAAATACATCAAAAATTGCTTTACCAGAGACATACTCAAGATCCACTGAAAAGAATATTCTACAATATACTTGATTATGTACTATAGAGTAGCAATGAAGAGGTAAAAAAGTCCACGTTGCATGATCTTCAAGAGTTAGCTGCACTATTTGTACACTACTATAAATAAAATATACTAGAGGATTTGCCTCCACTATTTGATTTCACTGTCAAGTTGGATTTAAATGAGAAACAAAGAAAGGCACTTGAACATCCCAATTTACAATTGCTTGCTAACAAACAAATTTTGAGAAGGGACGTCTGTAACATCCCTTTTACTAAATCACTACAATATGCTTAATCGTTGCTATTAAATCGCTGCCATTAAATCATTGCACTCAAAGAGGAGCCCACACTCAAGGGAAGAAATCGTTGTCATTAAGGGAGCATTCGTATATTTCATTAATTAATAACAGCATTAATTATTAATTAATTAATTAGTAGTTAGCATTCATTTGACGAAAGATCACAATCCTTGTAGAAGATATGTCATTTGACAAAAGATCACAATCCTTGGAGAAAACATGTCATTTGGTGGAATACTATGAAGGTATTTATATTCAGCATTTGGTGAGAAGGAAAGACATTCATCCAATTATGTATTAAATATATAACTTGTATAAGCAGTCGTTTTACAATGGCTTTTAAGGACGTCACCCCTTAATTGCATAACCCAGATATAAGGACAAAAACCCTTGTTATCGAACCCAAGGACGAAACCCCTTGTGGTGTAATTTTGTAATATTCAAAATTCGTATTCAAAGATAAACAATTAATCCAATTTCACTTTATTATTATTTAAATTATTATTTTATAAAATATTATTTTTAAAAAGAATTCCGAGAAAACCAAATTCATGTAAAATATTATGATTTGGAATATTACACATCCTTAGCAACCCTATAGTTATTTGGAGAGAGATATAACCAAATTTGTAGATAGGATGAATAACATCCTACAACCAAGATTAAGGAAAACCCAAGTGAACAATGTCGATCAAGATATCAGCAATATGAAAAGTAAGAGAATCCACACCATATTTGAAGAACTCGGCTTAAAAGTCCTCACAATCAGCAATTTTTCTAGTACCTTACTTCTAAATAGCTTCCTTAATATCCCCAAGTATAAAACAACAGCATGAAGACCAAAGTGAGGAGCTAACCATAAGGTGTTGGTGAAAAACATCACATAGTGAATTGACACGAGGAACCTAGGATATGGATTCAATATTTGAATAAGGGGGAGGGGGTGAGCAAGGTACGAGGCTTTCCATGGAAAGAGTGTATGTCAAAAGGATTTAGGGGGAGATATGAAGTAAAAAAAAAAGCTCAAAACTTTTCAATAAAAGGAACTCTCGCTTCTTGCATTGGAAGGGATGGCAATGTGTCATATCCGTGCCCAATCGGCAAAATATCTAGGCATCTATGTGAATTTAGTTACTTGTTGAGATGGTCGGCATTGGCAAATTATCGATTATGCCTAATTGGTTGGGTTGCTAATATGGGGCAACTTGGACTTGAATGTGAACTAGTTGTTATTGGTTATTTGATTGATCGCTAAAAGGCTTATTTTGCCTAGCAGCAAACTACTTGGATGATCAATGTTGAATTTAAACAGCTTTAGTCGAATCTTGACTTCGGACTTATAGCTGGTTAATTTAAACTATGTGCATTTTCTGTCTTGAGTGATTGCACAAGTGTTGAGCCAACCATAGGTGGATTGTTACATCTTAATCTGTTCTTAGAACCCCATGATTATAATCACGTATTTGTTGCATTATAATCAAGACCTTAGTGTATTTTTCCTTAAACAAAATATAATAGTTGTTTTATAATTAAATTGCTAATTACGAAGCAATTGGGGTCAGTTGGACCAAGGGCATACTTGGGATAAATAATCTATGGAGGTTTTAAGCTTTGTGGAATTATTAAATATTAAAATAAAAACTATCATTACATATTAGACTTGGTTTAAAAGAAAACTTTTTAATATTATTAGAAACTCATTAGATTTTGAAGATCAATTTTTTTTTTAAAAAAGAAGAGAAATACATGTGGAAAACCATTATTCTTGTTATTTTTGCCCAATAAGTTGACCTAGGGCAGATGAGAAGCTGAAGGCTTCGTGGCAATTAGGAAGGGCTTTTGCATGGTTGCAAGGGCCACCATTGCGCCACTTGCAGGAGCTATTACGCCAACAATAAGAGAATGAATTTGCTTGCATTTTTGTCAATAAGCTATCTATGCTCAGCATGCTTCCACATTTTGTATACAAGGCATATGCTATTTTTGTGGCATTTGGTCATTGTTTGATGGATATCCATACCCTTCTACAAAAATTTGTACATTTGCTTTAGGCTGGGAAAGAAGCAACCCCTCAAGCAAGCTAGGGCATTTACCAAGCAAGTCGCCCTCCTTGAAATATTTTTGCATTCTAATTGAAAACATCAGCAAAGTAATTATTTTTAGCTTCTACTGGGGTATATGCCCATCCATGCTTGCCTAGACAAGCATATGTGAGCCTATACTCCAAATGAGTAAGGGGATTTTGATATGCAAATGGTATTTTGCTTATTCTCTTGGTTTATGGAGAAACTGAATAAATTACTGATGTTTATGATTTGATAATTTATCTTTAGATACGGTTATCAATTTGATTGTGTAAAATGGTTGAATGGATTTTCCTTTTATGATATTATCAAATGTTTGATTTCGCTTATTACTTCCCTTGTTGGGTTATGCCAAATTGAATGACTGGAAGTTGTTGCTAAATTGAATGGCTGGAATATGTTGCTCGATTGTATGACTGGAATTTGTTGCTAAATTGAATGGTGGCATATGTTGCTAAATTTTATGGATGGAATTTGTTGCCAAATTGTATGGCTGAAATTTGTTTGCTAAATTGCCACAAAGACTTTGAATGTGAAATGTTTAACGAAATTCCTTAATAGAGGATGGCTGGAATTTATTGCAAAATTGTCTCAAAGAGAATGAATGTGAAATGTTTGATGAAATTCCTCAATAGAAGATGGGTGAAATTTGTTTGTTAAATTGTCTCAAAAAGAATGCATGTGAATTGTTGATGTATGTGAAGTTTCTTGGATGGAAGTTATGGTTTTTAATATGGTTGGATTGCATTAAATAAGATCTTGTTGTAGATCTATTCTTAAAATTGTAAGTTCTAATCGAAAACAAGGTTTTTTTAAAATAATTATTTTCCCTTGTTGAAACCCCTATTGGGCAAAGCTTGATAGTTTGAAAACTTTTGCATTGATGTTGAATCCTTTGAATGGTTCATCTTGTTTTTATTATTTTGTCAACTGGTGGTTACTTCAATTGCTACTCCTTGCGAGCTTGGTAAGATTATCATGTAATGTATTTATTTTAAAAACTCAGCCTTGTGAATTGAATGTTGTGTTTTTTTTCCACTTGGTTCATTTTGAGGTGTTTGGGTACTTTGCTTAGTCTCGTAAAGAGGTGTAATAATTTTGATAATCCTCTTATGGCTAGAAAGTTACGGTTGAGTTATGCCTTGAATACCTTATACTTATTTAAAAAGGTAATAGGAGTAAAAAAATTTGTAATCTAGTATCTTTTGACTTTATGGTATGCAATATCTTATTCCATAAATTTTTCTTAGATGCATATGAGTTCCCTTGATTGTGATTAAACTGTGTTGAAAGAGGTTAAAAACAAAATTTGTAACTTGAGTTTATGAGTAAGATGGTTCCTGGTATAGCTGGAATTTATTCCATACTGTTGAAAGGTTATTCATGTGGTTTTCTATATACATATGCTTCTTTAATCCACTTTTGTGGGATTCTATGATAGATAATTGATTCTATTTTGTATTCATTTTACAATGGCATTGGGTTATAAGTAAACAAGAGTATGAGAATTACTCTTTTAAACACGTGTAGCCAAGTGAATTTATCAGCTTGGAGCCCAACAAATGCACATTCTATTGTGAATAGAAAGGAATGTAGGTGTGATTTAATATCATCAGGTATATTAGCTGGTAATTAAAAAATAGGTGTGTAATGTCCCAAATTGTATGTTTTGATAATTGAATGGTCATAGGGAAGAAAGCACTGTATGGTATAGCAATAAAAAAAACATGCTCATAATCCTTGTATGAGTTGAAACTGAAACCTATACGGGAAGTACTAACATGTACCGTATTAAATATATAAATGGTTGTGAGAATTGTATTTCACCACAAGGATGGGCGATGGAAGCATGAGTACAAAAATTCATAAAACTACTCTATGCCTGCAAAACAAAATTACTTTTATTACCTTACATTGTAAATAGAATAATTATCTTGTTGCTGTTTAAATTAGTATAACAGTTTGATAATAATAAAAAGATGACTTGCTTTGCGTTGTGCTGACCCCTTATGTTGACATGCTCAATGCAAGTTTAGTGGCAAAAAAATTAGTAAGGGATCAAAAGAGTATAATTCCTGGTTGCTTAATGTTGTTTGCAAAGTATGTCTAGATTGATCTTTTCTTCTTTAGTGTCTACTGGGCACTCATTGGAGTGGTAAAGTGCAGAATCATTATAATATTTACCTTCTTACATTCACATTATGCACTATGGGTTGTATTGTTTTTGCCTTGGTAAATGAACTTCACTCATTTAGAGTGTGTTTGTATAAGAGATTCATTTAAATTGTAAAGGTATCGTCTTGGTACCATTCCTTGTTATAAAGAAGAAATCTATATAGACATGTAAAATTATATGTATCCCAAATTAATATGAAAGTGGGAATATATAAGAAGCTCTTAAAATTTGTCATAATTTATGACGATTGCCCATCTCTTGTAGTCTTATTGTTGCAAAGGCCATAAGGTCCTTTTTGTGATAACTTACATGCTGTGTATGTGTGATTTAAGAAATGGTTTCTTATTGTTAAATTGATGGCTTTATCAAACTGTATCGATCTCCTATTTGCTAGAAGAGACATGTCTCAAATCTCTTTTATAGGTTCCCTTAGCTCAATAACAAAAGGTTACTTATTAATCCTAAGTGCACCAATAAGTAAAGGATGACTAAATCCGATTTGAGAGAGTTATTGCAGCCTTGGAGAGATTAAAAGGTAATATCAACCTCGTTACCTTGATTGTTGCTTCACCACTCTAATTAAGGCAGCAAGTCTAAAGAACCCTTGCAAAGGGCTTGAATACACTTTTGGGAGACTTTGTGTGCTTAATATGTGTAATAAGCTTGTAGATTGATTCATGGTCTATGATAGCAAAATTGTCTTATTATTCTCTTAAGTATTTTGAGGCAGTTTGGTGGAATGATCTTGATAATATTCCATAAGGGATTGTATTCCTTATTTGTTCAACCTTCTCAGTATTCGCTAACTAATGGATCTTGGTAACCAAATTATGTGATTAAACCGAGTTGCTCAAATATGGGTCATATTATAAGGATGGTAGATGCACTTGCGAGAATGGATCATTCCTTCAATTTACTTAAGCAAAGATCATTTAAAGGGAATACTCTTTTAGCATTGATTACTCATAGTTAAATTAAATTTCTATTAATCCTTTGGATTGCCATTCAAGTACATTGTTCAAATCTATGTAATGCAAGAACAAACTAGGAAAGAACCCTTGATTTGAAAAAAAAAATTGTGGGTCGATTTGGGTTCATTTCATTTGGTATCAAAGTCTGTGCTCTAAAAGTTTTTAGAAAAGATGTTACTTAACCAAAAGAGCTCGGTGCACCTTGCAGTCGAACTGTGTTTTGCTAGTAGCACACTTTTTGCGTATTTGTGATTGGGATGGAAAGTATTATGTTACTGACTCCGGGTGTTGGAAGGCACTATTTTACCTTGGAACCTTGTGGGCTCTGAAGGATTCCTTGATCGTAATATGTTAATCTCCACGACCTTAGTTGAAGTCACCATTTTCCAAAGTCGGGTTACATTAAGGTGGGCTTCACTTGACTAGCAGTTGACCTGTATGGGCAGGTCAATAGGAGTCAATGTGATAAAAGACCACTGTTGGAATTTAGAACAAATACTCAATATTTGTTAAAAGATTTTATTGGGACATTAAGTCCTTGAAGGGACTAAGGGGCGACTTATACATGGAAGGCTGGTTGAGGAGAGAATAGTTGTTTTACTAGAGTAAATGAACTGGTTTTGGAATCTTCACTGGTAGGGGATCAATTTGAGCTTTTTGGGTTGCTAGGCATGAATGGTTGTTGATTACCATTACTAGTCTATTGGATATGCAATAACATGATGCACTATGCATGCATATATTCCATATAATCATGAGTCTGCTGCAATGAACGCTAGATACAGCCACTATCTTGATTGGCTGAGTGAGTTTTAGAGCATATTGGCTACATTCAAGTGCATATGCTTCTAAGTGATAGCATGGGCATAACTTCAAGGTAAATTGCAAAGAATTAAGATATTGATCATTAATAAATTGGCACAAACACCAAGGGCTGCTCCTTGCATTATTTTCTGAATCTTAAAAGAAAACATGTGATGATGAAGCAAAGAACTATAGCAGCCTAGAAGGTCCTAATAGAAGAATTTAGATGCTATATGATAGCTGCTATAACTGCTGATTTATCTTGAATGATTTAAGAGTTATTTTCTTGTAAAAGAATAGTTAATTATTGTTATATACAACTGTATTGTTTTTTGTTTTTTTTTTCTGACAGCTATGGCAAGCAGTTGTATGTTCTTGCTTGGATTTATGTGTCACTATAGGTGATAGGTTTCAGCTATGAAAATTTTAAAAAGTTATGTGACTAGGAATGTTTTGCTTGCTGAAATGTTGATATTTTGTTGGTAGCAAAAATGATGGGTTCCATTAACCATGTGGTTCCTTTGTGCATGTAAAACTGTTATATGTCGTATGTGATTATAACAAATTATGTAAACTTTGTAATTTCTCCATGTTATGTGAATGTAATCAACCATGTGAACCTTATATCTGCTCCCTGTTTTCAGCGTTGTTGTATGAGTATTTTGTGGAATCATTATGACCTAGTATTGTTAACATGTTAATATATGGTATAGTATTGTATTGTGTGGTGTAACCCAATATCATTGCTCTAGTAATGAGCACTGATGCAAGTGTGAGGTTAAGGGTAAAGAAGCACTATATCTACATTGATCTAGATCAAATACGGACTAAGAAGTGGAGCCTCTTGTAGGCTGAAAACCCACTTTTCCCCTCTGCACAAGGTAGCTGCCTGATTCGTTCGGGTGTGTGAACCATAAGTGCCACAAGTTGGCCGTGGGATCTTCGTACATAATGGTCACCTTGTGGATCAAGTGTTACCTTTCCCACCTCTCAGAGGTTGTTTTAAAAACAACCCATGTGTAAATTTGAAACACTAATTGGTCCTATAAGTTGGATTCTTATACATTATATCAAGGTTGTACTTGTTGTAATGCAGACACGTATTGGCTTGTAAATGTAAGCATGCTATGAACAGATAATGGATATTTTACTTGAAAGAATATTCTATAATGAATATTCTAATTTAAAGCATGACTAGAATGTATGCTTATGCTCTGAACAAGCAATACAAAGCCCTGATCAGGTAGTTTGAAATGTTGTTAAATGTTGGCAAAAAGTAAGTGCAGCGTGATGGTGGAATTGAGATCCTTGGAACCATCATGTGATCTCACAAAATTTATGGAGAACATGCTAAAAACTAGAAGGGTTGCATGTTAATGTCTGGGATGGCTTCTCCAGCGTTTGTTGTGGTTGGTGCGAGACGCTACACTAACCCACGAACGATGTAATTCCAACAACCATAGCGGTATGGTTCGTTCTATGTTGATTTCATTCTGGGATAAATGACAATAATTTATGCCTAAAAGCGTAATTAAAAATAGTGGGAATACCACATAACAGTATAGTTACTGCAATGACCTACATTTTTTAATGAATGTTATTAAGTTATGCATGAGACATAACCAGAATTTGGTAGAAAATGCCACATCTAAATGTGGAATATGCTTCAAATTTAGCTGATTTGTGATAAATTAGTTGCTGTCATAAACATTACAGGTTTGTAATTGGGAAGAAACATTCAAGTTATTGCAATTTCGATGAGGGAGTTATTGGTCTATTAGGCAATATATCCATGCCATGACAGAAATTTTTAACATGAAATTGCTATAAATTCAAAATTCTGATTCTGATTTTTGAATTTATGCTGAAATTTTGGTTATGAGCTATTCTTTTGTCCTTAGTCACCGGGACGGAGCCTTTTAAAGGGAGAGAGGATGTCATATCCCTACACAATCGGCAAAATATCTAGGCATCTATGTGAATTTAGTTACTTGTTGAGATGGTCGACATTGACAAATTATCGATTATGCCTAATTGGTTGGGTTGCTAGCACGGGGCAACTTGGACTTGAATGTGAACTAGTTGTTACTGGTTATTTGATTGCTCGCTAAAAGTCTCATTTTTCCTAGAAACAAACTACTTGGATGATCAGTGTTGAATTTAAAACGTTTTAGTCGAATCTTAACTTCGGACTTATAGTTGGTTAATTTAAACTATGTGCATTTTCTGTCTTGAGTGATTGCACAAGTGTTGAGCCACCCGTAGGTGGACTGTTACATCTTGATATGTTCTTGGAACTCCATGATTATAATCACGTATTTGGTGCATTATAATCGACACCTTAATGTATTTTTCCTTAAACAAAATATAATAGCTGTTTTATAATTAAATTGTTAATTACAAAGCAATCGGGTCAATTGGACCAAGGGTGTACTTGGGGTGAATAACCTATGGAGGTTTTTGAGCTTTGTGGAATTATTAATATTAGAATACAAATTATCATTACATATTAGACTTGGTTTAAAAGTCAATTTTTGAATATTACTGAAAATTGATTAGTTTTTGTAGGTCAATTTTTTTTTTAAAAAAAGAGAAATACATGTGGAAAACCATTGTTCTTGTTATGTTTGCCCAATAAGTTGACCTAGGGCAAATAAGAAGTTGAAGGCTTCATGGCAGTTAGGAAAGGTTTTTGCATGGTTGTAAGGGCCACCATTACGCCACCTAGAGGAGCTATTATGCCAGCAATAAGAGAATGAGTTTGCTTGCATTTTTGTAAATAAGCTATCTGCACACAGCATGCTTCCACATTTTGTATACAGCAGAGCATATGCTATTTTCGTGGCATTTGGCCATTGTTTGATGGATATCCATACCTTTCTGCAAATATTCGTGCATTTGCTTCAAGTTGGGAAAGAAGCAATCCCTCAGGGAAGCTAGCACATTTACCAGGCAAGTCGCCCTCCTCTTGTTGAAATATTTTTGCATTCTAATTGAAAACATCAACAAGGTAAATATTTTTAGCTTCTACTGAGGTATATGCTCAAATATGCTTGCCTGGACAAGCATATGTGAACCTATACTCCAGATGAGTAAGGGGATTTTGATATGCAAATGGTATTTTGCTTATTCTCTTGGTTTATAGAGAAAATGAATAAATTATTGTTGTTTATGATTTGATAATTTATTTGTAAATAAGGTTACCAATTTGATTGTGCAAAATGGTTGAATCAATTTTCTTTTTTATGATATTATTAAATGTCGGATTTTTTTATTATTTTCATCGCTGAGTTATGTTAAATTGAATGGCTGGAATATGTTGCTAAATTGAATGGCTGGAATATGTTGCTAAATTGAAAGGCTGGAATATGTTGCTAAATTGAATGGTTGAAATTTGTTTGTTAAATTGTCTCAAAGATGATGAATCTGAAATGTTTGACAAAATTCCAAAAATAGAGGATGGCTAGAATTTGTTGCTAAATTGCCTCAAAGAGGATGAATGTGAAATGTTTGACGAAAGCCCTCAATAGAAGTTGGCTGAAATTTGTTTGTTAAATTGCCTCGAAAATGATGTATGTGAATTGTTGACGCATGTGAAGTTTCTTGGATTGAAATTTGGGTTTTAATAATGGTTGGATTGCATTAAATAAGATCTTGTTGTAGATGTATTCTTGAAATTGTAAGTTTTGATCGAAAAAATGGTTTTTGTTAAATAATTATTTTCCCTTGTTGAAGCCCCTATTGGGAAAAGCTTGATAGTTTGAAAACTCTTGCATTGATGTTGAATCCTTTGAATGGTTCTAAGAGCTGAAAATAAATAATTATTCAGCTTAAACTCGGAATGCATTACATGGGCTATTATATAACCAAAACAATAGCACAACAATATCCTAAAATATAGGACAGTGCAATAACAATATACCCAGAATGGATGTCACAGGTAAAACAAATTAACAATAAAACAATAATATGCCGATGGTGAATTAATCACCTTTATTAAAATCTAACATTCTCCCATTTAATTCAACATAGCTTGAAGTGAACAAGAGAGAAATTCTCTAAATGCCTCAAATTTGTCACGTGCAAGTGACTTGGTGAAGACATCTGCACGTTCTTCTGTCGGGCAATACTGCAGCTGGATGTTGTGTTGTACATGTTCGCGAATGAAATGAACTTGCACCTCAATGTGTTTTGTGCGTTCATGAAAGACTGGATTGCGAACAAGTTTGAAAACACCTTCATTGTCATAGTACAAGATGGTAGGTGTCTTATGTGGTACTCCTAATCCTTCCAGTTTGCGACGTAACCATATTGCTTCGCAAACAACTCCTGTAGCACGATAATATGCTTCAGTGGAAGATCGAGAAACAAAGTTTTGTTTCTTGCTCCCCCAGGATATAGGCCCAGATCTTAAAAAGAACACATATCCAGAAGTGGATTTTCTGTCATCAATATTTCCTGCATGATCTGAGTCTGAATATCCTATCAAGAAGAAATTATCATTCTTCTTATACTCTAGGCCGAAGTCTATTGTACCCTTAATATATTTTAGTATTCGCTTTGCTACTTTCCAGTGAGACATCTTTGGCTCCTGCATGAACCGTGAAAGATAGCTAACTGCATAGCTGATGTTTGGCCTAGTATATGTTAAGTAAATAAGACTCCCAAGCAACTATCGATAGAGAGTTGTATTTACTTGTGATGATGGATCTGTACGAGACAACTGAAACCTTGTCTCCATAGGTGTAGCAATTAGATTACTGTCCATCATCCTGAATTTCTCAAGCGTTGTCTTGGCATATTTCATTTGGGCACAAAGATGTGGTGTTCCTTTTGTCATACTTCTAATCCGAGACAATAGTGTAGAAGCTCCAGATCTGTCATGTCGAATGATTGGTTAAGATCTTTCTTGGTTGCATCTATCATCTTCACTGAACTGCCAGTGATGACTAGATCATCGACTTATACTACAACAATTACAATCTCTCCCCCTTGCTGTTTTAGGTAGAGATTTGGATTGTAGGGACACCTCTAGAATCCATGTTGGATGAGATGTTCATCGATCTTTATGGACCAAGCTCGGGGAGCCTATTTGAGACCATACAAAGATTTTATGAGTTTACATACTTTTCCTTCATTACCAAGTGAGATAAAACCTTCTAGTTGTGTCATGTAAACTTCTTGTAGATCTCCATTGAGAAAGGCACTTTTTACTTCCATTTGGTGGATCTTCCATCCAAATTGTGCAACCAGAGCAAATATCATTCAGATTGTTTTGATCTTGGTTGTAGGAACAAATGTCTCCTCATAGTCTATGCCTTCCTAATGTGCATATCCTTTAGCCACGAGTCAAGCCTTGTGCTTGTCTATACTGCCATCTGCTTTGTATTTCGTTTTGAAGACCCATTTACAGCCAATTGGCTTCTTCTCTGGTGGAAGATCTTCAAGCTGCCATGTTTTGTGTTTCATCAATGATTAATATTCTGCATCCATGGCATCCTTCCAAGGTTTAGACTCCAGGGCTTCCTGAACTATCGAGGGCTCTACTAATTCTACAACTGTGCTCATTAGGATCAAATTGACCTCATCTTCAGTCATGCTTCGAGTCCTTGGTCTAGTAGTCGATGTATCTAGAACTCTATCCAGTTTAGCATCTCTTAATGTACTTGTATACCTTTTAGGCATACGTTGCACTGTTCTTATGGGTTGATCTGTATTAACCGACTGATCATCCTCATTATCATTGTTACCTTCAGTGTGGTTATGACCTTCTGAATTGTCTAGAGGTCTGATTATTGAATCATGTGAGTTTGTGGAAGGCAAATTGGCTTTACTTTTCTCATCAAACTCTACATCCCTACTGATGGAGATCTTTGTTTTAGGGTCCATCAGTCTTAGGCTAATGACTCTTCACTATACACTAAGAAGATATAAGGCATGGATCCGATATCTAGTTTCTTTCTTGTCTTCTTTTTAGGAACATGCATATAAGTTTTACATCCCAAAACTCAAAGATGAGCAATGGAAGGTTTATGCCCTGTCCATGCTTCATGTGGAGTCATATTATGAAGAGCTACAGTGGGTGACATGTTCAAAAAATAAACTATTGTTTTCACTGCTTCTGCCCAATATGTGCATGCCAAACTTTAATCTTCAATCATGGTACGCACCATTTCCATGATAGTGCGGTTTCACCGTTCTGCAACACCATTTTGTTGTGGAGTGTATGGTGGAGTCATTTGTCGACAAATGCCATGTTCTTTCAAATAACCAGAAAAAGCTTTACTGGTGAATTCTCCCCCTCGATCGGAACAGAGAGCCTTGATTTTACGACCAGTTTTAGTTTCAACTATTACTTTGAACTCTTTGAAATTATTGTAGGCTTGGTCTTTGGTGAATTAATCACCTTTATTAAAATCTAACAGGTTCAACTTGTTTTTATTATTTTGTCAACTGGTGGTTACTCCAATTGTTGCTCCTTGCGAGCTTGGTAAGATTATCATGTGATGTATGTATTTTGAAAGCTCAGCCTTGTGAATTGAATGTTGGATTTTTTTTCCCTCTTGGTTCATTTTGAGGTGTTTGGGTGCTTTGTTTAATCTCGTAAAGAGGCGTAATCATTTTGATAATCTTCTTATGGCTGGAAAGTTACGGTTGAGTTATGTTTCCACTTGATTTTGCATACTATGTTGGCTATAGCTAACGGGTTTTATGCCCTGACTACCTTATTCTTATTTAAAAATGTAATGGGAGTAAGCAAATTCGTAATGTAGTATCTTTTGATTTTATGGTATACAATATCTTATTCCATAAGCTTTTCTCAGATGCATATGAGTTCCCTTGACTGTGATTAAACCTTGTGTTGAAAGAGGTGTTAAAAACAAAATCTGTAACTTGAGATTATGTGTAAGATGGTCCCTGGTATGGCTGGAATTTATTCCATGCTGTTGAAAGGTTATTCATATGGTTTGCTATATACATATGCTTCTTTAATCCACTTTTGTGGAATTCTATGATAGATAATTGATTCTATTTTATATTCATTTTACATTGGCATTGGGTTATAAGTAAACAAGAATATGAGAATTACTCTTTTAAAGACGTGTAGCCAAGTGAATTTATCAAGGTGGAGCCCAATGAATACACATTTTATTGCGACTAAAAAGGAATGTGGGTATGATTTAATATTATTAGGTAAATTAGCTGGTAATAAAAATATCAGGAGTGCAATGGCCCAAATTGTATATCGTGATAATTGAATGGTCAGAGGAAAGAAAGCACTATATGTTATAGCAATTAAAAAAAACACGCTCGTAATCCTTGTATGATTTGAAACTGAAATCTTTATGGGAAGTACTAACAGTTGTACTGTAGTAAACATATAAATGGTTGTGAGAATCGTATTTCACCACAAGGATGGGCGATAGAAGCATGATCACAAAAATTCATAAAACTACTCTATGCCTGCGAAGTAAAATTACTGTTATTACCTTACGTTGCAAATAGAATAATTATCTTGTTGTTGTTTAAATTAGTATAACAATTTGATAATAAGAAGAAGATGACTAGCTCAGCATTGTGCTGACCCCTTATGTTGACATGCTCAGTGCAAGTTTAGTGGCAAAAGAATTAGTAAGGGATCAAAAGAGTGTGATTCCTAGTTGCTTAACGTTGTTTGCAAAGTATGTCCGGATTGATGTTTTCTTCATTAGTATCTATTGGGCATCATTGGAGTGGTAAAGCGCGGAATCGTTCTAATATTTACCTTCTTACATTCGAATTATGTGCTATGGGTTGTATTGTGTTTGCCTTGTTAAATGAACTTCACTCATTTAGAGTGTATTTGTATAAGAGGTTCATTTAAATTGTAAAGGTATCATCTTGGTACCGCTCCTTGTTATAAGGAATCTATATAGACATGTAAAATTATATGTATCCCGAATTAATATAAAAGTGGGAATATATAAGAAGCTCTTAATCTTTGTCATAATTTATGATGATTGCCCATCTCTTGTAGTCTTATTGTTGCAAAGGCCATGAGGTCCTTTTTGTGATAACTTACATACTGTGTATGTGTGATTTAAGGAATGATTTCCTATTGTTAAATTGATGGCTTTATCAAGTTGTATCATTCTCCTATTTGCTAGAAGAGACATGTTGTCTCAAATCTCTTTTATAGGTTCCCTTATCTCAATAACAAAAGGTTACCTATAATCCTAAGTGCACTGATAAGTAAAGGATGACTAAATCTTATTTGAGAGAGTTATTGCATTGTAGAGATTAAAAGGTAATATCAACCTCTTTACCTTGACTGTTGCTTCATCATTCTAATTAAGACAGCAAGTCTAAAGAACCCTTGCATTGGGCTCGAATACACTTTTGGGAGACTTTGTGTGCTTAATATGTTTAATAAACTTGTAGATTGATTCATGATCTATGATAGCAAAATTGCCTTAGTATTCTCTTAAGTATTTCGGGGCAGCTTGGTGGAATGATCTTGATAATATTCCATAAGGGATTGTATTCCTTATTTGTTCAACCTTCTCAGTATTCGCTAACTAATGGATCTTGGTAACCAAATTATGTGATTAAACCGAGTTGCTCAAAAATTGGTCATTTTATAAGGATGGTAGATGGACTTGCAAGAATGGATCATTCCTTCAATTTACTTAAGCAAAGATCATTTGAAGGGAATACTCTTTTAGCGTTGATTACTCATAGTTAAGTTAAATTTCTATTAATCCTAAGGATTGCCATTCAAGTACACTATTGGAATCTGTGAAATGCAAGAAGAAACTGGGAAAGAACCCTTGATTTGAACAGAAATTGTGGGTCGATTTTGGTTCATTTCACAATGTTCCCTATGAGGAACTTTTATAGGGGGCAAGTATGAGTGAAGACAAACCTAAGATTTTTATGCATGATTTACACTCCTCGTCTTACCAGCAATTTATAAGACAAGCATGCATGAGGCAAGTAGCTCTAGAGTAACTGATGGTGTGGTGAGAAGAGTCAATGGAAGCAGCACAAAGGATATGAAACAAGAAGTCGTATTTGAATTCCACACTACAGAGTGAATAAAATTCCAGAAAAAATCAACAAAGGAAAGCATCAAAAGCTATGGTGCATGAAGCATCAATATGGAAATTAGTATGGTGCCTATGTGAAGAACTCGACGACTGAAGGGAAGGGGTGAGGCCGTGTTGGCAGATTGAGACTGGGCGAAGGCCAAGTAAGAATAATTGGCAGTGGGAAGTGGGTAATAAACATGAGGCAAGTAGCTCTAGAGTAACGGATGGTGTGCTGAAAAGAGTCAATGGAAGTAGCACAAAGGACATGAAACAAGATGTTTTATTTGACTTCAGCATTACATGGTGAATGAAACTCCAGAAAGAATCAAAAGAGGCAAGTATCATAATCAATGATGTATGAAGCATCAATATGGAAATTGATACAGTGCATGAGGGAGAAACTCAAAGACCAAAGGGATGGCGTGAAGCCATGGCAGCAGATTTAGACCGGGTGTAGGCCAAGTAGGGGTAATTGGCATTGGGAAGTGGGTAATAAACATGAAAGTTCCGAGTTCAGAATTGATATCATCTTAGAAAGAACATAATTTACACCATGTTGGTCTTACCATGGTGGGGGAAACGAGTGTATCAGCTGGACTTTGAAAAGCAAATGAGCCCCTTAAAAATTTAAAATATCATTTGAATACCCAACTAGAGGATCCACTTCGCATATGTTGTAACTCAATTCTATCTATCTGCAGATCTTTGTAAACCAAAATCAACCAAGTCCAACTCATTTAAACAGAGCTCACTCTTCATGACATCGTGGATTGGCGTGTGATGCGTCCCAATCCAAGCATTGAAGCCACCAAGAATAACGATGTCTCCTACCTGCCTCATGGGTACTAGTCCTATAAACTGTTGGATGCTTCCTCATGATAGATCACAGTCCAATCCGAAATGTCTATGGTCAAATAATTCTTCACAGTTTTTTCCAAAAATCTCTTTTCAATTATTATGGAATGTGGAAGCCTGAAATCTCTAGTACGAGAGATTAGTCAAGATACTCCACATTAAAGAATTAAATCACCAAAAAGCTACAAGAGATTTAGTAGACCTTGCTTGAGCATTTACATATTTAAATCTTCACTCATAGCAATGAAGATCCAGGGTCTTTAGTGACATTAATTTGTAATTCAGAGCTTCTAAAAAAGATAATATATAATAAATATGTTAATTCTTTTTACTGTTATGCTAGTTCAAGAAACCATACCGTGTCTATAAGTGCACCAAGGCGATCGCCAAAACTGATCTCCACAATTGTTGCATCTGGATCCAAGTCTTGATCTATTAAAACTATTGGTGTTGGGATGGCACCTTCATCAGCATCCTGTATATGCGTGCAAAAATTTGCATCAGTTTCTAGGTAATGCTTCTAACAAAAAAATTATGATGACAGGTTGGGCATTCAATTCAGACAAAGGGAAAGACCTTCCATTAAGTTGAAGGTAGTTATCTAGGTCACCACCAAGCAAGACACCAATTTGGTGTATGAGAACACCCTTGCAGAAGCCCACAAGGGAATTGTTTTTATATTTATCCTATTTATTATTCAAATGTGAACCTCTTTAGGTTTTGATACTTTGACCAAGCTTGTTATATATAAAGCCATGCCAATCCATTAATACCAGAACTAGATCATGAAATTCTAAAAATGAATTTAAGAAAAACAGACCACGTTGTTGTGAATGGTATCCATTGAAGTGGTAAAAAAATCTCAGAGACTAATTGTTAAGCATGGTTTTTTAGATGTGATTTGAACAGAAAATTTTACTAAACCCCCTCGATGAAGTAGATAGGTGTTTTGTCATCAAGTCCAAAACCTTTGTGATGGAAGTGGTTAACAAAACGTCTTTTCCCATACAAGAGTATTATCTTAATATATTTCGTTTCAATGTCATAAAAGGAGCAGCGAAGGAAATAGCACTACGAGATCCCAGGTGCCTACCATAGAGTCTGGTCTGATAACACCAGTTGCGTCGCAAGAAACATGATTAACAGTCCTGCCACAGAAATAAAAATTTCAAAAGCCAGTGTCAAGCATGTGAAGCATAAAGTTAAAAAAATTGATAACCATACTTGAATAATATGGGAACAAAGGCACGAAGAAAATTTGCATTGACCAAATTTGATTAATTGAAAACTAACAGTGGAAGACAGCCAAAATGATCACAATTATAGACCAAACAAAACATAAATGATTTTCAAGCTCATCAATACATATATGCATGTTAAAATCTCTACCATATCGAAAGCAGACTTTATCACAGATACTTTGCAAGGTTCCAAAACATAAATCTGAACCAGCCTTCCTACGCAAATTTAAACAATGATTCTCTCCGAAACTCCGAGCTCCTGATCTTCTTTGAGATGTCATAGAGAATAAGCTGGAATGCGAATTGAATTTTTCATTTTCAATGGAATTCTAAATTGTATTAAAACCAATTTCATGAACCTTCTTTATCTTATTTTCTCTGGATGAAAGAAATGCAGTCACATAACAACAATTTTTTCCACCTTCTAGAAGTATATAGCAGCAAATTATAAACAAGAACATACTAATCTTCAGCTAAATTGAAGCTCTGACTTTGAAAGAGTGTTTGCACAGCAAAAAAAAATTGCATGTTAAGAAAGAAAAGTCCAATAGAATGCAAATAATAACGATTTGGAAATAAGAAAATATTTTAAAGTCCTCAAGCGTCCAACGAACAGTTAACAATAATGGAGTCTGCAATCAATGTGAAGCAAGGGCATGCAGAAGGCACCTATAGCCTAATTTGAGCCTTTCTCCCCTAACCAGTCTAATAAATTGCCCAAACTGTGGTCCAACCTTTATGAAGCAGTTCAACACAGTAACCCCTAATAGTGTCAATGGTAGACTCCCATGGAAGATAATAGATTCAATGTCTTTTCATGCATGGTAACTACCAGGTGCAGTCAAAATGGATGCTAGAAAACCAATTTCAAGGTACTGTCTTAATTTTATTTCCGTTGTTTGGGTTTAATTTACTCTCCTTTCTAGAACGTAACATCTCTTTATGCTGCAAAGAGACAGATACCTTGAATAGAACTTTCAGCTCAGCCCCAGCTATATATCAACCGAGTTGGATGGATGCCGAGTTGGATGGATGCATTGATATACCAAGGATAGAATGGAATATATATTACGTATGTAATATAGGATAGGAACCGAAGCAACTGAAGTTCTATCTATATATATATAGGGGGACCGATGGTCGATCCTGGTCCCCAGTCTCAGTAAGATTGAGCAGGAGACTAGGGATCTATCTGGGGAGGGTCCAACGGGAGAGGGGAGAGCACTGCCTATATATCTGGAGGGCCCTATCCCCTATCTATATATGAGGCCCTATTTATAGAACTGGGTTTGGCCAGACTAAGTTGCACTAATGAGCACCCTATATATATATAGATATGGCGACGGCCCCAGATAGATATATAGGCTACTATCATGGGGATAGCTCCCTATAGATCCCTATCCCTAGACATAGTTATAGAGGCCAAAAGGATCTCTCTATATGTTCCCCACTATTATATAAAGAGGGGGCCAACTAGATAGAGTTAATCAATCAATCTATATAGAAGGGGGAAGGCCAGAAAAACCCTGTTTATAGAGACCGGGAGGGGGGGGGGGGAGCGCTACCCTATAAAGTGGATTGAATGGGCTAGACTCTATCTATATAGGGGGAGGGGTGGAGGGAGGAATCCTTGCAACTTCTTTAATCTCTTGAACATTCACAATATTTACCTAAATAACTTATCACCAAGGTTGTCTAGGTGCTTGCACCCAACCATATTTGAGCCGCACTGGAGACACACCTGCACTGCACTTGTTCACGCACCCAAGACGCACCGGGTGCATTTTCCTTAATTTTATACACACCCATAGAAAGAAAATTAAGAAAACACTGAAATGGTCAAATGAAAAGTTCAAAACATAGTTTTTGTTAAAAAGCTTAATGCCTATTACCATTAACATTGCATTGTAGTTGATCCATATATTTAGAGTTTATTTTCAACTGTATTGCTGAGATTTGCATGCAGTAATAGAGAACTATTTACAAAGGATTTGATCTATATGTAGTAATAAATAGTTTCTGAACATTTTGAATATTGTTTTGTGATTAGCTCATGACGCATATTGATGCATGGGTTTTATATAATATGATATCCATTATATAAATCAATGATAATGTGATATGAGTATATAAGTAAATGATAATATGATATAAATGCTATCGCTCAAAAAAAATATGATATAATTTTTGTCACATAGTACATCTCATTTAATAAGTTTCATGATAATCTTGTGTTTCAGCGTCTGAGTTTAAATTTTCAAGTTTGATGTTTGGGTTTTGATGTCATAGCATACCTATATTTTTAGTGGTAGGTACCCTACGTAGTCCTGCACCATCACACCCGGGTACCTAAGTTTTGGTAGCTTGCACCAGGTGCTGCATACCCGCACCTTATGTACCCCCGCACCAGCACACCCAGACAACCTTGTTTATCAGTACTTCATAATGAAGAAAATTTATTATAGAAAAATAACACTCTCCAAACAATGGACATGGTATTTGTGTAGCTTGGACCGACAAAGAGTTCATAATGGATATTTTTTGATCTCAGGGCTGTTCTTCCTCTCCAATGGGGTTTAGTGTTCTGTAATCAAAATGCCATCAGTACTCATAGGGTGGCTGGGTGAGACACAATCTTCCGCCCTCCCCTCACTCTAGAAAAAAGACGACCTCTAGACAAAGGACTTAATATATGTGTAACTTGGACCGACAAATAGATCATAATGGATTTTGTTTTAATCCTATGGCTGTTCTTCCTCTCCAGTGGGGTTTAGTGTTCTGTAATCAAAATGCCGTGAGTACTCAAAGAGTTGCGAGGTGAGGGCAATTCTCCACCCTACCCACTCCTGCTCCCTCTCCCTCTCCCCCCCAGTTCTTACTTTCAGCAATGTTTTATTAGAGTGCATGTGGGATAAATCATGGGAAGAAATGATCTGAAACTTTGTTCCATTAAACACAATTCAAAAATATATAAAAGCAGAGATCAAAACTTTGTCATAACCCAAAATCTGAGCTAAAACTATAATCCTTTTCAATGCTTTTCAGCAAATCCTCAAATACCTTGGATTCTTGGAGGACTTTATTGTTATTTTGTCACCAGATGAAAACGGGTGTTGTTCTTCTTGATGGGGGCATAAAGTCCTATTGTCGTCCAGAGGTAAAATCTATGACTAAGATGACACTTACGGAAGTATTAATGTGAGCAAATAATTGGCACACAAGAGAGAAATGATAGAGCAAAATAATATCCATAATTCATTACAGACCATTGGCAATACATAGATATACAATATAAGATAACACCAATATCCAACGTAGCTTGATGGTAAAACATCGATATATCACTATATGATTATTGCATTCATAAAGCCCTTGTATTTACAGCCTTAGCTTAGTTTAAATACAAAAAAAAAAAAAACTAAATTATATTAATGTCCACAAATGACCAAAAGTAGGTCAATGGGACTCAAATATATATACCCAATTAAAATAGAAGTGTCAGGGTAAAAGGACCTTAGGATCAAAAACTAACTAAACATAAAGAACTAAAGCCCTGAAAATAGAGGAGGGGGGGAAGGGGGAGCCTCACACTGACAATTCTGTTGGAATATTGTAATTGATGTCAACGGAAATGTCAAAGGAATTGTAATTGATATCAACGGAATTGTCAATAGAAATATCAACGGAATTGTCAATGAAAAATGTTGACGGAAATGTCAACAGACACATCTTTTGGTGAAGAGGTGCCTCTTGGATGGGACGCCTCCTTTGTGAAGAGCCTTTGGAGGCTATATAAGGCGGATAGAAGATTGGAAAACATATGAGAAATAATTCTTTGCATCATTCAAGCATAAGCAGATTTTTGTGGAGAAGAAGCAGAGGAGATTGAATTTGCCATCATTCGTTGATGACGCAACAATAGCAAGGTGGAAGATTGTTTCAATGGAAGTCGATGCCTTAGAACAAAGAGATTGGTGTCTCTTGCTAAGTCGGTGCTTGGCGGTGGAGATTCTAGTTATTCTCAAGACGCCAAGCCATGTATAGTCTAGATAGGCCCTCGCACCGGTAGTTTTGGCTCTGCTCGAGAGGCCAAGCCATATATAGATAGAGGCCCTTACGCCAACCCCTATTGGTTGATATAGGGAGGTCGACGTCATAGATATAAATAGGCCCTCGCACCGATAGTTCTAGTTATGCTTGGGAGGTCAAGGGCATAGATCTAGATAGGCCCTCGCACTCCGCCCCCTATTGGGACAAGAGATAGGGAGGCCAAGGGCATCAATATAGATAGGCCCTTGCACCGACCCCTAATGGTTATTATAAGGACGTTAAGGACATAGATATAGATAGGCCCTCACGTCAAGGTGGGGGTAGGGGGTTTTAAACCCAAAGCTATAAAGCCCTAACCCATGTGTTTAAGGTACCAATACAAATAGCCGTGTGGGGGAAGCAAGACCCCCCAAAAAGCAAGGTTCATGAAAGTCGAAAGACTAGATGCTAGTTCCATCATACATCTTTGTCAAGGCTCGTGCCAAAGGAAATATTTGTGTCATTGTCTATTCCTGTGAAAGGGTCAATGCAAGATTTGATAATGTTCATCACAAAGTGTCCATGGCTATGGGGCTAGGCTAGGTAATCCTAAGAGAGAGTAAAACATTGCCAGATGAAAATGGGTGTTTTTCTTTTTTACAGGGGCACAAAGTCCTGTTGTTATCCACAAGTAAAATATATGACTAAGATGTCACTTATGGCATTAAGCATTAATGTGAACAAATAATTAACACACAAGAGGATGAAGTTATAGTGGATGTTGTGCCTCTTGATGTGTGTGGTGTAGCGTTTGGTAGCCCTTACTTCTAAATCCAAGATGCTATCTTCATGAAGAGAGCCAATCAATACATTTTCGTAAAGGAGGGCAATAGCTACATCATTTTAGCCTACAAAGGTAATTCTAAAATCTCTTTGGTAAGTGTCTCTCAAGCTAAAGTGCTTATTAATGCAAGTGGAAAGTTCATTTTACTTCTTTTGAGAGATATTCAATATAAAAAAGTGGTTGCACTTAATACTTCTTGTAGCATGTTTACTAACAAAGAGCAGAAGAGTATGGGAAAGTTGGTGTAGCAATTCAATAAAGTATTTCATGAGCCCATGGGACTGCCACCAATGAGGCCTATTGAGCACAAAATTCAGTTGCTACTAGACAATCCGCTTCCAAATCTCGGGTCATATGGGTAGTCTTTGAAGGATGCCAGTGAGGTAAAACAACAATTACAGTCTTTAATTAATCATGGTGTAACTCGTCCTAATACTTCTCCATTTGATTCTCCTATTGTTTTAATACCTAAGAAAGATGGTTCATAGAGAATGTGTGTTGATTATAGAGCACTTAAAAAATAACCATTAAGTATAGGTACCCTCTTTTACGTGTTGATGATATTCTAGATCAACTTCAGCATGCCATGTATTTTATTAAGATGGATTTGAAATCAAGGCATCACCAACTGAAGATTTAAGAAGAGGATATTTGGAAGACAACATTCAAAACAAGGGAAGGGTTGTATGAATGGTTGGCTCTACCTTTTGGGCTATGCAATGCATCGGCTATCTTCAAGTGGTTAATGAATGAGGTAATGAGGTCATTTATTGATTCTTTTGTCATTGTGTATTTGGATGATATTCTTGTTTCAACAAAAAAATTATTGAGTATATTGATCAGTTAATAAAAAATGCATGTTTTGAAGGAGAAAGAGTTAGTGTTGAATGAGAAGAAATGTGAGTTTGCTCAGCAATAACTTGTCTACTTGGGGCATGTAGTTAGACATGGAGAATTGAGGATTGATTAGACAAAGATAGAATTCATCATGAATTGGCTTAAACTTTCTAATGTGACAGAAACAAGGAGTTTTGTTGGTGCACTTCAGTATTTGAGGAAGTTCATCAAGGCTTTATCTTCCATAGCCACACATTTGCATGCCATTACAACAAATGGTAAAACTTTTATTTGAGGGAAGAAGCAACAAGATGCATTTGATATGTTCAAACCCAAGATTAGCATGCTTCGATATTAGCTTTGCCTAACTTGCATATACCCTTTGAGGTGGAAAGGGATGCTAGTAACTATGCTATGGGGGTTGTCCTATTATAAGGAGGTAAGCCTGTATGTTACCATTCATAATTATTTCATAGTGCAATTCTAAATTAATGTACATATGATAACGAATTGTATGCTCTTGTTTAATTAATCAAGAAATGGAAACATTATCTTATGGGTAAGGAAACTATTGTCCACACAGATCACCAACCTCTCCAAATATTTGCAAGCACAAACCAAACTCCAGCAAGATAGACACTACAAATGGATGGGTTTTTGCAACAATTTCATTTGATTATCAAATATAAGAAATGTGTGACTAACAAAGGAGTTGATCTGTTATCCAGACCTCATTTGCTTTCAACCATGGGCACCATAACTCTTCTTGGGCCTCTTATGTGTGTCTTATGTAGAAGGATATGAGCTTGATGCAAAATTTTGGGGAGCCATTTCTTCAGGCAAAGAGGTCCCAAGGTGCAATATTTGAGCCCAAGGGGATTATTACCTTCAAAATAGATTGCTCTACAAGTTACGTAAGCTTTTGTGTGCCTAAGAAGGAAAATGTTCAGCTAATGAGAGAAACACATACGTCAAAAGTTGCACGACATTTTGGTGTTACAAAGACTGTTGCACATTTACAGAGGTGTGTTTATTAGCATAGTATCCAATTTGATGTTGCTAAGTTCATAAGTGGATGTGTGTTATGTAGTACAACTAAACCTATGGGATGTGTGTTATGTAGTACAACTAAACCTAATAACAAGCCTTTGGGTTTGTATATGCCATTATTGTTTCCTTCTAGACCATGCGAAAGCATTTCCACAGATTTTGTAGGCGGATTGCCTATGTCAAGGAAGGGATATGATTATATCTTTGTGGTTGTAGACTGGTTTAGTAAGATGGGTATTTTTATTCTTTGTAAGACGACACTCAAAGGTAGTGATACAAATAAGTTATTCTTTGTTAATGTGTGGGCTCATTTTGGTTTGCCTAGTTCTATTGTTTCAAATCAGAACTCAAGATTTGTTGTTAAGTTTTGGCCCACGTTGTGGGAGAAGATGGATACGAAGCTGAAACGGTCTACCGCTTTTCATCCACAAACCGATGGGCAGACAAACGCTGTGAATAGAACATTGATATAGCACTTGAGAGGATAGAATAGGAATCATCCTACGACTTGGGATGAAAATTTGGTGTATATTCAACATTCCTATAATAGGGTAGGGCATTCTTCTACTAGCAAAACTCTTTTTTGAAACTTGTTTTGGTTACTTACCTTCATATGCATTTGATGTTGTTTTGAGACAGTCATACAAAGGAAATGGGAAAGTGGATCCAAAAGTCCACAAAGCTGAAATGTTCACTAAGAAGATTCATAAAATTCACCTCCAAGTGCAAGAGATGTTAAAAGAGTCACAAGCAAAGTACAAATCAAGGCATGATCAGCATAGGATTGAGCATAGTTTTTTTGCTGGAAACAAGGAGTGGTGGCACTTGAGTCAAAAGAGGTTTCAAGGAAAGACTAAGACAATTAAGCCTCTTAGATACAGTCCATTTGAGTTTTTGGAACAAGTGGGCAAGAATGCATTTTGACTTGATTTCCCTCCTTGTATGAAGATTTATTCCATTGTCAATGTTGAGGACTTACATCTCTTTGAGCCTTCTATGTTAGACGATAAAGATGAAGGGTTGTTGCTACCTTCAATTGAAGACCTTGCTCTTGATGTTCCGATGGAATTTGAGGAGGATGTTGTGCTACAAAAGGAAGAGAGGACAACAAGAAGAGGAGTGCAAGAGCATTGGCTAGTTGAGTTAAAGGGTCAACTACCTGATAAGGCCAAATGGTATACAAGAGAAGATGTGGGGAAGAGATTTCCTCACAGAGTTCTTAAAGCTTTTAGGGACTTAAAAGCTTCAAATTGAGGAGACATGATCCAAATTATGAATCTAGTTTACTAGGCATGTTGTCTAGTTCATTTCCACTATGCCCAATTGTGTAATTTATGTAGGTAAAACCATGTGTATGCATGGGCTAAGATGACTTACAACTATCATCTTTCTCTCAATAGACTAGGAATCAAATAACGTCGATCAAATAGAGCCTGCATATACTTGGACGACCAAGTATGGACTAATGAAATTCGTAGATCTAGCAAAGGGTAACCTACAACTCATATGTCAAGAGGAAAAGGTTCTAAAGCCTAAGCTTATGACACAAGAATATATCTCTCATTAAACCTCAACAAAGGTAAGTGGTTGTAAACTATAGTTGTAACTATACAAGTATAGTAAATGGTTGTAAAGGGGTACAAACTAAAGTAAATGATGAGTTAATATGGTTGTAAGAAGATAAGGTGCAATGGTCAACCAAATGGGAGTCTATGCAACCTCAAGTGATTAATGGCAAGACTAAGAAATCCTGTCTACACCAACTTATTTGGTGTAGGGAAAGCCTAAACAAGGATATGCACACATACATCCACGATGCAATAAACAAAGCAATAGTTAATCTACTAAGTAAATGAAAGAGTGTAGGGATAGAAATACTTACCTTGGGGCAGACCTGTCGACACTTCAATCTACCCCTTGGCTCAAGTGGAGCTTTGCAAGAGAATGTTGTAGGTTGACAACCTCAAATGGTTGAATGCAGACTTGGATATCCTTAGGAACTACCAATGACTCCTATTGAACTTCAATGACATCATAAGACAAGACTCCTCAAGATAAGGTTCTAAGCCACTAATTCTCTCAAATACTTCCTGACGGTAGAAATGTGAGCGCAAGTAAAGCGTATGAATGTGATATGATATGATATGAATGAAATGTGCCCCCTATATATATGGTTCAAAATACCCCAAACTCTAAGATGATAGTATCGACCAAGTCGATACAATTGGGATAATGTCTTTTTTTTTTAATTATTTAAATCAAAAGACCGAAGCCTATTTTTATTCCCAGTAGGCTAAGGATAATTAATAAGGAAAATAATTTAATAATAATTCGTTCAATTTGTCCTAAGTTACTTTATGTTATAACATGGAAACAAAATGCTTAGGTGTAATATTATTAAAAAGGGGCCAAAAATAATATTAATTACATAGTCAAAAGTAATTATTATTATGAGGGTGGAAAAGTGAATATTTAATTAAAAATAATTTTAATTACTTTTAAGGTTAGGATGGATTTGGAAAAAGTGAAATTGATAAAAGAACACAAGGGGCAAAAAGTAATGAATTATGGATTATTCACTTTCACCATTCACAACTAAATCCAGAATTCTTTCAACTTCTATTTGATGACAAAAACCCTCCTTTGCAATCGGATTCGAAGACGAAACCCCTCCAATCTATTGAGGTAGCTCCATACAGGGGTTATAAGTGTGTGAATCAACAAAATTATTTCATATTAGGGTTTGGCTAGAAGCCACCATTCATTTCTAGAATTTTGGGAAGCTATAGGGTCAAATAAAAATCCAAAATTGATTCACAGAGACTGCCCTAGTCGGGCGTCACCCCTGAAGGGCATATCGTAGCCCTAGGGTAAGGGCATCACTCTTTTTTGGCTTGTTTGTTGTTGTTACAGCCCTCTAGGACCAGATCGTAGTTGTTCTTGGGCCTGTTGTTCATTTCTGCCACCTAGCATCACACATACAAGTCTATCATACCAGCAAAAAGGGTTTTTGCACCCAGTTGTGCCTTTCTACACTAGGATTTGGATCAGTGATCTCAGTTGCAGTGAGGGTTTCAAGGATTGCAATCACTTCCCAAATTGTCGTACAGTAAGGAATAAATCACAGGTTTGTTATAGACTGGGTTTTAGCGGATTTTTTTAACAATAAAATTGTATTAGGGTTTAGTCAAACAATTGGTGACTTCCATCATTGTTTTTAAGATATTTTCCTTGTGTTCAATTGATTGAAATTAAGAATAAACTGAGTTATTAGTATTTTGTATTGCATATAGTGTTTTGGTGTTTGATTGAATTATCAGAGTTTTTAGAAAAAATCAGAATTCCTATTTTGCCCTGAAAGGGATATCACAGTGGTATCGAAGCTTGATCTTGCCAGCCTATGAATCATGGCATTCTTGTCAGAAGAGAGAACTATGGCGGATGATGTTATTGCTAGTTATGCTGAATATAGAGCTCTTCCAACAGAGATTCACAAAGAAATATCTTTTCTAAACTTCATGAAATTGATGAAGACAAGAAGTGGGCAAGTGCACTATGAGGACATGTTGTCAGATGAAGACTTAGAAGAACCAAAAAAAATGACAATAGAACCAGGGAAAGTGTTGGATACATCAAAACCTCAAGAAGAAGAAATTATGAGGGAGAAGTGTGAGAAAGAATAAAAATCATAGTTGCAAGAAATTGGAAGAAAGTAAACCTTGGAGGAATCCACCATGCAAGTGGAAGGTATGAAATTTAATGTGAGAAAGAATGCACATTGGATGAAGGAAGCATTACCAGCACAAAGCACATAGCTCCAGGTTTGCAAGTTGGAATGATTGATCCTATTATCCACCTAATAACAGAAAGGGTTAGCTTACTTAACCTTTTCCATGAAGAAAAAGGTAAGTATCTCAATCATTCCTATGAGTACGATCCAAAAAATGAAAGAGATAGTGATAGCATAGATTTACTTTACATTATGTCCTTTTAATATTTATGTCATCATGGAAGTACTCTCAAACTAGGGAAAAAGTAAAAAATGCAACTTGCAATGAAGGGCATATAGATCCTTTTACTCAAGTACAGAATTGGCTATGCACAAAGGAGTGGGATCCTAGTTTGTATTCGTTGCCTAGGATCGTTGGTAAACTTGAGCAGAAGGTCATGCCAGCAAATGATATCATTAAGTTTGATCAGGCCACTTTTTCTTGTTTTTCTTTGAGGCCTAATTCTATCAAGGGGAATACATATGCCTTTGCTATCACAGGGGTTTTCAAATGGAGGATGAAAGGTAGGAAAGCCTACCAAAAAGCTCCTGGAAAAGGATCTGGTTGTAATCAGTGGATAGAAGCATTGGAGAGGCATCTACCTCCAGCCCTCGTGCATGTTGTTCCTATGGTTCAAGCAGCTGCTCTTACATGTTTTGCTGGTTTGACATCTTCTGTCTTCTTTTTGCTTCCTAATAGCAAACAATCATTCATTATTTCTTCTATTATAAATGCAGCATCGAGGTCTTCAATATGAACAGAAAATCAGAAAGAGTGAGAGAGAGAGAGCATTCAGAAATCAAGGATACTCTTTTAGTGGTAGGCCAATATGGTCGCATTGTGGCAGTATCTTGCAGCAACAAATTGGACAGTAGTCCATGTATTATTTCAAGCTCGTGTTAAATACAAAACATGTGTTGAGATTGAGCTAGATGGAAATAGTTTTGAAATTTGTGAGTGGAAGGTTCAGGCATCACTTACATCCATTTGTGTGTTAGGTTCAAAACATCTATGCTACTGTGCCAGATCAGAGGGATTTATTTCATCATTGTTTGAGGACAGAGATACCCAGAAGTCTTTTGGTATATTTCCACAGAACATGCCAAACCATGATGAAAAGAATGGAATGTGCATGAAGCATCATACTGCCTCACAAAGTGGTACTGGTAATTTAGGACAGTCACAACTTTCTAGAATCACATTTCTGCATGAACTGCTTGGAGACTTGGTAAAAGGATTGCTCGACATTTCCTCCGAGCAGAACTTATTTGTTGTGCAACCTTGTCATGATAACACATTATATCTTCTAACGTTGATTGATGGGATGTTCATCAAAGACACCAAAAATCCTTTAGCTTTTCCTGTAAATACTTTGTCTGAGGAGCTTGTGGATGACGTCCATACTTCTGAAAGTTATTGTCAGGTTGGACCTTTTGAACATTCCAGAAGAATGCAAACATTAGCTGAAGACTTGAGCAGAATTATGGATGAGAGAGGGGTGAAAATATCCACAATCAATCAGCTGAAAGGTTGGCAACATTGTGCTAATCAAGATATTGGCGTAGAGGACCATTGTTGGCACTTTTATGACACTGTTTGGACGCTTATAGGTGAGATCCCAAGCAAAAGAATTGGAGAGACAACAACAACATGCCCATCTTTGGGTCAAAAGGCACTTGGTTTGGTAGAATCTCTCAACATACCAGCAGCTGAAATCGCTGCAGTAGTTGTATCTGGAGGACTTGCTGGAGTTGTGAACATTAACACAAATAAGTTCGTTGACAAAGCTATCCAATTACGAAGAGAAAAATGCCCAAGGATTATTTTCCAACTTGTGTTGCTGTAGTATGTTAACAAATCTGATCTTAGAGGAACATTATGTTGTGCTCAACATTTTGTATCACTTATTCCACGTCTCTTCTTAAATGATAATGAGCAAATTAAAAACAGGCTTCAACTCTTCATTTGGTCCTTGCTTGATGCAAGAGCACAAGTTGGGAGCCTTGATGATGGGTCCGGTTTCATGTCATCTCTCAGTTGATAAGAGATATTGTAAGGCATGGTAAGAGCATGCTATCTATGAGTATTGCTGACAGAGACCACTCGGAAGATCCTGGCACTCTGAATGAGACTGGCTCTGTTAACAATTTCCTGAAGAAAGATAGAGTTGTTGCAGCGATGAGAGATGAAATAAATTACATAAAATCATCCATAGCAAAGCACTCAAAGCAAGTGCAAGAACTTCGCATTGAGTTCAGCATAATCGAGACAATGTTGCCGGGAATTGAAAATCAACAAGCAAAAAAAACTTGAGAATGTCACAGTTGGATGGGAATCAGAAATAATGGCTACAGAGGGCAATCGCATAGTATTAGGACAGCGTAGAGAGTGGTCTAGTCAAAAAACTAATTTCCAAGTTGAAGACGGGGATGGTTCTCAAACTATTTCTATGTCCCAATTGATTCAGGTTTCACTTTCTAAGACTATTGGAGAAGCATCATCTAGTGCAGAGCTTCCAATTCCCCATTATATTAGAGAAACACAACAGAAGCTAACTACCACACAAGGAGGATTAAAAGAATCAGAAAGATTGGTTGGAATCTTGGCATTTGCAGAATAGTTCAAGCATTGATCGACAAGCAATTTTGGGAAGGGCAGACTGTAATGTCCCTTTTTTTGAATTAATTAAATCAAGGGACCGAAGCCTATTTTTATTCCCCGTTGGCTAACGGAAATTAATGAGGAAAATAATTTAATAATAATTCATTTATGTTGTCCTAAATTACTTTATGTTATAACGTGGAAAAAAGATGCTTAGGTGTATTATTATTAAAAGGAGGCCAAAAGCAATATTAATTACAGGGCCAAAAGTAATTATTATCATGAGGGTGGAAAAATGAATATTTAATTAAAAATAATTTAATTACTTTTAAGGTTACGATGGATTTAGAAAAAGTGAAACTAATAAAAGGACACAAGGAGCAAAAAGTAATGGATTATTCACTTTTACTATTCACGACTGAATCCATAATTATTTCAACTTTTGTTTGAGGACGAAAACCCTCCTTTGCAACTGGATTAAAGGACAAAACCCCTCCAATCTATTGAGGTAGCTCCATACAGGGGTTACAAGTGTGCAAATCAATAGAATTAGGATTTGGTTGAAAGCCGCCATTCATTTCCAAAAAAATTTGACGCTGCAGGGTCAAATAAAAATCCAAAATTGATTCATAGAGACTACCCTAGCTGGGAGTCATTCCTGAAGGGCAGATCATAGCCCTAGGGTAAGGGCATCACTCCTTTTTGGCATGTTCGTTGTTGTTACAGCCCTCTAGGAGATCGCAATTGTTCTTGGGCCTATTGTTCATTTCTGCCACTTGGCATTGCACATACAAGTCTATCGTACCAGCAAAAGGGGCTTTTGCAGCCAGTTGTACCTTCATACACTAGGGTTCGGATCAATGACAAGCTATAGTCAAGGTCTCAAGGATTGCAATCACTTCCCACACTGTCGTATAGCCAGGAATAAAACACAGGTTTGTTATAGACTAGGTTTTAGTGAATTTTTCAAACAATAAAATTGTATTAGGGTTTAGTCAAGCAATTGGTGACTTCCATCATTGTTTTCAGGATTTTTTCCTTGTGTTCAATTGATTGAAATTAAGAATACACTGTGAGTTATCAATATTTTGTATTGCATGTAGTGTTTTGGTGTTTGAATTATCAAGGTTTCTAGAAAAATTCAGAATTCCTATTTTTGCCCTGAAAGGAATATTACAATTGGAAGGTGTCAGCGGGCACAATACAGTATCGACCAAGCCGATACAATACAAATGTCAGAAGACAAACTCAGCACTGTACTCGACAGGCCAATATAGTATAGGAAGGAATCGAAGGATAAAGGCACAAAATAGACAGTATCGCTAGACCGATACCATAGGATATCGAAAAACTAGCAAATCTGAATAGGAAGTAAACGAAAGGGATAGACAGATAAACACTTGGAGGAAAGCAAATTGATAGTAGTAATGGTGTAACCAGGATTAAATGTAAATATATCTCACAAAGTATCACGAGTCGTTCTCACTCCACTCTAGATGCACCCTTTAAGCCGTGCACTTAGGGAGATTGATGAGTCAACAAGCCGCTGCAAAAGAAAACGTCAATAAATGATAAAGTAAAAAATATTGTGTATCCATATGTCCCACCCAAAGCTCATCACATGTCACAATAGTGTAACACAAGATGGTGCTTTGGGATAGATACATGGCAACACTCAAAAGCAAAATTGAAAGTAAATAAAATGAAAATACATACCTTCACTTGCCTTGTTGATTGTAGAAAATGTTGCATACGTCGCAGATGATGGAAGGCACCCAATGAGGAGCAAAAACTGGACCTGAAAAATAAGATTAAATTCTAGATTTTTGCAAAAGAAATTGTTAGCACTTAACAATTCTCTATCTCATAAAGATTCTAAGGCTTCTTTCGATTTGTGAAAAGGACCTATGGAAAGAAAGATATGGGCAAACAACGAAATCTCATGATAAATAACTGAAAGCTGCGAAATTTGAAATTTTTATTATAAATAGGTAAAACTATTCATTTGTGCATTTGTTATTTTTGGAAAACCTAGAGCTCTATGCATCCAAATTTAACGATTTGAGAGACAATGGCTCACAGACGAGGAGGCAGACGTTTTGAGGAAAATCACAACTGCAGCTGGAGCCCTACATGTAGGTGGTGCATTTATTGTGTGTTTTGTCATTGTTTATTAAATGAACAGATTAGGAAATCTAGGCATTGGGTCAAATCCATGTAATGAAATTTGCCCCAACAAGCATCAAAACAAAGCTAAATTTAGGATGGGGGATGGGCAGTTGACGAAAGATCAAAATTAGGGCCTAGGGTATTTGTTAGGGCCAAGGAATGAAATAGCTGCCCTCGATCAACTCTATCGGCCTGGCAGATACAGTAGGGTATGGCCGATGTAGTTAGGCAAAGTGTTGATTGATACCGTATGGTATGGCCAATAGCATTTAATAGATAAACATGGCCGGTGCAGTTTAGCACCCGGCCGATTTAGGAGAAAGGTTGGGCATGGCTGGTACCGTAGCATATGGTTGATGCATGAGGACGAATAGGGAGTCGATACTGTGTGGTATGGTCGATACAGTTTAGTGATGTGCAAGCCGATATCATTTGGTATGCTTGGTACAATTTCAAGTTTGTCTTGGCTGGTACCATAGGCTATGGCCAATGCAATAGAAAATTAAGCATGACCGACACAGTTAGTTATCTTGCCGATGCATTTGAAAAATGAGAAAAAAATACCATTCAGTTTGGCCAGGAAGCCTAAGTGGCTTACCCAAACATTGCAGGAGGCACAAACGAAAGTAGGAGCGCCAAAATCTTCTTTTGGGGTGAGTCATCCCCCTAAAAAATTTACTACTTGGTAATATTCCAAATCGAAATATTATATGGTAATTTGGATTCCTCGAAATTCCTTTTGAGATAATATTTTATAAATATAGATTTGCACTTAAAAATAATAATTTAAATAATAAAATGTAATTGATTAATGGTTTACTTTCGAATTTCAGATTTAAAATAATGGAATGTAAATCCTTAAGGGGTTTCGTCCTTGATTAGATAGATGACAAGGGTTTTCGTTCTTGAAATATGATTCTACAATTACAAGGTTTCGTTCTTAAAAGTAATGTAAAGTTGTTTCTTGTACATGGTTATATATTTTAATACATAATTGAATGCTTCCTTCCATACCAATGGCTGATTATTAATATCTTCATAACCTTCCATCAAACGATATGTCTCCTCCAAGGGTGGCAACCTTCCTTCTAATGAATGTTGTTTATTTATTAACTATTAATGTTGTTTACTACGGTTGTTTATTAATTAATTAGTAATGTTGTTTAACTACTATTGTGTATGCTCATTAAGTGGTGTTCCTCTCTAAATGGGATGATCTCCTTAATGTTGGCGATTTATTTCAAGGGCCGAATACTTTCCAACGATATCCTTATTGCTTGTTCAGCGATTGCCGTGAATACTTTCCAGCGATTTAATTCAAGGTTGTGATGTAATTCAAGGCTGTGATGTCTCCTTGTGTTGCTGCGATTTCTCTTTTTGAGGATATTACAGACTACTACGATTTCTCTTTTTGGGGATATCACAGAGCTCCCTTCTTCAAATTGCTTGTCATCAAGCAATTGTAAATCGATATGTTCAAGAATTATTACGCCTTCACACATGGTATTTTCTATTGGCAAATTCTTCCAATGAACTAAACATTCTCTGATACTTCTATTTCTTAACTTCTTTTTACGTGTATCAAGAATAATCTCTGGTACTAAAATCAATTTACCTTCCTTAACAATTGGGGGTAAATTATCAATGAATGTATCTACTCTCTCCGGTAAATATGGTGGACTATGCTTAGAAGATTTAATGGTGAAATAAAATCCCACATGACCATGATAGACTTTAGGAGAACAACAAATAGAATATTCCAGTTGCTTCTTTGTTCTCGGCTCTTTGTAAAATGGCTCGTGAACAATATACCAAAACAGGTTTGCCATAGCATGTGCTCTCATGGAAACTAGATCTAGTTGGAGAATAATCTGAATAGAATAATTCACATCTGACTTATTTTTAACATCTTTGTCCTTTACTTGTTGGGCTCCATGCAGAAGACCTAGCTTTTGATAACCTACCGGAACTTGTGCAATTAATGCTGATACAAATGTATCATCAAACGATTCTATAATTTTATCAACATTTGCCTCTGATAGTTTACCATGGAAAAGACCTATGATATTGATGAACCTAAACATAGCTGCGATAAATGTTGTAATGTCTGTAAGAGACAATGAAAGGAGGCAAGGAAACTTGTTATCAATGTTTGGCAGTTTGTTCAAATATTGTGAGTGCGTTTTAGATTCCATGCTAGCATTTTTGTAACTCCTTTCCATGTTCTCTCGTACAAAATCAAAACTTTCCTCTATGGGCCAAAATGTTTTGACAAATTTCAAGATATTTGATGTTAAAAGCGGTAGCTTTCTGCTCAAACCATATATCACAATTTTAAAAATGCATGTTACAATCGCACAAATTCTGCTATTTGACGGAGCCATGTCTACTTGGTACAAAATCTCTCGAAGAGCATCCAAGAATAGTGAGGCATACATTTTGCTCAATACGTTGGACTTTATCGGTGAAAACCCTGATTTGTTATCACAATTTATGATGAAGTAGGCCTCTGCATTAGGAATATTATTCACTGCATTATGCCATACTTTGATCAAATGATCATCTACTACACATTTTGTAATTTCAAGGTCCTATTCGAAATTCTTCAAGCCAATTAAGTTTGTTGTACAATAATGCTCTGGAATATAATCATTTTTAAGTGGTAGATGTAAAGTGAAGTCTTTCAACAAGGGCCTTTTCCAGTCCTCTAAAATAGAAAATGAAATGTCTTTAATAATGTAAGGGACACCAAACCATGGTTCATGTTGGACATTTGAAGATTCACAGAGCAATGATTTGGTCACTATGTCAACTCTCATATTTTGTGGATTTAAAGCTTAAACTCTTTGATATCAAGTTTGGGTCCCATGTTTTGAATACAAACTTTCTATGAAGAATGTCCTCTTCCCTATACACTAACGAAGATTTAACAACTTTAGATGCAAAGCCAAGTTCAGACTGTTGATATTGTAACTTGGAGAATATGAATTTTAAATTATTGATAACTTCAAAAGTTTGATCATCCAACAGATGCACGAAGTGTGATTCTATCTCATCCAGATTTGCATTTGAATACTTCACAGTGCAAATGGCAAATGTATGAGACTGCCCCTAATGGCAAATACGGTAAGCATGTTCTCCAAGATGAACTACATAGATGTGAAGTTTCTGAATGTCGTCGACTGTCACAATCGTAAGCAAGTCATCCTTTGCAATTGCAAGGTTGTCAGGGAAAAAAACTGAATTGAAAGGACACATAATTAACTTCTTTAAGGTTCACGTTGCGATAAAGCAACTTCTTGTTGTTGCTAAAAATTATTGTCCGCTTGTCTAATGCTGCAAAAACATGCGTTGTGATTTTAGAACAAAACATCTGAAGAGTAACAGGATTTGTACCCAATGAAATCTTCTTTCTATCAAGTAAATCTTCAGTGCTCATATCCAACACATAGTTAAATAAGTATCCATCTCCAAGCCTACATAATAAGTATGAAATCCCTTCAAATCTACAACGAAGAACAGATCGAGGTGGTACATCTTTTCCCAGGGTTTTACTTGTAATTAGGTCTAGATTAGGAAGAGAGAAAATCTTAATACTATGTTCTTTCCACAGTCCAATGACTGCCAACTCACCATGCATTGGATTGTCACCAAAAGGATTTATATCAAGGCAACATACATCATACTCAATCTCCAAATGTTTGACCTCGGTTAGGGATCCTTCTCCTATTTCCAAGTAAACAAGATTTCCCCCTCCAGTGGCCAGGAAAACCTGGGTAGCATTAGTTGTGGCTACAATGATGGAATATCCAGATGGCACTCTCCATTCAGTCAACAACTTTCGTGTTACTAACCTCACAGAATTGGTTGTTACCCGAACAAGTTGGTCATGAATGGCATCATGACAAAATAATGACCAAGCATCAGAGGCAAATCCTTTATTTATGTTTCTTCAAGTTCATCTTTTGTTGTGGATGATTGTGTGCAATTTGTCTCTAATTCACAGCTTTCATGGACTTCTAGATTTTTAAAGCATACCTCTAAAAGCTCTCCATGTTCAACATGTGAACTTCCTACTTTTTTTGGGATAGCCAGGCAAATCTAAAAGCAAAGGTGCACATGCAATGTCTTGTTTGTTATTCATAATACCATTGAAAGTCACTTTGGTATCCTTCAATAGGTGAGGTACATTTAATGGTTTTCTGTCTTTCAGAGCATCAAGGTTATCTTCCTCATAGTGCCTTTTTCCATTCTGTGATTCACTCAATTCCATAAAGTCTGAAAAATAGATTTATTTTTGAATCTCTGTTGAAAGGGTTTTGTATAAATCGAAACCAACCATGATATCCTCGTATGGTGACCCCATGGTTCGCAGGTTGGCAAGACAACAACTATGATATCATTGTAATATTCCACATCGGAATATTATACGGTAATTTGGATTCCTCAAAATTCCTTTTGAGATAATATTTTATAAATATAGATTTGCACTTTAAAATAATAATTTAAATAATAAAATGTAATTGATTAATAATTTACTTTAGAGTTTCAGATTTAATATAATGGAATGTAAATCCTCAAGGGGTTTCGTCCTTGATTAGAGAGATGACAAGGGTTTTTGTCCTTGAAATCTGATTCTATAATTAAGGGGTTTTGTCTTTAAAAGTAATGTAAAGTTGTTGCTTGTACATGGTTATATATTTTAACACATGATTGAATGCTTCCTTCCATACCAATGGCTGATTATTAATATCTTCATAACCTTCCATCAAACGATATGTCCCATCCAAGGGTGGCGACCTTCCTTCTAATGAATGTTGTTTATTAATTAACTATTAATGCTGTTTACTAATGTTGTTTATTAATTAACTAGTAATGTTGTTTAACTACTATTATGTATGCTCATTAAGTGGTGCTCCTCTCTAAATGGGATAATCTCCTTAATGCTGGCAATTTAATTCAAGGGCTGAATACTTTCCAGTGATTGCCGTGAATACTTTCCAGCGATTTAATTCAAGGCTGTGATGCCTCCTTGTGTTGCTGCAATTTCTCTTTTTGAGGATATTACAGACTGCTGTGATTTCTCTTTTTGGGAATATTACATACTTATGTTGCACTTGTGTATTCTATTGTTGATGCAAAGCCTTCCGACTATGTGGGGGCTGCAGTTGAACAAGTACGGCGAGATGTAATGACAGTATAACTCCATTCTAAGGAATGATGTCTAGCAGATTGTGCCGAGACCAATGAGGAAATCAATGATTGATTCCAGGTGGTTGTACAAGATCAAGCATGCGGCTAATGGGACATTGAGAAGTACAAGCCCATATTTGTAGCAAGGCCAGATTTGTAGCAAGAGGATTCTTCAAGAGGGAGGGATTTGACTATGAAGAGACCTTTGCTCCAGTTGACAGGCATACTTCTACCACGATCATCATTTCTATTGCATCAGCTTTTAGTTGGCCTTTATGCCTGATGGTTGTAAAGACTGCTTTTCTGAATGGTTTGATTGAAGAAGTGTACATTAATTAACCAAGGGGTTTTGAGATGCATGGGCAAGATACCCGTGTGCAGGTTAAAGAAGGCCTTTTATGGGCTAAAGCAGGCACCACGTGCTTGGTACTCATGGATTAATGAGTACTTGTTGAATTTGGGCTTCCCAAAACTTCTGCAGATCTTAATCTTTATTATTTATATGATGAATTGGATTTGCTTGTTTTGGCCCTATACATAGACATTTCGATCATTACAAGTGTATGTGGGAAGCTCGTTGCATGGTCCAAGGAAAATTTGATCAACGAGGTGGACAGGAAGAACATCAACCTTATGCATTATTTGCTAGGTCTAGAGGTTTGGCAGGGTACAGGTAAGGTCTTCCTTGGACAGGGAAGTACACTGTGGAGATTCTGAAGAGATTTCAGATGCTGGATTGTAAACCCTTGGCCACTCCTATGGTTCCAAATCTGAAGTTTTCTGCTGATTCAGATCCAAATTTTGTAAATCCTTTTTTATATAGGCAATCAATTGGTTCTCTTATGTATCTTGTGGATACCAACCTAGATATTTGTTTTGCAGTAAGCAAGTTCGCGGTTAAACTGAGAAAAATTCATTGGAAAGCTGCAAAATATATGCTCCAATTCTTGACGGCCATAATTCATTATGACATGGAATACGTGGAGGATGGTGAGTTTCTGTTGCATGGTTTTGTTGATTCTGACTGGGCAAGAGATGCAAGTACTAGGAAGAGCACTTTGGAATTTCGTTTCAACTTGGTCACATGTATGATTTCCTGATTTAGCAAGAAGCAGTTGTCAGTTGCACTTAGTTCAGTAAAGATAGAGTATATGGCAGCCTCATTTGCTAGTTGTGAGGCCAGACGACTTCGCAAGTTGATAGCAGAATTGACCAACGAGATGTTGGAGCCTACAGTTGTCTAATGTGACAATCAGAGTTGCATCAAGTTCTCTGAGAATCGATCGTTTCATGATCACTCCAAGCACATCAATAGTCGGTACCATTTACTCAAAGACAAAGTTCAGAAGGGAGCATGGCAAGTATGTTCTTTCAGATTTGCAAGAGGCAAATATTTTGAAAAAGCCCCTGGCTAGAGGGAGGTTTGAGATGTTGAGGGAAAGACTCAACTTGGTAGGGAACACCTTCCTCACAAAGAGGGAGTGCCATATTTTTATCTGTGATTGCTCATCATGGCACGCTCAACAAATTCAAAACAGCAATTTAATAGGCATTTAGTGTTATTATTAGACATGCTAAATTTAAAGTTGATGTCATTATTAGACATGTTAAATTTGAAGTTGTTATTATTAGACATGTTAAATTTGAAGTTGTTATTATTAGACATGCTAAATGTAGAGTAGGTGTTATTATTAGACATGTTAAATTTAGAGTTGTTATTATTAGACATGCAAAATGTAGATTAGGTGTTATATTAGACATGTTTAGATTAAGAGTTGCTGTTATTATTAGAGTTGATGTTATTATTAGACTGACTAAATATATTGTAACGCTAGGCCTCTTTATCTATAAAAGCAAGGCAAGGTGCATGAGTGATTCATTCGGTGGAGTGCAGTATTTTGTAATTCTTTCTTTCTGAGTAATATACATAGTTTATGTGTGTTTGAGTGAGAAACTTGTTTGCTTTACAGCACTATTTTTATGCAGATTTAGTTTACATGATCCACTGTCTTGGATTTTTTGATTAAATGCAGTGTCTGCACTCCTCAATTTTCAGTCCAAATTTCTTAATCTAATTTGTACACTGTTTTGAAAAGTGTTTAGTTAAGGTTTTGATCAGTGTATGCACAGATCTATGCACCATAAATTTAAATTTTAAAGATGGGTCCACCAAATGGAATTTTGTTAAATTTTGTAAATATCTGATCTTTCCTAAACTTAGATGGCAGATTAAACAAGGGGACAAAGTTCATTTCTAGGAAGACGCTTGGTTGGGAATCCCCTTATACATCAATAGTTTTCACAGCTGACTAAGCATGCTATTCTTCACAAGGCCCCATGGTGAGTACTTATATTTCGGAATCATAAGGTTTTAGGCATTGGAATTATTCGGAGCTGGCCCCTCATTTTGATGCTTATGCTACAGAAAGATTGAGAGGTAAATTACGTAAGTATCCCATATCCTCTCAGGGAGGAGCTGATAGTCTAGTTTGGGAAGGCTATGCCTGTGGACACACAATCAAATCAGAATACAAGGTGGCATTGAAGGAGTCTCTCATAAATATTGCTAAAATTCCACGTGGGAAGGTAAGGATCAGAAAAGATTTACCCAAGGAAAAGTCCTTTATTGGCCTTGCAACTAAAGGTAGAACCCTCACATATGACAAACCAAAGAGTAGAGGATTTCATGGCCCATCTATCTACAATCTCTACTATAATGCTGAAGAGACTTGCGATCATATCCTAATTTATTGTCCTTATGCTTGAGAAATCTAAGGTTCCTTCTTAGACAAATTTTGTATGGTTTGGGTTGAGTCATACTTTGTCAAGGAAAATCTAATCACTTGGTCCTTCAACTTCTGTAGTGATGCTCTAAAGTTGGTTTGGAAGGTTGTTCCATCTCTTCCCGCGTTCAGTCAAACTCTGTCAAGGAAAATCTAATCAATTGGTCCTTCCACTTCCATAGTGAATCCTCTAAATTTAGTTTGGAAGGTTGTTCCATCTCTGATTATGTGGAATCTCTAGCTGGAAAGGAATAACATTTAAAGACAAAATCTCCCCACCAGATGGACTTAAAAAGCAAAGCTTCACAAATTTTATGATCAAAAATGGCCTGAAGCTATGATATTGTACTAACTCAAAATGAAAGATTACATCATGGAAGCACTCGCTCTCATTGCATTAGAGCCTGTAGTTATAATTGGACAAATAATAAAGCATGAGAATAAACAAACTCCTAAAAATAACTTATGGGTTGCAATACAAGCACAACCATCTAACAGCATACTAACAATGTCTAATGAAAGATCTAACAATATTTATTTGGATCAATCCTAACAATCCCCGCTTTATCCCAAAGGAAACAAAAGATGTAGGATGGAGCAAAAGCAATGCTCTTGATAAAGTCATTGTAACCTACAAACCATACCTTGTACTCTGATCAACTTGTGTCCATATGTCTACTGCTTCCCTCATAGCTTAACCTCCTATGCCCTATTCCTACTGCAGTCCTGCAGCCTGCTGACATGAACATGATGATAAATGTTCAGCACGCACCACTGTCCTCTGATCTCTGTACCTATTGTAGTATGGAATATCGAAGGAATACTCCACTATAACAGCCATTACTGCCTCCTCTAAAGCTGTACAAAAGTATCTATTTAGTCATACTCCATGAAGGACCATCAATACCAACATCTTGAAGGCTGATCTATAACACCCCCCCCTCACACAAGGGATGGGAAGTCTATACAACTCCATATCACCAACCTGTTCCACATCGTGACAATCTCAAATTAAAGCAACAAAGAAACTATCTTGGAACAAAACCGACAGAGCCAAAACTAATATGAAAAACTGCCACTAAATCATCATCCCTATCCTTGAGCTAGTAGCGAACCCAAGATGGGTTTCTGCAAGTCTTTCAGAAGACATTGTCAAAGTCCTATCTACCTGGACTAGAAGCTTCTGCAAAACAAGATACTTCTAGATCAAAAGAATTTCCAGTATAATATGTGGTAGACTTTTTCTATCTTTGGATGACTTTTTATTGGAAGGGCATTCAGCAGGTAGTTTGGGTTCTTTTTCAACCATTTTTCAAAGGTCATTAAACACTATAGTATTTTCCATATTTAGATTCCGGTCCTTATATTTTGAAATAAGGCCAATTACTTTAGCCATAATGATACTAGAAAAAGAAAGTGCGACAAAGAGGGTATGCTACTGGGGTTTTGCCTGTACCTTCAAATTGGCCCTTAATTTACAATCCTTATCACTCAAAAAATATACTTATACCCCACAAAAATGCAGTCTCTTTTGAATTTAGGAAATTCCAATTTTAAGCAGAATAGGAGAGGGTGGGATTGGAACCTAAGACCTCTAAGTATTCAAAGTCTTACAAAACTTATATCTTCAACTCTCCTGTGCAACATTATAAGCTACGATTTCCAAAAGTTTTATGTATCATGCATTTGCTTATTGAATACATCCTTTCGAAATTTGCAGTTTGAGCAAAACAACAGAGGAAAGAGATTTGAACCTAGAACATCTAGGTTAAATGCTTTAACACAACTTCTCTTGCCAATCCTTCCATCATGTTGTTTCAAATATATAACAGAAAACTTCCTAATAACCTTTTTTCAGCAGAACCTAAAAAAAAAAAAGGGTTTTAATTGAAACACAGCCGGCAATTAAAAAAACAGAAAAAAATACTCGGCAATCAGAATAATCTGAGGGCACACTTTATGCAGCAACTTCAGCAAACATTACTTTAAAACACATCGCACCATACAGGAAACAAAATTATTTTGCAAAGCAAGAATCATGCGCAAGTTGTCGCATCTAGATAAACTGTGCGGAATATGATGCAGCAGAATCTCATACGCTTATAACAGAAGAATACTTTCAAGCACCTTTCTTTTTTATTAAATGCCCTTCTTTTTGTTTCAACACCTTTCTGACAGGCTTCACTCCTTTGTATGGATCCATACTACAAGGCCTACGTCCATACAGTACAGAATCCTCCTCTGCACAATAGGACACCTCACACTTTCCTTCAGGTTTCTCTCTCCTTCATGCTTCTGTCTCGTCCATATGATTATGTTTTGCTTCCTGAAATCCGAACAGCAGCAGCCAAAAACTGTAAATCTTCTGTACATGGCCTTTTCAATTAGCAATATGTAGGACTCTATATTGCAAAAGATTTGACATCAGAAATTGGCTGAGGATTTGATAAAATGGCAACTGGATTCTTCATCCTCTAATGGACAAAAAACAAGTCTTTCTCACATACCTCTAATGGCTTTGAATCCATGGATAAAACAAAGCTTCACAAATTTGATGATCAAAAATGCCCTAAAGCTATGATATTTTATTAACTCAAAATGAAAGATCACATCATTGAAGCACTCAGTCTCATTGCAATAGAGCCTGTATTTATAATCAACAAACTGCAAAAATACAAGAACAAACAAGCCCCTAATAAACCTATGGGTTGTAATACAAGTACAACCATCTAACAACATACTAAGTTGCTAACAATGTCTAATAATAGATTTGACAATATTTATTTGGATCAATCCTAACAAGACTATGGTCAAAAATAGAAGCGACAATTTTAAAGTTTGTTGGTGCTTCAATGAGAAGGGATGCAAAGATTTTGCTCTTATTGGAAGCATATTCAGTGACCAGAACTGGAGAACTCATCCGATGATGGGTTGTGTGAATAGCCCCATAATGTAAAGTAATTTGGTGCCCCCTTGTCATGTTGTGATAAAGTTCAAATTTGATGGTGCTTTCAAGGTCAGCCCAAGGTTTGCTGGTGGAGGTGGAGTTTTTTGAGTCTTTAATTGTCAGCCTATAATAATTTCTACCTTGGATGTTCGAAAAGATAAAGATAATCAGGCAGAAATGGTTATGTTTAAGGGGCTTCAACACAATCATCAAAGGGTGAAAGAAGCTCTTAATTGAAGGGGACTCGCAAATCACTGTCAATGCAATGAAGGTGGATAAGGTCTCTGCTTCGAGGCTGGAGACAACACTCAATGAGGCAAAATGGCTAGCAAGCAAATTTGATTCATTTCCTCCTAGCATGTCAAAAGAGATGTCAATAATGATGCAGGTCTGGCAGCAAATAAAGGCAATGGCTAGCTCTCTTCTGACAAGGTCCCTGAAAAATTTTAGCAACACCCTTATTCCAAGGATCTCCAAGGCATCATCGTAAGTGATGCTGCCCATGTCCCCCCTCGTTAATCATTGATCCACATCCTAATGCCAGACTCTCACTAATCATTTTGAAATAAGGGGGCCTGCTTGGAATCCTTTATCTTTACTTTTGCCTGCCTCGTTCACTTCATGTGAGGTAACTCCCATACCAATGTGTAGATACTCCACCTTCAACACCCTGCACTAATTACCCTTAATTATCCCTAATCACCCTTAATTATCCCTAATCATCCCTAATCCTCCCTAATCCCATCGCAAACACATCCCTAGCCAATCCACCTGCATCACACCATCACGCCCAATCAATTAATCACACTATCCTAATCCTATCATGACCTTAACCAATCCCACTAAAATCACCTCTCGGATTAATCAACTAATTAATCACTATTAGTTAGTTGATTAGTACTAATAATAAAATCCAAGCACACAAAATCAAAAAAATAAATCAAATCACCAATCTCAAATCAAATCACCCAAATCCCAAGTCAAAAGCAAATCAATCAAGTCCATTCTTCATCAAAGTAAACCCATACTTCTTCAACCTCCCTAATTCAATAAACCAACCCCCGTCATTTAATGTGAATGTTGACTCAATCTTAGCCATCCAATTCTAATCAATCTTGACTGTCCATTTCCTCCATCCCAAATCTATAAATTGAACCCCTCTCCTTCCTTTTGAACAAGCTTGGATAGCCTTAGGAGACCATGCCCATTGTGAGAACAAGCCATTGACATCATCCAATCAAGCAATCATCAACCATAGGGACATGTTGCCAAAATTTCTTGCACAAATCCATTTGAGCATCGACAATCCAACATGAAAGTGAGCAAATCTACACAAGAAGGAGGTCTTCACGGTAAGTGAAGGTATAATCTTCTTTCTAGCTCAATCGGAGGTATTTGTGCTTAATTTAGAGTAGTAATTTGATATTGCTTTGGGTTTCTATTGCATAGCTCTAAATTTGATGCTAACACAATGCATATGGGAGCTTGTGAAGGGTAAATTATCTGCCCTGTTCACTTTGCCTTATTTCATTTTTACCATGTTGTTGAGGAGCACCACACACTATAGCTGCTGGTTTCACATCTCACATCTGCAAATATCAAATTTGATTCTTAGTCTAGACTCTAGATAGATATGAATTTTGTTTTATACTCTAAACGGAGTGTTGATAATCTAAGAAGGAAAGATAAGAGGCCTCCTTTGTGCCATAAGATTCTGAGAGGACTGTGGGGTATGATTTCCCTACTTTCTCTACCCTGGTCAGGAAAGCACAAGAGCTGTCTTTGGAGTGCCTCTTAGATGGAAGTCTAGGCAACAAATATCTCTATCCCTATATGGTGTTAGATGAAAGTGTGAACAACGATTCTATATGTCCTTGTAGTCAGAATGTACGATCTTCTTCGGAAGTTGAGTGTGATGCTTCCTAGATAAATTTCAGCTTGGCTTCTTGAGATATTTTGTTAATTTTTGAAATTTGTGATTTAAGGAATAGATTTGTAGTGTATTTTTGTGCTACCATGTTTGAAGATGAAGTGTTGAAGATAATTTGCAGATTTGCCAGAAGAGTAATTGAAAGCTCTACTGAATAAGGATAGTAGAGTCTAAACAGCTATCTGTTTAGTAGGCCTTCTAACCATGAGTAATATTAATTTAGCTGATTTTCTTTAGATATGTAGTTAATCATTCATAAATATTTTGGAATGGACTCAATATGGGAAGTATAATACCACTTGGGTGTTGGCATCTTGCCTTTTTGGCTCTGGTCCCTTAACGCCAGATACCTTTAGCAAAAAAAAAACTAGATTAGAAGTCTAATAGAAAGATAAAAAGAAATTATATAATGTCCACAAATAACCAAAATAGGTCAATGGGGCTCAAAAGTGCTACTGGAAGCAATACCACATGGCAGCCAAAAAGGAGATCCAACATATATAAGAAACAAGAAGCTACAAGCTAAAGCTAAAAGCACAACAATAAAAGATTTTAACTTAAGGGGGTGAAACCAAAATGGATAAACCCTAAACATATCAAAAAAGGTAATGTACTACAAACATTGCAAATAATCATGGGAGAGCGAAACTCGACTTGTTGCCAAAAAAGATATGGCTAACGAAGACCCGAATATAAGGCACGGGCAGGCCCTAATCTATACTAGAATGTGGCGAATGACCAACATCCACCTCAACTATCATGAAAGATCCAATACAAGATTTGATAATGTGCATCAAAGAATGGCTCAGACTAAGAGGGCCTAGGTGACCAATCCAATGGGGCACAAAGAATGTCTAATGGAAACTCTCCTAACATATGGAAGCTAGTGATACACATCTTACTAGATCTCTTGAAACGTAGACAAGATATCGTAACAAACCCTTTAGGCCAAAGAACAATGGATCCACCACGTCTAATGCTAGAAAAGAAGGATTGAGGTATCTCAACAGGTGCTCTAGAGGGAAATGCATTTGGAAAGAGATAATTAATCTAGTAGCCCATAGAGTTCCCTCACAATCTTGAGTTTGAAGGTGCCTACACTATGAAGGTAAAAGGGCAAGCATCCCTAATCGAGATAGTGAAAAGGTAGCAAATGACCCTCCTAAGTATTTGTACAAGCAATAATATCTCCCTTCAATCTTGTAGTAGATTGGAAACTTGAAATTAAGGTTCTCCATCTCCTACAAAGTAATGACAACAAACCCCATTGCCTTGGGGAATGTGGTGGTCAATCTCAATCCACAACTCGTGAGATCATACCCTCAATTGTCCAAGAGGAATCCTACGGTCATGAACCCAATGGCATTGAGTATAGTTAGGACAGTTGATGGTGCCTTCAACAATTTGCAGGAACACTCAACACAAAATGCCATCTTAGGGTTAAGAGGCCATGGTGGAGAGATCCAAGTGACCTTAATATATTATTATTATATGTCCATGCCAACTTTATTAATTGCCCATTTTCCAAAAGGAGACAAGAAGAAGCATTGAAAGAATATTTGAAGGGAGGAAGTCGGTCCATGGAAATGCCTATAGACTAGAGAAGACTTGTCTTTGAGTACCAACACCATCATTGTACAGGAGATTCCTAAGAGTGTCTTGAACATTTTATGTTAGTAAAATCTCAATCTTCTCTAATATTCCATTGGAAAATGACAACATAACGAGCGATAGAGTTTTTACTATTCTTACCATAAGTCACATTGGTGGTTTTAAATGCTTTCTTATCCATTTCTATTTCAACAGCATGATCCATCCCTTTTAGATTCATGATAGATTTCATTTTTAATTGCCATTAATCATAATCAGAGGAACAAAACAAGATTTTGCATTGCATTGATGATTAGCCATGATGGACAATAAAAAGGTACCACCAAATGAAATCAATCCAAGAAATAACTACATTCCTTCAAAGAAAATAGTCTTTCAATTGAAAAAATATGCTAAAAATGGCATTGCCTCCTTTATCAAGAAAATAAGCCCCTCAAGCTATGAAGCACCTTTAGAATACATGCCTCCTCACTCACATGATTATGGCCTAATAGCATGCTTATAATTTCTTTGCAGTATTGTAATGTCCCCATTTCTACATCATGATTGAACAAATATTAAAGACCTTTAGTCTATTTTCCCATATAGATTAAAGGAGCCCTTTTGGGGGATTATATTTTATTAGTTATTTATTAACTGTCAAAATAGTGATTTTTATCATAAAGCAATTATTATTTAATTAATAGAAAATTCAAAAAATAGTTTTTACCACTAAAGTGCTTAAATGAATTAATTATTAATTTATTTGCCTTAAGTGATTTTAATTACTATTTTAAAATTAAGGCAACTAATTAATATATTATTCAAAAAGGAGATGTCGGCATGGGAGCTAAAGCAAGGGAAAAGAAAGGTGCCTTATCTTACCAAAGTGGTTCACCCTCTTTGGAAGTTATAAATACATGGCGAAAGCTACAATAGAGGATATATTGAATTTTGATAAAATTGTTCTTCATGTTTGAAAAAAACTATTGGGATGCATGCCCAATAGAACTTCGCTACTGTTGGTGATTGATCAATCTAAAAGGTGTCTTTTGACACCACCTTTTGCTAAAGATATTGTTCTTGCCCTAAGGAGTGGGGCGAATTACTTTGGAGGGTTTGTGTGGATTTTTTGAGGGTTTTCGTGGTCTTTTCCGTGCATGTTAAGCTTGCTAATTTATTATGCTATTTTTGCAAGTGAAGCGAACCACTTGGGGAGCTTAGATCTAGTGTTTGGAGGTTTCATTTGATCTAAAATTTACAAATTAAATAATCTGATTTTATTTGCTAATTTTTTAATTATCAATGTGAAGTTTTGGACAATTTTGTGAAGGGTTTGAAGAAAAAATTAAATAATAATTTTCAAAATTATTATTTAATTATTTGACAGGTTTTTGAAGGTTTTTCCACTTGCGGAAGTCAAGAATTTATTCTATAATTTTCTGCTATTTTTCTCAGCATTTTGGAAGTAGAGCGATTGGCTTGGAGAGGCTAATTTGGCGATTTCTATGCCGAAATAAGTCAATGTAATTTCCTGATAATTTTCGGAGGTTTGTGGCTATTTTTGGCAGGGGTTTGAAGAGGAAAGTCACTCAAAACAGCAGCTGTCATTTTGATAATTAATCAGAATTTTCTACCATCAAAAAATGGTAGTTTAAGCTTCAAAAATTGGGTAAAAAGAAACTTATTTCATGCAAATTAAATTATGAATTTTTTTAGCACATTTTCAGTTATTTTGGAACAAGTTATGACTGGATTTTACCCATAAAACCCTATTATTTTGGTGCCTAGGGTTTCTAAGGCTCATTAAGGGTTTTGTAAGCTTGTTTGGCAATCTAAGGTTTGTTGATTGCATTTTCAAATTTATGGATTTTGGGGAAAACCCCTTTTACATTAAATCGTCCCATTTGGGGACATTACAGTGGTATCATAGCACCGATTTTGTCTAGCCTGTGAGGGTTTGTGATTACAGATTTGGATGCATAATCTATGAATCATGGAGTTAATGAGTGAAGATGAATTCAGAACAAAGCTTCACAGATTGAGAAAAAAGCTTGAGCATCCACATCATTTAAAAAATGTTTTGCTCAATATTTTGGAGGAAGCAGCAAACTGTTTGTCCATGATAAGACAATCAAATTCTAAGTCTATGTTTTGGGCAATGAATCCTTTGGTAGTTTATTTGGCTAGACCCAATATTTTGAGACATTCAGATTCGGATGTGAAACTTATAGTTATCACTTGTATTAGTGAAATTACAAGGATAATAGCACTGGAACAACCATACAGTGACATCATGAAGGAAAAATTTCAATTGATGGTGAAAAGTTTTGAAGGTCTTGGTAACATCACAAGTTCTTCTTTTACTAAGAGGATCATTATTTTGGAAAATATGGCAAAGGTCAAATCCTGTGTGTTAATGCTGGATTTAAAGTGTGATACACTTATTCTTGAAATTTTCCAACATTTCCTTAAAGCTGCAAGTAAAAATCGTACAGAAGGTATGATAACTTCCATACAAAAGGTGATCACCTTAACACTCAATGAAAGTGATGATCTTTCCGAGCCATTGTTGTCTATCTTATTGGCAGGTTTAAGGTTAGAAAAGAATAAATTTTCAGTTGCCCAAATGTTGTTTGAAAAAGTTGCAAATATTTATGAGGAAAAAACAAAGCCTTATTTGATAGTGGAGCACATAGAAGAAAAGAGGATTGAACTCCATGGAGAATTGGAGGAAAAGAATGAAGAGACAGCCCTTCATAAAGAGGAGAATGAAATAAAAAAATCATATTTGAAGAAGGAAGGTGAGCTATAAAAAGATGACACTTTGGGGCAGCCCATAGAGGTGCAAGTGGATGATAAAAGAGGAAAAAACCATGGAGTATGAAATAAAAGAAGTGCAAGGTAAGGATCTTTTATTAATAAGAGATGTCTATTTGTCTTCTAATGATTGTATACATGACAGCGAAGTCACTAAAAGTGATAAAAATGAAAGATATGGTTTGTAAATTGAGGCATGAGGATTCCTTGATTCAAGTTTGAAATTATTGGCACCACGAGGTATGGGATACTAGTAATTTTCTAAGTTTTACAAAGGTTCTCAATTGTGATTTTAAATTCTTTATGGCTAATTTTATGGGAATAAAGAAATAATCAAAATCGTGTGAGGCATGGAGGAATATAGGCATGCACAAATTAAGATTGGAACTAAAGTTTAAGGTGGGAGATAATGAGGATATTTTGCATGGTTTGAATGACAAGAAGGCTCTGTAATGTCCCCATTTTTGGGTTCTCTTGCATTTCAGTTGACACTGACCTTCTAGGTGTGTGTCAATGTTATCAGAGAAGTTAATTGATGTTTTCAGTGAGTTCAATTGGTCTAGAGGACTCATATGCCACTTTCAAATGTGATTTTCGGCTTTCGGTATGGTCTCCAAGACTCTTAGAGGAAGCGTCTATTTTTAGTAAGTCATCCAGTTGGGTTCGTTTATCATTTTTCATCATTGGGATCACTCCTACGCAGTTAATCTTCGGTTCCGATGCATTTCAACCATTTTCGCTAATTGGGTGTAATATTGAGCTATATTTAATTAATTTTACTAAGGTTGTCATTTTTAATCAAAATATTTAATCGGGCACCTCAATATTATAGCTCGTTGGAAAAATAACGAAAATATTTAAATGACGAGACGCTAAAAAATGACTTTCAAGGCCGAAAATGTTTTAAAAGTAAAATAAATCACTTTTTGAAGTTAAAAGGCTTAATAAATTAATAAAGTGATTTTAAAAGGGAGTTTCTGGAAAGTTCCCTAAAAAGCTTATAAAAAGGGGGATTCAGAGCTCATTTGGATTATGCTTGATTATTTTTCTCTATTGGTGATTTGAAGAGCTTTTCTGAGTTCTTGGCTCTGGGACGAAACCCCTAAGGTGACTGGGTTCGGTGGTGAGACTAATCCACCCTAGTTGGTCAAGTTGGAGAGATCATACAAGTCTTTCACAGGTGTACGACATTGCCAAATTTGTGGGTCTCCCTTAGAGACAAATTTGAGGGTTAACATTATTATTACTTGCATTTGAGGCTGAGATATATTCAGGTTGGGCGATTTGCAGGGTTGAACATAGTGTTGGGCAAATATAGTAGACGTCATATTTCAAACTGGGCGCTTGGATATTAAGGGATTATTTGTTGCATATATTCCTAGCCGTCTTGTATTTTATTCCCAAGGCGGTACATCAGCACTTCTCTTTGTCGTGGGTGCTTACTAGGGGTCATAATTGCTGAAGGAGGGCACGGTTGCATTCTATCTCCATCGCCATTCATACCTCCTGCTATATATTGTTGCAAGTTTGTGGCATTTCATAAGGGAGTCGTTTCAGTATTAGGGGTGCAGCAGCTTCATTTATGGGAGATAGTCGTGGTTTCTGCTATGGAATGCAGATTTGATAGGCGTTTAATGTATTGTTGATTTCCAAGTCTGAGAAAATGAATTGTTTTGAATATTGTTTGCTTCAGCACTGTAATATTTTGTAATGAATAGCCATATCTATTTGGTGTTTAAATAGTGCATTCCCTTATGTATGGTATCATTGAATATCAAACTTAATTCCTTATATGCATGAAATCTGAAAATCTAAGAAAACTCGTGAATCAAACAACTGGCAATATTATGGTAATTGTTTGACAAAATGTTCGCATGTGTCAAACTGGAAAAATAATTCATAAAAAAACCGTGCAATACAAGAGAGGATTTTACAGTGGTATCAGAGTTGTGCATCCTGCCAGCCTGAGGGGTTAACAGTAAGGTTAATTTCATATTGCTTTGTTGAGTGACCAGCACTCATCTATAACAGTTGCAACTGATTGTTGGTTTGGGAATGAAGTCTACACAGGAGCTTTTGACAAAATTAAAACAAAATTTCGATAATTATGATAAGAATCTAGCAAAACTTCTAGAACATCCTGAAGTTTTAGAACCTTTTTTTGCAAAAGAAAGGAAAGTAGACACTAAGATAAACAATTTTACCAATTCAGTGGGCGACAAAAAGTTGGGCAAGAAGCTATATATTGCAGGAGATAAACTTGGACACTTGTTTCTGTCGAAGGATGTTCTTCTCAGCTCATTGGAGGAAGTGGTAAATTGTTTGCAGACAGTGGATCAATCACCTTCCCAATTGATTCAAATAGCTATGACTCCAGCAGTGACTTCCTTGGGTGAGCACAAGTTGTTGAAACACAAAGATAAGGAGGTAAGACTTGTTGTGGCTTATTGTCTAAGTGAAATTATAAGGGTTACGGCCCCTGAAGTTCCTTATAAGATGACAAAATGAGGGAGATCTTGCACTTGATCGTTGAAAGCTTTGAGGGATTCGGTGATATCAGAAGTCCTTTCGATAAGAGGGCTAAGGTTTTAGAATTGATCGCAAAGGTGAGATCATGTGTGATCATGATTGATTATGATTGTGATGATCTTATTATTCAAATGTTCCATCATTTTCTAGACTCTATCAGTGAAGACCATGACAAATCTATCCCTGATTATATGAGAATCATTATAGCTTCAATTATTAATGAAAGTGATGATATTTCCCAGCCTATCTTATCTTTGTTATTGGTTGTTCTGAAGCAAGAACAGGGTACTTCTACAGCTGCTTATAACTTGGTACACAGTATTATCAAACAATGTGAGGGTTAGTTGAAGCCCTACTTTTTTGATGAAGAGCAGGTGGAAGAAGAGGGGTTTCAAATCAGTAGTGGTTGATGACGAGAATGCCATACCTCATGATGGATGTTTGACAGAACCCTAGGATGACTCCTTAGAAGTGCATGCATCTATTCATGTTGAGGATGTGTGCAATGAGATTGACAAAACAGCAGCCTTTAACACACCACTAGAGCTATCCTACGAGGCTGATTGCACTAGTGCATATGATGAGCAGGTTGATAGCATATATGGTGATGTTTTCCAATCAGCTAATGATGATGATTCAACATCTTATCTTAGTGATGATGCTTATGATGATCCAGATGTGTTAGCACCTAATCATGATAAAAATTTGGTGATGGATAAATTTCCTCTTGATGCTGATCTAACTTCTCGGGAGTTATGCATGAAGGAAGCTGATTTTGGAAAGCATGGTGCTGATTATAAATCAGAAAATTTGTATGAAGATGTTAGGTCTCAGGAGTCCCATCATTTGGCAGGGCAATTGAAGGTAAATGAAGACATGATTATTGCAGCCATAAACCATTTTGATGATACTCATAGGTTAATAGCAAATTATTGTTGGAGGGCTCCAGGGACACATAAGAGCCTTAAAGAAGAATTTTCCCTTGCAGACTTTCAGGCACTTAGAGAAGCGTTGGTGGTAATGAAATCTAATTACCTACACCTACTTTCATATAGGGATCATCTTCTCATGCATGATGAGATTTATTTTGTTGCGTTAAAAGGGAAAGAAGAGGAAGTTGATAAGCTTACCTATGAGCTCAAGGTTACCAAGGATTCTTTGAAGAGCACTCAACTGGCCCTTCAAGAATCAGAAATTCAGATTGATGAGCTTTGTGAGGAGTTGAGCTTGGCACATTCTTCATCATCCACGTCAGAAATTCAGTCATCTATGACAGCCATAACACATGAGGATGATAGTAGTACTCATGATTTGTGGGAAGAGTCTCTTGTGATGGCCAAGCACGAGGAGCATTCAGATTTGCATCGGCTTAAGGAGAGGTATGATTCGGAAAATTCTGATTATACACATAGTTTGCTTCATGGGGATCTTAAGTCACCACTTTTGGAGAGCCCATTGAAGGCTCAAGTCATAGATATGAATAAGATAGTTGAGCGTACACCTTGTCGACCAACCAAGAGTGAAGTGCATGCAGATGTGAAGACATCAATCTTGGTTACAGGTTCAGATCACACTAGTGGAATGAGTGCAAAGGATAAGATTAAAAAGGAGCATAATGATACAATGGTTATCCATGAAAAAGAACCATCTAGTGCATCCACAAGTAAAATGAGCACAAGTCTCTATATTGGTGATGTAGAGATTGTTATTGATAAGTCTTGTGATGAGAAGGCAGATTCTTCTGAGGACAGTATGTTAGTTCATAACGTTGTCCCATCATTTTCTCTTGAAGATTGCAGGGCATCTACTAGTGGGAAAACTGATATCTATGATGATATGTTTCCTACGCACGATAGCAAATCAGAAAATTCATTTTATGCAGCTTATTGTGATCATTGGCCTAATGAGTCACGTGAATCGAAGGATCAGCTAAAAGTCACTGAAGATAAGATTGTACAAACCTTAACCCACTTTGATAGCATGCACAAATTCATTTGAATACCTCCTTTGGACAGCCCAACATGAAGAAAGGTAGAAGGGGCTAATGGTTGGGGCTGCTATACCAAATATGCGGACTATCAAACATGCTTTAGAGGTAATGAAATCAGATTACTTCCATTTGTTTTCAGACAGAGACCTTGCCATCAAGATTGCAGAGAAGGCTTACAGAGCTAATGCAAAATCTGCCCTTTATGATCTAAGTTGTGAGACACCTACAGGTTCCTACAATGGGAATGGTGAGATATGGAATCCTAGTGATTATTCTGGTATTCCATTGGCACAAGCTGGTGAGTTTCATCTTGACTGCATCGTGAGGTATGCTCATCAATTTTCTTTCAGCCCACATACGAATGAATTGACCATGCTTCTGATGACACATAAGGGTGGGTTGGATAAAGGATTACATAGTTCACTCTGGTATGATGTGCTTCCATCTTCAAAAGATGAATCCAAATCTTGCAAATCTCCTACTTTGTTTCCTCCAGATGGTTGTGTTGACACTTGGATTCGCACCCTTGAGGAGATGCTCAGCTCTCCTCATCCAAGTGGCACAATGGAGTCATCTCTTTTGCTGTGGGTGACAATTTCGTTGAGATGAATCTCTAGATAAGGGGCTAGTTCCCCTTGATGCACCTTTAAAGCTCTCTCTAACCTATCAATTATGTATGAAAAGGGTTAAGGAAAACAACTAAGAAACCAAACGGCGATGCACCAATGTATAATGTCCTCCCAATTGACTGAAACCACTACTTAAAGACAAACAAGGTGTTTCTCACACAAGACTCACAACTCAGGATTCATTGCTACATCAATGTTTCATATGTTAGATTCAAGAAGGTATATGATTCTTAGGAAGGGAATGAATGATTCCAAAGAGGGATACAATCATGAACCACTTCTAAGATATCTATACACTTTAGAAAAAAATACTAGCAAAGACATGTAACAATCTCCTTTCTACAAATTGGTAGACCATCAAGAGTACAAGTTAGAAAAGACAATCTTTCACTAGACTAGACCAACAAGATTCAAGTCATTACTCAATATTATAGCATATGAGTGGCAACAACACTTGTATATTTCTTCAAGAGTTCTTCAAGCACAAATCTAGCCAGAGTTTTCCCAATAACCAGCGGAGGCTACCCAAAGAGCCAAAAGAATGCATATATATAGTTTTTAAGAGAGGAATCAAACAAAGGAAGTCCAAAGGTCACTCGGACATGTGTCACCTTGAGAATATCAGTTACAATTGTATGTGAAAGAGGAGTGAGGCGAGTCACGCCATGTCAGGAGGTCTACTTGTCCAAAACAAGTCATGAGAATGGTGAAAAGTGGCATAAAACCTTCAAAATTGGCACAGGAAATTGCCTCCATCAAAGACCATCCATATATGTTTGAAACTGAAAATAGGAGAGTCGACACATAGCACTACTCGATGGAAATGGAACTCATTGCGACAATTAGAGAATGTTTTTCCTAACTGCCAGTCATCCTTTAGACACCTGTGTTTGTCGATTTCGTGAAAGCTCTTTGATTTGGTCGGCTGCCAGCAATAACTCGAACCGTCGACCTATTCACTTTTCGCTTGCTTTGTCTGTGCACCAGATGCTCAGGATTCTGCCATTTGTTACCTCCACGTTTGCCCTCAAGTACCCGCCAAGCCTTTTTTGACTCCAATGGCTAGTTTCTGCAATTTGAAATTGACGTTTGTGGGGCCATCACCTTCCTTATTCTTTCGGAACATTTTCCTCAGAAGTTTCTTTCGGACTTTTGCCAAGTGCTCTTTAACTATGGAAAGTGCCCTATGAATCATGGAAAGTGCCCTTCGGCTTTTCCTGAAAACACCCTTCCCAAAAGGAAAAAATATCCTTTGGGGAAATTGAAAAGTACAATCGGTTTTCTTGGAGATGGACTATTTTTTCGAAAATAACCCTTCGAAACTTTCCATTTAGTATACTTTAGGAAAACACTTTACCCGAAAAGTGCCCTTCAGAACCTCTGCATTGAACCACTTTGGTGAAGAAAGGTACCCTTCGGGATTGCTGAAGATACCCCTCGGCTTTTTGAAATGGACCTTCGGGATTCTTGCAAATGAATCCTTCGAAAGGAAAATTGTCCTTTCGGGTTTTTTTGAACTGAGTAATTCCTTCGGACAAAAGTCTGAAGGGATTATGCCTTAGTTTCTTTTGCTTCGGAAACACTCCCTTCGAAGGAAAAAGCCTTCGGGAAAACTGCATAGGCACCTTACTTGAAAATTCCTTCGGACTTTTTGTTGAAGATGCCCTCCGAAAAAATTGAAGTGAATCATTTCCCCGAAAAGAAAACTTGTTTCTGCAGACTATTTCCCCGAACTTGTTTCTGCGGACTTCTTCCTTAGACAATTTCCCTGAGAAACAAATCTTTCGAAACAATTGAATTGTACCCTTTTATAGAAGTGCCCTTCAGCTTTTCTTGTTCTATCCTTCGGAAACCCCTAAAAAAGTCCTTCGAAATTTTTGAAATGTCCCTTTTGCAAACGTTGAGAAGTACCGTTTTCCCCAAGTGCCCTTTCGGGAAAAATTGTTTTGGACAAAATGTCCGAAACAAAACCTTCGAAGGAAATAACACCCGGCCAAAAGACCAAAACCAAGTCTCCAAATGAAATAACACTTGGTATTTTTTTCTGCGGCTCAATGAGAAATACTCCTTCCGAAAAAAAATTCAGAAACACACCGACCAAATTTGAAAGATGCAAACTTCAGACTTGGCTCATTTGGATTCCAATGGTGATCAGAGTGGCACAACGGAAGTCAGCAGATGTTGGGAATGAGAGAGCCAGTGTTGACTTTCTAGAGTTTACTCCTATGGTGCATCAGTTTGATTCTTTCGAAGAGCAATTCTTTGAGAAGTTGGCCGAGTTTACGCAGTATTTGATTACTCTTCTTACAGGAGGTGTCTTGTGTTGGTACCTCGCAGGATAGTGCTTTGAGCAGATGGAGCTATAGATCTTCTAGGTTGACTTGGGACCTTGGGATCATCCTTGGTTTCAATTTGGTTTAGTTTATTTATTGTGGAGTTGTATTGGTTGTATTGACGAGAAGCTAAAAAGTGACTTTCAATGCCGAAAATGTTTTAAAAGTAAAATAAATCACTTTTTGAAGTTAAAAGGCTTAATAAATTAATAAAGTCATTTTAAAAGGGAGTTTCTAGAAAGTTTTCTAAAAAGTTTATAAAAAAGGGGATTGAGAGCTCATTTGGATTATACTTGATTATTTTTCTCTATTGGTGATTTGAAGAGCTTTTCTAAGTTCTTGGCTTTGAAACCCTAGGGCAACTGGATTCGGTGGTGAGACTAATCCACCTTAGTCGGTCAAGTTGGAGAGATCATACCGGTCTTTCACAAGTGTACGACATTGCCAAATTTGTGGGTCTCCCTTGGAGACAAATTTGAGGGTTAACATTATTATTACTTGCATTTAAGGCTGAGATATATTCAGGTTGGGCGATTTGCAGGGTTGAACATAGTGTTGGGCAAATATAGTAGATGTCATATTTCAGACTGGGCGTCTAGATTTTAAGGGATTATTTGTTGCAAATATTCCTAGTCGTCTAGTATTTTATTCCCAAGGTGGTACACCAGCATTTCTCTTTGTCGTGGGTGCTTGCTAGGGGTCATAAATGTTGGAGGGCGCGGTTGCATTCTATCTCAATCGCCATTCATACGTCCTGCTTTAATTGCTGCAAGTTTGTGGCATTTCATAAGGGAGTCGTTTCAGTATTAGGGGTGCAGCAGCTTCATTTATGGGAGATTGTCGTGGTTTCTGCTATGGAGTGCAAATTTGATAGGCGTCCAATGTATTGTTGATTTTCAGGTCTGAGAAAATGTATTGATTTGAATATTGTTTGCTTCAGCGCTGTAATATTTTGTTATGAACAGCCATATCTATTTGGTGTTTAAATAGTGCAATCCCTTATGTATGGTATCATTGAATATCAAAAACTTAATTCCTTATATGCATGAAATCTGAAAATCTGAGAAAACTCATGAATCAAACAACTGGCAATATTATGGTAATTGTTTGACAAAATGTTCACATGTGTCAAACTGAAAAAATAATTTGTAAAAATATCGTGCAATACAAGAGGGGATTTTACACGCTCCATCTTCATCAATCAACATGATAGGAGGATATTTTATGAGAATGAGGAAGAAGGATGAAAGGAACAATGATAGAGCTATTATGAGACATCATGGACAGCATATATAAAAAGGGATAAAATCCAATATTGGTGGGGTTTGTTTGATAATGCATACATGTGTGAGGAAGCTAACAAAGGGCAACGAAGGGAAGGACATACATCTTACATAAGAGGATCCCTACCAATGGGTTTAAATGGTTATGATCTACACTTGCAAGGTATGTTTTCCAATTTGGTTAAGCTTGTTTTCTTTCTACAAATGGAAGGACTATATTTCCAAAATGAAGAAGGATTGATATTGTATAAAGAAGGTCCTATCACACCTTGGAATGCACATTATGGGAGAACACATCCTCTAGTACTTTTCTATGAGATGAATTTAATTATGGGCAGCCTTGCTAAGCATATTAATTTGGTTCAGTTTTGCAGTCCTAATCTTCTTCATACGGGGCATAAGTCCATGATGGTTTGTTGGGGAAGCATGGAGTTAGAGAACCCATTAAGGATCAGCTTGGTAATGAGCAAATTAAAATTTCTGAGTAGAAGCATAGCTGTGTTTTATTATAACAACCAACATATTTGCATCCCACAAATCTTGGGAAGAGAAGAAAGCACAAGTATTAATTCTGAATTTTGTCATCATAAAAAATTAGAATTAAGCATGTACTTACAGCAGTATCCTGAAAGACGAAAATTTGATTTTTGGGGTACATTCCATCTTTTGCAAGGTTTTGGAAACATGCATGTTTGAGTTCCATTCGCAAGTAATAGAAGTAGCACATGCACGAAGAGGATACAACTCTCATTGATAAGCATTTGGCGACTCTTGATGAGCTTATGGAGTGTTACATACATGGGCATGTTGATAAGGGGCAGCCTTTGGTAGGGCACATGGCATGCACAAGAAAGCCCATATATGTTGAATTGGAGTACCTTGAGACCTCACATCATGGTAAGTTTACAAAATGGTACCTAACTGATTTCTTTTTGCATGATTGAAGACTTATAACATGGCATTTGGAGAGTCATTACCCTTGGGGCAGCAAGGTAATCAAATTCTATTATGTTTTTTATTCTAACTTTTGGCCACATATCACTTCCTTGGAGGGTATAAGGGAAAGGAGCTTCCTCATCCACCACTTTGTATTGAAAGGGGTGTTTGGCTCGGAACATGTGGAGCCTTTGGAAGGCCATGAGGACACATCTGGCACTTGGGGGCAACCCCCAAAGTACAGGAACAGCAGTATGAAGACATGTGAGGATTTTTTTCATTGGAAAATAGGTAAATGTGGACATTGATTGATAAGGAGTATTGGGACACTCACTTGGATTTTGCAATTGCTTGAAGACAATCAATTTTGGGTGGGGAGAACTGTAATGTCCCCTTTTCCACATCATGATTAAATAGGAATTGAAGACTTTTAGTCTATTTTCTTATAACTAAAAGAGCCCTTTTGGGGGATTATATTTTATTAGTTATTTATTAATTGTCGAAATAATGATTTTTATCATAAGACAATTATTATTTAATTAATAGAATATTTAAAAAATAGTTTTTACCACTAAAGTGCTTACATGACTTAATTATTAATTTATTTGTCTTGAATGAATTTTTTTCCATTTTAAAATTAAGGCAACTATTTAATATATTATTCAAAAAGAAGATATTGACATGGAAGCTAAAGAAAAGGAAAATAAAGGTGTTTTATCTTCCCAAAGTGGTTCACCCTCTTTGGAAGTTATAAATACATGACGAAGGCTACAATGGAGGATATGTTGAATTTTGATAAAATTGTTCTTCATAATTGAAGAAAACTATTGGGATGCATGCCCAATGGAGGTTCGTTATTGTTGGTAATTGATCAATCTAAAAGATGTCTTTTGACACCACATTTTGCTAAAGAAGATCTTGTTCTTGCCCTAAGGAGTGGGGTGAATTACTTTGGAGGGTTTGTGTGGATTTTTTTAGAGTTTCCGTAGTCTTTTCCTTGCATGTTAAGCTTGTTAATTCATTATACTATTTTTGCAAGTGGAGCGAACCACTTGAGGAGCATGGATCTAGGGTTTGGAGGCTTCATTTGATCTAAAATTTGCAAATTAAATAATCGAATTTTGTTTCCTAATTTTTTTATTATCGGTGTGAAGTTTTAGACAATTTTGTAAAGGGTTTGAAGGAGAAAATTATATAATAATTTTCAGAATTATTATTTAATTATTTCACAGGTTTTTTAAAGCTTTTCCACTTGCGAAAGGCAAGAATTTATTCTATAATTTTCTGCTATTTTTCCCAGCACTTTGGAAGTGGAGTGATTGGCTTAGAGAGGCTAATTTGGCGATTTCTATGCCCAAAATAAGTCGCTGTAATTTCCTGGTAATTTTCAAAGGTTCATGGCTATTTTTGCTAGGGGTTTGAAGAGGAAAGTCACTCAGAACAGCAGTTGTAATTTTGATAATTAATCACAATTTTCTATCATCAAAAAGTGGCGTTTAAGCTCCAGAAATCGGGTAAAAAGGTACTTGTTTCATGCAAATTAAATTCTAAACTTTTCCTGCACATTTTCAGTTATTTTGGAACAAGTTATTGGCTGGATTTTACCCATAAAACCCTATTATTTTGGTGCCCAGGGTTTCTAAGGCTCATTAATGGTTTTGTAAGCTTGTTTGACAATCTAGGGTTTGTTGATTGCATTTTCAGATTTGTGGATTTTGGGGAAAACCCCTTTTGCATTAAATCGTCCCATGTGGGTTAGGATTTCAATCCTATGATATTCAAGTCAAGTTCCTTAATCATTGCACAAAGCAACAACCTTTGAGTGCTATACCATTCAATTTCTAATTAAGGGCTTGCAAAAATGATGATGGGTTTAGAATTATAACGCAAGGGGGACCATGAGGGCAAAATCCTCGAGGCCACTTTGACCAAACAATGCTTCTTGTAGAAGGATCATACGGCACCACAAACTAATCAAAAGCATTTCACAAGCCACGTGTTGTATGCTACACCAAACTAGTTGCTCACTTGGCAGTGACTTTAAGAAAATGCCTTTTAAGCACATGAAGATCATTTCTTACAACTTAGTATTAGCAATATCTAAGTAAATGGAGATCATATAAGGTTGGGTCGTAATTTCCCATCTTTTTTTGTTGGTGAGAAGTCCTTAGCTCTAGATATGATTAGCAAAATAAAGAATCGATTTAGCTGCTACCCAATGATGACATAAAATTCAGCAACAATGTGACTCCAAAGACATTAAATCTAAATTCAAATCCTAAATAAAGTGACCCATAGTTACCTAAGAGTCCGAGACAATGGAACGAGGTTTATGAGATGGCAAAAGAATTCCAAATTTTGGAGATGGTGTGGGACGACTATTAAAATAATATATAAATATTAAAAAATATACAAATACAAAAATAACTCAATGAATAGATGAAAGGTGTTAATACGTGCACAAGACCAAGCAGTCTATGGGACCAAAGCATAATGACTAAGTTGCTTTGTGTACAAACAGAACTCTCAGACAGGGTTGCTAGGCTATGTTTGCACTTTATCCATTTCCTTTTTGATGTTGGATCTTCTGCTATGTAACTCGATCAAAAAATTAGTTGTTTTTGCTACACTCCTCTTCAAATAAGGCAATCAAGGAGTCAACTTTCAAGTTGTCAATGTACTTGATTTAGATATCCTTGCAAGTCAGTCAATCTATGATGTAGTGCTACTCCGTTTCCACTAACTCCGAAGTACAAAAATGATATATTCTCTTTGCTTGATCTTCTTTAGGTGTTGTCCACCTTCTAATGTCGCATGTAGGGCAATGCGAGCTAGTCTTTAGTTGAACTATCAACATTTTCGCCTTCCATTTGATGTTTTCTCATGTGTATGCTTTTTGCTCATGGTCACAAGTGGGATTGATGTCCCTAACATAGTACTCTCTCTTTCACTTGAGTTGTTCTGTCCACATGGTTACCTTTACGTTTTATCTCATATACCTTTTTATTTCCTCATTGGTTTCTAGAAACTCTTGTATGTTGATGTCTCATTTACTCACCCACTTGTTATTTTGTTTCATCCACGTGTTTTTTCTTCTTCTTAGCTCTTCCCCCACTACCATTTTGGGCCAGCGATGAGTCTCCATGCTCTCTATTTTCTTTAGGTATCTTAGCATTTGGATCAAGAAAGCTATTACTCCACCTAATAAGATTTCATATGGAGCCAATGTATTAGTTTTGAAACTGCTTGTGATTAGGTGCTTTTGAATTCTCTAGCATTTGAATCAAGAAAGCTATTACTTCAGCTAATAAGATTTCATATGGAACCAATGTTTTAGTTTTGAAATTGCTTGTGATTAGGTGCTTTTGAATTCTCTCTATCTCCATTTCAATTCTAATGTATTTCTCCCCAAACTTCACACCCATAGAGCACCATTGACGTTACAAGCAACCCAAACAAGGTCTTCTTGGTTTTCCAATCCCAAAATTCTGCATTCATGCATCTATTTTGCAACAAGTATAAAGCCTTTTAGTCCCCCTACATTCTTTGTTGTCCTACAAATGTCCTGGCTAAGCTTGTTGTGAAAATCGAGACCAAGGTATTTATATTCATCTACCACTTGCAAAGGGCTTCCTTCAAATAAGAAGTTTATTTGCTTCTTTTTTCTTCACAAGGAAAAGATCGTGAACTTGGTTTTGTTGGTGTTCACTTGCATCCCTATCTTTTGACAAAACAACTCTAGAGCCCTTAAGTGCTCTCTCAAGCTAAGTGTTGTTTTTGCCATTAAGATAAGGTCATCTAAATACAAGAGCAGCTTTATCACATAACTAGTTAAGTGAACACCCCTACCTCCAGCTTTGTTTATCTACTCCTCTAAATTGTCTATGTATATCCCAAACAAAGTGGGGAACGGCGGACACCCTTGGTTGACAATGATAATGGACATCCTTGGTTGACACCAATATCGCTCCCAAAGCATTCTGACGATCCTTTACTTGTTCCGATTTTGGCTCGAACTTTATCATAAAGCCTATCAATCTCTGAAATTCCTAACTCCTCCATTCTACTAAAGAGTTTGCTTCTGAGCACTATGTCAGATGCTTTCTTGAAATCAACAAAGCAGCAAAAAACTTTTTCCCCTTGCTTATCCCATACATTTTCAATCAGGTGCCTAAGAGTGATGCAATGATCTATTGTGGAGTGTTTTAGCCTAAATCTTGCTTGTCCTTTCGCCCTCTTCCCTTCCTTTTCTTCCAAAATATGAATTTTGTGGTTTATCATGATCCCAATTAGTTTTCCAAAAAGAGGATTAATCATTATAGTATGTTAATTTGACTAGTTGTTGATCCCTTTACTTTCCTTTTCTTCCCACATTTGAAGAGAGGAATGACAACATTCGTCATCCAATCTACCGGAAAACCATCTAAATGATCCCATTGAATATGTTTTTGATGTGCGGTGTGAGAGCTTCCAAACCCCACTTTAAATATTCTTCTTGTAACCCGTCTATGTTGCACACCTTAGACACTGCTAGGTTCCGAATCCCTTTCTTAATGTCCCCCATGGAGAAGAGTTTAGCCATTGTATTAATTTGGGGGGGATGTATTTATCTTGGTCTTGCTCATACAACCATTGGGAATCTATGATGTTGTTCTCTCACTATTTTATATTTCGCTACAATTATCTTTGGAAGCCTCTAGGATTATGCTTCTTGAGAAAAATCAATTCTTTCCTCTTTGTTTGCATATACTCTTCCCTTATAGATCTCGCTAATATTCCATAAGCCTTTTTACATTCTTTATCCACTCCCAAGTTTCTTCAACATTCTCTATGCTGCCTTGCAATATTCATCGAAACATGGGTTTGCTGGAAAACTGCTTTTGCTGCCTTTCTTAGGTCTCGATCTCTTGAATCAACTTAATGCTCTATGAATTATGGTTATCAATGTGTTGGTACTTATCGGTCCCCTATTTATACAAGATATGCAATTATCCATTGCTTCCTTAAGTTGTTATTTGAGCGTTGCTCTAAATATTTCTCAATTCTCATGGGTCATGAGTCTATTGCCTTGTAGAGCTGTTTTCTTTTGATTGTGGTGGAGCTTAAAGAAACTAAAATAAACTGAAATTCAAATAATGAATTTAAGGTTTAACAATATGAATAAATTACTAAATAAAACCATTATGATTAATCATTAATCCAAAATTGTAAATGATAAAAATACATCAACAATAACATGCTAAGTTGAGATGACAATAAAAATAGCTGATCTTAAATTTCACATTTATTTGACCATCATACAGGAGTTTTTCTTCTCGCTTGGAGAAGGTGATCGAAAATTCATGATATCTTAGGCATACAGTGGAGTTTGGAGCCTGTTCTTTAAGTCTCAAAAATATTTTTCTGAGTCCGATGCAATGGTCCAGCTAGATTGAGACCATTTGTCACCAATTAGCAGGAAATTTGTTGAGAATATAATGGAGTCTCTAATTAGTATGGTACGCATTATTCAGATAAATATATTTAAGATATTTGAATTACTATTTAAATATTTAAAATACGGATAATTTTTTTTGAAGTAAAAGAAAAATTTTGAAAATTTGAAAAAAAATGAGGACGTCAGGTAATCCCCAAAATGCCCCCTTCTTTTCAAAATTCGGGGACTTTTGAAGGATTTTGCCACCGTTCCACCATCCCCCAGACATCCCAGGCATCCCAGCTGCAGGACAGGGGGACACGTCCTCACATAACTATGAAACAAAGACAACCGGGCTTAGGAAACCACCATTAGGGTTATTTCCCACAAATATTTAATTTAATTTATTCTATTAAGGTTGCCCTCAACCAACAACATTGATCAAAGTCTACACAAATTGGCCATTTCCTGAAGTCGCTCAAAGTGTACATTATAAGAAAATTTATCTTTTCTCCACTCAAACCTACTTAATAAGAAGCTTAAATAGCTAAACTAGCCATAAATACAAAAAGTCAACCGAGATGATCTTAAGTAGTAGATCAATACAGCTTTCCTAGTGGAGTCCCATGTTAAATCCCCGCCAAATCAATATTCATATGTTAAATTAAGTGGCATAACACATCCAATTCTAAGTGCAGCCTACCTTACTAGATTTGTGAAATCAAAGCCGACTGTCGGAAAGGCACAGAACCTTCAAATTTTAGAGTGGGAGGGATACTAATCAGAAGCCTAAAAAAACATGCACCGAAGTTATTTGAGGAGGTAGACCTCTAAGAAATGAATACAAATTGATGTCCAAAAATTACTAACGTTAGTCGACGGAACCCGACATGTACAAGTAAGTACTAGGGTGAAAGGATATTAATTATGAAAAGTAACTAAACTAATCGCTAAGCGTTAAAGAAAAGAGGGTAAATCTAAAATGATTAAACTTAGAACAAGTACAAATAATCCTAAGAGGGGATATAGGATTCCGTGAAACCTGCATACCTGCGTGGGTTAAATACATAAGCACCTTCAAAAGTTGAATTTTGATTGCGAATTGAAGGCCACAGCGGCGCACGTGTACCAAATTTGGCGGCGTCCGCTCCGTTAGCCGGTAAAAAGAGTCCTAATCCATGGCCCCTGATTCCTGTTCTAACATGTAATACGAATAATTTAGCCGCTGCCATTGAGGAAGTGCGATCATCAAATCCTCTTTTGAAGCTCTTATTCTTGTTTCTTCGCCCTCCAACTGTATCTGCTCTTGCTCTTATTCGTTTTTCATCTATTCCTTGGATTCAACGCCGGTAGGACCCCATTTCGTGGGATCCTGCCTACATGGCATTAAATTTGAGAGGCGACCCTCTCCATCCGGCATTAATTTTGTCACGGTCCTTCTTAGTGTCCAAGGTAAATAAAAGAATCAATTTCTTTTCCTTTAACCTCCTATTAATGTGTTCATTGTTTATTAATCAAAGTCTTTTTCTTTTTTCACATTAAATTATTATTTAATTTGCAAGTTTTTCATTATTTATAAGTTTTCTATTGTGAATTTGTGTATTTGTTTAAAAAATATATAAGAAAATTTGTTTATATTTTGATTGGATAAAATTATATACATATTATTATAGGGTGGAGTGTTAATATTGATATGTTTATCCAATTATCTTTCATATTGGGATACTTGTATATCCACATTGAATGTTTGATAGTCTTTCATAGTATGTCGATCTATATATATTTTGTTGTACTTAAAATCTATATCTTTCTCTATCTTTCATGTCGGGTTAATACGAATTCATTCAATATGTTTATGAAGATCTTATCTCTTCTTTCTTGGTTTTGACAGTGACATCTAGAGCCTTCTAAAAGAAGGAAAAGGTCAAAAAAAAGTTTGTTTTTTTGTATAGTGTAAAGACCCAATAGCATTGTGGACATAAGATGTGCATGAATGCATGCAATGTTGTGTCTATGAATTAATCATATTCCCTGATCACGTTCAATAGTATTATATTGTATTATTGAATGGATTTGGCAGTATTGTCGCTTATTGTTATGTAGTTTTTTAATCTACTGGTGAATTCGTCAATAATATATAGAATAGGTATAGCTCTACTATGTCACAAAAAAAATTATAAATTTTATGTCTAACAAATACATTTGTCACTGGAAGATTAAATATTGGGTCTACTTAAGTAGGAGTTAGAAACTGCCTTACTTCTAAAATGGATTGTGAATTAGTTTATTGTTACTCTAAAATGTAATAAGAATTTCATCTGCAATATCTGTATCACTTGGGGTTGTTACTATTGTAGACACTAGAAAACCACACACGATGGTTCTAGATGTCAAAATGCCTCGGGATCCTTTAGGGACCACCTAACCCTTCTTGACCCACTAACTAACCCATCAAACCTTGGGTCTAGTTAGCTACTTAGCCAACTAAACTCACTAATTTAACCATTACCCAACCCTTTTTAACTCACCTTGACCAATTTTCCTCTAAACACTTGACCGTCGATGGTCAGCTTGACTGTCAACGGTTAGGTTGACCATCGACGATCAGGGCTTTCCCATTCTAAAAATTAAAAGAAACATTTTGGCACACCCAATGGGACCCTAGCATCATCTAGTTGCCCTTTTCTTATTTTATTCTATACTCATACAATGAAACCGAGAAAAAAAATTGGGCTTAAAATAAACCTTGCATACATTGATTGCTTATTTGTTTTTAGTTCATTTACTAACTTAAAGGCAAAGTAATTAATCGTAGTTTCATTCTTGTTATCACACACTCACACACTTTACTAAACTACATAATCAATCAACATATCAAAATAATTGACACAAGGCCCAATTAGGATTTCATCACCTAGTGATAAACCTTCCCTTTGGTCATCTTACTTAGAGGTCATTACCAAGAAGAGAAACCAAAAATCAGCTCTCTGGTTGAGTCTAAACTCTGAAATTTAATATATCTTGGCTAAGCACCTGACACCTTTATCATTGTGGTGTGTGAAGTGAGGGGGTAGGATCCAATATCAAGCCACATACTGACTTTCAATATAGATTTTTGAGAGCCTTTAACACCTAAAACTAACCTTAGACTTCCTCTTTAATACCTGATCTATGAACCAAATTTCCTCTTCACACTTTTTAAGGCAAAAGCCAAAAGTGATCTAAAAAGTATCATAAGTTGTTAAACACACTTTAGTGTATGTTTTGATTGCCTTGAGTTCTTTTCCTTTTGCTTGCTTTGTGTTTGAATTGCAAGCTTTTCATCATTTCTTTTCTATTCCTCACATGGTCTTTACTAGACAATAGTTGAGGAATCAAACCAACCAAGAACCACTTTCATCTTCCTCTTCCTCCATGGAGTATACTTCTAATGTTGAGAGTTCTCCTCATCTTTCTCCCCCTCCTACCATGCCTCAGATAGTTGTCGAGGGTGATGTAGATTTCGCTACTTTCCTTGATAACAACCCTGTGGCCCTCCAACATTACCTCAACACCTTATCTCACTGCACCCCTATTGCTTTGTTCTTCCTACGGATCCACCTTATGGTATGCCTCCCTATCTTATGATTGACACCACCTCTACCTAACCTATGATCACCCAAGCATCTTCTTCCATCAATATCCCATCCACTACCACCACCCAAACTCAATCCAACATCCCAACCAATAGCCAAACACCCCCTACGCCAACCAACACCTCCAACGTAGGGGCAACCTCACCTCTTGTTACCCATACTTCATCCACTGTGGGGATATATTCTACCCCTATTTCCACCATTCCCCTTATCACTACCAACCCACCAATTTCTACCCCACTTCAAAATTTTGTGCTTTCCATACCTCCTACCCTTCCACCTATTACTACAATAGTTACCACTCAACCCCAACCAACTACCAACCCATATCAATCCTTCAACAAATACCCATGACCTCTTACCAATATGTTCTTAATTCGCAAGGATACATAACACCTTCTACCCAACTTTTTGTGCCCATTAACCCTTATGTGGCATCATCCCAACCTTCAATGACCACATACCAATATGTGTCACATTCTCAACCTTTTTCCACTTATCCATATATAGCATCCACCCAACCAAACCTACCACATAATTATGGAGCTTCCCAACCTCAAACGGATTTGATCAAAATGTTAATGGACAAAATGACCAACCTAGAGTCATCTATCTTTAGGGCTCATAACTCTTATCTTGTGATCAAATCTGTAATGAACCTATTCACCCATCCATCCCTATCCAATCTTATCCTCCTCAATGGAAACTACCCAAGTTGTCCAAGTTTCAAAGCAAGGAAGACCCCCAACAACACTTAAGAGCATTTTGCCATTCTTTTTACTTTATTGCATATGACGATGCTCTTCTCCATCATACTTTTCCCATGTCTTTATGTGGACCAACCTTGGATTGGTATAATGCTCTCACCAATAACTCCATCTTTTTCTTTTCCCAACTTGCCCAATTTTTTTTAGACCACTTTTCAGTCAATATTTCTAAAAAGGTCTCTATTACCAACCTTTACTCCATTAGGTAATTTGATGATGAATCAATTGTCGATTTTGTAGCTAGATAGAGAGGTCTTATCAACCAACTCTCTTTTTCTTTACCCCAACCCAAGTTGGTTGAACTTTTCTCTCATAATTGTGCCAAACATATTTTCCCCACTCTTCAGGTTCAAACTTTGAGAACCTCTGATGAGGCTTTTATCATGGCACGCAAATTAGAAATCAGAGCTATTAATGAGGGGAAATTAAAACTAAAAAATAAAAATTATAGCTTTAAATCCTATGACCCTTCCTCATCCAAAACCACCAATCAATCTAACCATCCCAACATCAAACCAAAGGCATCCACAAACTCAGTTGTCCTTAAAACTGCTCCACCACCACTTGTCAACCAACCCAACCAAACCAACTCATCTAACTCTTCCAACCAATAAAACTGAAATCAAAATCAAGCTGCCCCAAAACAATGCACTCCAATAGAGATTCTTATGCTTCAGTTTTGGACAAATTACACAAATCCAACATCATACGACTTCCTCCCATAAAACCTCCCTAACAATTTGATGCTTCTCACCCTACACCTGGTTGGTACAATGAGAATGATCTATGTGTTTTCCATCGTGTCATTGGACATGATGTTAGTAGGTGCAACACCTTCAAAACTATTGTCCAAAACATGATTGATAGGGGAGAACTTGTATTTGATAATCCTAATGCACCCCCAAATTAGTCCCTTGACATCTTTCCTAAACCTTTCCCCAATCATGCCCCTTCTACCAACTATAATGATAGTAAACCAGAATTATCTCACGCTCATGAGGTCCATACAGTTAATGTCATTATTAGTGAACCTCTCATTGAGGAAATCTTTACCTCAACTACCTATTCCTCTATTCCACTCATTGAAGTGGTGAACTCACCCTCTATTCCTTTGGACACCCAAATAGAAGAAGCAACCACCCCTCTTTCTTTACTTGATGAGACCATGGACTTATCCACATCTCCTTTGATATAAATACCAAAGGAGGCAACCATTGCTTCAACTACATCTTCCCCTACTCCACTTATTGAAGTGGTGGAATTACCCACCTTTCCTTTGGACACCCAAACAAAGGAAACAACCATCTTCATTCCTTCACTTGAGGCCATCACACCTTTCTTCCTTATCATAAAACCACGCATTCTCTCTTTGGAAACCATTCCAAAAGAAGATATCACCTTGTCTACTCCATCCATGGAGGAAACATCCTCTCAAATCATGGAACCTTCCATCAAGAACAAAGGTGAAGAAACCATTCCTTCACCTCAATCTATGGACTTAATCTTTGAAACCAATCACCAAAGGATTAAACCCATTTACAAACCTTTATATATATTAGTCCAAAGTCTAGAGTTCACTTCACAACCCAATCTGGATAGAGCCACTTTTTGGCATCGTCTTGGGCTCCCCTATCAAAACAAACATGAACCTTCAACCTCACTTTCATCCACCCTTGAACCTATCATCACCTCAACCCCTTAATCATATACTTATTCCTCCAAAACCATAGGGGAACCATCCAAACCACTTCCATCCAAAATTATCAAATCGCCTTACACCTCTCTAACCAAACCTATTGAGAATCTAGGAATACTTCCTACTCCTAGCCTTGCCCACCCATCTTTGAAGTTGGACTTAACCCCATCTAGTCCACCAAAGAAAACCCCAACCAAACCAACTAAGAAGGTGGAGCCACCCAAATTCCCCCTCGAACCAAAACCATACCACCTCCTTCCCTCTTACCTTCTATCTTAAGACCCCATCCTTCTACCATCCAAAGAGCTCATCCTTCTACCAAAGAGATGAACCATCCCACAACTACCCAAACTAAACCTTCTCCTTTCATTCTACCTTTACCTACCCCCACCACATCATCAAACTTCCCATCATTCTTAACTAACCTATCTACCTCTACCTTCCCACCTATCTCCAAACCTTCATCATCCACCTCTAAACCTTTCACCTCAAAACCAACCACAACCAAGCAATCCGAACTAAAACCACCTACCAAAACCATTCCACCACCTAAAACTTCTGTGGTAAAACCTACTTATAAGAAGGATCCCACCTCTAAAACTAAAAACCCATCACCTTCAACACCTTTTCTTGAATCTTATTCAACCCTTCTACAAAGGTTGTTGAAAACTTCCTCCTTAATCCTACCACCTATCAAACCCTTTGACCCTTCAAGACATAAACCATCTTGGTTCAATGACAGTCTAATCTGTTCATACCATAGGACACTTGGACACGACACAGAGAACTGCAAAGCTCTCCAAGAACTTGTCCATAACTTATGGGATGAGGATGATTCGTTATCAAATGAACCTCCCTTGATCCCATTACCAACCCAACCACCAAATGAACCCATCAAACACTTACCTACTCCTCCACTCTCATTTGAAAGCGAGGAAGAACCGAAGCAACCATCTAGCCCAACACTTCCCCTCATCCGCACTATCCATATAGTTACCCGATCTTGGGCCCAACAAAAGGACAAGGGAAAGGCCAAAGTGTCCATTCCATGGATATATCCTTCTACCCCTCAACCTTCCAACTAAACCCAAGCAACCTCACCTTTACCTTCACCTTCACCAAAACCCAAAATATCCATTTTGGGTGCCTCTCCCTCCAACCCTTTTGAATCCATTCAGCGTGTAGTGTTACAACTTCACTAGACATCGATGAATATGAGCCTTTATGAACTAATCAAAACCTCTCCCCTTTATCACCAAGCACTGATAAAGGCCCTGCAATCAATATAGGTTCAACCAAAAGACCCTCAACCTCTTACATCATTTGTTGGAGCCCTTTAACTTTCTACCTTTATCACATTCCAAGATTTAGAGATACCTTATATCCATTCTAAGGATCCTTATCCTCCCCTCTTCATCACTGCATATATCAATTAAACCCATATCAAAAGGGGATGATTGATGGAGGAGCTAGTATTAACATTATCTCCTCTCATGCTTATGACCAACTCCAACTGCCTAAAAATATCATGTTAGAAACTACAGTGGTCCTCTGCTCTTTTAATGATACTATGGCCACTACTTTGGGGATAATCATCCTCCACATCCACTTGGGACCTCGTAAAATTCTAGAGATCTTTTACATTGTAGATGGTGATTTTTAATACAACGTCTTACTTGGGTGCCCTTGGATCTGTGTCATGAGTTGTGTCATATCCACCTTGCATCGATGTGTCAAGTTCGAATACGAGGGTCAAGTCATTACCATAAAAGCTGACCTTAGTCCTTTTGCATCCTGCAATATGACATATCGACCTAATGATGTTCTTATTCCCCCCTCATCCACCTCACCATCGACCAATAACAACTCCACCCCTACCAATGATGAAGCTTTAAATAGCTCATCTATCCCTTCTTCTCAGATCCCCATAGAGGACCCCTTGAAACCCATGTTCCAATGTCTCTCATTGAGGGAATATCATCTTTTAGCTTTGAATACCTTCCCTACTCTTCAAGAGTATGGGAACCTTGACCATGATCTTAGTTATGACCCCAATATCAGAACCATCATTCCTTTTGGACCTCTTAACAATCAAACCAACTTCATCTACGGGGGACTTGATTATCCCCTCCTTGTTTCCACCACCACCTCTTCTCTCTGACTATTTACCTCTGACTTCTCCTATCTGGACAAACCCACATTTGCCAAATTATACCTTCACATGTGTGCCTAGAAGGGATTTGGCCTAGGCTATTACGAACAAGGACCCCACGAGTTACCTTTAATTAAAACCTAGAAACCTTGTGACCTATTTGGCCTTAGGTTCATACCATCCAAAGAACCCACTGATTCACCCAAACCCATCACCACCATTGATGAGGATGTCCCATCCTCACCAAACGAACTTCATTTGAAGTGTGAGGATTTTGAAATCATTCCTCCTATCTTTTTTTTAGTCAATATTGTTAGTTTAGCCCCCCTGACCTATCAAAAGGATGATCAAACTAAAACCCTTCCTCTTATTCATCCTAAAATGGTAGAAAATGATCTCCTACCATCAACACCATCCAACGTCAGGATGATGATTCCATTCTCACCTATCTTAGTGTAGGGGATTCTTTTATCCATGAATCCCTTTCTCCTGAGAACCAAACCATGTTGAAATAATCCACTATCGATGTCAACTTGGGTACTTAGGATAACCCTCGCATTGTAAAGATTGGTCAATCCTTAGATTATGTGGAATAATAAGATTACCCTTCTTTCCTTCATGATCAAAACATAGAATTTGCTTCGTCCTATCAAGATATGCCTAGAATTGACCCTTCCATATCCCTCCACAACATCATCACCTGTCCTGATGCTAAACTTGTCAAATAAAAGCTTTATAGGATGTTCCCTCGCATCGCCCTTCTAGTCAAAGAAGAGCTTCAACATCTCTTATCTATCGATTTCATTCAACCCATTGACTATCCCTAATGGGTTTTTAACATTAATTTCCATCACCAAGCCTATAGGGGGACTTTGCCTCTATATTGAATTTTGTGACCTCAACCTTACTTGCTCAAAAGATGACTTTCCTTTGCCTAACATTGACCAACTTGTTGATCTTACAGCTGGCCACGAGATGTTATCTCTTATGGATAGTTTCTCAGGATATAATAAAATCTTGATTGCCCCCAAGGATCATCATAAAACTTCTTTTATCACCCCATGGGGAACCTTCTGCTATAGGGTCATGTCATTTGGTCTGAAGAATGCTGGAGCAACTTATCAATGTGTGATGACCTACATCTTCCATGATCTCATCCATAAAATCATAGAGGACTATGTACATGATCTCCTTGGGAAATCTAAATATCTCAAGGATCATGTAGGCATTCTCAAAATTATCTTTGAGTGCTTAATCCATTTTCATGTCCGATTCAACCCCAAAAATTGTGATTTTGGGGTCCTTTCAAGAAAGTTTCTTAGCTTTATTGTCTCTCTTCGAGAAATCAAGGTAGACCCTACCAAATTCAGAGCAATTTTGGAGATTCCACCTCCAACCCACCTTAAACAACTTCACAGCCTACAAGGGAAGCTTCAATCCATCTATCATTTCATCTCTTAATTATCAGATATATGTCACCCCTTTTACCATGTTCTTAAGAAGGATACATCTTGTAAGTGGAATAAGGAATGACAACAAGCCTTTGATTCAATCAAATAGTACCTCCTTTCTCCATCCATTCTTATCCCACCTAAAAAGGACCAACCCTTCTACCTTTATATCTCAACCACTGACATTTCTTAAGGGTAATGCTCACTCACCGTGATGAACAAAACAAAGAGCTAGTTATCTACTACATAAGTCAAACACTTATAGAGTATGAGACTCGATACACCCATTTTGAGAAACTTTGCCTTGCCTTAGTCTTTGTGGCTTCCAAACTTCATCATTACCTCTTCAATCACAATTTTTTTTTCATCACTAACATTGACCCACTCATGTACATGCAATCTAAAACATACCAAAACCAACGTATGGCTAAGTGGCTCATGCTCCTAGTTAAGTTTGACCTTGAGTTCTTTCAATAGAAGTTGATCAAAGGGAAAGTCATTATTGATCAATTAGTTGAAGCTCCTTTACCAAATAACCAACCACTTCCTCTTGTATTTTCAGATGAGTCCATCATGACTCTTTCTTAAGATGACCCTACCTACCAAATGACCATGTTCTTCGATGGATCCAAATGCCAACATGGTGGGGGTGCCAAAGTTATTCTCATTCCCCTTGATGGTGAACCTCTTCCCCTTTCTTTCAAACTTGATTTTGAGTGCACCAATAATGTGGCTTAATATGAAGCCCTAATAATAGGCCTCCAAACCGCTCTAGCTTTGGGAGTTAAGATGATCAATGTCTTTGATGATTCCCAACTTATGGTCAAACAGGTCAATGGATCGTACCAATGTAAGAATGATGTCTTGCAAAAGTATAAACAGTTAGTAGATGTACTCTTAGCATCATTTGATCATTATCTTATCCAATCTTTTCCATGATCTACCAACAAGTTCATGGATACAATGGCTTCCCTTGCTTCCCATATCCCATCTATGCCTGCTGATTCTAATTTTTTTTTCACCATCCACTACTTTATCACACCCTCTTATATCCATTCCTACCTTCCTACCATTTATAGTGTGGAAGCATCTCCATCAAACATTTGGTATGAGCAAACCTTTAACTACCTCAACATTGTTCCTCCCAACCTCTTTAAGAATGCCTGAAGAGCTTTTATTTAGAGTACCTCTTGTTAAACCATACTAGGGGGAATCCTTTACAAACATGGTTTCAACATCCTGTTTATTCATTATCTAAATAGGCATGAAGCTTCCCATGCTATCCAAGAAATTCATGATGAAATATGTGGGGGACACTTTAGTGGTTCAGCTATTTCTAAATGTATCCTTCGCCTCAACTACTATTGGCCTACCCTCAACCAAGACTATTGTGATTATGTAAAAAATTGTGTTAAATGTCAACAACATGCAAATTTACATCACGCACCTACCCATGGCCTTCAAGTATCTAAGGACTATTGGCCCTTCTCACAATGGGGACTAGATCTCATTGGGGAAATCAATCCTCATTCTTCACAGCAACACCATTCCATCATCACCACCACCGAGTCTTTCACCAAATGGGTGGAGGTTATTCTTCTCATCTTGACCAAAGCCGATAAGATAGTCAACTTCATCAATCATCATATTATCTATCATTTTGGTGTTCCCCATAAAATCACTAATGATAATGGTAAATCTTTCAAAAATAAGCAAGTCCAAGGTATTTACAATGTATTTGACATCAAGCTAAGTTTTTCATCACCTTACCGCCCATAAGCAAATGGATAGGTAGAAGCCTCTAACAAAACACTCAACAAGATGTTAACCAATGTAGTCAATGCTTCAAGTTAGGATTGGCATTTGTACATCCCTTTCGCTTTATGTTCCTATCGTACTAGCATTCAAACCTCTACGGGTGCTACCCCTTTCTCTCTAGTCTTCGAAATAGAGGCAATTTTGCCTCTCAAAGTCCAAATTACTTCTCTACGTATATCCTTGCAAGACGTCATTTTGAGAGTGACTATCATTAAGAACATCTAGCATGACTTGAGCTTCTTGATGAGCATCGCCTATTCGTGCTTAACCATCTTCGTGTCTACCAAGAGTGAATCAAGTGTGCCTATAACAAGTACCTAAAAGAATGAGAATTCAATATCAGAGACCTCATCCTAAAGGAAAATCAACATGTAACTAATATGGAGAAAAATAAAAGAGGCAAGTTTGCTTTCAATTGGCTTGGACCCTACATCATAACCCACAAGTATGGATCAGGAGCTTACCATTTATCCTCTCTTAAAGGCAAACTAGAACCTAAGCCTCTCAATGCTTCACATCTACGTCCTTTATTTTGTTAAACAAGTATCAAGTTCACCTTCTTGTCTAAACTTAAGCTCATCCCTTGATTTACGATATTTTCACCCTCTTCACACCTTCCTCCAATCCCTTTGAGGACAACCAATTACAACATAGAACCATGCAATTACCCTTCATAGTCATAGCCTAATCCTAAATATGGGTACCATAGCTCTACCCATAGCATGGTTCTCATGAATACTTTTTGTCTTTAATTAGATGGAATGCCATGGCCATTGTCTCTCAAAACCACCCCTTTCACCTATCATTAACTTTTTGTGCTAAAGTTTTTCCCTCACAAAGGTTAACCATTAAGCCTATATAGACTTGTCCATGTCTAAACCTAACATCAAAACAATTTAGAATACCAAAATATCACTTAGGTCACATATCTCTAGCATTGCAGACTGCTCCCCTTAAGGACAACTGCCAAAAACTAAATTGCTTAAAAGATAAACTGCTCCCTAGAAGGACAACTACCAAATAAACAAATCCAAACTTAGACCACTCCCTTAAAGGATGACTAAGTCAAATTTTTCCTAAAAAAATATTTGAAGCTTCTTGCATCGATCAACTTCATAAATCTATCAGAAAAAAGCAACAAAAGATCCTATATCAAAATCAACATAAGCTATCCCAAGAAATTTGCAATCAACTTTCATAATTAGCATTAGTAGACTTCTCGTATCAATTATTCTACACCTGACATGAAGACATGGACTTGTCTAATATGGTTCTTAGGTCACCTATAAAAAGGGAAAACTAACCCACATAAGGTTACCTTACCTATCACCCATTTACCTTTCACCTACCACCTACCTCCCCTCTGTACCATCTATAAATCAAGGGTTATGAGCTTACTTGACAAAATATGATCAAGACACCATTTTATCAACCAAAGCATGTTAATGTGATGTATTCAAAAAGCTTATGATACCTAAGCCAATCTAACTTTGATTTTTGTTTTGTCTTTACTAATGAAAAAGCATCATGCTTTCTTCTTATCCTCTCGTCATTGGTTCATGTAGACATATGTCTCATTATTCTTATCTCTTTTCCCACATCTAGTTTGTTATTTTACTTACTTCATGTGCTTTCATTAAACATTATATCCATAATCATATAATCATATCCATGATCGTAACTACCATAATTAACATCATACCATCACATAATCATAAAAATCATAAACCACATCACATCTATGATCATAAACCATAAGCAAAATCACTATACATCGTAACATCATAACAATATTTAAAACATCACATCCCTAATCAATGAAATAAACCACATCATATATCTATAACCATGAGTATCATCTTATCCATGCTTACAAATCACATCAATAACCATATTCAAACCATCCATGATCATAAACATCATATCCATGAACCAAAACCAAACATCATCCAAAATCATCATATGCCTAAGCTACTGAGTCCACATCTCAATTAAGCATAAGCATAAACATAAAAACATTTAAACCATGGGCCATAAACCACATCTATATATCATCATGAGTATAAAAAACAACATATACATCATGTTATCAAAATAAATAATACATGTAATAATGTATATCTCTCTCAAAGCATATACATCTCACTGCATCGACATGCAGGCCGATATCAATCATCATGTACATCTATATTTATACATCATATCATATCATATCATGCCCCTGGGGAACCACTACCACTGGCCCCACCTACTCTACCATTTCCATATAGTGCATATCCTCCTAAGATGCCTACCTATCCACCCACCGAAGTGGCCCACTGATCTAGAGTCGCCACAACTACCCCACCTACTAAGTTGGCTCTGTACTCACCCCATTAGGGTTGATCAAGACACTGTGTCAGAATTATGGCCTCATAATACATTAACTCCTCCATTGTGGCCAAATACCATGTCATATTGATGGTACCTCATGGTCTTCTTAGTGCTACCATTGTTACTCCCCTTTGTCTCAAGGTGTCCCTCTCTTAGGTCACCAAGCATAGTAAGGTCCTGGCCTGATCCCTCTCACCTGTCATGGTGGCAACTTGACCTTGTAATGTCACAATATAGTCCTAAAATATGACCACTTATCCCTATAATGCTACAATCTATGCATATGCAATAGCCAGTGCTACCCTTGCCTGTCCATCAAGGCCACCTCCCTATACTTGTACCTATGGATCCCTACCAATTGGATCCACATCCATGGCCTATCGACCCCCATCATCCCACCCAAAATTGTCCACTGCATAAAGGGATTGGTACTATGCCACATATCCATCAAAAAAATGGGCATCATCAACACCTACTCTAATGGGTATCTCCTTATGATCTAGGACCACCTCCTTTGGTTGTGGCTCAGGAAGTAAAAACTCAACATCTTCCCTCGTGTACCTTGAAAATGGATCTAGAATCCCCTGTAATAGGTCAAAATGCCTCTAAAATATATCAAATGGGATGAGCTCAATCTCACCTTTCTCCTCTCATAGATCCATCTCCAGTTATGCAATGACAGTGTATGATAACCATAGAGGACCTACCTCAAAAACCTGACATATGGCCTCCAAACCACATCCCCCATTACTAAGCCATCCAATTCATCCCTAAACCATTAAATATCCCTCGCACTTCTCCCAGCTCCTATGAGTGTGTAGTCACCCCTCCACTACATGATACCTACTTTGAAGTCTATTTGGGCATAACCCTCCCATGGTAGCCCCACCAGCTTCATAACCCTGATATGCTCGTAGGCCCAACAATGGAGTAGAAACCCCACACTAATCCCATGTTGCTAGTGAGCTCTAAATCTCCAAAGCTCCCTATATATCTAAACTAGCAAAACTGATGCCCACCCAAACATTGTCCTACCAAGTAACATCTCCACCAACACTCCTAGAAATAGATAAGGAATCTGCCCATTATTTGAATTTGATAATGCAAAAAAGGAGACTGCCATCATCATTAAACACCTCTCACCTTGAGCCCTTTGGTACAATGGCCTATAACTGAAGCCATCGACATACCAACTAGCAAGGGCCTAATCCTCACCATACAAAAGCTCCATCTAGTTATCCCTCTCTTCACTCTCAATATGGTATATTGGCTCCCCCCAAATGGGCAACCATGTAATCCTATGAACATCCTTTATTAGGATGGTCATCTCTCCTATCAACAAGAGAAAGGTGTTCATGACCAGATACCATCTCTCGATGAGGGCCATGATCGTCATTGTATCTCATGGCACACACTGATAGTGTCTCATAGCTCTGAAGCTGACCTCTTCCATGTATGTCTAGTCATCCCCAATTATCCATCCATGAATATCCACAAAGATCTAAAGAACTTGATCCCTCATCTAGATCTGATCTCATGCCTACAAAAATCAAGGTTAGCACACACACACACTTACTTTTCCATTACCATTACTCATGTTCATTCACTTCATTCATTCTACCTAAATCCACCTCTTTATCAACCTAAATCAACCTATTCCAATACTAACTCATAACCATTACCTCTATAACATCACCTCAGGCACTTGAAAGTGACCCTTACCAAGAAATATTTTAACACCTACCCTAACCTATCAAACCAACACCTAACTCTTTTTTCAAAAAACACCTATTATAACCCACAACCATTTCAACACATCATATCCTAGCCTAACTTGGCATTTTAACTACTACAACATTTTAAAACCCATATTTTCCAACTCTTTTATCAACCCACCTTCACTAATCACCTGTCCACCAACATTCACGTGACCTTTTGGCTTCGGTAGTCAACCGTCGATGGTTAAGTTTGACCATTGACAGTCGGGTAGAATCATCAATGGTCACTATGTGTAATCATCGATGGAAAATACCCACACCTCCATTCCAAAAAACTCACCCAAAATAACAAATTCAATAAATAAAACACCCACCCTACCCCCAACCTAATTACTCCCTCAATTTCAAGTTTCACTCAGTAATTGTCCCAATCAAACCAAAACCTAGAATCAGGGCAAACACCACGAAACCCTCACCAAAACTAACACAAATTCAACTTCAAAATAACCTAATTAACTAATCTAACAATTTAAAAACACCACCTACCTTATTCCTCAATCATTATCAAGGACAAATCCCATATCCCATTGCCTGGTCACATCCTTGTCCACCCTACATCATCGATCTAGTAGTCAGGTCCACTCAACCATCTAGTCAATCCAACTTCTAATCAACAGTCACCCAGTTTGCACCTCGATCCCACCTTATTAGTATTGTTACTCACAAAACATTAAATTGACAAATGCACAGGAAGTCAACTAGCAAAAAGTGAAAATGAATTTTCATTTTCACTTTTTATGTTCTATAGTTTTAAGGTTTACCCCTGACCATCGATGGTCAGGGTGACCATCAATGGTCGAGTTTGGGACCCTTGACCGTCAACGGTCAAAAAACCCACCTTTCAAACATTTGCTTTTTTCAGGCACCAATACCTTAGTGCCTCATTTTTAGAGATTACCTTCTTCACCAAACCAAAACCATCCTTCAGAGAATACCCTCTCTGACCGACCAACCACCCAACCATGTCTACCTTGACATTGGCCATTTTTGGTCTGAACTATCACATTTTTTTATGACGATCTTGCTTTGGTCATTTTTGACTGCATTAACCAACCTTACCATGTTGAACATTTGAATTTGCACCACCTAGTGCACACTGGACCATTTGTGTTTTTCAAAGGAGCACTTCCTAACTTAGATGCCTATAAAAACATCGACCCTATTTAGGAGACTTGATAGGAATGACCCAATCAACTATGTCTAACATTGTGACCCAGTTACCCTGTTGGTTGAATATTTTGTCGATCAGCGTACTAATAAACAAAATAGGTCTAATCAGCTAAAGTAGGAAGATTGGTCGTCCAAATGTGTAGATTCACCACATCAAAAGGGGACTAATCTCTCCTCTCATCAAGGGGAGGTTCCATATATATATATATATATATAGAAAATAATACTCAAGGGTAGGACAAACCATCCATCTCTCTTTATTCAAAGATGATGCATGCAAATCAAAGGAAAAATCTCAAGGGAAATGACATAAAGCACTCCTCTTCTTTCAGCAGTATTATTCAACAAACCACAAGAATACTCCTGGTAGTAATTACAAAATGTAACCAAGGACGTAGTAACCAACAAATTGAGATGTAGCACAAAGTCTCCACCTGAATTGCCCAAGAGTGAGATACGAAGGACAATGAGGGCACAAAGTCATCCCAAGGTCCTTTACATAGAAACAAAAAGAAAACACACTAAAGGCAAATATGGGGGCACAAAGTCTCTCCACAGTTGACTTCAGGACACCTTCCTGACTACTTTCACTAATTTTGCTTGTTGAATTAAAGGAACATAAAATATATTAAGGAAAAAGACATAAGAACAGTTTCCCCAACAACAAAGATATCACAGCACAAAGTCTGAAAAGTCACTTGCTTTCTTATTCCAATAACAAAATATGATCAACAATCTGAGCTCAAAGTCTCAGTAATGCCTTTCAATTTGGGCAGAGTTTTGTTTCTGATTGTCAGAGAGTGATCCTTTTACACTAACAAGAGAGTCCCTTATATAGCCTCTTCAAGATGGACTTGGGAATAGTAACACATCATGTTGCATTGAATTTTGTTAAGAAGACAAGCTGAAATTTAGGGGCATCTACCCATTTGCTTTTCTCAATGTAGAGAAATAAGTCACACTATTGAAAGTTTGCATCTTTCAATATCCACCTAGCGGTCTGCTTCTAGAAACATATCTGATGTGTAAATGTTTTCTGAGCCTTCCTCATCATTCTTCCTTTTCTAGTTAATTGAATCGGGTCCTGGATTCAATTTGATGCTCTATTCCTTAGTTGCTTCCTATTGGTCTTGGCCTTAAAGCCTTTGAATGCATTCAGGTCCATATATTTAAACCTACAAGGATCAACAACTATTTCATCATTGTGACTTTGACGTCCGTGGGCATGTCACTTTCCTCGACAATTCCTTCAGCTTTATCATTTGAGCTTTCCCAGAGGGGACCTGCCCTTCGGGCCTTAAGAAATGATCCGCTTTGGGTCGGGAAGAGCCCCCCACAAGGGTATCTTCCCTTCAGGCGATCTTCGGATGGCCTTCGGGCTTCTTTCTTCAGGCGGGTTGCTAAGTTATTTGGCTCTTCTTTAAGGCTTTTCAAAATCAACGGCTATTTTGTGAACCTTGAAATTGATGTTCGCGCACCCGTCACTACGTTTGAATTTCCAACGGCTAGTTCGTTGTTCTTGACTTTGATGTCTTTGGGTGCATCACCCCTTGGGATTTCTTCGGCTTTCTCTTGGTTTGGATTTTTCTGCTACTTCTCAAAGGGAAGGTGACCCTTCGGCTTTGGGGAAGTGTCCCTTAATTTGGCAGCCGAGAGTCCCCCGCAAGGGTACCTGCCCTTTGGTGGCCTTTTGTCTTCGGAGTCCTTCAGAGCTTTCCCGCAGACTTTTTCTGCAGACATTTTCCTGTGGACATTTTCTCACGGACAAAAAGTCTGCAAGAATTATTTCAGTTGGCTTTGTCTTTGGCCTTCGAAAATTCTTTCAGGATTTTCTCTTGCGGCTTCCCCAAATTTCTTCAGACTTTTTGTCTGAAGGAATTCCTTCAGACAAAAAGTTTGAAGGAATTCTACCTTTGTCTTTCGACTTCATTAAACAAAATTTTGAAAGAACTTACCTTTGCGGCTTCTTTAAAAATGACCCTTTTGAAGGGTGCTTTTATCAACCAAGTGCCCTCTGCAAGGGCACTTGTCCTTTGGGAGACTCTCTTGAACTTTTGCATTGAACCGCTCCTTTAAACCAAGCTTTGAACCAAGCGTTGAAACAAGCTTTGAACCAAGCTGATGAACCCTTTAATTGAACCAAAAGCCATTGAAACGTTTGATGAACCGACTAAGTGAACCGAAGCATTGAACCAAGCCAATAAACCATTTGATTAAACCAAAGCGATGAGCTTTGCTGATTGAACTTTGTAGTTGTGTTGAGAGCTTTTAAACTTGTTGAAACATTAGTCTGTTGAACTTGTTAAACTCTTGTTGCTGATGTTGAAGCTTTGAACTAATTGAACCCGTTGAACCTTGATGGTTCAAGGTTCAACAATTCAATCTTTGCTTAGAAGCTTGTCGCTAAACTCTTTTGGTTGAACCTGGTCATTGAACCAACTTTTAGATCGCCTAAGTGTTGAAAGCTTGTTTCTTTCCTGCAGAGTCTGTAGTTTTTTTTCCTGCAGAGTCTGTAGATTCAAGCCTATAGAGTTCGTAGATTTATGAGAAGCTTGAAAACTAAGGAATTTGAATGCCCAGGACAAATTTTGAAAAGGGAAGAGACAATTTTAGTCTGTAGGACCAAAATAGTTCAAATGTTGTCCCAAAAATGAGTGATATTTTTGGGGAACAACAACTGGCTCCAATTGGGGAACTTCTATCAATTGTAAAAAAAATTGAAGGGAGTAGAATCCAGAATCTCCAATGTCTTCATGTGTACCATTGGGCTACGGAGTCATGTTACCCATAAATAGAAGGCATAAAAAATAGAAACAAATAAAACAAAACAGAATTAAAAACAATATAAATATACATATGTACAGATGCAATAATTTGATACTTCAAGAGTTGAAGTATTTTAGATGTTGCTTCCTAAGAGGTAGTGAAAATAGTGCTCTATCTTGATAAACTGGCAAGAAGACATTTTGTCTCCAAAAATGGTGATGGGTGAATAGAACTCTCCACCAGGAAACTAATTTTTTGCGTCTTCCTCTTGGTTTTTTCTTCTTCTTGCCCCATGGTGAGATGTGGTCTTCAAACTAAAAACCATTATTCCTTGCTCTCTCTGTGAAGAGTTCCTTTTGTTGACTTTAGAATATAGCAGTATGGTCCACCATCATAATTTGTTGTTCTGTTGGTTCAGTCCAGCACATGATTGAATTGTCAGCATTTAACTCATGACAAACCATCAGCTCAGCGTTTCCTTTGGTGTGAAGGAGTTTGACCTCTTCACCTTGAGCAGTTTTCAATTCAAGCAACAAAGATCTGCATCTAGCTATAGAAGAATTACTGCCATCATATTCTAAGATCTAAGCATCATCAGAATTTGATCTTCTATTAGATTTCTCTTCATCAGAGATGGACGATCCTTCTGGATTTGTACTGCGCCCTAGCAATTTTTTTGATGCCTTGTTTGAATGAAATCTTAGATTGCTAGCTATGAGACTTTCATCAGCTGAGACATGAGCATCCTTTGTGGTCAAGAAGTAATTATCCCTGTCTAAAGGCTCAAACAGAATTTGAGCTGTAGGGGCTGACGTTTGGGTAATCACAATTTTTGCCTCAAACATGTCCACACTTGGTTCTCCACCAATGTTTAATTGCTCAAGATTGGCTTACAGGGATTCAAATTCAGACATTTGTATTTTGGTCTTCTTGACATGATCAATTATGTCAAATAGCTTAATTGAGCTAGGTACAGAGGAAGGTATTTCAACCTTTTGAGTTTTAGGAGGGATGGGAGGAGGGCTGGTTTGCAAAATTGAAGTAGAAGGTGAAGGTGAAATTGATGTACTTGTCTTTTGGGTGATCACCAAATATTTTGACTGGAAAGGCAGAGTGCTTCCACGCTTAGCAATTGTAACTGCTGGTTGAGGGTGCTCTTCTGTCTTCCCTTTATCAGCTTGCTAGATTGATTGGTTCTTGGACCTGATAAACATTGTATATGATCCATCAAAAGCTTCTCCTTTGCTTTCGAGTTCATCCTAGTAATTCAGGAAACCAATGTGGGAGTTTCCAACTGATTCTTCTTGATCCTCCGTGAAGATATCAGCTTCATTTTCTTGCTCAAACTCAGGTTGGAAAGAGAAAGCATGTTCTATTTCCAAATATCCAACTACTGAGTTGGTTGGAGGTGCTTCAAGGGCAAGGTTCCTTTGTGGGGGAAGAAGACGATTTTGTTACCTTTGACTTCTGATAGCGTTGCCTTGATATGGCTGATTAGGGAATGTCCTCCTTGGTATGTCTTTATATAGAGGATCAAAAGACATACCTTATGCCATTTGCCTTTTTCAAGGCTAACAATTCATTTGCTAGCTTTTGTACCATTGGATCAGTGGTGACTATGGGTGAGTATTCAGAAGATGAAGATGGTTTGCCTCTGTTTGGGTGTCTCCTTATCTTTCCTACCAAGATAAGGTCATCTTCTACCTCAGTAGCCAAGTCCTGAGCAGCAACAAGGTCTATGTGACCAACTCATCTCAGCAGAAAACTCACTTCAAGTAGTTGTGAATTGATGAAAAAGCATTTGAGGTTTTGAGGTGTCAGCTGGGCGACTATGGAAATCCTGTGCCTTAGCTTATTGAACCTAGCAATAAAATCCCTCATAGGCTCATGAGGCTCTTTTTTCATCTAAGTGAGCTGGGCCAGCAAGGCATGTGCATCTTATGTGGGCTTAAACTTTGCTTCGAACTTGGCTTTGAGTGTATCCCAGTCAGTCACTAATCCAGCTTGCAGATGGTAGAACCAGTATGCAATAGCACCTTGTAGTGTCTCCACAAAAATCTTGACTGCCACATCTTCAAATTCCACCCCCATAACACCACAGGCTATGCTGAAGGCTGTAATGTGTTCATCAGGGTGAACTATCCCATCACCAAAAAATTTGGGGAAATTCTTTCTTGAACTACGTGGGAGTTCATGTAGAGGTGGAGTCAAGTTGAGTGGGCCAAAAGAGTTACCCTAGGGGCCTCGAACTGCCATGATTTAATTAAGAAAAATAGAGATAGCAAATTTGGATGGAGTGGCCAGATTACATAACAAAAATAGAAAAAGACTGGCTCAGCTTCAGCTTGAGGCTTCAAACTACGCACTCTTTCCCAGCAGCTCTGGTTTTGCAGACCAGATAAAATAACAGAGGTGGAGGAAGATGGTAAGGCTATAAATGGATAATGGGTAAGACATGAAATGGAGTCGCTAGAATCTGTAATGGATAAGGGTTATAATGATAATGGGTAAGACACAGGGGATGTTTCAATCTGAAACTTGAGGTTCCAAATTGCACAAAATTATGTATATCCCTAGCAAAGTGGCCAAAAATTATTGCGCGAGGCTGGGAAGAAAATTTTAATAATGGGAAAGCACTGGAGCAGTTCATTCTTCCACAACGGAGTACAATGGATACGTTATAACAATAATGGGTTATGTCCCCAGCAGAGTCGCCAAAAATTGTTGGTTGAATATTTTGTCGATCAACGTACTGATAAACAAAATAGGTATGATTAGCCAAAGTAGGAAGATTGGTCATCCAAATATGTAGATTCACCACATCAAAAGGGGACTAATCTCTCCTCTCATCAAGGGGAGGTTCCCTATAGATATGTTATATATATATATATATATATATATATATAAATATAAACAAAAAATAATACTCAAGGGTAGGACAAACCATCCATCTCTCTTTCTTCATTTGAGCTTTCCTAGAGGGGACCTACCCTTTGAGCCTTAAGAAATTATCCGCTTTGGGTCGGGAAGAGCCCCCCACAAGGGTATCTGCCCTTCGGGCGATCTTTGGATGGCCTTTGGGCTTCTTTCTTCAGCCAAGTTGCTAAGTTCTTTGGCTCTTCTTTAAGTATTTTCAAAATCAACGACTATTTTGCGAACCTTGAAATTGACGTTCGCGCACTTGTCACTACGTTTGAATTTCCAACAGCTAGTTCATCCTTCTTGACTTTGACGTCTTCGGGCGTGTCACCCCTTGGGCTTTCTTTGACTTTGTCTTGATTCGGCCTTTTTTGCTACTTCTCGAAGGGAAGGTGACCCTTCGACTTTGGGGAAGTGTCCCTTAATTTGGTAGCCGAGAGTCCCTCGCAAGGGCACCTGCCCTTCGGGGTCTTTCGGTGGCCTTTTGTCTTCGAAGTCCTTCAGAGCTTTCTCACGGACTTTTTCTGCAGACATTTTCCTGTGGACATTTTCTCGTAGACAAAAAGTCTGCAAGAATTGTTTCGGCTGGCTTTGTCTTTGGCCTTCAAAAATTCTCTCAGGATTTTCTCCCGTGGCTTCCCCGAATTTCTTCAAACTTTTTGTCTGAAGGAATTCCTTCGGACAAAAAGTCTGAAGGAATTATTCCTTTGTCTTTTGACTGCCTTAAACAAAATTCTGAAAGAACTTACCTTTGCGGCTTCCTTGAAAACGACCCTTCCAAAGGGTGCTTTTGTCGACCAAGTGCCCTCCACAAGTGTACTTGTCCTTTGGGAGGCTCTCTTGAACTTTTGCATTGAACCGCTCCTTTGAACCAACCATTGAACCAAGATTTGAACCAAGCTTTGAACCAAGCGTTGAACCAAGCTTTGAACCAAGCCAATGAACCCTTTAATAGAACCAAAAGCCATTGAACCGTTTGATGAACCGACTGAGTGAACCAAAGCATTGAACCAACTGAATTAAACCAAGCCTTTAAACCAAGCCGATGAACCATTTGATTGAACCAAAGCGATGAACTTTGCCGATTGAACTTTGTATTTATGTTGAGAGCTTTTGAACTTGTTGAAACATTAGTCCGTTAAACTTGTTGAACTCTTGTTGCTGATGTTGAACCTTTGAACCAATTGAACCTTGATGGTTCAAGGTTCAATCCTTGCTTAGAAGCTTGCCACTGAACTCTTTTGGTTGAACCTGGTCATTGAACCAGCTTTGAGATCGCCTAAGTGTTGAAAGCTTGCTTCTTTCTTGCGGTGTCCGTAGAAATCAACTTGTGAAGACCGTTGAACCTGGCCTGCAAAGTCCGTATATTTTCTTTTCTTACAGAGTCCGTAGATTTTCTTTTCCTGCAGAGTCTGTAGATTCAAGCCTACAGAGTCCATAGATTCAAGCCTGCAGAGTCCGTAGATTTTTGAGAAGCTTGAAAAATGAGGAATTTGAATGCCTAGGACAAATTTTGAAAAGGGAAGAGACAATTTTGATCTGTAGGACCAAAATAGTTCAAATGTTGTCCCAAAAATGAGTGATATTTTTGGGGGACAACATACCCCATCACTAGTCCTTTTAGAAGTGACCTTATTTTTATCAACTATGACAACCTTAATATTTATGTGATCTTAGGTATCAGACTTAGTTGCATTTTATGCACATGTTTGTGCTTCAAATGCCCAACCACCCTTGTCACCAACCTTGTGACTCACCATAAACTGATCATCAAACCCTGACTCGATTTCGGTTTCACCTCATTAGCTTCTAGTTTGAGGAGGAACACCTCCTCCCATACTCAGGGAACTAGACCATCGACCAAGCAATCCATTTTTGTTTTATAGCTTTTTGATTTAAAGTTGCATAATAAAAAGGGGGAAAATGTAAACACTAGAAAACTACACACGATGGCTCTAGATGTCAAAATGCCTTGGGACCCCTTAAGAACCACCTAACCCTTCTTGACCCACTAACTGACCCATTAGATCTTGGGTCTAGTTAGCTACTTAGCCAACTAAACTCACTAACTTAACCTTTACACAACCCTTTTTAACTCATCTTGACCAATTTTTCTCTAAACACTCGATCATCAATGGTTAGCTTGACCATTGATGGTTAGGTTAACTGTCAATGGTCAGGTCTTCCTCATTCTAACATAATACCAGATGTGTGTAAGCTAACATGACATAGTTTAATATGTCTACCTTACCCAATGCTAGCGAACTCCCAAGCATATAAATCAACAACTTGACCCTCTAGAGAACCTTCTATCCTCCATCTCTTTTTACGTATAAAAGGAAGGGAAGGTGAAATCGATCCATCAATCACAAGAGCATTTTAGCATATAGGTATTCAAGCTTCTAACCAACTAGTCTTCCTTTCAGTAATTTAGTAACTACAACAAATATCTGAACCTCTACCAAAATTTATCTTGAGGTAAAGTACTGTTACTCTACCAAAATTACTCTAGCCATCAACCATCAACCATTTAGTAAGCAATAGGTACAGTTTGTATTTTAGCTTTGTTTGCTTGGTTTCTGATTTCTAAGCCTGAATCAAACCTCCTTCAACTATCTTCTAACTTCCCTGTCCCTAATCATATCCTTAACAAACCCTTACCTGATCATTAACCCATTTTACAACTCTTTTCTGAGTACCTTCAAAATCTACAGGTAATCATCGACAGTCAGCATAATCGCTGACAGTCACCTCTAACCGTCAATGGTTACCTAACCATTGATGATCACCCTGATCATCAACGGTTACTATGGTAAGAAATAATAAGTTATTTCTAACCATTTATCACCAAACAAATCCAACTTTCTATATCCCTCACTGTTCACAAACCCTTGCCTGATTTTTTAAACATGACCTGATCTATTTTAGAACTAATATTGACCCACTATTACTACATTTAGTTATTTTCTTTAACAAGCATCTATTTCTTGTATTTCATTTTAGTTCCTTTTTGTTATTTGATGCAAGTAGTTTACTTTTATCTCTTTCAACTCATTAAAGAGTGGATTGACAACCTCCTAGCAAGCTCACACTTCTTGGATCTAGCTCATGCTAGGTAGTCCACCTTACTATCTTTCTAACAACCCCTTTTGTTAGTAATTTCTTATCTATAGGTCATCCTTCCATGACAAAAATAGCACCCTACACTCATCTGAATCATGCATGCATAACAACCATGTTCTTCTACCACACCCTTATTACTAGTTTCTTACCTTCTTCCTTAATTAACAAATGAGCATAAATTAAGAGAAACAAATATAATGGTTTCTTCCTACTTCTCCAACTCCTTTATTACAATCATCATTTATTATTCCTTTCGAGCAAATAATTAAATTTAAGTAGTTTATGAGCATTTGTTGTTATTGGACAGATTGTTATGGACATAGTGAGTACAGTTTTAGTAGACAGAAGCGAAAGCCACTTCTTACTAATTTTGAGTCCAAATCTAGTTGCTTCCAAAAAAATTAACAAATACACACACAACATAACTTGAATGAATTGTCTAATTTAATATAGAATTTATTCAAATTTTATGGAAAAGATATCATCAGGAGGAATGACTAGTTGCCTTGCACTTGCATCTCTTGCATTGTATTTGAAGGTAATCCCATAAAACTTTTAATTTTCTCTATTGTTTATAACATGTTATAATATTATATACCTTTATGCCTTGCTTTAATGCAGAGCCGTCTTCTTGGAGTTTCTAGTCGAGAACAATGGTGTAATATTTTGGCTATGATTTTTATATTAGCAAGATAGGATTTCATTTTTCTTATCAAGTTGATAGGCATAGGTTACCCCATAAAAAACTGTTGAAAATGCTCGCTACCACAATAATTTAAATATTTTTCGTATAAATCAATCACCACTTCATCTAATTCTTGAAATTTTCCTTTATATTACTTACTACCCCTATAAGCATTACTTAAATGATATATTACTATAAAAGTTCAATGAAAGCTTTCATTTTGTGTTTGTGAAAGTAAAAGTTTTAGTCAACATTATTTTATTATTTTTCCCTATAGATATGCAGTTGTCTACCCCTAGGTTTAAGGGCTTTTGCGAATAGATTTATTCTTATTCTCATCACTACTAGCAAGTGCACCTGGTTTATTAAATTCATTGGCAACTAAGAAGGGCTGATAGCATAGGTAAATGGGTCGGGTGTGTCAAACCTACTTTCTTACATGTTGAGGATGTATTTGTGGGACAAAATTTTATGTTGTGAATTGGGTTGCGATTAAAAGTTCAAGGTTCAAATTTAAGGTTTGAGTGTTTCAATTTATATAGTTAAAGCTTTATGATTTAATACCAACCTGTCCCATATAATCCCCTAATCATTAGCTTTGTCAAATAAAATTGGTTGCCTTTCACGTAGCCTATGCACAAGAAAAATGAGCGACACTGTAAAATGCTTTCACTCCATGATATGATAGGACTTTTATAATTTTTTATAATAATTATTATATATTAAAATATTGTCAATTTATTTTTATAAACAAATGTGATATATATAAATATAATTTTATATTTAATCTTTTCACTCCCTATTTCGTTTCACATTAATTATAACTGATAATATAGAGCAAAGTAGTAATAAGCCATTCTAGCCCAAACAAAGTAAAAATAAAATAAAGAATGTAGTCATCTTGTATGATAGATTTCTTGTGTTTATTGATATCTAGTTATGACTTTGGTGGAAGGGTTTTATTGTCTTTATAACTGTAGGTGTTGCAACATTGCCATGTATTATCATGGCAGAGGTAATAAATTGATTATTGTGATAAATTTATGATTGGTTAGAACCATATTAATTTAAAATCATTATATATATTAATTCAATTTTAATTACATTGTTAAAAGACATTTATTTAAAAATATTTTATTGGGCTATTAGATTCTTCCTGCTAATGTGATAGGCATAAGTGGTGGAGTTACAACATTGGTTAATTGGTTCTTCCGTTGGCTGGTCACACAAATATTTAATTGGTTTCTACATTGGATCTCTACAGGTAAAAATAAAATTGAAATCTATGGCCTCTCTATAGACATGAATTTCTATGGAGTACTTACATGTATTAAGTGCAATGATCAATTTAGAAACCTGCTTCTAATACTTAAGAATCAATTCACAATATTCCACTTAACATACCATTCAACATCTCATCAACAAATTGAAATACAATTTATTATACAATATAATTTATTTATTTATTGTAAATGGATGTCCTAAATTCAATTCACTGCTCAATTCCATTTCAATTTATAAATTTTAGATGGAGCCAATATCAACTATCAATGAGTTGTGTCATGAGATTGAAATCTAAAATATCTATAACGACTATATTAGTCCTAAAGGGGCAATAGTAAGTCCATTTTTAATTTTTCTTCAATTATTTTTGCTAGATACCAATGTTCTTCACTATGTCATTTTTTTAACAAAATATTTGAACAAAATTCAATTATATTCTATCCTGCATGGACTTGGTGCATGGTGCCCTTGTTTAAAAATTTTCTTGATGTATTTATGTAAATAAAAAGAAAATACTCTTCACATTAATGTATTTAAGTAAATGAAAATAAAATATTTTAAATAAAAATAAAATACTTTTCATATTAATTAAAGATTTGGGATGAAATTTTAGATATAGTTCTAATTAAATGAGCATTTTTTTTTTATTTTATTGTAATTTGTTAAGCATAGATTTTTATTTTTTATTTTTTTGTCCGTACCTCAACACGCAACATTCTTCAAGCATATATTTTAATGTTGATGAGAATATAATATGTCATTGAAATAATATTTATATATTTTAAATCGAAAGAGGGGTTTTTAGCTAGGAACTTACAATTTGTTGATTTATTTTAGCCTTTCTTAACTAGAGGTTTTAAGTTTGCTTGGAATAGATTGTACCTTGTGTTAATTGATTGTAAGCTTGTTTCGCATATAATACATGATTTTATAGAATTTTAAAATAGATGAATTTAGTTTACTAATAAATATGAATCCATAGCAAAAGAGCAATTTGTGGAATTTGAAAATAAAAAATTCATATATAAATATAAATGTTTTATCAACAAAGTTTGCTTAGAATAGAACATGCCATTTGCAGTGTTTGAACACAAATCAATTTAGTTGCAAGTGGAGGTCTTAAATTTGCCTGGAATAGATCATAGCTTGTCTTAAATGTAAGTTCTAAGCTTATTTTCCATATAATACACAATTTTATAGGATTTGAAAATAGACGAATTTAGTTTACTTTTAGATATGAAACTAGAGTAAATGAGCGATTTGTGTGGTTTGAAGTTAGAAAATCTAATTATAAATGTAAATAATTATCAAAAGAGATTGATTAGCATAGAACATGTCATTATATATGATATTTATATATTATATATCACCTCAGTATTTTACAATTGGTAAACTCATACCTTGGTTGTTCTTCTTAGTTTTGAACCTTTCTCACTTTCAGACGTCTCAAATCTGCTCTATCTTGTGCCCCTTGGCCTATCTATTTATTTGAATGGTCATATGTTGATGACCCAAGCCTTATATCTTGCCCAAAATTATTATAACCTACTTATCTTCCACCTCTACAAGTTTTGAGCGTATACTTACTTTCTTGTTCTCTTGACACTAGCATCTCGGATAGACACTTGTATTAACACAGGTGTCCTACTTTAATACAAGTGTCCAATGCCCTAAAGTCATCTAATTTACAAATGAAATATATCCTAATGGTTGGCTTAAATGCTTTAATGAAATTTATTCTTATAAAGGGATTAATATAAATACAATATCAAGCCTCATTCATTCCTCACCTACAAAACCTAAAAAAGAGCCTAGGAAACTTATCAAAGCATTCAATCAAATACTCAAGTGAGAAAAACTTCCCTATGTTATACTATTTATATATAAATCAAATGGATAACATATACATAGGTCTAAAGTACAGAAGGAATGGCCCAAGAACTATGTTTTCCAAGTTATAATCTAGGTCATTGTTGTACTTGCTTTGCACATATTGCATGGTTCACACACAAGCCAATGCATAGGGGATAACTACACCAGTCTAAGGCCCTCTTAAGAGTATTGGATATGTAAGTAGTGCTCATTGATAGAGGGGACTTTGGGGTCATCTTGACACCATGTGCCCACTAATTCATTTTTTCCTAAGGTCACTATGAAGATAAAGAACTAGGATTTTGGAATTTTACGAGGAGTGACAGTCTATGACCCAGATCTGAATGCACCACAACAAAGGTGAAGACAAATGCAAAAGAATCCAAGTGGTTGCATCTTTTTCCAATAGGTATTCCATATAAGATACATATATCATGTTTAGACAATAACATCAACACAACCATTTTACGCGGATGTTAGTGTCTATATCTCTAGAAGCACTTAATCTAGAATCTGATGACTATTCCAAAATAATATTCCAATTTGATTCCTACATGTTCCATATCTAAAATGCATTAGCATTATAACCAATTAAGTAGATTAATTCTTTGTCATTTCCATATCTAGCATAATTGTACTTATTATTCTTAGCCTATCTTAATGTAATGAATTCAACATATATTATATCTGAGTTTAGCATCTAATTGACCTGCTATAAATATAGTTTATTACCCTTGTACCCTAGGATATATATATATATATATATATATATATATATATATATATATATATATATATATATATATATATATATATATATATTTAACCCTAGATAACCCCAGTCTAGATCATTTTAGGGTTAAACATTTAGTGAGCTCGACCTCTGTGTCTTTTCATGCAACTACTAGGATGTTCTAGAAACTTGCTAGATTTTTCTGATTTATAATTTGCCAAAATTTGTTTCAAAAATTAGTTTGTTTTCAAAATCTAAAGAATACATAAACAAAATGGATTTCTCCCTAGAGTTTGTGTGTCTCTTCTATTATGTTCTCATTTCGATATTTAGAACATTTTAAATAGACAAAGAGGAGCCTCTTCCTCCTCTTAACCCTAAAGAGGGTAATAACTTTCATCCCTCTAACCAGGTCCATGATATCACTTATCCAAGGGGTAAAGTGGCCAAACCTATAGTTTCAAACGAAGGTAATATATCTAAAATACCTAGGGTTTGTGTTTGTGAAGCCCTAAAATATCAAATCACCAAATGAACAAATTAATAAAAGACTTACAAAATCAGACTACATACATGAAAAATTCAACACACGGTAGTGTTAATTATGTGTTTGCACCCTCATCTACCAATATTGTGCCAAACAAGGTTTCACATCCAAATAAAAAGCTAAAATAGAATACATCCAAAATAATTGATTCCAAAAGTGACCAAAAGACTATTAAGAGACTAAGTGAGATCTTAAGAGATGTGATTTGAAACAAAGTGATCAAATTACCTCTTATACATCCTATACACATATCCAAGTACTATTGTGCATATCATAAAACGCAAGGGCATCACACAAGCCATTATTTAGCCTTGAAGAAGAGGATACATTGCATAGTTGATAGTGGTTATCCTACACTCAACATGTCTCACTTGGGAACATAAAAGTTCCAATATTCCAAAAATACTAAAAAAATAAAAACATTCAAAAATCAAAAAATATTTTTAGCATAAAACATCTTCTATTGGCTCCTTAGCATCAATGTGTTAGTTCCATGTTAACGTATGACATATCTATTACTCTTACATACACATGTGTGTCATGCTTCTATTTGAGTGTGATACAAGCATGCACAGATACATGATTTGTGCCTATTTCAGATGTTGGGCCTTTCCTCTACTCGTGTCATATGGACATTAGGGGAATATACCTAAATGATCATGATACTTATAATTTATATTATTCTATGGTCACTTTACATTATCATGTTTTAAGCTCATATATGTACTTACACATGCCTTTAACCATGATTATATCTTTTATATGGTACTTGATATGCAATACACTTAACATTTTTTGATAACACAATTGATCCATGGAATACTATGATATGTTTATGTTGGTTACTTATGTTTTCATTTTTATGCACTTCCTTGAATGTCTTGCCTTGGTATTGTCTTGCTTGTTTGAGCATTTGAATATACTCCCTTTGTTTTCAGCCCCCGTGCCTATGTATGTTTTTTTTTACATTTTAATATGTCATTATTTGTTGTATGGACATTTGAATATGTCATCATTAATATTTTGGATATTTGAATAAGTTATGTCACTTCGATTGTGTGACATTTGAACATGCCCCTTGTTTGCAGTCTCTTAAGACCAATATATGTTGACTTGTTGTTGAGTGCTCTTGTATGTGTACTTGTTTGCTTGTTGAGGTTGTACTGTTATTATCTAGACATTTCCATGATCTTTATCATGAATATTAGGCATTCATATGATCACATTGTTTTAAGCATTTCAATATTACATTTACCTTTACATGTTCCTTTTATATTGTACATGGTTCCAATCATAGATTATACAGTTGTCTTATCATTTTGAGGTGAGGTAACTACCGGTTTCTATTATTCCCTCACCTCAAAAGGGGGGAATATTAGTGGTAACATGTCATAAATGCATGTTATTCACATTTGACACTTATAAAAGTTTCCAAATTCAGTGGGGGCATGTCATATAAGCATGAGTTCCACACATTCATAGTTTTTAGATTTAGTGGGGGCATGCTTTGGAAGTAATAACTATTTGGTACTTATATCATTTTTTAGATTTAGTGGGGGTATGTAATATAGGCATAACTTTCACACACTCATAGTTTTTAGATTCAGTGGGGACATGTTTTGAAAGCATGTTCTCTATACTTATTCAGTATTCAACACACCCAGATTCAATGGAGGCATGCTTTGAAAAAATGTCCTCCACATTGGTATTTGTTTAAATTTTCATATTTCTCCATATATAGTGGGGCCATGCTTTGGAATCATGTTATCCACACTTACATAGTTTTTGAATTGGCCAAAGCACATAGTTATATAATTCAGATTTATAGTTATGGCATAATTCTATACTTTGGTATCATTGTTATACACAATTTTAACATGAGACATATCTAAGGTGCATATATTATGCAATGTGCACCTGGTATTGCAAAATCTAAATCAATTTTATATTTCAAAACACTCTCAAGTATTATCATCACCCACCAGGATGCACGTTTATGAACTATATTGAGCCAATCTACTACAATAGTTGGTTCCCTTTTGGTATGGTTGAGGTGATTAAATCACTCAATCTTGCCAAGTTTCTAGGTTTGAATTGAATATATCATCCAATCTTACCAATTTTATAGTATTATTTGACTTTTTTCATTCATCCTCACCAAGTTATAAGTATGATTAGGCTACACAATTAAGCTAATCCCAATTGCCAAGTGGCAACTCACCTTTTCTCAAAAGTTGGGGGCATGTGCCTTCCAATCTCTCTATCTCTCTCTATCTCCTTGGATACATGTACTTTTTAGATATATATTTATATATTTTTTCTAATATTAGTTTCAAAACCTTACAATGATACAACTTTCAAACCAACTTGTCAATATGCAAGGCAGTTACATTGATACGTAGGTGTACTCCTAAACCTTGCTCTTTCAATTTTAATCTTTTTTATCTTTTAATTCTAGATTATATGCACTTATTATTTATTGTAACATGATCTTAGTTGCAGGTTGGTCACCATCAAAATACTCAATTTGGACTCAAGTAAAGGTAAGGTGTGTTATACACACCCATGTATGCATTTCTTCTCCTTTAAACCATCAATTTTATTACTAGATTAAAGGAGGTAAATTTAGATGATATTTATGGATAATATAACACCTTAGTCATGTACACTTGGAAAACTTAGACCTTTGTTGTTCCTCCTAATTCTTGACCAATCTTGCTTTCACAAATCTCATATCTACTCCATCTTGTGCCCCTTAGCCTATCTCTTGGTCTGACCAATCTTATGTTGATGACTTAGACCTTCTATCTTGTCTAGAATGCTTAAAACCTACTTATTTTCCACCTCTACAAGTTTTGAGTCTATACCTACTTACCTATTCTTTGGACACTAGCATCTTGGATAGACATCTATGTCGATGTAGGTATCCTAATTTGATGTAAGTATCCAGTGCCCTAAAGTCATCCAATTTGTAAATGAAATGTATCATAATGTGGGCCCAAGTGTTTTAATGAGAGTTACTTCTCCAAAGGGATTGATATAAATACAAGATTAACCCTCATTCATTCCTCACCTACAAAACCTAAAAAAGACATAAGGCAACTTATTAGAACATTCAATCAAACATTCAAGTTAGTAAAACTTCTCTATTTTCTACTATTTCTATATAAATCATAGGGACAACACATACATAGGTCTAAAGTACTTAAGGAGCAGCCCAAGAGCTATATTTATCAAGTTATAAGTTATGTCACTATTGTACTTGCTTCACACATATTGCATGGTTTAAACACTAACAAATATATGGGGGAGAACCACATCAGTCTAAGACCCTCTTCATAGTATTATCTATGTAAGCAACATTCATTAATATAGAGGTCTTTGGGGTCAACTCGACATAGTGTGCCCACTAACTGATTTTCCCCAAGGTCACTATGAAGATGAAGAACTAGGGTTTTTCAATTTCATGAGGAGTGATAATACATGACCCAGATTTGAATGCACCAGGGCGATGGTGAAGACAAACTTTCAAGCATCTAGGTGTTCACATCCTTTTACAATAGGTATTCTATATAGGACACCTGCTTCAAGTTCATACAATATCATTGATGCAACCATCCTAGGTTGATGCTAGTGTATGCAACTCCAAAAACACTCAATCCATAATCATCTTCTAGTCTACTTTCTACTTGTTCTAAATCCAGAACTACATTAGCTTCAAAACCAACTACGTATATTACTTTTTTATCATTTATATATTTAGCATAGTTATATTTACTATTCTTAGCCTATCTCAGTTTAATGGATTTTGTATATGTTATATTTGAGTTTAACATCTAATTGGCTTGCTATAGAGATAATTTATTACCCTTGTACCCTAAACTATATTTATCCCCTTTAACCCTAGATAACCTCAATCTAGATCATTTTAGGGTTAAATAATCATTTGTAGTATTTAAACACAAATCAAATTAGTTGTGAGTATAAATCCATAGTAAAAATTCAAATCGAGTTAGTGGTTTTGCATATAATACACGCTTTTATAGGATTTGAAAAGAAATGAATTTAGTTTATTTATAAATGTGAATCCATAACCTTATGTCATTTGTGGGATTTGAACATAAATCATTTGGGCATGGAATATGTAATTTTGGGGTTTTTAACATTGATCAGTTAAATGCTTGGTGAGATGGATATTATTTAATGAATTATTGTAACCTTTGTCAAACAAAGATTTTAATCTTATAATACATATAGAACATGTCATTTATGGGAGTTTAAATTTTAAGCATGGATCAATTTACTTACCAAGTAAAAGTAAATACATATTAAAAGACCAAACCTAAACACTTAGTGAGGTAGGTACATTTTTTTGTGGGATTCAAAAATAGAAAATTCACTTGTAAATCTAAATGCTTATCGAAAGAGCTTTCTTAGAATATAAAATGTCATTTGCATAATTTAAACACAAATCACTATAGTTGTAAGTATAAATCCACAAAAAAACATCACACTAGGGTGTTTACCGATGCATTTACAATTTTTCAAGCTTTATCTAAATAGTATTATAAGTTTGTTCTACATTTTATATAAAGTATTGCGTTTGTGTGATTTGAACATTGATGAACTTGTAACAACAAAACATATGGATACTTGGAATCTGAATATGGATCAATTTAGACCAAAAGTCAGGGTGTTAGGTTTGAACACATATAATTTATATCAAACAATGAAATTTGTAATTTTGTAATGTTTCTTAAAAAAGGTTTTAAGCTTGTTCAACATAAAATATGTCATTTTGTAGATAATATTTTATGATTATCTAACACCTCAATCTTGTGCACTTGGCAAACTCATACCTTGGTTGTTCCTCTCAGTTCTCTACCTTTTTCATTTCTGCAAGTCTCACATCTATTCTATCCTTTGTGCTACTTGGCCTATATCTCTTAGTTTGACCAGTCTTATATTGATGACCCAAGGATTTTATCTTGTCCAAAATGATTAAAATGTACTTATCTTCTATATCTTCAAGTTTCAAACCTATACTTATTCTCTTACTCCCTAAACACTAATGTCCAGGTTATACAGTAGTATCAACATTATTGTCCTATCCTAATGCAAGTGTCTAGTGCCCTAAAATCATCCAATTTATAAATGAAACATATCCTAATGGTCATCCTAAGTGTTCTAATGTAAGTTATTACCCCAAAGGGATTGATATAAATACAATATCAACCTTCATTCATTTCTCACCTAGGAAAAACCTAAAAAAAACCCAGAGATACCAAGGCACTTATCAAAATCACTCTTTCAAGCATTCATTTGAGCAAAGCTTCCGTATTTCCATACTAGTCATAGGTATAACACATCTACAAGTCTGAAGTACTAAATGAGTAGTCCAAGATCCTAATTTTCCAAGTTAAAATCTAGGTCATTATTGTACTTGCTTTGCACACATTATATGATTCACACATAAGACAACACGTAGTGGATAACTACATTAGTTTGAAGCCCTCTTTGGAGTATTGGCTATGTAAACAATGTCCTTTGACATCGAGGTCATTGGGGTTAGCTTGACATCATGTGTCCACTAACCCATTTTTACCCATGGTCAGATTGATGATGGAAAGCTAAGGTTATGCCATTTCATAAGAAATTACAATCCATGACCCATATTTGAATGCACCAGAGTGAAGGTGAAATAGAACCTAGAAGTATCTAGGTGGTTGCATCTTGTTTCAGTAGATATTCCATACAAGACATTAGCATCAAACCTAGATAGTAGCATTGATGTAACCATCCTAGGCTGATGTTACTATCTAAAGAGCTAGAGGCATCAAAACCAGAATCTGGTGACTGTTCCAAAATCTCCTTCTAGCCTACTTTCACCCTATTTTAGATCCATAATTGTATTAGCATCGTAACAAGATAAGTACATCACTTTATTATCATTTATATATCTAGCATAGTTATACTTTATATATTTAGACTATCTCAACATAATAAATTTAGTGTATGTTTATATATGAGTTTAACATCTAATTGGTCTGCTATCGATCTGATTATCATCCTTGTGCCATTTCATTTATATATAACCCTTTAATATAATCTAGATAACACCAATCTAGATCCATTTTAGGGTTAAACATTTGGTGAAACTAACCCGTTTGAATGTATATTTTTCTAATTCTTAGTGTTTTAAATCATCTAAGGTTTCATATTGTTATACTTTTTAATTTCCTACTTTTATTATTTTACATGCAATATAGGTGTAGCCCTGGATTGGGAGGTGTACCTATTGAACATATTGATCTTCCCCTCCACCCAGCTTAAATGTCTCAAACTAATGAGGGATCTCATACCTTGGATCATGATGATACCCATGTTGATAATGACAAAAATATTGATATGGTTATCATAGAAGAAGACTATAATAATGAAAACCCCAAAACAAATGAAAATGAAAATATAGACTATGATCAAGTACATGCAATTACATTATTTTGTGAGAACATTTGATAAAACCCTAAAGATATAATGAGATCTTAAAAACTATACTTGAATTAAAAAATTACAAAACTATAGTGTAAATATCCCTCCCCTTGAACATATTATAATTAAATGCATCTAGTGGGGGCACGAATTATGTGTTTAAACCTTTGTTTTCTGAAACTACTATTGATACATCGGTCATGGAATTACCTGTTGTTTTAACACAAATACTGATTTTAATGCCTATTACTAGTTAAAACATGTTTTCATCCCTTTTGGTGACTACTCAAATTAGTAATCTAAATATAATCAGGCGTATAACTCAATCATTCCTTCAAGTTATAAAGACCTTGGAAGACAAGATTACAAACATTAAACAAAATGCTTTAAAATCCCCTCATGCCATAGATTCACAAGATGTGTTGCATAACCCTCTTACACTTGAAATCTCTTTACACCCCTTGCAAACTAGATTTGTTGCACCTAATTTCACATTTTATGATGGCAAGGGTGATCCTGAACAACATATTTGAACATTTAATGTGGCATGCCTTGACTATTCTTCTATTGATAAAGTTTTGACCAAATTATTTCCAAAAAACAGTAAGGACTATGCTTTGAAGTGTTTATATGATTTACCTCTCCAATTTGTAAAAGCATTCAAACCTGCTATAGACCAGTTCTTAGCATATTTTTTCATTAAATTTCTAAAAAGCTTTCCTATGCCCAAATTGCCCAAATCAAACAAGGAACTAATAAACCTATTAATGAATATGTCTTGAGATATAAGAAAATGCTAGCCAAAATGACTGATCGTATGGTAGATAAAGAGTTGAAAAATATATTCAAGCAAAATTTGCTTATTCCTTTACATGATTCCATTGTTTTCAAGAAGTTCAAATCTTTCGATCACTTATGCCATGTTATACAAGACCATTAAATGAAGCTTATCTCATTGAATAAGTTCAAATATGTAGTAAACACACCAGTTGCATCTACATATGGTGCCAAATTCACAATTAAACCAAGTTATAAGGTAAAGTCTCCTAAGCCTAAAAAGGAAATAACCGCCACAATTAACACAATTTCACAACATCCTAATTGGATTGTCATATCTAATGCACCAAAGAGACAATTTACATGTTTACCTGAGTCCTCAACTTCATGACTCCTATAGTTACTAGAGTGTCAACTTATATCTCTTCCTCATCCTATCGAGGTTTATATGAGTCAACCTCTACCCATAGGATATGATGTGAATGCTTATTGTGATTATCATCAAGGACCAAAGCATTCTACAAGTAGATGCTTTACCTTGAAACAAGAGATCCAAGATCTTCTAAATGACCAAAAACTTATATTTGATGATCCTCCAAGGGAATTAGGTTCACAACCTGGTGATCACTATAAACAAAAAATATTCAATAATCCTTTTCAAGACCATTATAAAAAAGAACCAGAAGTTCAAATGGCATATAATTCACATCCTACTCCATCACATTATGGACACACACTAGATGGGGCTATTGGTACTTACATGTGACATATACCTCTTATAATTCAAAGACCCTTTATTTATTTTGATGACAATAAAATTTTGGATGATGAATATGATCTTCATTCTTTATTCATTTGAGCATACCTTGATAAACACCCCATACGCAGTGTTATGATTGATAATGGTACAAGAAAAAATGTTTGCATCATGACATTTCTTACACACTTGGGTTATAATCATAATGATTTACACCCATCTACCATATTAGTTAAAGCATTCAATGGTACCTCCCAGAAGTTTCTTGGCAAGATTGACCTACCTTTATAGGTTAGTCCCACACATGTGGTTACTACTTTTTTAGTTATCCCTTCCACATGCATCTTTGATATGTTATTGGGAAGACCTTGGATACACATTCTTCAAGTAGTACCTTCTACAGTGCATGGGTGTGTTAAATACATTCATGTTAATTGGATAATTATAGTTTTTAGAATTCAATATGAGCATTCTCTTAAACAAAAGAAACTTATACCAAAATAGTTAATTACCAAGCCTACTAAGGCTCAATCACTACAAAAGAGTAATAAATCCCCTTTACCAGGCAACCAATACTTAAAATACCATTACATTAGAGACATACAATGGATTCCACAAAATCCCCGTCTTATACTATGCGCCATGTTGAGATATCAAGAACACTTACACATGTTCCTATTATGGTTATTCCAAAGAAACCATATAATATTTAATGATGGGTTATATTAAACCTTACTCCTATTACTCCTATTACTAATTCAAAACCATGGAGTCCTATTTTGCATACGTAGAGCACCATTAATACCATAGTGAAAGATATTAAACATATACATACTCTTCGATAGTGTAACTCGGGTATTAAACTATATTCATAGTGGGGAGATAACTATGACCATCCATTGGATGACATCATGGGATGATCTTTCTTATTTAAAAAATACCAAAAATAACCAAAAAATAAATTAAAAACATATAAAACTCTAAAAATAATTTCGGTACTTACATATTTTATTGGCTCCTTGGCATCTATGTGTTACTTCCATGTTGATGGATGGAATATTCATTTACTCTTACATACACATATGTGTCACATTTCTACTTGAATGTGATATAGGCATACAAAAACACATGATGCATTTCTATTTTAGATGTTGGGTTTCCCTCTACTCATGTCATATGGACATTGGGGGCATCTACCTCTTCAAACTTGATACACACAAGTTAAATGATTCAATGATCACTCTACGTTATCATGTTTAAACTTACACATGTACTTGCACATGTCTATTACCCATGATTATATCCTACACAAGGTACTTGATATGCTATTCACTTGACACACTTTTCCTAACACATTAGATCTATGGGCTACTATGACATGTTTATGCTTTACTTTATGCACTTCCTTAAGTGTCTTGTATTCTTTTTGCAAGCATTTGAATATGTTCATTTGCTTGTGGCCCTTGTGCCTATATATGATTTCATTAACATTTTCATATTTAATTATTTATTATATGTACATTTGAATAAGTCATTCTTGATTTTTTGGACATTTGACTAAGTCACGTCCTTTTGATTGTACAACATTTGAATATGCCCTTTATTTGAAGTCTCCTTGGACCATTGCCTTTGGATTTGCTTTTGAGTGCTCTTGTGTGTGTATTTGTTTACTTGATGAGCTTATATTATTACTATTTATATGTTACCATGTTATTTATCATTCATATTAGGCCTACATGTGATCACATTGGTTCTATTCACTTCAATGATACACTTACCTAGACATATTCCTTCTATATGCTACATGGTTACATTCATAGATTATACAGTTGTCTTATCCTTTCGAGGCAAGGTAACAAATAGTTCCTATCTTTCCCTCACCTCAAAGGGGGACATATTAGTGGGGGCATTTCATAAAGACACATTATATACACTTGCATAATTTCTAGATTTAGTGGGGGCATGCTTTGGAAGTATGTTCTCCACATTCATTTAGTGCATGTTACTTATATTAGTTTTTAGATTCAGTGGGGGCATGTCATATGGGCATGGATTTCACATATTCATAATTTCTAGATTATAGTGGGGGTATACTTTTGAACCATGCTATCCAAACTAATATAGTATATGGTACTTATATCAATTGGTTCAATGGGGGCATGTCACATGGGCATGGCTTCCACACATTCACAATTATTAGATTCAATGGGGGCATGCTTTGGAAGCATGTTCTCCACACCTATTCAGTATTCAACATCTCTAATTTATAATGGGGGAATGTTTTGAAAACATGTCATCCACATTGGTACCACATTGGTACTTATATCAGTTTTTATACTTCTCCATATATAGTGGGGGCATGCTTTGGAAGCATGTCCTCCATACTTACATAGTTATCCAAATTGGCAAAAGTACATAGTTATATGATTAAGATTCACAATTGTGATAAAATTCTATACATTGGTATCATTGTTATACATAATTTTAGCATCAAACATATCTAAAGTGCATATGTTATGCAACATGTGCCTAATATTTCAAAATCCAAATTAGTTTTAGATTCCAAAACCCTTTTATGGACTGTTATCATATCATAGACTTTTTTCACACTAATACCCCAAGAACTTTTATGGACTTTATTGAGCCAATGTACTAAAGTAGTTGGTTCACCTTTTGGCATGGTTGAGGTGATCAAATCAATCAATCTTGCCAAGTTTTTAGGTTGGAATTGATCATCGAACTTCACTATGTTATAAGTATCATTGGGTTGCACAGTTGAGTTAATCTCAACTACCAGGTGGCAACTCACTTTTGCTCCAAAGTTGGGGTATGTGCCTTCCAATCTCTCTCTCTCTCTCTCTCTCTCTCTCTGTGTGTGTGTGTGTAATTTAAAGATTTATCTTAATCTTAGTTATCATAGACTTTTTTCACACTAATACCCCAAGAACTTTTATGGACTTTATTCAGCCAATGTACTAAAGTAGTTGGTTCACCTTTTGGCATGGTTGAGGTGATCAAATCACTCAATCTTGCTAAGTTTTTAGGTTGGAATTGATCATCTAGCTTCACTATGTTATAAGTATCATTGGGTTGCACAGTTGAGTTAATCTCAACTACCAGGTGGCAACTCACTTTTGCTCCAAAGTTAGGGTATGTGCCTTCCAATGTCTCTCTCTCTCTCTCTTTCTATGTGTGTGTGTGTGTAATTTAAATATTTATCTTAATCTTAGTTTTAGAGCCTTACAATGATACATCTTTTTCAAAATAACTTGCCAATAGGCAAGGAAATTACATTGACACACATGTGTACTCCTAAACCTTGATATTTCAATTTAAATATACTTCAAGTAATTTTAACCCATATTATATAAACTAATTTTATATTGTAACATGCTCTTTTTTTTATGCCAGTCACTAGCAAAACACTCAAGTTGGCCACACATAAAGACAAGGTGTGCATACACACCCAGGTATGCATTTCATTCTCATTTAAATTAGCAATTTCAATACTAGATCAAGGGGTGCGGCAAATGTAATTGATATTTTGTGATTATATAGCACCTAAATCTTATAACCCTATAAAACTTAGACCTTGGATATTCCTCTCAATTATCTACCTTTCCCTCTTCTAAAAGTCTCATATCTACTCTATCTTTTGTGCCACTTGGCCTATATCTCTTAGTCTAACCAGTCTTATATTGATAACCCGAGTCTTATATCTTACCCAAAATGTTTAAAATGTACTTATCTTCCATAAATGTAAGTTTTAAACATGTACCTATTCTCTTGCTCCCTGAACACTAATGCCTAGGTTAGAAAATAACATTGATGTTATTGTCTTGTCCTGACTTAAGTGTCTAATGCCCTAAAGTCATCCAATTTGTAAATGAAACATATACTAATGGTCAACATGAGTTCTTTAATGTGATTTATTACTCCAAAAATATTGATATAAATACAAGATCAACCTTCATTCATTTCTCACCTAGGAAAGTCCTAGAAAAAGACCAAAGAGACCAAAGCACTCTATCAAGAATCCAATTAAACAAAGCTTCCATATTTTCATACCAATTATAAGTAAAACACATCTAAATGTTTGAATTACTAAAATAACATAAAAATATCTTGATTTAACAAGTTATAAGCTAGGCCACTATTGTACTTGCTTTGCACACATTGTATGATTCACACATAATCCAACATGTAGGGAAAAATACATCAATCTGAAGCCCTCTTTAGAGTATTGGCTATGTAGGTTCCTTTGACAATGGGGTCATTAGGGTCATATCGACACCATGTGCCCACTAACCCATGTCTCCCCAAGGTCACATTGAATATGAAAAGGTAGAGTTTTACCATTTCACAAACAATGATAGTTCATGACCCAAATCTGAATGCACTAAACCAAAGGTGAAGTAGAGCCCATAATTATCTATTGGTCACATCCTATTTTAACAAATAAATAATACATGATATTAGAGTTGAACCTAGAAACTAGCATCAATGCAACCATCTGAGAATGATGTTATTGTTCAGAGAGCCAGACACATCAAAACTAAAATCTGACGATTATTCTAAAAGCTCCTTCTAGCCTGTTCTAGATCTAGAATTACATTAACATCAAAACAAACTGAGTACATCACTTCCTTTCCATTTATATATCTATCATGGTAGTACTTTCCATATTTAAACTATCTTAATATAATAAATTTAGTGTATGCTTATATCTGAATTTAGTATCTAATTGGCCTGCTATAGATCTACTTATCACTCTTATGCCATTTTATTTTTATACACCCCTTTAATACAATTTAGATAACACTAATCTATATCCATTTTAGGGTTAAACAAATTTGAAGGATTGGATTTTTTTTTTACATGGAACATGTTATTTGTAAAATTTGAACTTGAATTAATATAGAATATAAAATTTCATTTGTGTGATTTTAACATGCATTAATCAGATGCTTGGTGAGCCAAATACATTTTTATTAATTATTGTAACATTTGTCAAATAATTATTTTAATATTGCATGGTATAGAACATGTTTATAGTATTTGAAACTTTAAACACAAATCAATTTAGTTTACCAAGTACAAGTACATACACATCAAAAGACCAAACCTAACGCTTAGCGAGACATTTACTATTTTTTTCAAGAAAATATTTGTTACTATGAAAATAAAAGTGATTAAAATTTGTGTTAATAAGAAGTTATTTCCTTGGTGTCAATGTATTTTTTTAAATTAGTAAACTTAAATCCAAACAGAGATTATTGGCAAGGAATTTATATTTTTTAAAAGTTTACTTGGCATAAATTTTAGCCTCTCTTAACCACAAGTTTTAAGCTTGTTTGACATATAATGCACCTTTTTTGGAATTTGAAAATGAATCAAGTTACTATATTTCTAAATATAAATTCAAATCAAAACAACCATTTGTGGGATTTGAAGATAGGGAATTCACTTGTAAATATAAATGCTTAGCAAAACAACTTACTTACATAAAACATGCCATTTTTAGTCTTTGGACACAAATCAACTTAGTTAAAGGTATTTGTCCATAGCAAAACACCAAACTAGGGTGCTTGGTAAGGCATTTATAATTTTGAAGGGTTTATCAAATTAACATTTTAAGCTTGTTTGGCATTTATTATAGAGTATGCCATCTGTATGACTTTAACATTAATCAATTTACACCAAAAAATAGGGGAGTGCTTTATATTTGAACATGAATCGATGTACACCAAAATTCATGGTTCTAGATATGAATATAGATCATTTACAATAAAACTCCAAACTTGTAATTCTGAATCCTTTCACAAGTAAAAGTTCTAAGTTTTTTGAGCATGGAACATGTGATTTGATGGATTTGAACATGTTTCAATTTGACATAGAACATGTCATTTGTAGGATTTGAACATGAATCAATGTGGTATAGAAATTTGTGAGAATCTTGAATGACATAAAACATGACATTTATGGGATTTGAAAATTTTCTTTGAAAGAAGATCTATTTACTTACCAAGTAAATGTAAATTCACATCAAAAGACAAAACCTAGATGCTTAATGATGCATATATAATTTTTATAGAAAAGTGAATTACTACAAAGATAAGAGTGATAAAATTTATATGTTAATGAGAGTGTGGGCACTTCCATCTCAAAGTAATAAAAATTCAATGCTTATAATCAATATGAAATTGAAATAAATTAGAAACCTCTCATTTGGCAATTTTTAATGATTGTATCGATGTTTTAAAAAAAAATTGATGTTGTACAAATGCGACATTACCTGAGCATAGATTATCATTTGCTGTGCATAAGAAAAAACTCAATGTAAACTTGAAATAAAAATTGTACACATTGTTTTTGTTTTAATAATGAACTAAAGTTGAGTTCAAAAAACTATGTATAATACAAAATTAAGGGAAAGTCCACATTATAACTTGATGTTCACAACATTTTTAGTGCACAAATGATTCATTGGCATGAAAAGGTCATAATTGAATATATATACATTGCATTAGTTTCAATCATGCATTAAAATCAATATCCAAAATGTGGCATCTTAACTAAACAAAGACTTATTTGATTGTATTTTACAAATCAAATACAAACTAAAAAGATTCATATGCTAGGTCTAAATTATGGTATTATTTTATTTTGTTTTTAATGTTGTATAAGCACAAAGCTAGTTATGCATAGATGATCATTTCATATGCAAATGTGACAATTCAATATATACTTGAATTTCAATAGATTTTATTGATTTTTTGTTGCCAATCAAGATGAATTAAAAGGGTGTGCTCTATATATTTAGTTTCCAAAGTATACTTGCCTTAGGATGAAAGTTTAAAGTTATAGGTCAAATTAAATATATATTAATTTATTTTACCAATAAAGAGTGTCTTTTGTAAATATCAATGGATTTTCATCAGCTTATACAATGCATATGTTATCTATGTACATCAAAAAGAGAATTGGTTAACTATATTTGGCCAAAATAATAAAAACATAAAATGTAAAAAAATAAGTTTATTCTTGACAGGGAATTGAGATATAATATTTGGAGTTGTATTATATCAAAAAGATGAAAAATAATATTTAGAATTATATTATATGTGCAATATGTTTGACATAAGAGCATGGCAAAGAAGCCTATGTTATACATGTTGGGACTGCATATTGTGGGTCCATGTTTTTTTTTGCTAACGAAAGTTGATGAGCTAGATATAAAGCATAATGAGTATAGTGAGATGTATCCAAAAAATGCATATAAATGTTTAGTTAGTTAGTAGATATTTTAAATGAAAAAAATGTCATTGGTTTTTATGAAACTTGTAAATTATAAATGTTCATCAGTATGCTACCAACACTCATGATTTATTTATAGTGGCAATGGTGCTGTCAATCATGATAGAAAATGTTGCATTGATAAAATAAAAGTAGAATTTGAATAGGTTTTATGATGGTGCTTATATGAAATCTCAATCAGTTTTAGAAATTCTTTGTTAAGTAGTGGCTTTCTCAGAGTGCAATCCAAGACATCGTCCTTGTAGATTATACATGGCAAAATGTGTACATAATGAAATTATTTTTTGTGTGCATTTTAGGTAGTAATATATGATCTCTATTTAAATTACAGTTGGATTAACTAACTGCCCATAATATATGCAACATGGTTGAAATGAAGAGAGGATATGTTTTTTGGCTTCAAGTGTCTTGTAACCTGTGTTGTTTAAAATAATCATGTAGACAAATAAAGAATATGTAGGCAATATAATTGAAAAAATATGATGAAAATGCATGAAAATGAGCAAGGACATGACTACATGCCTCTATGTTGTTTTTTGTAAGAGATCGTAAATATGCTTTATTGAATTCATCATTTGGCAAGTCAATGAAGGAGGCAAGGCTCATACATATAGCCTAAGAACCCTTGGGCCCATTCATATAAACATTTTTTAATAGGAAAAGTGACATGGTTATAGAAGATAATTTTTTTTTGGTAGAGCAATGCATGTTGATTGCCTAGTTGTATCTAAAGTGAAAAAATAATGACAATTATATATTTGTGAGGCATGTGACCAACAAAGAAGCATTAAATAAGGAAGAAGAAAAAAGAAGATAAAAACCATTACTTACGATTGTAATATCATGGTTAGTTTCTCCATTCTTGACATAGAGGTTATATTTCTCATTATTTTGATGGGTTTTTTTAATTATTATGGAAAAATATCCACCTTAACATGCTTCGACAAGCTCTTGTATTTTCATGTCTGGTGTGAGATTTCATTATTTAAAAATACATGGAATAGTTTATATTATAGTTCTCATTTTGGGCACAATACAATAATTTACATCACCTTTATCGTACCTTGATTTATCTCTAAGTAATAAATTTGTGATGTGCATATCTATGCCCCAAACAATTTTTTATGCAAATTTTTGAATGAAGTAATTGTTAATGTTAACTATAATTTTTATTTGATAATTTTGATTAACAAGATCATAATGAAATATTTTTAATTTAGTAGGTGAATTAATTTTTATCTGTGTGGGACCATAAGATACATCACCTTCAAAAACTTATGAATGTTTTCTTGCACATAGTTCAAGTCTTGTGCATGGAACATGTGGGGCTAAGGTGATGCTGGATTAAAAAATAACTTTGTAATGAAAAATAACAAATAACAAAGATAAAATCAAATATTTTTTCCCCTATTTTAAAGACAAATGAATCTTGTTCTATAAAAAATAAAAATATTTTACCATTTTGATATTTGTTTTTGTCCAGATTTAGCTTATTTCTCATGATAACAATTTGGAAAATAAACAATTTACTAATTATGAAAATGAGCAAAGTTTAAAAATTATTGGTTGTGTTTTCAATGAATGATTGCTTGATTAAGATATTTTTTTGGTGGAGAACTTTCATGGATAACAAATTCATAAGTTTGTGTTTGTTCACCAATAATATTTTTAATATATGTGGGTAGTTTTCTACAATAGATTGCAAGAACATAAAAATCAAGGGGAGGTTCATTAATAGTATTGTATATTTCATTCCATTTTTTTATAAAAAAATGTACACAATGTCATATTGTAACTAAAACCAAAATTTATATTGCAACATTGTTACTTGGTCTGAACAAATATAAACATTACATAAGGCATTGCCTGTTAAGTATGATGCCAATATGGACACTTGAGTTCTATTTTTGAACTTAGTTTATTTTTAAATTTTTAGGTGTTTAGGAAAGTTATTTAATTTATGTATTAAATTAGTTGTTTTGTCATTTTGGACACTTTCTAGTGGTTCCTAAAAATAGTTGGAACTGACAATTAACTCTAGTTCATTGTTTGAATACTCAAAATAGTTCCCAAGAGGTGGGGAACACTTTTAGTGTTAGTTAAGTAAAATTAAAGTGTATTTAAGTCAATTCCTATTTTATAGAGAATTTGTGATAGTTTTGTTGATACATAACTTCAATGTTATAGATAAACAAAGTTTATTTGTACTCATCCATACATCCAAAACCATTTTTTGGTATCAAAATCACGTTTGAACAAGGTTCAAAAAGTTTTTTAGGCCATTATCAGAATAACCAATGGATTCAGTGAACTTCACTTCCATGAATATTCACGTTTTCAAAGATGAAAACTTTAAGTATTGAAGAGATCAGTTAAAAATAATTGTTGTGTGGAAATGAGTTTAGGAGAATGTTCTTCTTGTGTAACACCACATCAAGATTGGAATACCTTGACATAAGATCAAAAGATAATTAAAAAGGATGAAGAAAAATGAGATGCACAATCTTTCTTCTATCTTCAGAGTGCCATAAACTCAATCATTTATCCAAGAATTATAGGATAAAAAAATGCCCATGAGGCATGGAATACCTTGGAGACTTTATATCAAGGCTCTATTAAGGTAAGATAAGTAAAAATCCAAACCCTTAAAATTAATTTTGAGAGTGTCATATTCTGAAGGAGTAGAAGATTATTTCACAAGGGTAAATGATTTAGTACATAAAATGAGGGTTTATGGAGAAACTATACAATATAGTGTTATATTAAGAAAAAAATTGAAATCATTAAGCCATAAATAGTTACATATTATGATCACTCTTAAAAAGTGTAAAGACATGAACATTATAATTTTTGATGAGGTAGTGGGTTCTCTTTTTTCTCATGAAGACAAAATAATATTATATGCAGGGGATTTAGAACATGTTCTAGAATAAACACTTGAAACCAAGCCAAATGTTTTAAATACCAAAGAGAAAAATAAAAATTAGAATAAAATGAGTTTAAAAAACTCAAATTTAGAGGGTAAATTTGAATCAAAATTTACAAGTAAGAGTAATAAATACTTTTCATTACTGCAAAAAACCAATACACATTATTAAATTTTACAAGATACTACCAACGATGAATCAAACTAATCAAGAAATTGAAAAGAAAGCTTTTCAAGATGAATAAAGTTATGTTTAAGAGGGCTCAAATTATTTTATCACATTTTTTGTGTGAATATAGGAAGAAAATATTTTTTTTCTCGTGATATAGGTTGCTCAAATCAGGCGACAAGTCAAAAAGATGATTTCAACAAGTTAGATTATTCCTTCAAAAGCCAAGTGCAATTAGGTGATGGAAAATTCATTCAAGTGGAAGGAAATGACTACATGAAAATCACCACAAGTAAATGAAATTGTGATATAAATTATCATATGAGTATTTCTTAATGTCACATGTTATAGTGATGAAAGTCAGACATACAAGTTTTATAATCCTACTAGTAAATCTGTAATTGTTTATATGAATTGTAATTTTTTAAAAATAAAGAGTATGTTGATTATTATCATGTGTGTGTGTGTGCAAGTCATAAGTTAATGGGGGAATTCCATTTAATTTTATTTTAAGTTCTTACAATGTCCTACACATATTTCTAGTTCAACATGAAATAATACTATCTCTTTGCAAGAGACTAGTCATCTATCTACATCAACACTAAACAAGAACAAGCATTTGTTGAATCCTCATCCAACCAATCAAATGTTGGATTATAATTATGAGAGGAGGATCAAAAGTATATAACATTGTGAAAACAACTTATATAAGGATGCTTATGATTAAAATACCATGTTTGGATTATCATATGTGATTTGTAAACCTAGAAGTATGCATAATCTAGTCAAAAGAAAGAATGAGTTGATGTTATGAAATTATATATGGATTCAATTTAGAGGAATGATACATAGAATTTAGTTCTTCCTCATTTGAGTAAATATTTCATTATTATGAATTGGGTATACAATACCAAGGTTAAAAATGATGATATAGTTGACAAGCTAAAAGTTAGACCAATTACAAAATGATTGCACTAATATATGAAGTTGATTATGAGGAAACCTATACGCTTATGGCACTATTTAACCCTAAATTGGATAAGAATCCTATTTAGGTAGATAGGGTTAATAATATAGAAATGACAATGCACAAGGGTGATGATCAAATCTATAATAGGCCAATTAAATGCTAAACTCAGATATAACATATACTAGATTCATTAAATAGAGATAGGCTAAAAGTAGTAAGTACAACTATGCTATATGTAAATTATAAATAAATAATGTACTTAGCTAGTTCTTATGCTGACATAGTTATAGATCTAGAATAGGTAGGAAGCAAACTGAAATAAGATTCTAGAATAATCACCAGATTTTGGATTGGGTGCCTCTAGAGCCATGAACACTAATATCAACCTAAAATGGTTGTATCGATGCTACTATCTGAACTAGATTTAGGTGTTCTATATATAATACCTACTAGAAAAGGATGTGACCACTTAGATTATTTTAGGTTTGTCTTCACCTTCACTTTAGTGCATTTAGATTTGGGTTATGGTTTATCACTCCTCATGAAATTACAAAAACCCTAATTCTTCATCTTCATAGTGATCCCGATAAAAATGGGTTAGTGGGATCATGGTGTCAAGTTGAACCCAAAGACCCCTCTATTAATGAGTGTTTACTATAGAGCTAATACTTTGAATAGGGTCTCAGACTGATGTAGTTATTTCTTATATGTTAGATTGTGTGTGAGTCATGTAATATGTTGAAAATAAATACAATAGCGACCTAGCTTATAACTTTGAAAATTGAGATATTAGGCTACTCATTCAATAATTTAGACCTATGTATGTGCTATCCCTATGACTAATATGAAAATAAATAAAATAGGGAAGATTTTCTTATTGAGTACTTGATTGAATACTTTGTTATGTTGCCTTAGGTCTTTCCTAGGTGAATAATGAATGAGGGTTGATATTTTATTTATATCAATCACCTTGGATAAATAACTCACATTAAATCACTTAGGATAACCATTATGATATGTTTAATTTGAAAATTAAATGACTTTAGAGAACTAGACACCTACATCAGCGTAGGACACTAGCATCAATATAACGATCTAAGACTAATACTTGTGTCCTAGCAGTTAGAAAATAAGTACATGATCAAAACTTTTAGGGGAATAAGATAAACATGTTTTAAGAATTCTAGGTAAGATATAAGGTCTAGTTCATTAACATAAGATTTTTCAAACCAAGAGATAGGATAAGAGGCACAAGATAGAGTAGATACGAGACTTATAAAAGAGAAAAAGGTCTAAAACTAAAAGGAATAGCCAAGGTTTGAGTTTTCCAAGTGTATAAGACTGAGGTGCTATATAATCCATAAATATCATCTACATTCCTCCATATTTAATCTAGTAATGGAATTGTTGATTTAAAGGAGAAGAAATGTGACCTAGGTGTGTATAACATACCTTACCTTTGCGTGAGTCGAACTTGAGTACTTCATTGGTGGTTGAATTGAAACCAAGAGCATGTTATAATATATAATCAGTGCATATAATTTGAAATTAAAAGCATTTGAAATGATTGAAAGTGAAAAAACAAATTTTAAGAGTACACATGTGTAATGATGTAATTGCCTTGCCTATTATAAACTTGATTTGAAAAATGTATCATTATGAATCACTGAAACTAAGATTAAGACAAATATATAAATCTAGAAAGTGTATATATCTAAGATAGAGAGAGATTAGAAGGCACATGCTCAAACCTTTGGAAAAAATGTGAGTTTTCATCTAAAAATTAAGATTAGCTCAAACATGCAACCTTATCATACTTATAACTTGGTTAGCATGAGTGAATAAAGTTAACTTATAATATCAAATTAGTGAGGTTGGATGATATAATCAAGTCCAACCTAAAAACTTGGCAAGATTGAATGATTTAATCAACTCAAATCATATCAAAAATGAACCAACTATTGTCGTATATTGCCTCAATACAGTCTGTAAAAGTCCATCCTAGTGGGTGATGATAGTCCATAGAAGAGTGTTTTCAAATCTGATACTGATTTGGATTTAACAATATTAGGTGCACATTGCATAGCATATGCACCTTAGACATGTATCGTGTTAAAAATGTGTATAAAAATGGTACTAATGTATGGAATTATGCCACAACTATGAATTTGAATTATGTAACTGTGTGCTTTGGCCAATTCAAATATTGTGTGTGTAGAACATGCTTCTAAAGCATGCCCCCACTATATATGAAGGAATTTGAGAACTTAAATAAGTGCCAATGTGGATGAAATATTTATAAAACATCCCCCCACTAAATATGGGTGTGTCAAATACTGAATAAGTGTGGAAAACATGGTTTCAAAGCATGCCCCTACCAAATCTAGAAATTGTACCAAATGTGAAGAAGTGTGGATAACATACTTCCAAAGCATGCCCCTACTGAATCTAAAAACTATGATAAATATTGAATAAGTGTGGAGAACATGCATCCAAATTATGCCCCTACTGAATCTCAAACTATGCCAAATGTGAAGAACATGCCTCTATGACATGCCCCCACTGAAATGCGTTCCCTGCCTGCCGCCCCGCCCCCCGCTTTTGAGGTGAGGTAAGAATAGAAACCATTAGTTACCTCACCTCAAAAGGATAAGACAATTGAATAATCTATGAAAAGAACCATGTAGCATATATAAGAACATGTCAAGGTAAATGTAGCATTGAAATGCATGGATTAATGTTATCACATGATAGCCTAAGATGCATGATAAATATCATGGTAATGTATAGATAGTAATAGTATAAGACCAACAAGAAAATAAGCACACACACAAGAACACTCAAAATCAAGTCAACATACAATGGTCTAAGGAGACTTCAAATAACGGGCATGTTTAAATTATTAGAAGCACAACCACTGAGGTGGGGAGGGTGAATCAAAGATCCTGTAAAACTTTATTCAAATTCTTTAGTTTTTTAGTCAAGTATCAATTTAAAATCTAGAGAGCAATCAAACCAAAACAAAGAACACAAAGACATAACACATGATATAGGTGGGAAGCCCTTAAAGGTAAAAAAAGCCACATTGATCACTACATGGACTACATGTCCTAAATCAGATATGCAATGAGTCAAAAATATTGCTGATCACCAACCCCAAATAGTCAAGCACCATTTTGACAAAAATATTCAACAAGTACCAACTCCTTGATTTGTAGACACCAATCTACAAGAGGCTTTAACACCCTTTGCCAAACACCAACTTAGCTACTTCAAATCATCCACCTTTCTCAGTTGATTCTATCAATAATTGGTGCTACAATTCTATTTTATTTGCTTATCAATCTCATATTTATTTTTTTGTTTTCTACTTATCAGTCAAATAGACACATTAGGCTATCTTTCTCTGCTCTTTATTTTTAAAGACTCTATCCTGTTTACCTTATCTACTCATCTCTTTTAGCTGATTATGTATACTATAGGGTTAGTATTCCTATGAATCATTTGATGTTTTCATACTCATGCCTCTCTGGCCATCCATTCCTCAACATACCTCTACTCTGCTCCTTAGTGATTTGAAAACGACAATTTAATCTTGTTTATATAGAAAATGGTGATCAATAACCTCTTGAAAGTTGGCCAAACAAAACTCTATAGTTAGATATATAATGATTTATTCTCTTTTGAAAACATAATTCACATTAGCTTATATAAAATATCACTCATTTAGGTTAGCTCGAGTGAAACAATTTTTTTCTAGAACACTCATACTTATCTATGATTTAAATAAATCATTGATTAACCTTCTTTATGAAATCTAGTTAATATGATTTTATTCTCCATAATCCTTAGATCTGCTTCCTTTACATAGAATAACTTATTCAATGGTCTTTAGTCTGAATTAATTCTATAGTCTATTTATGTGTCTCCATATGATTTAAAATATAGATAACAAGTCTCTTGGTCAATTCTCTACTTTACCAAAAACAACTTTCATGGCAAGCTATAAACTCAATTAGTAGTTACGAACTCTACAAAAACTACAAATTCTTATTAGTAGAAATTAATTGACATCAATGACCATATTTTTTACTAAATAGTAAACCCTTTGACATCAATGACAACATCTCAACAAACTCTCCCTTTGCCATTGATGGTAAAACTTTACAAGTTGATAACCTAAGCAGATTTTATCATTCAATGAACATACCTTTACACCAGAAATTGACCTCAATTTAGTCTTTTCCCTATCATTTATTTACTAAATGCAACTAGATAGTAGTTACACAACTTGATTTTTCTCTTCCTTATACAACTATCTCTACTGCTACACTATTTCTCTTTGAAAATAGTCACCTTGCTAATTCTTTCCCTTTTGACATCAATGGCAAAGGGTTGCAGAACCTGAAATCTATTTGATCCCAAATAAAGTGTTGCTTCTTCAAAATTGATAATATCCATCTTCATTTCCATGATGATAATTCCATAAACTTCTCTTTATAAAATTGTAAGATACTACTCACTGCCACTTGAACATCTTTTGATTGTCATATACTCTTGACTCTTGATCCTCAGAGTTAAAAGATACCCAAAGGTTAGTTCCCCCTTAGACCTTTCTTAGTAATTGATAGAAGAAGGAATTACTCCCAATTCCTACCTTAAAAACTCAAATGTTTCCCTTGAAAGAGGTTTTGTAAAAATGTCTGCAACTTGTTCTTTTGTGGTTACATACTCTAGTTTGATAATCTGATCAGCTACCTACTCCCTTAGAAAATGATACTTGCTTGGAATATGCTTAGTCCTATAATGCATCATTGGATTCCTAGAGATGTTAATGGCACTGATATTGTCATAAAATATATAAATTAGACTGTCATTCTTAATCTTAAAGTCACTCAAGGTTTTTTTCATCCATAAAACCTGTATGTAACATGATGTTACTACTATGTACTCAGCTTTAGCTATGGACAAGAACACTAATGATTGTTTCTTAATCAACCACGACATAATAATCTTTCTAATAAATAATGCACCACCACTTGTTCTCTTTCTATCATCAATGATACCTACCCAATCTGCATCAATATATGTTGTTAAAGTGAAATCCTTACCTTTTGAGTACCACAAACTGAAGTCCATAGTACCTTTGAGATATCTGGATATACTATTGATTGATTATAAGTGTGTATTTTCTAGTTTTACCTAAAATATGGCTACTAGACCTATTATCTACATGATATCAAGTCTTGATGCAGTAGTATACAATAGACATTTAATCATAGATCTATACAAAGCTTGATTGACTTCTGATGACCTATCTTCTTGACTCAACTTGAAACTTGGTGTCATTGGAGTACTTACTGATTTAAAGTCTTCCATATCAAACTTATTCAACATTTCCTTAATTTACTTATCTTTATAGATAAATATTCGCTTATCTGACTAAACTACTTATAATCCAAGAAAAAATGACAGTTCTCCTAACATAGACATCTCAAATTCTTGTTGCATTACTTATACAAACTCCTTACACATCTTATCGTAGTCACTATCAAAGTTAATATCATCAACATACACAACTATAATTAACTGATTCTCACCTTCTATTTTGATGTAAAGGTTCATATCAACACCATCTCTCTTGAAACCTTGATCAAGCAAGTATCTATCAAGTCTAATATACCACACTCTAGGGCTTGCTTTAGCCCATATAATGCTTATAGACATATTCCTTATTTCTTGACAAAGAGAAACCTTCAATTTTCTCTATATACACTTCTTCTTCTAAATTTCCATTGAGAAATGCAAACTTTACATCTATCTAATATATCTTGAAATTTTTAAAACCAATATATGCAAAAAATAGTCTTATAGCTTCCAGTCTTGCCATAGATGCAAAAGTTTATTCAAAGTTAACACCTACTTTATCATAGCCTTTACATAATATCCTTTCTTTGTTTCTCATGCCCTGACCGTATTCAATCAATTTGTTCCTAAAAATCCATTTGGTTTCAATGACATTCTTGTCCTTAGGTTTGGGAATAAGTTATGAAGTCTCATTTTTCTCAATATGATTTATCTCTTCCTCCATATCATTCACCCAATGCTTATCACTTATGGCTCTAAAATTTTTTTTAGTTCTACCTTTGAAAATAGATAGAAGTTTACATTTTCTACTGTATTCATAAACCTTCTCCTAGTTTGCATTTTAGTATCAATATCATTGATGATTTGACTTTTTACTAGAGACTTTAACTTTTGTTTTTTTTTAATTTGTCTCTTTAATTCATATCAAACACTAATAAGTTCTGCCTCAAGATCAACCTCAGCTTATTCTTCATCATCCATAAAGACTTGCTCTTTTGAACTATTCCCATCTTCAACTTCAATGGCCATGAATAAAGTTTTATCACTTTTATGGTCTGAACTATTTTCATCATTGTCTAAGATATCTTTATCATTGAATTTAGAAGAGATATTTTCTTCTTTAGAATATAAACTCTTTTTGTTATTGAAGAACTTTTTCTTATAGTCACCTTGATTGAAATTTTTCTTGCTCTTGTCATACTTGTTAGACTTCTTATTCTCTTTTCCATATTCTTCATCATGATCATGTTTTTATTTTTGAGGACACTTAGAATCAAAATGACCAATCCTACTAGAATTGAAACATTTGAGTGGTAGCTTACCTTTGTATCTACCTAAACCTTTTCTCAATTTCCTCATAAATAAGGCTTCTACTTTGTCTTCATCAACATCAGTGTCACTATCAATTTCAACCTTTTTGATTTGTGTTTTATTTACAACCTTGAATGATACTTCCCTTTTGGAAGATCTTCCATAATCAATCCTCATCTCATAGGCAATAAGTATTCCATAAAGCTCATCCATTGTAACTTGTCTAAGTCTTTTACTTTTTCAAATACTAACACCTTTGAGTCAATTCTTGAGGTTAAGGATCTTAGACCCTTTTGAAAAATAATTGAATCATTAACCTTTTCTCCAAGACCTATGATTATGTTGACTACTTCATCAACTCTAAGAAGATATGCTACAATATTCTCTTTTTCCTTCATCTTTAGACCTTAAAACTATATTTTATAGGTCTGAAGCTTTACCAATTTTACCTTGGTGTCACGTTCATAGACTAGATGTAACTTATCCCAAATTATCATAGCTAACTCACATTACATCACCTTAACAAACTCAAATTCTTTCAATCCACACAATATAGCATTCATAGCCTTTGAATTGTTCTCACTTGCTTTCTTTCTTGTAGTGTCAGTCGGAGGAGTTTGAGGGATAATATACCCATCTACAACTGACTACCGAATGTCAAACCCAAGATCCATCAAATAGGTCTTCATCCTAATGCTCTAAAAGGCATAATTGGTTCCATTAAACAAAGGGGCATTATTTTTTGAAAACCCTTCTTGTACTTGATGACTAGACATTATGCTTCTTAATATCTACCTTCCAACTATCAAGCCTAACATTGAAGGACTTGGCTTGATACTAATTATTGAAAGCACAACCACTGATAGGGGGGTGAATCAATGAGCTCTTAAAAATTTCTTCAAATTATTTAGTTTGTTAGTCAAGAATCAATGCAAAATACATAGAACAATCAAACTACAACAAAGAACATAAAGACATAACACATGATATAGGTGGGAAACCCTTAAAGGGAAGAAAACCCACATTGATCGCTATATGGACTACATGTCCTAAATTAGATATGCAATGAGTCAAAAATATTGTTGAACACCAACTCAACTTGAGGCACCAAACCCAAATATTCAAGCACCAACTTGAGAAAAAGATTCAACTAGCACCAACATGCTAGGAAGTACCAACTCCTTGATTTGTAGACACCAATCTACATGAGGCTTCAACCCCCTTTGCCAAGCACCAACTCAGTTGTTTCAGATCATCCACCTTTCTTATTTGCTTCTATCAATAAATGATGGTAAAATTGAGATTTCTCTGCTTATTGATCTTAGATTTATTCTATTATTATTTTACTTATCAATCAAATAGACACATTAGGTTCTCTTTCTCTGCTCTTTATATTTAAATACACTATCCTCTTTACCTTCCCTACTCATCCCTTTTAGCTAATTTTGTATACTCTAAGGTTAATATTCCTTTGAATCATTCGATGTTTTCATACTCATGCTTCTCTAGCCATCTATTCCTTAACATTCTTTTGTTATGCTCCTTAGCGATTTTATAAAATAATCCTCTTTTTTTCACTTTAAAAAGATAATTTGATCTTGCTTATATACAAGATGATGATCAAAAACCTCTTGAAATTCAGCCAAACAAACTCTATACTTGGCTATATAATCATTTATTCTCATTTGAAAATATAATTCACATTAGCTTATATAAAATATCACTCACATAGGTTGGCCTAAGTGAAATGATTTTTTTTGGAACAATTATACTTATCTGTGATCCAAATAAATCATTTGATCAACCTTATTTATGAAATCTAGTTAATACGATCTTATTCTCCATAATACTTAGATCACTTTCCTTCACACACAATAACTTATTCAATGGTATTTAGTCTGAATTAATTTTTTAGTCTATTTATGTGTCTCCATATGATGTAAAATATAGATTACAAGTCTCCTGGCTAATTATCTACTTCATAAAAAATAACTTTCATGGCAAGCTATAGACTCAGTTAATAGTTACAGACTCTGTAAAACCTATAGATTCTTATTAAAAGAAATTATTTGACATCAATGACCATATTTTTACTAAATATCAAACCCTTTGACATCAATGACAACATCTCAACACAAATGCCTCAAAATTGAAGGGATATGGCATAGTCAAATATCCACAAAATTAAGAATGACATATTTAAATGTCCATACAATAAATAATGACATATTCAAATGTCAAAGAAAACACACATAGGCACAAGGGCCATAAACAAGGGAGCATATTAAAATGCTTGGACAAGCAAGATAATATCAAATCAAGACACTCAAAGAAGTGCATAAAGGAAAGCATAAACAACCAACATAAAGTATATCATAGTATCCCATTTATCAAATATGTTAGCAAAAAATGTCTAATGCATAGAATATCAAGTACCCTATGAAATATATAATCATAGATAGAAGCTTGTGTAAGTACATAAGAACTCAAACATGATAATGAAGAGACCATAGGAGGATATAACCTATGTGTATTTAGACCAAAGAAAGCATATGCCCCCAATGTTCATATGACATGAGTAGAGGGAAGGCCCAACATCCAAAATAGGAATAAATCATGTATATGTATATGATTTTATCACACTCAAGTATGAGCATAACACACATGTGTATGCATAAATTAATGATATGCCATCCATCAACATGGAACTAACACATAGATGTAAAGAAGCCAATATGGTATATTTATGCTAAAAATATTTTTGATTTTTTGAATGTTTTTAAAGTTTTTTGGTATTTTTAGAATATTTGAAGAGGAAATATCATCCTATTATCCCATATAAATAATGGTCATGGGTATCTCCCCTCTCAGAACTTGGTGCAAGGAATTTGTGGTATTATTAAGGAGCATATATAAGTGAAATATCTATCATTATAGTATCTGTGATGTTCTGTGTATGTATATTAGGAATCTAATGTTGTGAAGTTAAAGTAAAAGGAAAAGGGGTTCATAGAACCCATATTTGTGTGCTTTGTATTTTATTTAGAGTAATAATAGTATAAACATGTTTAGGGGTTCAGGATGTTTGAATATGATGTGTAATAGAAGACGAGGATTTTATGGAATCCATTGTATGTATTTGATGTAATGGTTTCTCAAGTACTAGTTACGTAGTAAAGGGGATTGCTTGTTACTTATCCTTTTATAGTGGATTAACCTTAGTAGGTTTGATAGTTAGTTTCCTAGGTATAATTTTTTCTTGTTTAAGAAGATGCTCATATGGGATTCTAGAAACTATAATTACTTGATTGACATGAATGTATTTAACACACTCGTGCATTGTAGAAGGTATGACTTGAAGAGTATGGATCCAAAGTCTTCCTGATATCATATCAAATATTCTCATAGAAGGTATAACTAAAAAATTAGTAACCACATGTATGAGACTGACATATAAAGGTAAGACAGTCTCTTCAGGAACCTTCTAGGAGGTCCTATCAAATTATTTAATTGATCTAGTATAAGGATGAAAATTGTGATGAATATAACCTAGATGCATAAGTAATGTCATGGTGCAAACATTTTCACTTGCACCAATATCAATTATAACACTGTGCATATATTGGTGATCAAAGAATGTTTGAATTAATAAAGAATGAATATCATAGTCATCATCCTTAATATTAATGTCATTGAAAGTAATAGAAGGTCTCTGAGCCATAAGAGGTATATGTCATGTATAAGTACCAATAATCCCATCTAACATGTGCCCATAGTGTGATGGAGGAGGATGTGCATTATATGCCATTTTCACTTATGGTTCCCTTTTTAAAATGATCTTGCAAAGGATTGTTAAAATTTTTTTATTTTTGGTGATCACTAGGTTGTGAACTAGATTCTTTGAGAGGAACATAAAATGCAATATTTTGATAATCAATGAGGTCTTGGATCTTATGCTTCAAGATAAAACATTGTTCATAGAATATCTTGGTCCCTAGTGATAATAATAATAAACATTCACATCATATCCTCTAGTTAGAGGTCTATTCATAACAAACTCTATATGATGAGGGAGGTATTTAAGATTACATTCTAATAACTATGGAGTAATGATGTTGGAAACTTAGGTAAATGTGAGAACTATATCCTTGGTGCATTAGATAAAATAAGATGATTAGGCTATTATGAAACTATATTAACCATGATGGTTGTTTCCTTTTTAGGCTCATGTGGTTTTACCTTATAACTTGGCTTGATTTTAAACTTGATACTAAATGTAAATGTAGTTGGTGTGTTTGTTGAATAGTTAAGCTTATTCAATGAAATAAGCTTCATTTCATAGTCTTATACAACATGGCATAAGTCATCAAAAGATTTGAACTTCTTAAAAATAATGGACCCATGTAAAAGAGTAAGAAAACTTTGCTTGAATATGTCTTGTAACTCTTTATTTTCCATAGTATTAGTCATTTTATCCAACATTATATTATAACTTAAGACATATTCATTGATAGGTTCATTTGTTCCTTGTTTGATTTTGGAAATTTGATCATAGGAAACCTTTTTGGAAATATTGAAGGAAAAGCGTGCCAAAAATTAATATGCAAGAGGTCTGAATGATTTCACATATTAGAGAGGTAAATCATAGAACCACCTCAAAGCATAGTCCTTTAGTCTTTTTGGGAATAATTTGGTCAAAAGTTTATCATTGGAAGAATAGTAAGGTCATGCCACATGGATAGAAGATGTTATTCAAGATCACCCTTACCACTATAAAATATGAATTTATATGCAATAAAATTGTTTGGTAAGGGGTGAAAAGATATCTCAAGTGCAAGAGGATTATGCAACACATATTATGAATCAATAACATGAGGAGACTTTAAATCATTTTTCTCAATGTTTTTAACCTTGTACTCCAAGGCCTTTATACCTTAAATGAGTGTTTGAACTGTGGACCCATTAGGATTTGGATTATCAAGATAAGTAGTCACCAAAGGGGATGAAATCATGGTTTGAATAGGCATAGGCATTAAAACCGATATTTGAGTTGAAATATTTATTAGCCCCATGGTAGATGTAATAATAGGAGTTTCAAGAGTCAAAGGTTGGAAGACATAATCTATGCCTCTACTAATGTAGGTAGACTAATTGGTATGGAATTAGTTGCAGTAACTTATAAGGACTCATCATCACTATGTGAAGAAGCCTTAGTTTTATCATGTTTACTTATTTCATCTCTTGTAACATATAAAAATCCATCCATTAAGCTCTTGTTATTATTGAGATGAGTAATCAACACTTATTTATATTCCATTTGAAATTGAGTTTTTGGATTAATGTTTTCCGTTACTTTTAAAAATTAAAAATCTAATATTTGCAACAAAGTACAATAATCAATAAATAAAAAAACATAAAACCCTAAACCACCTAGGGTTTTGATCTCAAAAGTTAGGTTTACCAAAATTTTAACTCTAAAATGGGATAAATATCCTACTTTGGTAGATAAGGTTAAGAATATACAAAGGAGATAATTAGATCTAAATCAGGCAAATTAAATACTAAACTCAGATATAACATATACTAAATTCATTAAACTAAGATAGGCTAAAAATAATAAGTATGACTATGCTAGATATGGAAATGACGAAGAAAGAATATACTTATCTAGTTTTGATGTTGACATAATTCTAGATCTAAAATAGGTAGGAAGTAGATCGAAAGAATATTCTAAAATAGTCACCAGATTCTGGATTGGGTGCCTCTGAAGTTATGGACACTAGCATCAGCCTGGGATGGTTGCATTGATGCTACTATCTAAAATAAAAGTAGGTGTCCTATATGGAATACCCACTGAAAAAATATGTGACCACCTATATGCTTCTAGGTTTATCTTTACCTTCACTTTGGTACATTCAAATCTAGGTTATGGACTGTCACTCCTTATGAAATTACAAAAACCCTTGTTTTTTTTATCTTCATGGTGACCTTGAGAAAAATGGGTTAGTGGGGTGATGGGGTTGAGATAACCCCAAAGACCCATTTGTTAATGAGTGTTGCCTACATATTTAATACTCTGAAGAGAGCCTTAGATTGATGTAGTTCTCCCTTACGTGTTGGCTTGTGTGTGAATCATTCAATATGTGGAAAGTAAGCACAATATTGATGTAACTTGTAAATTTAAAAATTAGGATATTAGGAATATCCTTTAGTAATTTAGACATATGTATGTGATATCTCTATGACTGATATAAAAATATGAGATAATAGGGAATCTTTGCTTTATTGAGTGCTTGATTGAATGCTTTGATAATTTTTCTTAGGTATTTTCTAGGTGAGGAATGAATGAGGGTTGATCTTGTATTTATATAAATCCCTTTGGAGAAATTAATTACATTAAAGCACTTAGGACAACCATCAAGATATGTTTCATTTACAAATTAGATGACTTTATGGCACTGGACACTTACATCAAGGTAAGACATTAGCATCGATGTAGGGGTCTGGGACTAATGTTTATGTCCTGGTAGTTAGAAAATAGGCACAGGCTCAAAAATTATAGAGGCATAAGATAAACATGTTTTGAGAATTCTAGATAAGTTAAAAAGTTTGGGTCATCAACATAAGATTAATTAGACCAAGAGATAGGCCAAGTGGCACAAAATAGAGCAAATGTGAGGCTTTCGAAAGTGATAAAGGTCCATAACTACGAGGAATAACCAAAGTCTGGGTTTGACAAGTGTACAAGATTGAGGTGTTATATAATCAATAAATATCATCTACAAGCACATAAATACACTATAATATAAATTCTTGTTGTGGCTACTCATAAATGATGTGAAATCCATCAAATAGATGTCAAAAGTGTATAACCTTGTGGGGTAGGCACAAGGTTTTGAGGTAAAGGGTAATTAATTTTGTGTATATAAGTTTAAGAAGGTTATTTATAATAGAATCAAGATCCAAGAGATTGGTAATCAATAATTAATAATTAGTTATTAGATTTAACATTTGTGATAAGTGAAAATGAACCAATTTTTTACATACATGCAACTAGTTTTAATGTTTTATATGTATGTCTCCATGTAGATGACTTGATATTTATAGGTTTCTCGATGGAGATGTTGAATAAATTCAAAGAAGTTATGAAATAATAATTTGAGATGACTGATCTTAGAATTATTAAGTAATTTATTAGCATGGAAGTCCATCAAAAAAAAGAGAAATTATTCATTTGTTAAGCCAAGTATGCCTAGGACATGCTAAAGAAGTAGAATATTCAATATTTGAAGCCCATAGACACTACAATTGCAAGTGGAGAAAACTTATGAGGGAGTATGTAAGTCCTTTAGATCATGAAATTTTTTTAGAATCATGGTGGGAGGTTTGATGTATCTCACTATGACAAGACCTTATTTCAGTTATGGGGTTTCACTAGTTTCTAGATTTATGGATAAGCCGTCACTTAAGTATTTACAAGTAGTGAAGATAATTTTTTGATATGTAATAGGTAATTATAATCATAATATTAATTTTATACCAACAAGTTCATTATGTCTAATTAGATACACCTATTAAAATTTGGGAGGATCTCTTGATGACAAGAAGTCAACTTTAGGTTATTGCTTCACATAGAAAAGTTGGTTAGTTCGTTGGGCTTCAAAGAAATAGGCTAGAGTTGCATTATCCTCTACTAATGATGACTATAATTCTCTTACATCAACTTTCATATAAGAATTCTGACTAAGAAGACTCTTGGCTAATTTTAGAGAGGCTCAACTTGAGCCAACACATATTTTTGGTGATAACAATGGGGCAATATAATTGTCTAAGAATCTAGTTCTCATGCTAGAACCAAACACATTAAACTCGATCATAATTTTGTTAGAGAGTTGGCAAATAATAAACTCTTTGTCATTGAGTATGTGAGAATTGAAGATCAATTTTTTGATATTCTCACCAAAGTATTGCACAAGTATATTCATGGAAGACTTAAAAAGATGATGGGCATTTCACCTCTTTTCATTAAAAGGGGGAATGTTGAGTATGATATCATTATGGGCACTTGAGTCCTATTTTTAGACTTAGTTTTTTAAAAAGTGTTTAGGAAGGTATTTAATTTTTTAATGTAATAAATTAGTTATTTTGTCATTTTGGATACTTTTCGATTATTTTCTTTAAAAATAGTTGAAATTGCTAATTAACTCCAATTCACTGTCTTAGTACTCGAATGAGTTCCCAAGAGACAGGACACACTTTTAATGTTAGTTAAGTGAAATTAAAGTGTATTAAAGTCAATTCATATTTTATAAGGAATTTAGGATAGTTTTGTTCTTGTATAGCTTCAATTTTATATAGAAACAAAGTTGATTTACACTCCTCCATACATTCAAAACCTTCTTTAGGGAAGAGATGCTTATTGGTTTGTAGTTTCTAGTTTTTTGAAAACATTTACTTTGTTGGATGCTTTTTCACATTGCACTTCTTTATTCTCAACATTATTTGATTCCATTCATAGTAACAATGTTAAATTATGAAAAAAGCGGGGGGGGGGGGGGGAAATGATGAGAGGATGACTATATAATATAAACACAAAAATACAAAAGAGACTTACTATCCAATTTTGGTTTGTGTGCTTATGAAGAATAAAAAATGTAGGATTATCAGTCCAATATGAACGCCTTTCAAACATTTGATAGCAGGATTGGTCATAGTTAAAACATACATGATCTATGCTATTTTTTTGAAATGTGCTTTCTTGTTTGATATAAAATTATGACTTGTCATGTGGTTATTGAGAAGCATTGCATTTTTTTTTGTGTTTATGCATGTCAATATTGAATTCTTACAATATGAACATTGACTTTTTTTGAGACACATTTGTGAAAATATGGTCAAGAATGGACACGATATTTTATAATATTGCATTTGGAGCAACATGAAAATTTATTACTATCAACAATTGCTCATGGATGTGTATAATTTCCAACAATGCCTCAACATTAGTATCTTAAAATTCTTTTATTTTTAGCAAGGGTATATGTCATTTGATATATTTCATGATCCCTTGTACATGGTATGTAAAGACACAATGGAAACTCTAGAGTAGATCATTTATTGTGATAAATGACATATGATTTTATTGTAAGCAAAATATGTCAAATTACATCAAGTCATGGTCATGCATAATATCCTATCTATGAAATTGAAGGTTGCATATATTCAGTGAAGAAATAACAATGCACAAGGAAAACTTTGTAAAAATAAAGTGAATTTACAGGTGCCATTATGGTTTTAATCTTTTGATTGCTTTTTAATTTTTTCATTGTCAAATAATGTAAAAGATACAAGTTGTATATATACTTTACATGAGAAAATACAGTATAAACCAATCCATGTTTGGTAACTCTAAGAGGACTAAATGCAACTCCATCCATTGTAAGTCATTGAGCTCTATGAATAGTGCACACACAAGTAATTTGTATGGGAAACTATTTTTAAATTATTAAATTTATTTTACATAATTATTTTTTCAATACTCTATCCACCCACACAATGGGAACCCAATCTAGTTGATATCAATGTAGACACCAAAATTACGTTACATACGTGCATAACTCCCTATGATGAACCCCCCACTGAGCCCCTTTTAATAATTAGCCTTCTTAACCCATGCTTTTACCCCTCACACATTTAATTAATTTAAAATATTTAATTAAGTTAATTAAAAATTACTTATGCCACCTTACCTTATCACCTCATTTTAAAACTAATTCTTACCCTCTGAGTCACCTTAAGACTTAGTCCCCTAATCCTAACTACCCATGACTTGTTCTCACCCCAAAAATAAATTCCTAACTAACTACATCCTTCTTAACCTCACATTTATACCATTTCCTAATAGATACCACACTTGGGATGAGAAAGAATAGAAAATAGGCTAAAAATAGCCCTTTTACCTATTCTCATGCCATTGACGTCGATCAATCCATGACTGACGTCAATGGGATCACCAATGTTGATTACTTAAGCTAAATTCTAAACTAATGTTCAGGTCAACAAAAATTAGAAAAACTTAGTTATTTGCATATAGGGTTTATCATTCAACTTATACATCCAGACTTATCGTTACTCTGCACAAATTAGTGTAGATTAGTAATTGATATACTGCACATAGCTTGGATTCTTCTAAATTAGTATTACATGCTTGTCTTTCTATTCACCTTTTGCTTCAACACACTTAATTAGAGCCATCTATCTAGCACCCATAGTTCATCCATTTCATCAGCTAAGTATATCTCTATGTTTTGGTAATTTTTTTAAATGGTCATTTTACAATTACTTTACATTGTACTATTTATCATTTTATGAACATCCCAAAACTTCCTATAGAGGAGTTGTAAAATTCCTTCAGCTAGTTTTCTCTAGTCTAAACATCCCAACCTTCTATTTAGACCCACTTGAGTCTTACACATTCCCCTACAACTCTTCCCAACCTCATAAACTTGACCAACATCCACCCCCTAGCTCAGAAAAGTCTCTTGTAACCCCTTGAGAACCTACTGCCCTTATCGACATCAGTCATATAACCAACGTCGACCATATAAATGACATTGAATATATCCCCTTACTGACATCAGTAGCCTAATTGATGTCAATGACTATGTATTCCACTAACCTCCCTGAGCCTACCCAAACAACCTCCAAAAACATCAACTCACATTACCTGCACTGTGTCACTCTTTATTGCACTCAAACTGCAAGAATGGTATAATATCTCTCTTTTAATCTCTCTTTAATTTTGGTATTCATTACCAAATTTGTTTTGAAAAGTGAACCATCATCCCTAAGGAATTTTGACACTTCCAATAATAAGCACGTAGCTTGGCATCCCACTCATATATCTGCTAACAAATATTTTTGGTGATAGTACTTTCTTATTCATAGGTAGTCCTCCCTAGCCAAAGAGGGGTGCTCAACATCATATATATATGGAATGAAACCAATCCAAGTTATCTGTAATCTCTAATCCCTACCCTTCATCTCTATTTCTCCTTAAACATCAAATAGATTCAAAATTTAGTGAAACATTTTTGGCATATTTGATGGGACACTGGAGTTTTCCTTGGGTTCATTACTTGTTTTAAGAGTTTATATAGGTGAATTATAGTGAAAATTTTATTCCTTGCTCTTTATCTTTCTCTTTTCCCTTAAAATGAAATATTCAACATTTTATTTTCTATTTAAAGGCAATAAACTGGAATTTCTTCTTCCTTGCCACTGTTCTCTTCCTTTTGCCTCTAAAAAAACATATCATTTTTATTGCAAGTTAAAAGAATCTCTTCTTTATCTCTTTTTTGCATGCACATTAGGATAGTGAATTTCATTCTCTTCTCCTATTTCATCATTATTTTCATTTGAATTGAAACACTTCAGATTTGGGTTTAAAACTTACTACACTTCATTGTTTGCTTGCTACATATTAGCTCACCTAGTTAATTACAAGCATTATGAATGAATCATACACAACCAGATCACAATTAAAAAACAAACATCTAAACTCACCTGAGATAAGGCCCATAAAGATTTCATCACCTGGTGGATCACCTTACCCTACCCAGCTATCCTACTTAGATTTCACCACCAAGGGGAGAACCCACTACATTCTATGACAGAGTATAAACTCTAGGCAAAGGGTATATTTTGGCTAAGCAGCCTGGCTTAGCTTTAGGTCTATGAAGTATAGGGAGCAAGATCCTATAACAAGCCATGTACCTGGTCTAACATAGATTTCCTCTTGAGCACCAAAACTAACCTGCAACTAGCTCTAGATTGCTTTCTAGTACCTTTGGTAACCAAATTCTCTTCTCATTATCTGATTAAGGCTTAAGCCAACATGAGACTAAAATTAATCTCTAAGAGTTAATAATTAGTGGATGTATGTTCTTTTTCTAATTTTCTATTACCTTCTATATTTTAGAGTTGGTAAGGACATTTTTCCATTGATTTACAAAATCAACACCATTTATAATACTCAAGTTATATAACTTGTTATGTCAGGTTTTCTGAGTGTTCATTCTCCTTATATAGACCTCTTTCATCCTCTATTTTACCTAGATTCTGCCTCTGAGTTTTTAAAACATTGGATTTTCCATCTCTTAAGATATCACAGTGATCAACATCAGTTAATCTCATTGACATTGGTAGACTTTAGCCTACTGACATTAGTTAATCCCACTGACATCATTAGACTTTAACTATCAACATCAATCAAATAACTGATGTCGATGACTGTATAATTTTAAATTACTCAAAACAACAAGCTAAAACAACCTACTTACCTGCACCCAAACCTAGTTTTTCCTTATTCTATCACTAATACAAAGTATTAAGACTGTTTATACTTCTTCTTGCATGCTATTGATGTGAGCCCAAGCCAAAATTCTTGCCAGTTATGCAAGCTAGAAACCACTTCCACCTTCTCCTCTTGTTGTTGATTCAACCATGGAACATACTTTAGATACATAACATACTCCTATCCCTAACCAAATTACTATTGTGCCTAAAAGAGATCAAGATTTTTCTAAATTTCTTGATCGTAATGCAATAGGCCTTCAACATTGCCTTGCCATGAGCCAAATCCATAATTCTTCAGATGAACTACTATATGATATGCTAACTTATCTGATGGAGATAACTTCAATTTTAGCTATCTCCACTGTTTTACCCATGGTTACTCAAACTACCACTTTGACAATTAACCCAACCATACACAGTGTCCAAAGTCCAGCATCGCCAACCACCCAATCCCACCTAAACCCTGACATGACTTCCCTATCTTCACAACCACAAGTAGTTCAGTCAAGTCTAACCCCATTTCAAAATTTGGTGGTACCTATATTGTCTACTCTCACACCTATAATAACTCAAGTTATGACTCACCCTTCACCCAGTATAACCATGCCAATAACCTAACTGACAATAACATCCAACCAAAGCATAGTCTCTAACCCAATGGGATAAGCTCATTTTATTTCTGCCCCTAGCCTATGACTCATTATACCTATGTTGCATCAACACAACCATAACAAGCTATGTCATACACTCCCTCTACTTCCTATCAGCTTCACTATAACTTAGGGGGTAACTCCCAAACCAATCCCCCTCTATACCTCATTAAGATGCTGATGGACAAGATGTCTAATCTAGAGACATCCTTGTCAGGTTCAAAGAATGTGTTATCTTATGATCAAATATGCAATGAACCCATCTATCCTTTTATGCCTATTCACCCTTATCCAAGCCAATGGGAACTCTCCAAATTTACTCATTTCTAGAGTAAAGAGGACCCACAATAGCATTTGTGAACATTTAGACATGATTGTTATTTAATAGGGCACAATGATGCATTATTACTTCACACTTTCCCTATGTCTCTTTTGGGTGCAGCCCTAGATTGGTATAGCTCTATAACTTGGCACTCCCTGTCTCACTTACCCAACTCACACAAATATTCCTAGACCATTTCTAAAAAGGTTTCTATTACAGACCTTTATTCTATTAAACAATTTTTTGACGAGTCTATCATAGATTTTATCGCTCACTGGAGAGGCTTAATCAATCAAATCTCCTTCTATTTACCCCAACCTAAGATTATGGATATCTTCTCAAGGGTATGTGCTAAGCACATTTCATCCAAACTCTGAGTACAAACTTTTCACACATTTGATGAAGCCTTTATAATGGCACAAAAACACAAGATTCAAGCTATAGATGAAGATAGAGTCAAGTTGCACAGTAAGAATGCCAATTCTAAATCGAATTACTCCTCTTCTTCTAAAACTTCTCCTTCTAACCAAAAATCTAAAGGCTCTACCAATGTAGTGGTCATTAAATCAGCTTCTTCCACAACTACAAACGAGCCTAATTCCTTGACTTCTCAAAATATGACCAAGCAATTCCAACAACGATAGGAATAAAGACAATACACTCCTATTGGGGAGTCATATACTTCCATTTTATAAAAACTAATGCAATAAGGAGCCATAACCCTTCCTCAAATCAAGCCTCCTATATAGTTTAACCCCTCCCATCTTATTCCAACTTGGTATAAGGAGAATGAGTTTTGCGACTACCATCAAGTCAAAGGCCACAATTCTAATAACTATAAAACATTCAAGACATGCTTGATAGGGGTGATCTCATCTTGGATAACCCTAATGCACCTGCTAATTAAAATATGGATGTGTTCAAAAAGCCTTTTCTTAACCATTCACCCAATCAAATTATTATTCAGACCACACCTAATAACTCATGTGATCATAATATCCATACTATTAATTTGGTCTTTCTTTTACCTCCAGTCCAACCTCTCCCACAATAGGAGGCACCCATTTTACCTACTCCTCCCCCATAATTGGTGGAATTTATTTTTCCCATTCTTCCTCCTTGAGTAGAAGAGCCTACTTTACCCATTCCACTCCCATGTGAGGAAGAGCCTCCTTTACCACTCCTTTTGCTACAAGAGGAGCCTGTATTGCAAGTACCTTTTATACCAATGTTACCTATCCTCTCACCACTTGAGAAACATGCCTTACCCATTCCATAACTACATGTTGAGGGGAACATGATTCCTATGTTATAACCTCTTAAGGAACCCTCTTCCCCTACCTCTCCTCCATCGATAGAAAGTATTACCCCATCCACTCCTCCTTTGCACCTAGAAGAGTTAGTGTTATCTACCCCTACATTAGATGAGAGACTTATTGTGCCTACTCTGATTCCACCAATTTTACCACCTCTTTTACCTATGGAGGATCATACTTTACTTATTCCTCACCCACATATTGAGGGAGCAATTATACCTATGCTCTACCCTCTTGAGGAGTCCTCTTTGCCTACCTCTCTTCCACCCATAGAAGACCATGCCTATTCTCTTGTCTCTATGAAAGAAGACCCTGTTACGGCTCTTTCTCATCTTTGGCCTGAGGTAGTGGAGACCAACAATTTTCCTCTTTCTCAATCATATTATCCTGCTAAAGAAGCAACCGTAAGGCCTACATCAACTTCATCTAAACCCTTCTTATGGTTAGTGAAAAGTCTAGACTTTCTTAACTCTATAAAGCTAGATCATGTGGCATTTTGGGATCGACTTAAAACTCCTTATCCTACACTATGAGTGTCAAACTTTACCACTAATCCTCTCACTACCTTATACCCCAATGTCTTTGATGAAGTTAGATCTTCTTCATTTAAATCACCAAAAGTTTGTCCTTCTATGTCAGAGCCCTCACCCTCACAGGCATCTGCCACATTAAAGTAGATCGAGTCTTTAGGTGTACGTCTGATCTATAATCTAATTCATCCACAGGTGAAATTAGATTTGAATCTCCAACCATAAGTTGGAGTTTTGTAGCCTAGACTATAGAAAAATGTTAAGCTTCCTAGATCTCACCAATCCTTCCCTCTTCCACCCTCAACTTTATCATCAATTTTAGGATTGTACCCTTCTACTTTAGTTAGAGTTTTGCTAATCCAAGCAAAATAAAAGGCTAAGTTACCCGCACTACTATCTTTACCACAAATAGGCCTTTCACATCTGATACCATGATACCTAACACCAAGAAAATATCAGCAAAACATGTGACTCTACCACCACCTAAAAAGGTGCCACACAAAATCCCTAAACTAAAGAAGGTGTCCACTCCTATTATAATAATAAGTGCTAGCCCACTCGTAGGCTCTCAAATTTTTTTCCTATGCTAGGTTTTGTAATATTCCATAATAACTCTTCCTCCCATTAAGCCTTATAGCCCTCTTAGATCGAAACCATCTTGGTTTGATGATACACAAGTGTGTGTATATCATCATTCACTTGGACATGATACTGAGAGTTGTAAAGCTCTTACAATAGTCCTTTAATAACACTTTAATGTCGACACTCTCTTTATTGATACTCCCATTAACCTTCCTTCAATGCCACCTCTAACATCCATAATACCTCATACTATTCCACCTAAATTCAAACCTAAAGATATTGTCATACCCCCTTTGCCACCTCTTTCTCCTATATTTTATATCAACATATTTAATGTGCCCATACAGTCATAAAATCAAATGGATAAAGGTAAGGAAAGGTATTTACTCCTTGGGATCATCCTTTTTCCAAAGACACTCCTCCTCTGAATCTTAATATTTCCATCTTGGGTGTTCCAAAACTAACGTCTTTAGAAATTATTCAAAGCTCGATGGTGAGATAGGTTCACCAAACCCCTATGAAAATGTCCTTATATGAGTTAATCCAAAACTCACCCCAACACCATCAAGCATTTATTAGTGCCTTGTAAGTGGTTGATGTACACCCTAATGATCCCCAACCTCTTGTAGCTTTGGTCAGCTCTCTTAACACCATCTTTCTGATTTCCTTTAGCGATTCAAAAATTCCACTTCAACACCTTAAAGATTAGGATTCTACCCTTTTTATCACCACATATATTGATAAAAATCATGTCAAAAGAGTCATGATCGATGGGGGAGCTAGTATTAATATTATCTCCACCCATGCCTATAAACAACTACCTCTTCCAGATGATTACATGTCTCAAACTGATGTGGTGCTCTACTCTTTTAACAATACCATAGCTACTATGGTGGGCACTATTGTCTTACATATTTGTGTGGGTTGCCACATAATTATTAAACTCTTCTATGTTGTAGAAAGAGAGTTCCAATATAACATATTACTTGGATGACCTTGGATACGTGTTATGGCATGTGTGCCCTCAACTTTGCACCGTTATATCAATTTTGAGCACAATGGGTAAGTGCATGTTATTCCTATTGACCCACCTCTTTTCAAAACAAGCAACATGACTTATTTTCTTGATGATGTTATCATTCCATTAAAGACATCATCTTCTTTGTATAATACTTCTGAGGCTTCCACAAGCTCCACTACATTAGTTACACAGATATTGGTGACATAAATTCTTGACAAATATTCCATGGAGGAAACTTTCAAGCATTTTTTGCTAAAAAAATATCATTTGTTGACACTCGACATGTTCTATACTCCATAAGAGTATGAAAAGATTCATATGCACCCCAATTATGATCCCTGTATTGGGATGGTCATCCTATATGGTCCCCCTAATCTTTGAAATAATTTCATATATGGGGGAATTGATCGATCTCCCACTGTCAGTAATCCATCCTCTTCACCACAACCATTTACTTGTGACTTATCTTTCCTAGGCAAGCCTAGCTTCACTCACACCTATCTTTATAGGTGTGCCTAGAAAAGATTTTGTTTAGGTCATTATGAGCAGGGTGTTCATACATCCATTGAATATCCCACCACTAAAACCATTGAAAATGCCAAAAAGAGGCATGGAGTGGGTTATGATAAACCAACTAAACTCACCAAAAATTCTCATATACCAATTATTGAAGAGCTAATCTCTCCTTCTCCATCCTCTCCCCCACCATCACCTATCGAATTGGAGGTATCTATACCTCCTATTTTTTTTTCAATAAATGCCATCCATTTGGGGCCTCTCACCTATCACCAGGGTAAGGAACCAAGGTCCCTTCCTCTCATTCATCTTGAAATGATTTATGAGGACTCTCCCACTATCAACACTATCTAATGTCAAGATGATGACACTATTCTCACATACATGAGTGCAAATGATTCCTATATCTAATGATCATTCCCATTCGAAACATAAGCTATGTTAAATGAATCAACCATTGACATCAATTTGCCCTCTCACAATAACCCCTACATCTTCAAGATTGTCCAATCTTTAGATTCCTCTGAGCAAGCTAATTATGCTACATTTCTTAATGACCATAACAAAGCCTTCACTTGGTCTTATAATGAGATGCTTGGTATCGACCCCTCTATCATCACCAATAACATTGTCACCAATTGAGATGCTAAACCTGTTAAGCAAAAGCTTCACAAAATACATCTTCGTATTGCTATCTTTGTTAAAGAAGAGCTCCAATTCCTCCTTTCTATTAACTTTATCCAACCCATCAACTACTCGTAATGGGTTTCCAATATTGTTCCTATCACAAAAGCAATAGGGGGAATCTATATCTACATTGACTACCATGAATTAAACCTTGCTTGTCTAAAATATTACTTTCCATTACCAAGTATCAACTAACTTGTTGATCTAATAGCTGGCCATGAGATGTTATCACTTATGGATGGGTTCTCAAGTTACAATCAAATCTTGGTTGCTCCTAAGGATCAACACAAGAAAATTTTCATTACCTCATGGGGGACTTTCTGTTATTGGGTCATACCCTTTGGTCTAAAAAACACTGATGATAACTACCAACACACAATGACTTACATCTTCCATGATCTCCTACATAAAATTATGGAAGACTACGTGGATGACTTACTCGGAAAGTATAAACTTTGCCAAGATCACTTGATGATTCTCAAAATCATATTCACTCATCTTCTCCATTTTAACATTTGACTAAACCCAAAGAAATGTGTCTTTGGTATCCTTTTCGATAAGCTCTTAGGCTTTATCATTTCTCTTTGTGGTATTGAAGTCGACTCTACTAAGGTTCAAGCAATACTAAAGATGCCTCCACCTACTAATATCAAACAAATCCATAGCCTATAAAGCAAGCTTTAGTCAATCCATCACTTCATCTCCTATTTTTTAGATCATTGCCAACCCTTTCACCATCTCCTCAAAAAAGATGTGTCCTTCCTTTGGAATATAGATTCCCAGGAAGCCTTTAATGCACTCAAATGATATCTCCTTTCCCCACCCATTCTTATTCCACCTAAGGAAACTCAACCTTTCTACCTTTACATCTTTGTAATAGACCATTCTCTAGGTGTTATGATTGCACATCAAGATGATCACCATTGATAATAAGCGGTTTACTACATAAACCACACACTTATTGATTATGAAACTTGATATACCCATATCAAAAAAAAATTGTCTTGTGTTAGTATTTGTAGCTTCCAAGCTTCATCATTACCTCTTAAATCATAAAACCTAAATTTTCACCCATACTGATTCCCTCAAATACATGCATTTCAAGCCATATCATAACCAACATGTAGCTAAGTGGCTCATGCTCTTTGCTGAATTTGACATAGAGTTTATTCAACAAAAGTCTATCAAGGGGAAAATGATCACTGACTAGTTAGCTGCCACCCCTTTACCTAACAACCAACCTTCAAACCTTGAATTCCTTGATGAATCCATCACAACGCTCTCCACTGATGACATCTCTTATCAAATGATGATGTTCTTTGACAGGTCTAAATGTCAACATGGTGGGGGTGTAGGGGTCATCCTCATCCCTCTTGATGGTGAGCCTATGCCTTTATCATTTAAACTAGATTTTGAATGTACTAATAACATGGATTAATATGAAGTTGTGATCTTAGGGCTTCAAATGACTATTTTCTTGGGTGTAAAATCAATAACCATTTGTGGTGATTCCTAGCTAGTGGTTAATCAGGTTAATGGTTCCTACCTATGCAAAAACAAAATTATGTAGCAATATAAACATCATGTAGATATATTATTGGGATCATTTGACTCTTACCTCTTACAAACTATTCCTTGATCTACAAAAAAGTTTGCTAACATAATGGCTTCACTTGCTTCACACATACCCTCTTTACCCTTTTGCTAAAAAATTTATGTCACTGTGCATCGCTTAACATTGCCCTCCTATGTATCAACTAACACATTTTTAATCAAAATTGTAACACACAATGCACACAACTTATGGTATAAGTAACTCATGGATCACCTTTTCTTTTCTATTACCCCTTTTGATCTCTCCAATAATAGGAGATGTGCCTTCATGAAACATGTCACTCATTACACTATGCTAGGGGGATTTCTCTATAAGTGAGGTTTTGATGGTCTCCTCCTAAGATGCTTCACTAGTACAGAGATACCCTTCACCATTAAGGAAGTCCATGATGGGATTTGTGGTATACATTTCAATGGTAATGCAGTTACCAAGCGTATCCTTCGACTTGGCTATTATTGCATCAAATATCAGTAACATGATAACCTCCTTCATGTTCCAAGCCATGAATTACAAGTTGCCAAAGACTTCTGGTCCTTCTCCCAATGGGGCTTAGATCTAATCGATGAGTTTAACCCTTATTCATCCCTCTGTCACCATTCTATCATTACTACCACTGAATACTTCACCAAGTGGGTCGAGGTAATTCCTCTCATCTCCACTAAGGTTAAAAAAATTAGACTTTATCAACCATCACATCATCTATCATTTTGGTATCCCCCATAAAATTATAATAGATAATGACAAATCTTTCAAAAATAAGACTATCTAAAATCTTTGTGACACCTTTAGAATCAAATTAAGCTTCTCATTACCATACTATCCACAAGCAAATGGATAGGCAGGAGCTTTTAAAAAAACCTTAACCAAAATCCTAGTGAAGGTAGTCAATGATACTAGCAAGGATTGGCACACGCACATTCCCTTTGCTTTATGGGCTTACCGTACTAGAATTTCAACCCTTACAAGTGCTACACCTTTTTCCTTGGTCTATGGGATGGAGGTTGTTTTGCCTCTTGAGGTCTAGATTCCTTCTCTTTGTATCTCTCTACAAGACATACTTACTAACGATGAATTTTGCCAAGAACATTTGGCTCAACTTGAGTTGCTTGATGAACATTATCTCATAGCCCTCAACTACCTCCAAATCTATCAAGAGCGTATCAAATGCACTTACAATAAAAATATCAAAGAATGATATTTCAATATCAAAGATCTCATCTTAAAGGAAAATCAACATGTGATGAATATGGAGAAAATAAAATGGGGTAAGTTTGCTCCTAATTGGATTAGACCATACATCATAACTCACAAGTATGGCTTAAGAACTTATCGCTTATCTTTTCTTAAAGGAAAGCCAAAACTTGAGCCTTTAAATGCTTTACACCTATGACCATTATTTTGTTAATCAAGTGACGCTTCACCTCATGTTTAACTTGAGCTCATCCCTTGAGCAACCCTATTACATTCATCTCCCTTCTTCTTAACCCTTACTCCTACACACTTAGTTAACCTATGAAGTGATATGGTTTCACTCTCAAAGTGGAAAACCCCTAAGCCTCTATAGTCTTGTCCATGACTAAAGTTAAAAAAAAAAGGGATATGTAGACAAGTTATAATCTCTCAGGTCATGATTCCCAATGTAGAATACTCCCTTTAAGGATAGCTACATACCTTCTCTTTGATACTATAAGTAGACTGCTCCCTTGAAGGACAACTATTAAAAGTCAAAAACAAATGCTTAGACCACTCCCTTGAAGGATGGCTAGGTCAGGCTTTGTTATCAAGAGAAAATAATGACTTAGAAGCTTCTCATATTGATTAGCTTAATATTACCTCAACATAAAGAAAATCACATTGTAGGCTTCTCACATTGATCAGCTTACACACACAAAAAAAAAAAAAAAAAACTTTAAGTCATAGACTTGCCTATAGTAGCTCTCAGGTCACCCACAAAAGGGGCATACCATCCCCACTAAGAAGGTTACACTACCCAAACACTCTCACTCTTTTTACCTTTTTTCCCTCATACTCTTTCAAGGGACTTTGAACTCACTTGATACAAGGTGAGGATGATGCTTCTCTAATAAACAAAATGGTCAAATGATGCAAAGCATGAAAGAGGCTCATATTCATAAGCCTATTTATGTTGTGATTATGGTCTTTATCAATAAATGAGCATTGTGCCTCTTTAATTCCCATTCTAATCCCATGTTGATTTCTCTACTGAGATCATATCTTGAAAATTAACAAAATAATAAATACCAATTAATGTCCCTCAACCCACCTTACTAAAATATAAATTATTTATCAACCTAACCTAAACAAGGGTGATAGCTAATTTCCCTCTAACTAGGTCCCAATTATCACACCTCCAAAGGTTATAGAGAGCAAACTAATCCTCACTAGAAAAGTTTCCCAATGCAATATACAAAAAATTGGAAAACATATATATATACACAACTGAAATCAATAAAAAAAATAACGAAATGCAAAAAAATGAATTAGTAAAAGCTCAAAGCAATAGCGGAAAAAAATCACTATAGATAAGGATATAAAAAATCACAGAAGATAAGGCTATAATCTCATGACAAGATTCAATCATTGTCTCACCTTTCTGCTAATTCTTCTTGATTCTTAGAGTTATGTGTTTAACACATATCCATCTCAAACATAACTACTCCAAACCATACTAAAACTAACAAACCATTGCTCATGAGAAATCTACCCCATGTGTAACCATAGTTTCTCTAAAAAATAATAAATAAAAAAACTATCAAGCCTACTCCATTTATTTTAAGCATACACCATCACAAATATGGAAAAATGCTGAAATAAAATAATATACCGAACCCATTCATTTTAAGCATACATCATCACAAATATGGAAAAATGCTAAGATGAAGCTAACAAATCAACTATGCATAGACCATCACACATATGAGAAATGCTAGTCTAACTCAGCTAACATGCTCAACATTAACATAACATTCACGTGATATAAACATCCACATCATTATAATAAGATCAATATCATAACCAAAACAATAATGCATCTCAAAATAACACATCTCATACACACACACACACACACACACACACACACACACACACACACACACACACACACACACACACACACACACACACACACACACACACATATATAGACACACACACACACACACACACACACAGATATATATATATATATATATATATATATATATATATATATATATATATAGACACACACACACACACACACACACACACACACAACATGAATGTACATCAATGGATCATAACAGTATAATATTTCCCTCAAAATATACATCTCTCATCTTTGGCTCATAGGTTGGTGTGTATATAACATATATAATAGTATCAAAATCTAGAACTCAGAATCCTCGAGGCTATAGTCATGGTCGTGAAGAAGCAATGTCATCACCACTCTCTACCTGTCTACATTTGTGTGAGCTAGAAGTTGTGGCACATGTCACTGATCTCTCCTACTCTCTAAACTCAAAATACCTCTGAATCTATGGTAACTCTTGATGGCCCTCTCATAATAAGCAATATCATCAAGGGTAGTGTTGTACTTCATTAGAGATATAGTCTACGATAGACCCATCATACCTACTGAAGGCCCCTATATTTGTCCCTACGATGGAGGAGGAGTAGCCTATCTTGCTATTCTCAAACTATCCCTCTCTATTTTCAGTGTAATAATCTAACCCTATAATGCCCTGACCTATCTTTGCAATGTCATAACCTACCCTTGTAAGACCAATACTTATGCCTGTACTACATCTCAAGCCTACACTACCGCATCTTGAGCCTATACTATTGCATCTTGTGCTTGTACTACTATATCCTAGGCCTGTATAGCTACATCTATCTCTCTCATCACTCTTTGTAAATTTGGTGGTGGCCTTCTGACCTAAACCACAAGATGAAAACCTATCCACCACATAAAATAAGCCACTGTGCATCCAATATCTACTACACTCAATCCTGCTTGCAGCTCCTCAAAATCTAGCCCATCTATCTCCTAGGGGAAGGGTAAGGGTGCCTCTATATCATCCCTCTTATATCAAGGAAAGGTACATCCTATAATAAGTTGAACTGTCTCTTGACCCATGTCACGGGTATCATCTCTAGCTCTCCAAATCATCTCCCTCTAACCCATAACATGCTCTGTAAATTGACAAGCTGCTCTACCTATCCTCTAAATGTCAAGTATGCCAGGTAGGGCCTCCAAATAATATCTTTGGGAATTACTCCATATATCATATGCCTATAATAATCAATATCTTACACTATGCCATCTACTCATGTTTGGGCCATACCATCTCTCCACCATCTAAAACCAACCTTGAAACTAGCTATAATCATGGTGGGTAACCCAAATGGTTATGTCACCATGATGTGCTTATATGCCCAATAATGGAGCAAATTCCTGACACACAAACTATACCATCATCATAGCCTCAACCCCCATTACTCTCTATATAACTATGCTAAAAAAGCTGGTTCCCATGCAAATATGATCTACTTCTCAACCATCTGTGCTAGAACACCTATCAATGCAATAGGAAATCTCCCACCATCTACATCTGGTAGTGCATATACTATAATACCTATCATCATCAGGATGCTCAACTAATGTTACTCCTCATCATTAGTGTATAGCAGCTCGTATGCAAAGCTCACTGAGTGCTAGGTCATCTTGCTAACATGCTCTCCAAACAATGTAACCATGTGAATATCATGCTCCTCTCTCAAACAAGAGAAGATCTCCTCACCCTAGAGTAACAACCATAAAATCTTGTACACATCCTCCTTTGCCACTATCAACTCTCTGGTCAACAAATGGAAGGTGTTGGTGGTTTTATCCCACCTCTTTATCCATGCTATCATCAAACTAACATCCTCTGCAACTCTATAATATCATCACACTCCTCCTAACCTTATGACTACCATGTGCTCCCACTCAGCTATGGTGACATCCCTCCTCATCCACATTAATAGCATAGGTAGTCAATATCATAACGTCAACTCCTACCTAGCCTACATCCACACACACAAACCTCAAGTCATATACTTTCTAATATAACCCACCGCCCTTTTTTCCCTTCTCTTTGGGAGAACTACATTGGATTGAGGCCATCAACTAGGCTATGTAGGCAACACTCAGTTGACATGGGGTATTTTAAGGTTAGCTCAGCCATATACCCACCTAACTAATTAACATATTCTCCCACCTAAACCCTAGGCCTCACTGCCTATCTCTCCACCCTAAGCCCAACTGCCTATCACAACTCTAGGCCCCACAACATATATATCAAACCCTCAACCCTACAACCTATATTTTTAGCCCTAGGTCCCATGACCTATTTCAACCTACCTTTTTCTAACCATTTACCTTAATAAATTTTTAACCATACCTCAAATCTTTTTCCCTATGCACTAGGAGAACTACATTGGCTTGAGGCCCTCAACTAGGCTATGTAAGTAGCACTCAATCAACATAGGGTTTTTTAAGGCTAGCTCAACCATTAGGTTAGTTGACTAACTCAATTGGGGATCCAAAATTGGCCTTTTCTCCTATTTTGGGTTTTTCAAGGTCATCGATGTCGATCTTATATGCCAATATCAATGCTTGATGTCAGTTGATGTTAGTAGACCCCATTGACATCGACACCATGTCAGCCAATGTCAGTGAAACTCATCGACATTGATGACTGGTTTGGCCCTAGGGCCAAACAACTCATCTCCCACTTTTGAGTTTTTCCCTAAAAATTACCCCCAAATCCCTCCCAAATTCACCTAAACCCACCCCACCCCATTTCCTACCCCCCTAAAAGCATTTTTTTCATCCAAATTTTAAATTTAGCCTAAAATAACAAATTAATAAACTTAAATTCAAATTCAACTCATGAAGGATATTACCTCATCTCTCCATCTCCTCCAGGCTAAAATAGCTGGCCCTTATGGTGGCATGCCTCTAGTTGGGTCCCCTCCTAGCTCTATCATCTCACTAGCACTCAAAGCTCTTTTTCTCTTCAATCAAATGTTGCAAATGAGTTCTGGTGGGCTGCCAAACCCCTTTTTATTGGGTTTGGTCACCCATCAATGTTGGCATCCTTGACCCAAGCCATTGACATCGGCAATACTTCCTACCAACATCAGTGACATAAATGACATCGACACCCTTAAATTAGAATTTATAACCCCAACCACAACCCTTTGGACTACATCATTGATCTAGGGCACCTTGGAGATCATGTATATTTCCCCAACCATGAAAACCAACTTGGAGATCACATATATCTCACTAACCATGATAACAAAACTTAGAGATCACTTAAATCTCCACCCGCAATGACTTTGATAAGAGATCACGAATATCTCATTGACCATTGACCTTTTTAAACCAACCTTGCATTACTTGTCTTGATTGCTTATGCTACCTCACTATAGTTGGCTATTATATATATGTATGTATATTAGGTGTTTTAGATCGTGACCAAGCTAGTACTATCACCTATAACCTTTTATGTTTATTAGGGGCACTTCCTACCTCAGATACCTGGAACACATGGACCATTATAGCTAAAAATTTGATCATTTTAAGCTTATCAACTATCACTTACAAGATATATTTTGGTTATTTCTATTCGAGTCCTCCTCACCTTTACCTATTCTTGATTTTATTGACTATAAATCATAGTAGTATATGTGCAAGTAGTGATACAAAATTCTCACTCAACATCCACCCACCTAATTCACTCCTTATCAAACCAATACTTGATTCTAGTTTCTCCTCCATCGGTTCCCATTTTTAGGGGGGATACCTCATCCATACCTGGAACATCCAACTCTTATTTTTGTGTTGTAACTTGTCAGTATAAATTATAAGACAAAAATGGGAAAATGTAGACACCGAAATTATGTTACATACATGCATAACTCCCTGTGATGAACCCCCCTTGATCCCTTTTTAATAATTAGCCTTCCTAACCCATGATTTTACCCCTCACACATTTAATTAATTTAAAATATTTAATTAAGTTAATTAAAAACTACTTATGCCACCTTACCTGGCCACCTCATCCTAAGACTAATTCTTACCCTCTGACTCACCTCAAGACTTAGTCCCCTAATCCTAACTATCTGTGACTTGTTCTCACCCAAAAAATGAATTCCTAACTAACTACATCCTTATTAATCTCACATTTCTACCATTTCCTAATATAGACCACACTTGGCATGAGAAAGAATAGAAAATAGGCTAAAAATAGCTCTTTTACCTATTCTCATGTCACTGATGTCGGTCAACCCACGACTGACATTAGTGAGATCATCGATGTTGATTAGTTAATCCAAATTCCAAACTGATGTTCAAGTCAATAAAAAAAACTTACTTATTTGCATACAGAGTTTAGCATTCAACTTTCTACATCTAGACTTATCGTTACTCTACACAAATTAGTCTAGATTAGGAATTGATATACTACACAGAGCTTGGATTCTTCTAAATTGGCAGTACATGCTTGTATTTCTATTCACCTTTTGCTTCAACACGCCTAATCAGAGCCATCTATCTGACACCGACAGTTCATCCATTTCACCAGTTAAGTATATCTCTATGTTTTGGTAATTCCTTCAAATAGTCATTTTATAATTACTTTACATTGTATTGTTTATCATTTTATGAATGTCTTGAATCTCCCTATAGAGGAGTTGTAAAAATTTTCACCTATTTTCCTCTACTCCAAACATACCAACCTTCTATTTAGACCCACCTGAGTCTTACACACTCCCTTACGACTCTTCCTAACCTCATAAACCTAACCAACATCCACCTCCCAGCTTAGAAAAGTCTCTTGTAACCCCTTGAGAACCTACTACCCCTATCAACATTGGTCACATAAATGATGTCAGTCATATAACCGACATCAACCATATCCCCTTACCGACATTAGTAGCCTAACTGATGTCGATGACTATGTATTTCCACTAACCTCCTTGAGCCTACCCAAATAACCTCCAAAAACATCAACAACTCACATTACCTACACTATGTCACTCTCTACTGCACTCAGACTATAAGTATGGTATGAATATATCTCTCTTACTCCCTCTTTCATTTTGTTATTCATTACTAATTTTGTTTCAAAAAGTGGACTATCATCCCTAAGAAAATTTGACACTTCTAAGAACAAGCGCATAGCTTGGCAGCGCACTCATATATCTGCTAACAAATATTTTTGGTGATAGTACTTTCTTATTCATAGGTATTCCTCCCTAGCCAAAGAGGAGTGCTCAACATCATTTGGATATGACGCACAACCAATCTGGGTTCTCTCTAATCTCTAATCCCTACCTTTCATCTCTATTTCTCCTTAAACATCAAATATATTCAAAATTTAGTGAAATAATCAATTATATATATATGTGCATATTTTATAATTTTATGATAGCCAATGTTCATATCACTAAATTTAATCCACAATATATAATGTTTTTCTATTGACACAATATATAAAGTTTCATCAGAGCCATTCTAATGCAATGGTCTACACTATTAGTTCAATCTGATGATGAATTGACACAATATCCACTCTAAATGTTCTCAATATTATTCAATAGACCTTAAATAGGTCTCCAAATAGATATATCATTTATAATTACTCAAATTATGTCAATTAAGGTCTACTAATTTACTTTCTCTATCTTGAGGTCTGTAGATTCTTATATAGGTTTGTCCTTTTCTAGCCCTCTCAATCTAATCCCTTATTATATTGGTATTTTAAGACCAATGAGAATATTCAAGACCTTGATGGGGATTCTCATATCCTTTTGTATTATTTCCATGTTTAACAAAATACTGATCCTTTCTCTCATACACTTTTTGATCTATGCACATCAATATAAAACACTCATACTAGACTTTGCACAAACAAGTTTGCAACTTCTTTATTATAGGTTTGAACTCAAACTCAAGTATTTTATTGATTAAATAGTGTTATTAACTTTATTATAGTGTCTCCTTTCAAACACCCTTCCTTTTGGTTTTTTAATAAAAACACAATTCTGTCTTGTTTAACACAATCATTTATGCCTTGTAATAGACCTATTTTTTAATAGTACTTAATATACTATTCTATAGATAGGATACAAACCTGAAATGAACATTATATGAATATATACATGAAAATTTACCTACCCTCCAATTTTCATCAATTTTCCATAATTAAAACTCAAAATATAGTGATTTTTCTCATTTATGGCTTACTAGGACAACAAACTGCGTATTTTTGAAACAATTTTATTTTCGTGATTTAAAGAGGATTTTAAAGAAACCTAAGAGCTGAATTAGTTATAACCCTATTGAATCTTAATTATCAAACTTTATTTTGACCTCATACTTCAAAAATCACATTCTTCTACTCCTTTCTAAAATTGATCATGCACATAAATTCTGCCTTCTCATACACAATCCTAAAGAATTAGATTTTTAGAGCAGAATATTGCACATACAAGCATGAAATTTTGTATGGGACTTCATAAGACATGTATGAACATGATATAATAAATAAAATCCCTTCCTCCTATTGAAAAATCTTCTCAAAATTCTCAAAAACATACCTGTAACATACATGATTTTCTATGTTCTTGACTTGGGAGCCTCTATTAACATTACAAACCTCTATAATTCCATACTTTGCATACCTATTTTTATTATTATGAGACCTTTTCTATCAACTTATCTATTCATACCCACTTCTATACATACATCCTTTTTTTAACTTATCCTTGATGTCTTCAAACTTATCTCCACACAAGAGATTCTAATCTTGGTGTGTTGTTTCCATTTTATTTGCAAACAATCCAAGATATTCTCAACAACATACTCTTCTTTAGTCTCTTTCAATGTTGGAGACTCTTATAGAAATTATTGAGTCAAATTTAAATTTACATGGAGTAATAAATATTTATAATACAATAACAAACCTTTAGTGTCATGATAATAAGGTTCTTGACCTTTAAAAATGACCACAACCCTTCTAAACCTTCATAAATAATTGAAAATTTCAAATACTCCTTTTCAACAGGAAAATCTTCAAATCATACTAGAAGTGCAAATTGTGATCCTTTAACCTATTGGATACATTTAAATTATTAAAATAATACTTCCTATGCCACATATGACCTATAGAGACATTTTTACAATGTACAATAAAGCATGATAGCTTCTTATTCTTCAAAACATCATTTTTCATACAACTTTAAACAAATATGTACAACTTTTGATTCCTTGACCGATGCTCCTACATCAAATTCACTAAGTTATCATGTATATCATAGTTTATAGCAAAAATCTCAACAAAAATATATTGTTTTAATACTATTTTGTTTGAAATTCTAATTTTATGTACATAACCACTTATTTCATCATATGTTGTATCTTCTTCATCAAATTAACCGATTACAATTTATTTTCCCAAAGCAAGTGCAAACATTTTGTTGTTGTGATTATCAAGATCAAAATTTTTATAGAAAATATATTCAAATGTAGGATCCTTTCATGGTGGTAAAAAAATGTTATTTAGGTATCAGACATCAATATTTGTTTGAGCACCTATTTGAATTATATTAAGAACCAATAAAAAATTATGATCTTTTTATTGCATAATGCTAGTCAATTGGTAAAATTTCATGTGTTTTTTCTAAAAATCAAATAGAACTGGTTGTTTTGTTATTTTATGAGTTTTAAAGGCAAGGGAGAGATTAACAAGTTTTTATTGATAAACATCACCACAAAATATCATGTAAATATTTTCAATGTATGTAGTTGGCATGTGTTTTATTTATCGTAATCATTTGTTAGTTAAATGAAATAGTTGTCCACCAACAAGGGAAATTTTGTCTATAAGGACAAGGTATAATTGTTGATATTGTTTTGTTAATTTGTCAAGGCACTCAACACATAATGGAAGAATCTCATATCTATCAAAATATAATAAGAAATCCAACTGAAGTGTTACATCACTTGCATTTTAAAATACCTTTCTTTTGAATGCTATAGGGGGCCATTATTTATTGAGTTTTTATAGATATGAACAAAAGTTTTAAAGATTAATTTAATAGTTTTACCAGTTATAGAAACTCAAATTTAATCATCAAGTGTTTAACAATGATTAATATTGACATCTTTACCTTACTTGGTCTATTCGATAGTCTATTAACTTGAAATCTCACCATTTTTATCATTATCTTGTAATCAAATAAAACATCATTCATATATCCTTATTTTTCTTACAAATTTATGTTGTAGTAGTCTCTGGTGTCCTGGGATAAGACCAAACTAGGTCGAACAAGGTCACAACCCGAACTTGTCCACTATAATGGCCTTGTCTCTCATGCTATAACAATTACTTTTCAAATTAAAGAAGCTTCATATCGATCCTCCCCTCCCATGATTTTAGTAAAGTCAATTATAAGAATTATTTCAAATATACCACTATATAAACACATCAAGGCTACTCGAGGCATCATATAATAATCACTTGAAAATTCTATTACACATTGAGCAAAAGGGCACTAATATTTATAGTTTTAGTTCTGATTTATCCTAACATTCATAGGCCAAGTCTAAATTTATTTTATTATAGGTCAAGGGCATTCATTATCAACCATTCAAATAAATTTACTTTTTGCATCCATATATCAAATATCAAGATTCACACACTCACTCTAGGAGGGAAAACTACACCAACCTAAGGCCCCTTTTGGGCTATGTAGGCAACACCTTGATTACATAGGGTTTTTTTATGATAGCTTAGCCATTCCACTTGCCCAATTACCTTCTTTTTACATATGATATATATTTGATTTATGTGTAGGTACTAGGGTTTTACATTACATATACTTATGTGCATCAAATTAACATCTATAAATAGACAATTGGCCCTCTCAAATAGGTGTAGGTACCTGAATAGAAAAACTAATTGCATAATCAACATAGACACAACTATAATAAATAGACAAGGCCATAATTCACCCTTGTACACCCTAGTATGACCCTATCCTAGTACATCACATAATTATGATTTGGGCTGTGACACATCACAAATCCTCGCAATCAGTTCTATGTTAGTGATGTACCTGTAGAGTCAACATAAGTTAGATCCAAGCAAGGTTTATATATTCTATTAGAATTTACTATTTATAACTCATTTCAATTCTTATAAATCATTATATTTTACATTTAGATTATGTATATTCTATAATATAAATCAAAATTTCAATATTTTAGTGGTTTATTACATTTCATTGTTAAAACAAAATAACCATTAAACATTCTAGTAACCCGTATTCTTTTTAATAAGACATTGCTTGCTGTTTGCTTGATTTTTGACATTGAAAGAAATAAACTTTGACATTGGATATAAATCTAGAACCATGATTCAATCTTCTTTGACCTTGGATTTAATTTGTCATTGAATTAATTTTATCATCACCTTGGAAACATCTGAGATCGAAGAATTTCTTTTGACTTCGAGTTGAAATTTGTTGATCTCTATACACAAAAAACTTTAGCTTTTATTTTATCTTTTTTTTCTATTACTTTTTGCTTATTTTTTTTAATTATGTTCTGACAATTGTAAAACTACATAGAGAGTTGTCATATTTTACTAAACAGTGACCTATTTTACTTGCATCATGAGGTGAGGGATACACTCCCAATACTTAGGGCCTATACAACACTATACATGGAGTTTAGTTTCATAATAACTCATGGTATATTGGAAATGCCTAAGATCCCTTGTTTGTACCATAGGTATCCTCTTTAGTTATTTATATTATGGTGCACCTGAGAGGGGTGTATCACCCAGGGAAGTTGTTGTCACTATACCCTCAGAGATGGGATCGTGGGATACATGCATGGTTTAACATCTATAGTTAGTGATCTAAAATATTGCATCAAAAATAATCTATGAATGATTAAGTATAATTTAGAGTCCACATAATCATCCAAATCCTTGCCTATATCACCTTTATCATTACTTTTTGATTGTATTATATTTATAATGGAATAAGTAAATGAATGTTTATTTCATAGGTTACCTAGGATTATACAATTCATTATCACATCTTGTATTACTTTTCAATATGATATTAATTATGTTTTTGCATGGATTAAATGCAAAATTAATCAAGAAGTTGTATTTAACAAGGCCCAATCTCATGGTATTCTTGTATCCATTCAAATTAACTCACTCCATTATCCACCACTATTATTACTAATTAATAACTAATATCACCTCCCTAAAAATATTAACATCCCCCTTGCATTTAATAAATCATAAAATAACCTTAGACCACCCAAAATTTCAATTAATCTTCTTAGTAACATCGCATTTGTCACTAATCCCCACTTATATAATATTTTCAAATGTAGAATTCATCCCCTAACTACTTCCAACTACCTTCATTAAACATTCATACAAATCACTTTTATAATCACCATCTAATCTCCCTTAATTTCTTATAAAGAGATCTATAATCCTCTATGATGCCTAAATACCCTCACTAATCATTCTCTAAAATACTCTAGGAATTCTAAATTCCTAGAAAATTCCTACACCGTTGATCTTCTTCAATCATGGCTAAATCTTGGCCATTAATCCTCTCCACCACCTTATATATATTAACCTACAATCCCATGACAAAAATAACCAATAATACAATAATCTCATGCTGCCAACTTGCTGTCAAATCTCTTTTCAATCATTCATATATCCACCATTGCTATAAATCTTGAAGCCATAATCAAGCAATCCAACATTCAAAAGCAATCACGAAGAATTTAACTTGTCATTTGGGTTCATCAAATCTTGTCAAAAAGGTAAATTGGGTTGTAATTTGAGGTATATTGTGTGTATTTCATTATTTATTTTCTATTAATTTACCTCATTTGCCTAATTAGAGGTTTTGTTATATATTAGAGTAGTTCTCATGGTTTTGGATTGACCTCCATTATTGGTTGCATTGTTATTTGCATTTCTAATTTATATCAACATATTTTTGGTGACCACAGTGGGAGTTACTCCTAATATTTTGTTTGTGGAGGATTTGGAGACTAATAACAAGCTTGTAGGTACCTTTTGAAGAAGAATTGGCAGCCTAGAACTTCTAAATTTCCATGATTTTTCCCTTCTAGAATACGATGCAACTTCACTCTATGCTTATTCAAATTTATTTTTGATAAATCAATTTCATTAAAAATAGTCATGACTTCACTCTAGACTACTAAACTTGACTATTACAATTTGACTTGTCTGACTATCCTTGATGAAGTCATGTTTTATGACTTGTGATTTTGTTCTTATCATTTGTGACTTTGTTAAAGCTTCTACAATTTCATGAATATTTGTTATTTGTTTGTGTAGGTGCAAACTCACAACTATAGAAATGTATCATCACGTTTGATAGACTTGACTTTGTTTAGATTAAATGTAATTTCATGTTTGTTGTGTTTTAAATATGAGATTAAGTACTTAGATCGAATTGTCTAATCTTGTGGCTAACATTTAATAGTTAAATTAATCTTCTATACTTAAATCTAATAGTTATAAGCTTAATTAACTATTTTATTTTTTGGTTATCCTATCTCTATATCTTCACAAAATCATATTTTGTGAAATTTGACTTCGTAAGACATATTAATGATTTTGTCATTACATGATTTTGTGTTGTTTAAATGTTTGTGTAGGTACGAACTCACATTTTGTAAAATGTGACATTGATAACTAAAATGTGACTTCATGAAAACCAAACGTGGCATCTTTCAACTATAAATGTATTTGTCAATTTTTTTAATCTATTTCTAATTTACATCTCTATATTGTGTGATTTTATTATAATAATTATGATTTTGACTCTTGGATACATGATTTAATGTTTTGTCTATGGTTTTTATAATTCATTATTTTTAGTGAACTTGATTTTGTGCAAATGTAATTCTGGAATATGTAAATGCAACATTGCTGATTAGATATGCAAATTTTCTCTCTAATTTTATTTTTTCAAGATTAACCTTGAAGAGCTAGATCAAACTACTAACCTTGTGTGCTACATGATCCACTTGTAAAATAATTGGCATAAAAAGATTCTTATAATCCATTTTATCACATTTTAAATGAAAATTAGTTAATTACCTTGCTTGAGTGTATATGTCTAAATTTTTATTAATCTAACTTAATCTTTGGATTTCTTATTGTCAGCCGAGGCTAATGCTACGTATGCTCTCCCCTTGCACTCATAAGGCAAGCTTAGGGATCATAAATAATTGATAAACATATTTTTTTCTAGGGGCACCATGATGTGGAATTCATCCTCACACACTTTTCATAGTAATTAGGTGGATTATAACATGGATTTCATCACCACACACTAATCTAAATTTTGTGTTCTAACAAAGTATAAATATCAAGGATAACCATCATAAGGCTAAGTATATTTCACTACACAAGATTCTGTGAAGTGACGTGGTAACACTCCAATACTTAAGTGTCAAAAAACACATTATATGGACTTGGACCCCGCTGTACCACAAGGTATATAGGGAAATCCCTTGGAGAACCTATGTAACCTAGAATAAGAGCTTCATGCACAAATAACTTCAAGTATAGGGAAAACAACATTTTTGAAGAGCACTCACCACATATAAATGTAGGGTAAGGGTTGGAAGACAAACTTAAGCACCACTCTACATGAGTATATTTGTGGGTTGGTGGTTGTGTTGCACACCTTAATCTAATAGTGTAGGATTTGCCATTTTACATGCTCTTGTTTGTGTGTTGTCAAAACCAATGATGTTTGCAAACATATACTAAACAAGTCACTCTATACAAATCAAAATACAAGGTTTATTAACCCTATTGTCTAATCATACATTAATCAAAACCTTCCACACTCATCTATCAAACCCCCCTTTGAATTAATCCCTTAAACATGTAATATAGATTCATCCCCAATCACCTTCACCAATTATTCTTTGTCTAATTTGTAAGCTTGCTAAAATGCCAAAACATAAGCAACCCTCTTACATAGTCATAACACTCTATTTGTCAATGCACCTAGTCAGACTTCATCATTATCAACTCATCTAAACTTGATAAAATCCCATCAAATTATATACTTGAGCTAGTCTTACCAAATTAATCTTGATTAGGAACCAATCTATAATGTCCCTTTTCTCGAATTAATGAAATTAGAGGACTAATAGCCTATCTTTATTTTTTGTAGGCTAAAAGGGGGTTTTAAAAGGGAAATAATATAATGATAATTTATTAAGTTGTTCAAAAAGGTATTTTAAGTTATAAATTTGGAAAAGGACACTTAATTTTTTATAATTGAATGGGGCTAAAAGTAAATATTGGATACATGGCCAAAAGGTAAGTAATATTCATAAGTTGGAAAAAGTGAATATTCAATTAAAATAAATACTAATTACTTTTAGGGTTTTGGATTAAAAAAGCTTATTAAAATAATTGATTGGAAAAAGGAAAAAAAATCATTCATTCAATCAAACACTTTTACAAAACCCTTATTTTAAAAATTTGGGGTAACAACTTCAACATTTTACACAGAGGATGAAAACCCTTGCGTGCAAAGGCTTGGGGATGAAAACCCTCAAACCCATTTGGTAATTCCATTTAGAGATTACACTAGAACTTTTAGAGTCAGAGGAAATCTATAACATAGGTGCAAAAATGTTGATTTAATGTTTTGTATGGGACTATAATAGTTCATAAAATTATAAAAATATTGTCTTGCAGTACCATTTTAGCTTGATGTCACTATTCATTGATGTATTTGGGTGTTGACTTTTATGCACTAGGGTTTGAATTTGTTGAGATGGTTACTAGTTTTTAAGGGTTGTTGTACCATTTTGAAGGATGTCTTACTACTGTAACTAGGTTTTGTTTCTACCATACTATTTAAGTGTTATTTTTAATTAGGGTTTTTAATAAAGATCTAGTATTTATACCTTATGATGACGTCATACTATTTTAGGTCATTTTTAGCTAGGGTTTTAAGGAAATATTCCACCTTTATGTTGTTCTAAGTTAAGGTTTGGTGGAAAAATTCATATTTTTATTTTATTATGCTATTTGTATCTTCCATAATTATTTTTAAAATATTTTCTATGTATGGAATTGATAGAATAAAGAGAACTCATGTGAGTTATTGGTTTTCTATATTACACGCATTGTTTTAGTATCTGAATGAATTTTTAGAATTAAGGGCAATACAAATTAGAATTATTATTTTATCCTGAAAGGGATATTTTATTGGTATCAAAGCCTGATCTTTTTAGCCTATGAATCATGGTGTTATTACCAAAAGAGAGAACTATGGTGGATGGTGTTATTGTCAGTTATGATAAATATAGATATATTACAACAAAGATTCAAAAAAAATTCCATACTTCATGAAATTGATGAAGATAAGAAGTGGACAATTACACTATGAAGATGTGTTTTCAAATGAAGACTTGGAAGAGACAAAAATGAATACCATAGAACCAAGTAAAATTTTAGATACATCAGATCCTCAAGAGGAAGAAATTATGATGGAGGACCATGAGAAAGAATAAAACTCAAAGTTTCAAGAAATTAGAAGAAAACAAATCTTGGAGGAATCCGCCATGCACATGAAAGGTATGAAATTTAATGTGATAAATGATGCACAGTAAAGGTCATAAATGTCAATAAAGAATATCTAAATCCTTTACATGATGCTATAAAAACTCCTTTCCAAGAATTAGAAATGGTAAAATTCACCATTCTTGGTAAAGAGTACATAAATCCCTTATATGAAGCAGACATTGAAGATCTATCCCTAAGTTTGAAAAGTGCTCAAATTAAGGAAAATGTTGATCCTAACTCATAAATTTTGAGTCACAAAGATGGAGATGTTGACAGTATCTCAATAAATTATAATTTAGCAAAGAAAAATGAACACTTTGGTTACAACCCAAGTTATGAAAAAGATGGTCATATCTCAAGTTTGTTGCTTCATAATATGTCATTAAAAGATTCTTGTCATCTTGAAAAGCAATCTAAAAATGGTAATAAGGTCAAGGATACAACTTATAGCATAGGGCGTATAGATTTCTTGATTCAAGTTCAAAATTGTTTTTGCATGTGTGATTTGAGTGATCTTTTGAGATACAAGAAGGATAAAGGATTTGTTGGGATAAATATTAATACTACTATTGAATTATTCACCCCATGCATTTGGGACCTATGTGTAGTAATGTATATTTTGACCCCCATAGGGAATATGCCTAACATTGAGTGTGGAATAACCAAAAAATTACACCAAATAACTACAACAACTGAGTTATTTATAGTTATTCATTCATTCTTTACTATTTTTAAACAACTTCAACAATGAGTTATGTTTATAAGGACAAAATCATACCAGGTGATCCTTTCCAAGGGTATCATAAACATGTTTGATCACAGTCATTGAGATGCTTATTTATAACAACATCATCCTCTATTGTTACCAAACATGCTAAAGGACTTTTATCTACCATAAACAAGGATGTTTCAACCCTAGGGGATAAGCAAAATATTTTTATCTGCACATGTGATAAAATTTCCAAGGTTACAAAATGTCATGAAATAGTTCAAGTAGCTGAGCAGAAATTAGATCCCCTTCTTCTTACCTATTGAAAGCAACTAAAACTTCCTAACTTAAAGTACTTGAGCATGATTACTTACATGATGGAGGTGTCTTTTTCTACAATATTACCTTCAATTTGGATCAAATTTGGTAGTTGTTGAGCATTGTTCCTATTTTTGAGGTTTGGCATTGATGTTATCATTGATGTCAAAGGTTTTTGAGAAAAGTGTTCATGAGGTCATTAAAGAATGTTGCTATGAGAGAGAATATTGATCAATGTTGTAGTTATTCTGAGAGTGTAATACATGATTGGTATATGTTCTTATGATTACATGAGTGATGTGGAGGTTATCATGAAAGGTCCTTGCTTTCAAAGTTGTCAAGTGCTTGAGCCTAGTAAGTATCTTGAGAAGGTATGTGCATAGGATGCCTATTATTGTGCATGAAGGGTCATGATGGATTGGTGAGATAAATTCACATAGGAATTAAAAGCTATATGAGGTTGTTTTATCATGTATATGAGGCATTAGAGTACTCATGTGAGTCTCAAGGTGAGTGTATAGGGGTATGACCTACATGTCAATTCTGTAACTAGACCTTTTTTAGACCCTACTTGGCCTAATGAGGCATCATGATATATTGTTAAGGCATATGAAGTATGTATGCCTATTTTTAAGAATTTATGAGGTTTATTGAGTATGTGAGAGTGGTGGAGAACACATGGAAAGAGGCATGAAGTTCATTTTCAAGGCCTAATGTGATTTGTAGGTCAAGGTCTAAGCGAGCAAAGAGAGAAAGTGTGCCCTAATGAGGTGTCATGATCACATTTCAAGGTGAATAATATCATGTAATAATTTTTATAGGTAATTTATTTTGTTTTAAGTTTTTTCATTAAGTTTTAGGTTAAAGTTGGAAGGATAAGGCATGAAAATGTGTTCTAAGGTCTCTCGAATGTATTGAATGAAGGGTTCTCTACCCAAGAAGCTTTTTATTATGATCATTATTTCAAAAAACCTCTCCTTATGAACCTAAGATATTCATGGTAGAAGTTAAATTATCCTATCTCAATATTATAGGAATTAGTTTATGGATTAAGGGGCTATGCTTTATGAATGATCATTAATAATGAAAACAAGTTTAAACCCTCCTAAAACTCTAATAGTGACCCGATGTTGAATATATGTTTAAAAATAACCTATAATTGTCTGAAATGACTAAAAAAACTATTGAATTTTGTATTCAACTCTCCCAGGCACCTCTAAGTGTGATTGAGTTGTCAGTTGTGTGAATAGATCCTATAAGAAAGTGCTAGTTTCTAAGTGATTTACTGTAATAGTTAGAATTGACCAAGTCAAAGTATGTAAATCATTATATGGATAAGGTTTAGAATTTTATTTTATGTCCATGGTAATTTATGGATAGTTTCTAACCCTTGGGTATGCTAAACCGGTCATCCAAGTTAGCCAATTGCTAATAGGCCTAATGGTGGAAAAAGTGAAAAACCCAGGCAATAGTGAGAAGATGATTAGGAGTGTGTTATCATGAAATATGGATGAATAAAAGTGAATGGATATATGGTTTATGAATTTTAAGACATATTAATTTTTTTTATAAGTTTTGGAGGTCAGTAATTATAGTGAAAAAGTTGATCACTAGTTGACCTGTCTAGTACATACGAGATAACAAGATGTAAGGTCATGAGATTGGTCTAAAAGACCAATATTTACCATTTTACCATGTTATATTTATATATAATAATTTTATAGTGATATAATAAGACCATATACATGCATTTAAGTTTCTAAAATTAGTTGTACATGTGTTGACAATCATTGTCACCATGACTTATTTTTGAGGAAAACTGGTAGTTTTGAGTGAGCAAGTTATAGGAGTATTTTTGAGTCCTTTTGCCATATGTAATGAAGTATAATTATATTGATGAATTTATTGAGGTATTTTATGTTTTGTGTATATTTTTTATTCTCATGATTTTGTGGCCAAACTCTATGTTATCTTCAATTGTTCAAGATAGACCTTTCTATGTGTGTGTGAAGGCCTAATGTAAATAGTACTAATGACATGCTTCAAGTGGTGATTGGAGATAAAAGGTGTCACATACCTAATATGATAATTTTAGGGGTATATTTGAGTGGAATATGAAGTTTTTATATCATGTATGAAGTTTTAAAGTACTCTAAGAAGATGAATTGGTAACGTGTACTAATGAAGGCCTAATTGAATTAGGTCTCCTTAAGGCCTAAAGAATGATTTGGTCCATTTGAGATATGGACAAAATAATTTAATTATTTATTAATGTTTTTGGAATGTATTAATTCATATTATGTAAAATATCTAAGTGGACAAGTATTTATGGCTGACCAATAGGTGTATGATCAAGAGCCTAGTATAAGAATAAGGCCTAATAGGCCTAATTGTCTAGTTAGAGAATAAGGGAGTGAAAGCGAAGGAAATAACACTTTTAAGAGATGAATGAGGTATTATATACCATAATAAGGGTATAAATAAACTATCATGAGGATCTAATATGGGTACTATAAACAAAGATCATGGTCAAGTGACATAATCTGTCTTGAAGAGACCTAGATGTACGAAGAAGCCTAAAAGGCAGTTTGAGAGGGATAGAAGAGAGAGAAGAAATAAAAAAGGTGATCATCATTTGTTTTATGAGAAACAAGGTGTTTTTAAGGTAATCAAAGGTTTCAAGTGGTTGAGTTAGTGCTAAGTCATCTAGAGGGTTGGTACCTCCTTGCAAGTTGGTTCTTGCTAAAGCCTAGCTGGGTTGGTGCTTAGCTTGTTGGGGTTGGTGCTCAATGTGGAGTTGGTGATTAATAAATTATGATCTTTTGGATTATAATAATATATTAAATTTTCATATATCCATGTGTTTTCTTCCTCTTTAGTTTTTCCCACTCTTATGTGTGTTTTTTTATGTTATGCCCATTTGAATGACTCTTTATGCATTACTATATCTTTGCATTACTTTGATGGTTCAAGTAATGTTAAAGTACATGTGAAAGAAAGTTTTAAGAGATTGGTTCACCCCCCATTCTTAGTCATCATGATTCCAATACTTTGTATCAAATCCTAGTCCTCTAAAACAAGTCTAACAATTTGAAGGTGATCCTAAGAAGCATAAGATGTCTTGTGATAAAAAAGAAGAAGACAACATGTTTGATGAAGAAGTTTACTATGACAGTGAAGAAGGAGAAGCTAAACTAGACCTTGAATTTGAGATCATAAGTGCCTTTGATGATTTGAAACATCAAAATAATACTATCAAGGATCTCATGAGTCATTTACAAGATGTCAACACCAAGTTTAGGTCAAAGGAAGTTTAGTATGACTAGTTGAAGACAGAGCTAGATTGTTTGAAGGTTGAGCAGGAGTAACTCATAAATAAAATGAGAAAGTTTGAGAAAGAGCATGAGAAGTTAGAACAAGTCAAGAGTACCAACATGAAAATACCAATCAAGCTTCCCAATGCAATAAAGTATAAGTCATCATGGGACCATGGGAAAAAGAGTAATTAATTAAAAGGTAAGTATAAAAATCTTATTTGTTACATCTGTCATAATTTAGGACACATTGAAAGATTATGCTCTAATAGAGTTATAAGGACATCAAGATTCAACAAGACATATGAAGCTCCTAGAATGCATGAGAAGAATCAAACATTGGTATGGAAGCCAAAGTAAGTTATTACTGATCATATCAAACTCAAGAGTCAAGATGGGCTATTTACTAAAGGGGAGAAAAAGACTAAAGAGGATTCTATGCTAGATCAAACTACCTTTCACATTCAAGATGAAGGCATGAAATGGTATATAGATAGTGGTTGCCTAACCCACATGATAGGAAATAAAAATAAGTTCATCTCATTGAAGAAGAATGTTACACGAACAATGAGGTTTGGAGATAACACAACTACCAATATAGTTGGCAAAGGTGTGTTAAGTTTGGACAATGGGAAAACCAAGACACAAAATGTGTTTTATGTGGAAGGTTTGAAACATGACCTGCTTGGTATAATTCAAATGTGTAATTAAAGACACACACTAACCTTTCATGACAGAGGGTGTGAGATAAAGAGAGTCAAATCAAGAAGGATAATTAACAATGCTAAGAGGACTAAGAATAATCTATATGTCTTGAATGAGATCAAGAAGGAGAGATGCTTTAAGAGTAAGATGGATGAAATTTTGATATGACACAGAAGATTAGGTCACCTAAAATTTGATAATCTAGTCAATATAAGTACTAAGAAGTCTATGAAGAACATGCCTAAGATCACCAAACTTATAAACATAATTTGCAAGGCTTATCAACATGGTAAGAAAACTAAAAGAAGGTTCAAGTCCAAGGATTAATCTACCATAATATCCTTAGAGTTAATACACAATGATCTCTATGTGCCTACCATAATTCAAAACATTCAAGGAGATAACTACTTTATGTTATTTATAGATGACTACACAAGAATGACTTGGGTTACATTCTTAAAATCAAAGTCAGAAGATCTTGACAAGTTCAAGGCATTCCAGACTCTTGTTGAGAATGAGAAGAATGGGAAGATCAAGTGCCTAAGATTTGATGGAAGAGGAGAGTTTTGGTCTAATGAGTTTGATGACCTTTGTGAGGTTCATGGAATAAGAAGATAGTTCTCAACAGCTAGGACACCTCAACAAAATGGGGTAGTGGAAAGAAAGAATAGGATAGTTTAAGAGATGGATAGAACTATGCTAAATGAGTCTATATTATCTTATAAATATTGGAGAGAGGTATTAAGCACTAAAATATAAATTTTTAATAGAGGACAAATAAGGACTAATGGCAACAAGACTCTTTATGAACTGTGGAAGGGTAGACCTGTTAATGTGGAACACTTTAGAGTGTTTGGGAGTAAATGTTTCATTAAAAGAGATGATGAAAAATTAAAAAAGTTTGATTTTAGATCTAATGAAGGTATATTATTATGATACTCATCAATGAGCTCATCTTATATATATTATAACAAGAGGATATAGAAGATAGTGGAAAGCACCAATGTGAAGATTGATGAGTTAAGGAAATCACACTCATAGTTAAAGGATACTTTAAATAATCTATATTTCAAGAATGAAGAAGAAAATATAGAGGCTGATGAGGAAGAAGAAGAAGTTGAGGAGAGACATGACTCAATACCTCAAGGAAAATTCAAGGAGATCACATGAATCTCAGATCATTGACAACAAGAATGCAGGTATAAAAATAAGGAGAAGACTGGTAAGTAATATAAACCAAGAGAATGTTTCTCTATTATCTAAGATTAAACCTAAGAATCTTATAGAATAAAGAAAAGACAAATTTTGGATAGATGTTATGAATAAGGAGTTAGACTAAATAGATAAGAATGAAACTTGGGAACTAGTTCTTAGGCCTAAAGACAAGAATGTCATTGGCATAAAGTGGGTGTTTAGGAACAAGTTGAATGAAGATGGAGAAGTCACTAGGAATAAGGCTAGATTGGTATGTAAGGGATATGCACAATTTGAAGGGGTAGAATTTGAGAAGACCTTTTCACCAATAGCAATATTGGAGTCTAACATCTTGTTTCTAGAATAAACAGGATTCAAAGGGTTCAAGGTATACCAGATGGATGTCAAATATACCATTTTGAATGGGAATTTGGAAGAGGAAGTGTACATTAAGAAATCTAAGGGGTTCTCATTATAAGATGACAAGAACTATGTTTACAAATTGAAAAAGGATATCTATGTTCTAAATCAACATCCTAGAGCTTGGTATGCTAGTTGGACATGTATTTATTAGATCAATGATTCAAAAGAGGAGTTAAAGATAGTAATCTATACATAAATACAAAAGATGATCATCAGTTGATAGTAGATGTCTATGTGGATGACATAATCTTTGGTGAAAATAATGAGAACATGACCAAGGCATTTGTAGAGGTGATGAAGAAACAAAGTCCATGCTAGGATAACTATCATTCTTTCTTGGGTTGAAAATCACTTAATCTAAAAAAGGTATATTCATCTCATAAGGCAAGTACATAAGAGAGATGCTAAAAAAGTTTGAGATGGAAGATTTCAAGAAAATTAGCACATCCATTATCATAGGGTATAAGTTGATCAAGGAATATGAGTTTAAAAAGGTCAATCATACATCATATAGGTCAATGATTGGAATTTTGTTATTCACCACTGTCTCTAGACCTGACATCATGCAAGCAATAGATCTTATGGGAAGCTTTCAAGTAGATCCAAAGGAAATCATATTTAAGTAGTCAAAAGGACACTTAAGTATCTCAAGGGGACTATGGAGTATGGGTTGTGATATACAAGAAGCAAGGAGTTCAATTTGATAGCCTATATAGATGCATACTAGGTAGGAAGTCTAGATGATAGGAATAGTACCAACATAGTAGTTTTCTTCTTAGGTGGTTGCCTAGTTTCATGGATAAGAAAGAAGTAACCATCAATAGCATTATCCATGTGTGATGCTGAGTACAATGAAATGACTTCATGTTTTACTCAGGTCCTATGGATGAGACAAACCCTAAAATACTACAAAGTGGATTATGATGGTCCTAACCCTATCTATTATGACAATACAAGTGCTATAATAATATCTAATAACCCTATCATGCTCTCAAAGACCAAGCACATTCCCATCAGGTATTATTTTGTAAGAGAGAATGTAAGTGAATAAAGTGTTAGACTTAAATATCTTTCTACATAAGATTAGATTTCATACATCTTGACTGAACCACTTCCAAATGTAACATTTGAACACCTAACACAAGAATTGGGTGTAATTCCTACCCCTAGCAATCATTGAAGAAGCTGAGTACTTAGGGGGAGATAATCATACTCATTAGATCTAAGAATAGGTGAGTTATTCCAAGAAGGTATGCATGGAGATATGGGTAACATGTTTATATTGTGTCTCATAAACTCATAGTCCTGTGTGTTGAGTATTTTGGTTTCAGGGAGTGTGATCTAAGGAGTTGCAGACATCACTTTGTCATTTATGTCAAAGAGAGAGAAATACCAGAATGGGGAGATAAGAATGATCATTATGTAGTATATTTTACCATGAATGACAAAGGGGGATATTATTGATCATTGTTCATATTATTGAGGTTTGGAATTAATGTTGTCATTGATGTCAAAGGTTCTTGAGAAACGTGTTCATGAGGTTATTAAAGAATGTAGCTATGAGAGAGATATTGATTTGTGTTTTAGTGATTTTGAGAGTGTAAGACATGACTGGTATATGTTATTATGGCTACATGAATGATGTGAAGGTCAACATGGAAGGTCCTTGTTTTCAAAGTTGTCAAGTGCTTGAGCCTAGTACGTATCTTGAGAAGGTATGTACATAGGATGATTAGTCTTGTACATGAAGGGTCATGATGGCTTGGTGAGATAAATGTACACAAGCATGAGAAGTTGTATGAGCTTATTTGAGAATGTATATGAGGTATTGGATCACTCATGTAAGTCTCAAGGTGACTCTAAAGGGGTAGGCCTATAGGTCAAGTCTACAACTAGACCTCTTCTAGACACTACTTGGCCTAATGAGGCATCATGATCTATTTCCAAGGCATATGAAGGATGTATGGAACTATTTAAGCATGTAAGAGATTGATTGGTTATGTGAGAGTGGTGGAGAACACATGTAAATATGCATGAAGGTTAGTTTCAAGGCCTAATGTGATTTTTAGGTCAAGGTCTAAGCAATCAAAGAGAGAAAGTGTGGCCTAATGAGGGGTCATGATTATATTTCAAGGTGTATAAGATCATATAAGCATTGTTAAAGGTAAGGTATGTTATTTCACAAATATTTCACCCTAGAAGAGGGTGTTTAAGCCTCTTCTATATTTTGGTAACATGGGAACACTTCTAGGTATGTGGGTGTACCTATAGTGGAAGTGAGCCTCTATATTTAAAGGGCTAGCTCCTTGAATGTATCTTGAAGTGCTTATCACTTCAACTAGTGCTTGCTTATGGGAAAAGAGTTATAAGTTACATGAATTGAACCTAATATAAAGGGGTGATACACCAATATGTTTTCGACATGACCATCATACTCCATTCATTAATAAATGAAGCATACAAACCAATATCAAAGTCCTAAAAGATTCTAACATGAGTATTTCAATATAGAGTTGAGATGTGTGAAGCAACACTAGGAAAATGAACCTGAGAGAAAATTGCACACTCCAAGGACAATCATACTCTTGAAAGGAGACTAACACACTTTAATATACTCTATATGACCTATTATAATAGGAATTCTTGCACAAACATGAAAGGATAAGGGAAGAAAGGATAGAGAGTTATCACTTTGCATCACCATAGATCACTTTCACACTTAGGCAATTATTCAAAAACTCAAAACTAGATTTGTATTAATTTTCAAAGGCAAAATATGACATCATTCCATCAAGGCTTCACCATACATGGTGTGGTATTATATTAAAAAGGCCAAAATGGTAGCTACTTATAGAGCTTGAGAGAGAAATGAGCAAAGAGAAGTATAAAGGTCACTAAAACACACATCCAGTTGATAAGAGTTACACATACCAGAGGATGAATTCAAAAATAGACCATGCAAGGTCTAATAGGATAGATGGCTCTCAAAACATAAAAAATATTGAAATATGGAATAAAACTCCTTTTTCTCACACAGGAAACTGCCTTCATCGTAGATCATCAATTCAAACACTTGAAACTAGATTGGGGAGAGTTGACACCTACACTATGATAGTCATAAGACATTTTGTTAGCTACTATTCATCATCTACAATCATTCATTAGTATTTTGGACTTTAACTCTTTACATTTGGTTTTCACTATTCATCCTAGATCTCGACTGGGCTTTCATAATGGTGTATGAGTTTGAAGTGTTTGCTATGCTATATAATCCTTTGGTCCTACATGGATACCTATGTGGCATTACCTTACCATAATACTTATTTCATTTTAAAAAATTCTTATCATTATTTGAAAATGTATCCCCATCTTTTCCATCTGGACTCTGATTGAATTTTCTCTGTCAATCTCCTTTAGAGTCTCTTTGATTCAACTTTTGACTTCGGCCATTGATTTGTGACCCAGGCATCTGAGATTATGACACTTATCACCATTGCATACTTTTTGTGGATCCTATTATTATCCCATATGGTTCATGCACTTGTATCACTTATTAGTATTACATTTGATCTAGGATCTTTGACTTTTGACTCAATATGCATCATTGATTTTAGTTTCTCTGTTAAACATGTGTCATTGATATTAGCTTGTAAGATCAAATGCATATCATTAATTTGATTGTCTAGTTAAATCATGACACTTGGCATAATGGAATTCAATCTAAAGATGCTTTGAATCTTTTATCCTTGCTCACATCATTGGATCTCCACTATGTGATTAAATGCACACCATTGATCTTGGGTCCTAGTCTTTAAACATAGATCATTGATCTACCTTGTACGTAGGAAAACACACCATTGATCTATGACAAGGACCTTTTAACTCATTGACTACCCACATGATGTTGATTTTTAATTTTATCACATGAGATTTTTCCATTTTTTGACCCTACATTAAACCTTGGTTTCATTTGAATCCAAACGGTCACTTCACGAGGCCTGGACTTGATGTCCCCATGCACATCTATCTCTGCTAACTAATCTTTAAAGGATTGTATCTTGAGTAAAGAACTTGTTAAGAAACCAAATTTTTAGGGGATACTTATGAGACCAAAATCATCATATCCATGTAGTCTTTTTGACCTAAAAGGTTTTCTAATCACACTTGTAAAATGTACACCTAGACTGCCTTGCTCATTTCTGTGTGACATGTCATGAGGGTCTGACCCCCTAGATGACTCCAAATGATATAAGACTAAACTATATCATGACCAAGGTTATAATGACATTAAATGACATAAAATATACCATAACACACCTTATGACACTATGTTATACCCCCATATCAAGTCTTGACTATAGGGGGTTGACCGATTTTGACTTATGGTAAAAATGGTCAATATTTTTGGTGATTTCCCAAGGATGGTATGATTTCTATGCCAATCCCAGTTGCCTAATCCTATCCATTGGGATATGGAGTCACATTTACATAGGTTTGACACACAAATTACCTTAAAACAACACACCAAATAACATAAAACAACAAGAATAAGACACAAAGTAGAAACACACATGTTCAACTAAAACACTTAGGGAACACAACACACACATAATCTACTATTTACAAAACTGACCTTTATTCCTCAATATAAAGGTTTAAAATGTATCTCATTCATAGGGATAGGCAAATCTTCTCCATTCATCCTTACTAATTGGAAAGAATTATTTTGTTTGCATTTGATGATGACATATGGTCCACTCCATAAGATGTCAAATTTGGTATGCCTTCCTAGTTTTTTCTATCTTCATCCCACTTTAATAATATGTCACCTTCTTGAAATTATCTTGGAGTTTTCTTCTTTTCAAAATACCTCTTCATTAATACTTGGTGATGCTCCATAGCTTGATGAGCCTTATCTCTAGTCTCTTACAACTCCATTAATTCTGTCAATTTTACCTCCATTGAATTATTTTCAAGCAACTCTAATTGATGTTGCAACTCTAAGGTAGGTAGCTCTTGAGAGATAGACAACCTATCCTCTCTTCCATAGACAAGCACAAAAGGAAAATTCCCCAGTGACCTCTTGGGAGTTATCCTATCATCCCATAAGGTTGTCTTCAATTTGGTGTGCCAAGCCCTCTAGTTATGCTCCAAGGTTGTCTTGATGATTCTGATCAGATTATTATTAGTAGATTCAACCAACCCATTACCTTGGGGGTAATAATTAGATGAATTACTCAAGAATATGACCTTACTATTTTCCCAATCAGTAGTCTTATCACTCATAAAAGTAAGAGCATTATCTGAAATAATAGTAGGAGTGCCAAACCTTGTTATGATGCTCTCCTAGAACTCCAAGATAGAATTCTCAGTAGCTTCCTTCAATGCTATTTGCTCAACCCAACTTGTAAAGTAATCAGTTACTATGAGTATCCATTTATTACTAACACTTAATGGAGGGTTTATCATGCCAATGAAATCAAGATCCCATTGCATGAAAGGTTGATCCACTTGGATAGGCTTCAAAGGAAGAGTTGAAAACTTCTATTTTCCCACAAAGAAAACACATTGCACACACCTTCTCACCCAATAATGGTAGTATTTGAAGAGGCTATGCCTATAATATCCTACCCTCATGATCTTGGTAGCTGTGGTTCTTGGGGAGAAATGACCCCCTATTGTTTCATCATGGAACTTCTCAAGTAACACTCTAAATTGGTAATTGTTAATGCACCTTAACAAGGCACCATTAATATCTCTTATAAAAATTACACCATCTAAAAGTTAGAAAGGAATAGCTTACAATCTGAAATATCTCAGTTGAGATCAACTCATATCATTAGGATACTCACCACTTTGCAAAAAACTTGATCACATCTTATGTCCAACTCTCTATATATAAGGAACCAGCTGGTTGGGGGCAATCATGATTGATTAAAACCTCTTCATTTGACTCATGAGGATATAAATCTCTATTTTCACAAAGGCCCTTACCTCTTACCAACTTTGTCACTTTGATGTCAACATCATATTCCATTACCTTAGTGATCCACCCTGTTCTCTTCTGACTAAGGACTTTGATAAAAAAAAACTCCTTGGTACTGGGATGAGAGACCATAACATGATTTTTATTTTTTGAAACTATATGCCTAAACTTATTTAGTCTTCTTACAATAGTAAGGACTTGCTTCTCAATAAAGGTACACTTTGTTTCATACTCTTCCAAACCTTGACTAAAGAATGCAATTGGTTTCTCTACACCCTCATCATTCCTTTACATTAGCATAGCTAAGATAGTATCAAGGTTAGAAAATTTATACAACATGATGTCTTTAGCAAAATCAAGATTCAAAAGAGTAGGATCTTGTGCAATTTTATTTCTTAATATATTCAAATATGTTCTTACCTTTCTTAGTCCAAGAAAAGACCTAATTATTTTTAGCATGGTTGTGATAGGTTTAACCAAAGATGCAAAACTAGGTATGAATCTCCTTACAAAATTTATCTTACCCAAGAAACTTTGGAGAGCTTTATTATGCAAGGGAAATGATAGGCCTAAAATATCCTCTATCCTTTTAGGATCAATAGCTAAACCATCTTTAGAAATAATGTGTTCTAAGAGCTTACCTTCATGGACAACAAAGATGCATTTTTTTGGATTAAGAGATACTCCATACTACCAACATATTTCAAACACTTGTCTCAATTTTTGCATATGTTCGTTAGCATCTTTAGAAAACACTATAATATCATCTAGATAAACCAACAACATCTCATTGATCAAACCTTTGAAGGCCATGTCCTTTGCTCTTTGAAAGGTAACACCAACATTTGACAAACCAAATGGAATATTTTTATAAGAAAACGTACCCCATTTAGTAGTGAATGATGTCTTAAACTGATCATCTTCATTCACAAGAATTTTATTATAACCTAAATATCCATCTAGGAGAGAAAAATGTTGAGATACTGAAACAACTTGCAAAATCTATTCCATTGAAGGTAGAGGATAGTGATCTTTGAGTGACACCATATTAAGATCTCTGAAGTCCACACAAAGTCTTATCTCCCCATTATTCTTTCTAACAGGCACAAGGTTAGATACCCATGTTGAATACTTGATAGGAAAAATTATTTTAGACTCAAGGAGTTTAGTGAGCTCTAACCTCATGAGTTGCTCAACCTTAGGTTTGCTGGGTCTTTGTTTCTATCTAACTAGTTTAACTCTAGGTTCTAATTCAATGGTATGGTGTAGTAGGTTATGATCAAATCATTTGAGGTCATTATATTCCCAAGTAAATATATCATGAAACTCTTTACACAACTCAATAAATGCTTGTTTCTGTAATGTAGAACATACCTTGCCTAGTTTGATGAGTCTATCTTTGAAGATTGAGACTCTTTCATAGTTATCCTCTTTTGTAGACATACTCACTTTCACCTTATTATTTTGATCATTCTCATTGAAGATACTTTCTAAGGTCACCAAACCCTTAGGTATCTTATTTGTCTTTAGCTATAAAATCTCATCACCAAACTATTTTTGGAGTCTCCTTTGATTCCTTAAAGCAAACTCACCCTCATTTTGAAAGAAGCATACAATGTGTTTTTTACTATCAAACACTTTCCAAGACAATTAATTATTAGGTACAAAAGGTTTGATAATGATATTAATGTTAGACTGCTTCCCCTCTTCTTTTATGGTAGTTAGAGTATCAAATTGAGCTCCTATGGTATCTTGTCTATCAACATGATTATTCTGCTCCCTTGAGACTGATTATATGTTAAATGCATTGAAGTTTTAAAGCAAATACCATACCCTATGCTTCTATTAATTAAGCAAAGGGTTTTTGGTAGAAACCACATTGCTAACCTGATGAACAACCAATTCACTATCTCCATATATTTTCAAGTTCTTGATTCCTTTTCTCCTTGCCCATTGAAGGCCATGGATTAAAACTTCATATTCAACCATATTACAAGTACAACTAAAATGTAATCTATATGAAGCATAGTATTGATATTTAGATGGGGAGAACAAGATAACACCAACTCTTGCACCAATTCTGCTTCTTGAACCATCAAAAAACATCTTCCACATCTCATCATCTTCACCTTATTCTTTGGCAAGTAGAGGTGTTGGTATTCCTTCTTCATGTATATAATATACTCCTAGATTAGTTTCCTCCATAAATACATAAGGATCATGTTCATAAGTATTGGTACCATATTAATCGAGAAAAAAATTAGAAATGACTTCCATCTTAGAAGAAGCACCATAATCTACAATATAATTCTTCTCTTTATGAACAACATAATTCAAGTTAGAACTTGTCTCAACGTAGGGCTCAATATGAAACCTTGCAAGAGGCTGAGTCCTTATGGTCACCTTAGTTCCATATCTTGTTTTAAAATCTAAGAAATCCCAATCAAGTAAAAGATAAACACTTATCTTAGCTATATAGTCCCTTGATGGGCAAATTGCAAAGTGAGCTAGGAGGTCAACAACAACTATATCTTGAAGGATAGGAAAACTAGGACAATCAAGAAAGAAGACCTTTAAGTTTTTGATCAATCATATCATCTTGGAAAGTGTACCATATAGTTGGAGAACTAATTTGATATGAGGCTCATATTTCAAGCCCAACTTATCAACTACCACCTTGGGCATGACTGAAGTAGAAGCTCCACTATCAACTATGCAGTTATGGACCAATTTGTCACTCACTATGAGAGTGAGATAGAAAGGTAGAGGTTTATCATCCCTAGTGGATGGTTCAAAAATAGTGTTAGGATAATTTTAAAGGACAAAATGACTATTAATTTAATTTGAAGGAGGGACACTAGTAAGGAAAGTAGATAACTATTTTTTTAGGAGCTCCTTTTGACCAAACATATTAAGAACATCCCAAAGGGAAATTGATGTTTAAGTAATCTTCAATGAATATACAATGTTTAAAGAAGCCATACCTACATTATATTGGATTCTTGGATGCAAGGAAGTGCTTGGAACCTAAGGCTTTGGAGTGCCTAGAACAGTCCTTCCAACATTCTGATTTAGAAGATGTGCAAAGTTATTTTAGGTTACCACACCTGCATCCATACCTTACTACTTTGTATGAGGATTAAATGAGCTTTTAAGCACATTAATATCACCATCTAAATCCTTTATCTTATCTTTATTATTGTATATAATAGAGGTTCCTTGATTGAGTATAACATTGTCCTCAACTAAGAAGTTGGTGAAAATATCTCCTTCAGGTTGTCCACCTTCACTTGTTTGCATCATAAATTCATCTTCAACTTATAATAGAGGAATAAATCCTCCTTGAGAAACAAGAGATTTCTCTCCATCTTCACTAGCATCCATTAATTGGACTTACTTCTAATTTTCACCTTTCACCAAGTTGCTTTGAATTGGTACCATCTCTCTTGCATTGGTGGTGATGTTAGGGTTATGCACATTAGCATGCCTATTGAAGTTAGGCTTCCCTTGACCTCTTCCTCTCCCATATTTCTAACCATATTGTTGATAATAGGGATATGGATTATGATAGTAATTTTGTTACATCTTCCCTCTCCTAAGCTTAACTTCTAACCATTGAATATATGCATATTTGTCAATGACATTATCTTCCTTCTTAGAAGCAACTCTAGACTTGGTTTTAGCATTGGGAATTTGGGCTACATCTATAGTATTAGTATAAGTATGAGATAATGGAGGCATATAAACCTTATGAGGAAATATTCTATCTTAGATGAGGCCATTCTCAACTTTGATAACAAGATCATATGCTTTGGGAAGAGTGGTACCCCCATGGATTGAAGCATGATAGTAATGTTTGTACCAATGGATCTCAGGTAAGTAGGGAACACAAAACTAGGAGGTGGCCTCATAGGAGGAGGTAATATATACCAAGTATTTTGAAACCTTTCATTAAAATCATGCATTTCTTCCTGAGGGCCTCTTTTGATCACATTAAGCTAATGTATGAGAGAGGCATGGTCACTTTCATTCCCAAAACTTTAGGTCAACAACACTTTAAACTCATCCCATGATGTGATGCATCCACCTTCTAGATTTCTATACCAATCAAGAACTTTCCCTTTAAGGGACATGGCAAGGAATCTAATAGTAATGTTCTCTTGAGTGATGTTATGGAAGCTACAAAATTTAGAGACATCCCTAATGTGTTCATTAGGTGTAACATGACTTTCACCATTGAATAGGGGCACACCTTTTGTAGCATTTGGAGGGATGACATCATATACTTCAAGGTGAATTAGATTTTCAGTATTGAAGGTAGGGAAGGCATGAGTTATAGCCATATCTTCTTCAAAATCTTCAAAATCTTCAATTTATTCAACCTCTTCCTCTTTATAAAAATCTATTGGTTCTTGAAAGGGCATATTAGGATGAGGATATTGAACTTCAAGGGGGAGTTCAGGCTGAATAGGTGGATCAATGGGGTTGAACACTCTACTAGAGGATGACCTAGTGAGAACCATGAATTACGAGAGCAAGTTTATAATAGGATAATGGTATTGAATCCGATTTTACCTTGATGGAGTTACCAAATATTGAATAACACATCAATTTATAGCTGATGTTGTCGAGATCAACATTCACCTTGACAAATTGTCTTGAAGATAATGTGTCCCACTGAGCATTATATAACTATTGGCACCAAATATTGTACCCTATAAGAGGGTGTTAAATCCTCTTCTAGATTTGGGAAACATGAGAACACTTTAAAGTATGTGGGTGTACCTATAGTGAAAGTGAGCCTCTAGATTTAAAGGGCTAGCTCCCTGAATGTATCTTGAAGTGCTTATTACTTAAACTAGTGCTTGTTTATGGGAAAAGAGTTAGAAGTTACATGGAATGAACATAATATAAAGGGGTGACAAACCAATATGTTTTCCACATGACCATCATAATCTATTCATTAAGAAACAAAACATACAAACTAGCTCAAAGTCCTAAAGGATTCTAACATGAGTATTTCATTATAGAGGTGAGATGTGTGAAGCAACTCAAGGAAAATGAACTAGAGGGTAAATTACACACTCCAAGGATAATCATACACCTGAAAAGAGCCTAAAACACTTTAATAAACTCTATATGAATTTATATAATATGATTTCTTGCACAAACATGAAAGGATAAGGGAAGAAAGGATAGAGAATTATCACTTTACATCACCATACATCACTTGCACACTTAGGCAATTATTCAAGAACTCAAAACCAGATTTCCATTAATGTTCAAAGTGAAAATATGACATAATTATAATAGGGATTTTACATACATGGTTTGGAATTATAGAGCTACTTATAGAGCTTGAGAGAGAAATGAGCAAAGAGAAGTCTAAAGGTCACTAGAACACATGTCTAGTTGATAGGAGGAGTTACACATGTAAGAACATGAATTACAAAATAGACAATGAAAGGTTTAATAAGATATATGGATCTCAAAACATAAAAACTCATAAAATGTGGCATATAATTCCTTTTTCACACACAATAAACTATCTTCATCACGGATCATCAATTCAAGCACTTGAAACTAGACTGGGGAGAGTTGACACCTACACTATGATAGTCATATGACATTGTCTTAGCTAATAGATGTATTTTAGACACTTGTATTCATCATCTGTAGTCATTCATTGGTCTCTTAGACTTTGAATATTCACATCTAGAATTCACTATTCATCCTAAATCTTGATTGAGCTTTAATGATAGCGTACGAGTTTGAAGTGCTTGCTCTGCTATAGAATCCTTTGATCTTACATGGTTGCTTATGTGGCATTCCCTTGCCACATTGCTTATTTAATTTTAAAATATGCCTATCATAATTTGGACATGTAGCCCAATCTTGTCCATCTAGAATCTATTCAAATTTACTCTGTCGATCTCCTCTAAAGTCTCTTAGATTCAACTTTTGACTTTAGTCATTGATCTGTGACACAAGCATCTAAGATTATGACACTTGTCACCACCACATGATTTTTATGGATCTTATTATCAACCCATCTAGTTCATGCACTTTTTCCACTTGGAAGTCTTTATTTTAACATGGGATCTTTGGCCTTTGAATCAATGCATAATGTTTATCTTAGTTGCTTAGTTAAATGCATGCCATTGATCTTAGCTTGTAAGATCAAAAGCACACCATTGATTTACTTATCTAGTTAAATCATGACACTTGGAATAATGGTGTTTTATATCAAGATCATATAAGTCTTTGACCCTCACTCATACTATTAGATCTCCATTGCATGATTAAATGTACATCATTGATCTTGGGTCCTAGTCTTTAAATGCAGATTGTTGATCTACCTTATATGTAGGAACATGCACCATTGATCTATGCCAAGGACATTTTGAATCATTGGATACCCACGTGCCATTGATCTATGATCTAATCACACAAAATTTCATCACTTATTAATCTTAAATTAAACCTCAAGAGCATTTGAATCTAAATGGTCATTTCATGAGTCCTGAACTTCACATCCCCATGCATGTCTATTTTTGCTAACTGATCTTTAAAGGTTTGTATATTAAGATAGAGAACTCGTTAAGATACCACATTTTCAAGGGATAATTATGAGACCAAAAAAATCATATATAAGTATTCCTTTTAACTTGGAAGGTTTTATAAGCACACTTGTAAAATGTATAACCATACTACCCTGTTCATTCTTGTGTGACATGCCATGACAGTCTGACCCCCTAGATGACTCCAAATGACATAAAAATAAATTAGATCATGACCAAGGTTATAATGACATTAAATGAAATAAAATAAACCACAACACACAATATGAAACTATGTTTTACCCCCATATCAAGTCTTATCTATAGGGGGTTGATCCATTTTGACTTGTGGTAAAATGGTTAGCATTTTGAAGTCAAAGTTGGAAGGATAAGGTATGAAAATGTGTTCTAAGGTCTCTCAAGTGTATAAAATGAAGGTTTCTATTCCTGAGAAGGTTTTTATTGTGCTCATTAGATCATAAAAACTATACATTGGAAACTAAGATATTCATGGTAGAAGGGGAAGGGTCCTAGATCAAAATTCAAGACATTAGTTTATGGATTAAGGGGTTTTGCTTTATGAATGATCGTTAAGAGTGGAAACAAGTTTAAACCCTCTTAGAACCCTAATAGTGAACCAATGTTTAATATATGGTTAAAAAAAACCTATAATGGTCTCAAATGACTAGACAAACTATTGTATCTTGTATTCAACTCTCCCAAGTACCTCTAGGTGTGATTGAGTTGTCAAGTGTGTGAGTAGATCCTATCATAAAGTGCTAGTTTCTTGAAGATTTGATGTAAAAATTATAGTTAACCAAGTAAAAGTATGAAAATAATTATATGTATAAGGTTTATACTTTTATTTTATGTGCATGGTAGTTTATAGATAGGTTATATCCCTCAGGTATGCTAAACCGGTCATCCAAGTTAGCCAATCACTAACAAGCCTAATGGTGGAAATAATGAAAAACCCAGGCAACAGTGAGAAGATGATTAAGAATGTGTTATAATGAAATAAGGATGAATAAAAGTTCATGGATATATTTTTTTATGACTTTTAAGACATATTCACATTTGGTATAAGTTTTGGACTTTAGTGATTATAGTGAAAAAGTTGTTCACAAGTTGACCTATCTAGTACAAATGAGACACAAAGATGTAAGGTCATGAGATTGGTCTGCAAGACAAATATTTACTGTTGACCAATTTTGCCCATAGGCAAAATTATGGTCACCTTCCTCCCTTGTTATTTGAAAAGCATCCTTTCCAAGTTGCATAGTTCATGTCAGTGGTTCGTCATTTGGTGCAGTCATTTGTTTGGCCTCTTGGTTCTTCATCTTCATCAATGTAGTTCAAACGTCCTAGTGGAGGGCCGGCATTTTAAATGAGAGTACCCAATTTCATTTCAATCTGGTTTAAGGTCTAATTTTCAAATTTTGTTCAAAAGGTCTAAGTCCAAGTCTCGATTTCCTTCACCACAGCTTAACACGAAAGGTCGGGCTGGGTCGCATGAAGCAAAAGCAAAGGCAATTTCCACAGAATTTTTGTCTACAGGAAATGCCCGTGGATAAAACCCCGTGGGAAAGACTGTAATGTCCCTTTCTTAGGGGCTCCTTTTTTGAACAAAAGCTCTGATACCACTTAATGTCCCTTTCTTAGGGGTTCCTTTTTTGAATAAAAGCTCTGATACCACTGTAATATCCCCCAACCAATAGGGATATGTGAAAGAGGAACACTCTGAACAAAGATACGATTTTGCAAAATAATTTCAATTAAATAGATAGATAGTAGTATAATCTATCAACTAGATAATCAGTGCTCTTATTATTCTTCAGAATGATTATAATAATGTATCTCTGGCATGCATATAAAGTAATACAAATATCATCTCAAACCTTGAATCTGGAATGACTCAAGTTTTTGTGTCGACACACAGTCGCTGATGTCAGTTATATTTGCATCATCGGTTGATATACAGCCGACGTCGGTCTTAGTCAGTCGATCTGCTCTGCCATCGTCGATATGAATTCGACCGATGTTGGTCTCTTAACTGCCGATGTTGGTCTTTGAGTTGACTGTGGCTCTGTATGACCTGATGCAGATTTATACGAACTTACACAGATTGGTACATATTCCATACAGAAGCAAGATAATATGCTGTGGCCTCTATGCTGGATACCAGATCTCAAGATATATGGCACTAATATAGAAAAGCTTAATCTAGACAATTTCTAAAACAAAACTTAAATAAAGAAATACCTATAAACCTCTGTGATAACTTTTGTATGAAGTTATCTCTCAAATCTGTAAACCTCTGTGATAACTTCTGTATGAAGCTATCCCTCGAATTGGCAATAGATTGGCTGGTATCTCACAACCTATAAATCACACACATTGAAGAGTGGACATTCTCTAATGCAAATGGAATCCTGGAACCCTTGGCTCAGTCTTCACAGAAGAATTCTTCAATATCAAAATCAATAATCATTCATAATCAATGGATAATCAATAATGGCCTCCACGAGAAACCCTTATACCCTCAAAAAGATGTGCTTGCCCTAATTAGGGTTTTATTAAATTAGAATTAGGGTTTCTTAATTAAAAATAGGCCAAATAATTAATATTTGATTAAATCAATCAAATATTAATATCTCCCTCAATACATGTCAGATCCTCAAACCGACTGAAGCTGGTGAATTAGGGAGTGATTCTACACATGACCATACCAAAACAAGGGCGCTCCGTTGCATGTCAAATATCCCTAAATAATAGGAGCTCAGGCAAACATGTCTGAAAGAGCCCGAATGAAAGCCAACTATAAGAATTCTGCTAATCGAAGCCAAGCCAATCTCCATCATGACCCTCTATCCATCCTATCAGCCTATGAGGGTCGCATAATAGGCTAATCATCAAGTCTGTCGATGCCCACTAAAAAAGGGGACATGACAAAGACAATGAGAATACCCAGACATTTCTACGGACTTTTTGTCTACAGGAAATGTCCATAGACACAAAGCTCACGGGAAATATACAAAGGCCTGCAGGGACTGTCTAAAGGATTAAGACAGCCTGAGAGACCATCCCAGGTCCCGTCGAAGTGCGTATATAAGGCAAGGTGCCTGAAAGGTAGTAAAGACAAAGCAAGCCATGAATTAGTTAGCAAGTAGCTCGATGCTAGCAGGCCACTAACAAAGCAAAGGCACGAGGACGTCTAGGGAGGACGTCAAAGTTTGACCAAAGGAAGGTGGTCAGTTGTTTTAAAAAAAATAGAGAATGCTAGTCAGAAGGAGCCAAGAAAATGAAGCGACTAGCTGAAGGCTCACCCCAGGGGCAAAACATGCCAAGTAAGACAAAATAAAGTAAAGACAAGGTAGCCAACATGGTCCCAGCAGAATTTTTGACATCAGCAACAATGTTTTTCTTCTTCCCAATGAAGACTCGAGCAACCACTTGCAAGGAAAGCGCCAATGAGTCTCCTCTTGGATTTTCCATATAAGTTTACAAACTTGGTTATTTGTAACAATCTTCCACATTTGTAAAGCGTGCAGCTTTGCAAAATTTCACCTGGATCAATATAAATGCAGTTTTTTACGTCCATTTGGATAAACATTTCAATGTATGCGTTAAATGTTTGCTTGTGTCCAATCATTGCCTTTTGATGCTCTCACAGGTTCAACACTAGTAGACCTGCTGTCTACAAGTGCCATTGTTGCAGATAATAGGAGAAGAGCAGTATTTGGGAGTGAAGGAGCAGAAGAAATTACTTCATAAGTGTGTGTTTCACAGCACCTTGGGTGATCTTTGTTCTAGATTTTCCATTGAAGCCTCCCTGCCAGTTTTAGCAGCCTGGTCCTTCTGCCAAGTGCGTAGAGTATGTATGTATTTGCCTGATTCTGAGAGTGGATGTGTGAAGGTCAACATTTTATTTTGGTGTATCACCTCTTTTAGAGTAGGTTGTTTGTTTTCTACCTCTTCCTCCCTTCCCCCCCAATTTATCTATATATCTATATTTTGCACTACCTGAAACAAACAATGATACATAAAAGGGAGCTAGCCCTTAACTAGAGACTCTCCTCTCCTACTTTGCCATCCCACAGGTGAGAGAGGAGTTTCCATGTTGTGAGGAGAAGATAGGAGTTTGACTTCCTGTCATTGGGTACAATTTTCTTGCGTCAACATTTACCATTTGAAAATGTTATATTTATATCTCATAATTTTAGAATGATATCATACTATCATATAAATTCATTATAAGTATCTAAAATTGGTCATACAGGTGTTGAAAGTCATTGTCACCATGACTAGTCTTTGAGGAAAATTGGCAGTTTTGAGTGAGCAAGTTGCAGGAGTGTTTTTGAGTCCTTTTACCATATGTAATGAATTATAATGCTATTTATGAAGTTTTTAAGGTATTTTATGTTCTTTTTATATGTTTTATTTTCATTTTTGTGTGTCCAAAATTTGTGTTATCTTTAGTTGTTCAAGAGAAACCATTCTGTGTGTGTGAAGGTATAATGTAAATAGTACTAATGGCATGCTTCAAGTGGTGATTAGATATAAAAGGTGTCATGGACCTAATAGGATATTATTAGGGGTATATTTTAGTGGTATATGAAGTGTTTCTACTATGTATGAAGTTTTAAAGTGGTCCAAGAAGATTAAAAGGTAATGTGTACTAATGAAGGTCTAATTAAATTAGGTCTCCTTAAGGCCTAAAGAAGGATTTGGTCCATTTGAGCTATGGCCAACCTAATGTAATGGTTGATTAATTTTTGTGGCAAGTAATAAGGCCTATTTTTTTTAATGTATAAGTGGGAAAGTGTATATGGTTGACCAAGATTTTTATGAGCAAGAGCCTATTCTAAGAACAAGGCCTAATAGGACTAATTGTCTAGTTAGAGAATAAGGGAGTGAAAGTGATGGAAATAACACTTTAAAGAGCTTAAGGAGGAATTATAGACCATAATAAAGGTGTAGAGAAACTATCATGAGGATCTAGCATGAGTACTATAGATGAAGATGAAGGTCATATGACCTGATATGTCTTGAAGAGACCTAGATGTGAGAAGAAGCCTATAAGGTATTTTGAGAGGGATAACAGAGAGAGAAGAACTAAAGAAGGTGATCATCATATATTATATGAGAAACAAGGTGTTATAAAGGTGATCAAATGTTTTAGGTGGCTGAGTTGGTGCAGAATCATCTAGGGGGTTGGTACCTCCTTGTAAGTTAGTGCTTGCTAAAGCTTAGTTGGGTTGGTGCTTAGCTAGTTGGGGTTGGTGCTCCATGTGGAGTTGGTGCTTCACTAAATTGTGATATTTTGGCTTATAGTAATGTAGTTCATTTTTAGGAATCAGTGGGTTTTCTTCCCCTTGAGGCTTTCCCACTCATATGTGTGTTTTCTTGTGTTATTCTCATGTGAATGACTCTTTATGCATTATTATATCTTTGTATTGCTTTGATGGTTCAAAGAATGTTAAAGTACACATGAAAGAAAGTTTTAAGAGACTAATACACCCCCATATATAATTGTGCTTCCAATAGTAGTACAAAAAAGTAAATCAATAACATCTTCCTAAAGTTTTAGAAGATCTAGATAAGCTGGTTATTGCTAGAGAGCAATTTGTTGTGGCATGTTCAAGGGCCTGGGATGCTTTTCTTGTAGAATTTCTAGCCCAGTTCATGAATTTTCGTGGTTATAGGTAAGCAATGGTTGATTTATACTATATTCATTCTCTTTCTATTATATCACATGATAAATGAGTATAAATAATGGAGAGGCATCTACCTCTAGCCCTTGTGCATGTTGATCCTATGGTTCAAGTAGTTGTTCTTACATATTTTGCTACTTTGACATCTTCTATCTTATTTTTGATCCCTGATAGAAAACAATCTTGCATTATTTCTTCTATTATAAGTGCAACATCAAATGATGAGATACCTTATGTTAGAATAACTATGTGTTAGATAAATGATGTGATAATAAGTTTTATGTAGATTTATAAAAGAAATGATAGACTGGGAGAGCCTATAAATATCATTGTATCTAATATATATGATACTTCAATATCAGTCAAAATCACAACAACATGGGCATTGGTAAATATTTGTGATTTATTATATCACAATGTTAGAAGTATGGATTCAAGAAAATGTCTAATGTTTGATTCATTAACTATATCCCTATTGGTATAATGTGCATTACGAATTTCAAGGGATGGTGATAAGATTTAGTTGAACATGTGCCATGCTTGGAGGAGCCTTTTCCTAGATGAGTCTACTAGGTTGCAAGACATGGAATGGGTGGATGTAATTTATAACATTCTTCTCATTTTGGTTCATGACTTATATAATTTTAAAATATGCATACATGTGACATTAGCCTTAGATTTACCATCAACACACACATAAAATAGGGATTTGATGCATTTTGATCTACTCCAACTACTATCCTCAAATAATTATTGGTTGTTGCAATTATTTTTAGTCAATATAAATAAAGAAGCTTTGAGGTTTAGGATTCCTCAATGGAGAGTAAATGGGATAGATTTTAAGAGGCTAAACATTGATTCTAAGTTTAAGGGATAATTATTCAAGTTATTACAACTTATAGTAAACACATCACAACACTTCATTTGTTGTATTAATTCAAACAAGCTACAACTACCTAAAGTCTATGATCAAGGTGTTGTCTTGCAATAATGACACTATTATGGAGTGTTTGATGTTGCTAGATGCCTAGATTTAGTTATCCCAATTGAATGATGCATGATAAAATTTCCAAAAGATATGGATTCCTCTTGTCACAAAATATTGCAACTACTAATACACCGAGTGTGTATGTTTTGTAATACTTCACCATTTCAACATTCCACATGAAATGCATCAATTTGGTTTTACAAAGTTATTTTTGCATGTGGTATATATTAGTAAGATTAAATAATTAAGGATTATAACTCTTTGTGGTATTATTTCAATGCAAAATGCCTTTTGAACCATTGAAATGTGCAACTAGTTTAAGAAGCTTAAAGATTCAACCATCTTCTTTCAAGCATTGGTGAGGTTAAGGATAGTGATAAAAAAATATGTAACATTGAAGGAGAGACACTGAGAAATTTTGACCATACTAAATGGATTAAGGTGTAAATTTGTTAAATGAAAATACATTAGAAATCTACAAATGATGATCTAATCCAAACAATTAATCATGGTGGGCTTGATAGAATCCATACAAATATGATTTGTTGGTAGTTGCAACCATTACTTATTCACCATCAGTATTGGAAGATTATGTTCATGGACTTCATCACAAGTCTTACCAAGGTACTTGGTAGAGACTTACTTGCACAAAGTCATGAAATAGTCAAATCACTCAAGGAAAATCTCCAACATGCACATGATCAACAATAGTTTTATGTGAGCCAACACCATATAGAGAGAAGTATTGAGGTGGGATACATGGTTCTATTAAGGTTGAATCCATACAAATAATCTTGTATCAAGAAGTGTGGAGTTGAGAAACTCAAACCCCATATTTATGGCCATACAAAGTCATTAGAAGGATTGGGTAGGTTACCTATGAACTTGAGATGCCAGAGCATAGCAAAATACGTAATGTTTTTCATGTATCATGGCTCAAAAAGGCATTAGGGTAGCATGAAATTCCTTCCATTGAGTTGTTTCCCTTAGATGATGAAGGTAAACTCATCTTGGATCTTGAATTTATATTAGATGTTAGAAAAAAGAAATTAAGGAACATAACTATCACTGAGTATCTGGTGCATTGGAAGGATCTACCAATAGAGGGTGCTGCTTGGGAGGATGCATAAATTCTTAAGCATCCCAATTTACAATTGATTATGGGTGATAAATTATGGGAAGTGTGGAATGTAATGTCTCCTTTTTCAAATTAATGAAATCAAAGGAACCATAGCCTATCTTTATTTCATGTAGGCTAAAGGAGGGTTTTAAAATGAAAATATCTAATGATAATTCATTAAGCTGTCCACCAAGGTACTTTAAGTTATAACTTTGGAAAATGACAATTTTTTTAATTAAATGGGACCAAAAGTAAAAATTGGATACATGGCCAAAAAGTAATTAATATTCATGAGGTGGAAAAAAGTGAATATTCAATTAAAAGAAATATTAATAACTTTTAGGGTTTTAGATGAAAAGAGATTATTAAAAGAATTAATTAGAAAAAGAAAAAATAATTCATTCAATTGAACACTTTCACAAAACCCTTGTTTTGTAAATTTTGAGTAGCAATTTCAATATTTTATACAATATAAAAACCCTTATACACACATCCTTGGGGATGAAAACCCTCAAACCCATTTGGTAATTCCATTCAAGGATTACACCAGAGCTTTCAAATTCAGAGGAAATCCATCACATAGGTGTTATAAAGGTAGATTTATGGTTATGTATGGGGTTGTCATAGTTTATAAAATTATGAAAATATTCTCCTGAAGTGACATTTTAGTTTGAGTCACTATTCATGTCATTATTCAATGACGTACCTAGGCATTGATTTTTATGTGTAGGGTTTGACTTTACTAAGCTAGTTGCTAGTTTTTAAGTGATATTGTACCATTTTGAAGGATACCATACTGATATAACTAGGGTTTATTGATACCATACTTTTCAAGTGTTAATTTTATCTAGGGTTTTTAAGAAAAAAATAATCTTTATAGCTTATGATGCTATCGTACTATTATGGGACATTTTTAGCTAGGGTTTTAAGGAAATATTCTACCTTTATGTAATTTTAGGTTAGGGTTTGGTGAAAAACTTAAGAAAAATTCATATTCTAATTTTATATGCTATTTGTGTCTTTCATAATTGTTTTCATAATGTTTTCTATGTATGTAATTGATTGAAATATAGAGAACACATTTGAGTTGATGGTTTTCCATATCACATGTATTGTTATAGTATTTCAAGGAATTTTTAGAATTAAGGGAAATAAAAATTATAATTCTTATTTTATCCTAAAAGGGATATTTCTCAATCAATCCTAGTAAAACCTTAGTCATGTCACATCCTTGCTAGTCTTAACCTAACACCCGTCAATTCAAATCAAACCACTAGCTTGTCTTATCTCATGGTCCAAATAAAAATCTAGGGCTATCATACCCTACTCATTTTAAATCCAACTAGAAAAATGGTCCAAATTCAAATTTTCTCAAGGACATACCTTATCCATAAATATATTCTCATACTACACACCTCATTTAAATCAACTTGGTCTAAGAAAGTTTATCAATCACTACCCCTTCACCTCATCTCATCTAACTTATCTTAGCCCATCCATACATCAACATCATGCAGACCAAACTCTATATTGACTTACGGTTGGATAGAAAAACAATAAGAATGACCTTGAAAATATTCTAGGGTACGAGTAACATCACAATTATGGAGAAAATATTAACAATGGAGATGCACACAATCAAAACATGTAATATGAATTTTTGAATATTGATCATGGGATAATTCAATTACAATGATATATCTATAAAAAGAGGGATGAGTTATTTGCCTAAAATTTTAAAGTAAGAGCTATAATTCCTCTTGATTATGACTGAGACAACTTAAAGAACATTATCCAAAGTCCTAAATGTGAACAAACTACCCGTAGTCATAGTTGTAATCCATTTATAGAATGAAAAAAAGAATCCCAACTTGAGCATATAAATATTAACTATGTTAAAATTGGCAAAGGGAAATCCATCTCAGAATACCAATCAAAACATGAACATAAACAAGTCTTTCTTGAACAACTTAACCAAATTTCCCAATAAGTGGAATTTCTTGCATTCTAAATAGATCAAGAGACCAATAAGCCTCAAAATCCTAAAGGGCCATCTAAGACCAATCCACCTCCCATCAATTATAATCAAAACATACTTGATCTTATTTTGACATCATCCACCCCATTTTTTGATCTTGTGCTTGCCAAGGAATGGAAATCAATGATGAATACTCTCCAGTGGATAGAATCAAGATCATATGACAAGAAGTAAAAATTTGAAGACTTTTGTCCTTATCCATTGGACAAGGAATTATGATGGGTTCCTTTCCCTCCTCACTTTGAACCTCCTAAATTCGAAAAATATTATGGGAAGGGGGGCTCACATGAACGTGTTAAATTCTTTTTCAATTCCTACTAAGAGGTCACTACAATGATTCATAGTTGTTAAGATTATTTCCTTAAAGCCTTGGAGGACATGCCTTTGACTGGTCCATATGTCTAACTAAGGGATCTATCACATCATTTGAGTATCTAATAAAAAATATTGGCAAACATTTCTCCTACAATGTATAATATGAAATTACAATGCTTGATATGCATAATACAAAATAAATAAAAAGAGAAAGCTTCTCAAACTTATTACAAAGATGGAAAAGTTTGGAAAGTATATTCCCATGTTCAATCCCTAAAAAATTGAATTGGTGAAAACTACACCAAGTAGATTCCCATGCCTAAGTAGATTCTCAAAATTATCTAAACTACACCAAATTTGAATTGGTGCAAACTGAAGAACTTTTTTTGGACTGCACCCCTAAGTGCAATGATAAAGAATTTCTATACCACTGCATGTGAAATATTAGATAATTTTTTTGACCCTACACCTAGGCCCACCACTTCTTCAATAATTAATACACATTAATTACCAATTTTATATATAATTTAACTTGCATAATTTTATTTTTTACGTTGTTACTTTTTTTCTCCTTACCATTTATTAGCACGTGTGTACTCCCACTTGTTCGCTATTTTTAAAATCACATCATGCCTCGACATCTTCACATCTATTCCTACTTACTCATAATTTTAATCATCTCTAGATTATAGGTAGGTCTTGTTACCTTTCTTTTATTTTTATTTTTATTTTTATTTCCTAGGGTTTCTTTTCTTTTTAAATTTTGCACTTTATATTTTTCAGTGTCTTCTTGCATTTTATGAAACCCTCACCTTTTCCCCCTTTGTCACAAACCTTGTAAATATCTTGAGTGTTTATGTTATTTTCATTTCCCCCCATGTTTTCCCAAACCCCTTGACCCTCCTTGAGACATTTTTTCATAAGGGTGCAACTCAATTTTTTTTTGAGGTGCACCCCTTTCTTTTGGTTTCCTGTGCATCTTGGAGAAAATTCTCTGAGTTGCACCCTTTCACTTTCCCCTTATGTACCTTGGAGAAAATTCTCCAAAGTGCGCGTAACCGATATTTGGTTGTGTATCTCAGAGAATTTTCTCTAAGGTGCACCCCTGCATTTTTCCCAAGTGCCCGTGCACATTGGAGAAAATTCTTTGAAGTGCACATAACCAACCACATGGTGTATGTCAAAGAATTTTCTTCGATGTGCACCAAAATAACCAAAGCTAGTGTAGGTCAAAGAAAATTCTTTGACCTACACAAAAGACTTACCTCTTTGGGTGCAGATCAGAGAATTTTCTCTGATCTACACCAAACATACCAACTAAAAATACCCAAAGACTTCAAACACTCGTGCAGTCTAGAGAATTTTATTTGAACTACACACATTTGTTCCTATCCCATGTAAAAGCACATATTTTTCCCACTCTTGATTTTTCTTCATGATAGATCAAAATGCTAACTATAGGGAATTGAAATTCTCCCTTGTAGTCACTTGATCAATGTCAGAGGATATACCTACCAAGAAAATGATAAAGTACAAGTTCTAAGTTGTGTTTCCAACATCTATAGTTGAGTAAAAGGTAGACCAGATTGAAGGTACAGAGATTGACCGTGTTGATATGGCTAAATTATTACAAAGGATAGATAGAGACCCCAATACACCACACATGTAGGATATCCTAAATAACAAGATTCATTTGGAAACCGTATTCCCTATGTTGACACAAGAACTAGAGTTCATTTTGAAGTTATTACACATTTTTATAGTTAAATCAGATCAGTCAAGGATGTAGATGGAAAGGTGATCATTCTTCTTGATGAGGAATATCTGGATAAAATCTCTCATCTCTTTGATATTGAGGAATATTCTGATATAACTATGAACTCAACCCAAGAACATTATGATAAGAATGCTAACAAGTACAAAAGACACATCAATTCTCATTGGGTTAGAAATCCTTGACATTCCATTGTTAGATGGCCCAAGTAATTTTATCTTAATGATTTCCTAGATGAAGTAGGGGATTTAATCACCATCCTGAGTAGAGTCAAGGGACTGCCAACATTAAATATCTTCCAAGAATGGATGTATCACTAAATTTTCATCATAAAAAGGGAAAATAAAGAGTATACTAGGGAAAATAGATTAGTGATGCCATATGTCACTATCTCTTTGAGGTGACCTCTTCTTTGAAATTCTATATGACTTCCTATTTGGTATATGTTGCAACTAGCATGAGATATTTTCCAAGGTTAACAGGTGTTGGTGAGAGGAAGAAGATTCCTATACATGAATATTACCCACAATTAACTCTTAAAGAAAGCATATAACATTATAAGAGATTTAATGATGCCTTCTTTTATAAGTTCATTTGTATCTTCAATCAAGACCTTGAGAAAAAGAGAATTTTAGATGCAGCATAGGAAATAGTGAATAAGGTTGGTTGATTTTTTCTAAAATTCCCAACCTTCACCTACACCAGGGTAGGAGGGTTCTATAAATAACATTATATGCTACCCAAGTGCCCAAGTGATACATTAATTTTGATGGAGATGTGCTAGCAAATGATGAGTGTGCATAAAAAATAGTTAGATGCCCACAAGCGAGGCTTCAAGTTTCCCACTAGCATTGGTTGATACACAATTTCAACTAATCTAAAAGCTAAGACAATGGTAACTAAACTACAATGGATTTCTCTTAAGATATTAAAGATTAGAAAGGACTTTGATTACAATATGATGAAACAATTCAAAACTAGCTCAGAGGAAGAATATGATGAAGACACTGCTAAGAAATGTGAGGAACACAAAATGAAAAATGAGGATACCTTCACCTCTGCACAAAAATTGAGGTTTGTGTTCATAAGTAAAGGTATAAGAAAGGCCAAAGAAGCTAAGGTAGATAAAAGTGTTCAAGAAGAGAAAGAAGAATACCTAATCACAAGTTAGGCACTATCTCAACCAGTGACTTCACAACCATCTCAACTAGTGATTTAATAACTTTCACAACTAGTGGCCTCACAGCCAGAGATTTCTCAAGTTGAAACATAAAAAATGACAAATTCATAGGTAGTTTCTTCATTCCTCCCCCTATTGCTCCAACTATGACAATTATCTCTACCATTCCTCCCCAGACTATTCTTTCATCCCCTCTATCACCTACCAGTGCCATGCTTTTCCAAGTCCCTTTACAAGGTACATTAGATCAAGTTTTTGATTCTCTATCTAATCTAACTAGTCAATTAAAATCAATAAGATCACCTACCAATTTTTATTTTACCCAACAAGATATAGATAAAATTATGTCCACAACGTCTTCTAAATTGACCACCCAAGTCCCTGCTACTCTTGTATCTAATTTGCTAGTAGGGACCAAAGTTTTTATCATGCCAAATCAAAATCCACCAATCATAACTATAATTCTATTGGTGTCTACTCCACTACCAGATACCACCATCCCACCTTCCATTCCACCTAATTCACAAACCATTTTCCTTCCCCAAACATCACAATCCTTGGTATCCTCTACACTAGAAGATCCATCAACATTTACTCCTTAGATCATGACTTAAACACCCAAGAGGAAGAATAAAGTTATTTATCCTAATGATTTTGATTTTGGTAAACTTGTTCTGGTAAAACCAAAAACATCAAAGAAGGCTAAGACCATATAAAGAATAATTTTTGATGCTGGACATAAATATGCTGAAGTTGTAGTGCCTTCTAAAGATAGAAATATTGAAGATATTCAAGCATCTAAATATGTATTAGGATGGATTGATCTTGGGAAGTAAACTTATGAAAGTGAAAAGGAATATTTGCAAGCAACAATGAAATCCTTGATTGAGAGATACAACAAGGATAAGAAAATCAAGGAACAACTGAAGATATAATTAGAACAATTAATTCTAATTCTATTAAAGATCACACAATCATCTGAGTCAATCAAACTTGTTGAGAATGAAACCACTAAAAAACAATTCAATAAGCAGAAAATATTGGATCTCAAGGTCAGGAAATCAATGCTTGGATTGAAAGATTGTCAACACAAGGTACTCAATGCTTGCGTTTTATCATTGAATTTTTAAAGAACTTGAGTGAAGTAAAAATTGAAATTTAGAAAACACTTCAAGACACTCAAGACTTGTAGTTGACCACAATATATATATATATATATATATATATATATATATATATATATATATATATATATATATATACACGGACTCAACTATGCTAAATCAAGATGGAACTCTTAGTTGAGTAGAAGGTCATTCCAAATAGGAAAGTATTCATATAATATAGAGAATAAATGAATAATAAGAAGGAAGTTCTAGAGAATCTAATTAAAGATCTCAAAGAAGCTAAATATATGTCCACTAATAAGGTGTTGGAACTTACATATGAGATTGGAGAATTTCTTTGCCAAGTTAAATATGACTCCTGAGAAATTCTTCCTACAAAAATAGTAGATCATGAGTTCACATCTTTGATTCAAATAGATATTGAAATAAGAACATTCATGGTAGACTCCATCAACAAACTGACTGATTTCCAAGTCATAATGGATAAATTGCAAAGAATATTGGATAGAAGTAAAGGCATACCAACTGATCTAGTGTATTCCATCACAAGGGTCCTTGCCATCTCCAAAAATACATTGGGGCTAGTTAACAATGAGTTTCAATCCACCCTAAAGAATATCTAGAGAAGAATAAAAAATAATAAATACCTATGTTGAAGGACACTTAGTTTATTTTTATAATTTTTCATATTTAATTTTGTTTTGTGCAATTTGCACGTAAGAAAAGTACACAGTCCTAAGTTAAATTGGACTCTGTCAATGAATAAGTCAATGTATTTATGTTTTTCCTATTTTTGTTCATATCTCTTCTCTATAAGTAGGAGGATGCTCTTTTGTAAAAAAGAGGACCATGGATATAGAAGTGAAATGCAGCTAAATTGAGAAACTCAATATCAATATCAACTAACAAAATCAATATCAAAATATAAATTAAAAAATTCAAAACTAAAATCCCCTTGAAAAAACTCCTTAAAATAGCAAGAGGCAATCAAAGTCTGATCAAATATATAAATTAAAAATATTCCACAACTTTAATTACTGAACAAATTTTCATAAAAAATAATTTGGCCTATAGTCCTTCAAGTACTCAAATCAAAGAAAAGAAAAGTCCAAATATCTTGGATCCCTTGCAATCTCTTATCATGTGGCATAAATTACAAACTAAGTGCTAGTCCCAATTCCAAATCACCCATCACATTTGTATCACATAAACATAAAATCCACTTCTCCCTAAACAACTTCTCTTTTGTATAGGATACAAAGATACCCAATTAAGATGTATAGAGAGATTAAAATCAAGGGTCAAGAAAGGTCATGATGGTTCTTTAGGATCAATACCGCTTATAGATCAAAGTTTCCAATATCACCCATCTATCATGATTTCAAAAATAAAGAGATAAATCAAATCCAAATCCTTTTAGATTATTATACATAGTCTTATTCCAAAAAATAATAAAAAATTCTAATGGAAAAAACTAGTTCTCAATGCCTTAGATAAGCACGATGATGAAAACCAGTTCTCGTCATCACTTGTGATATGCCTTTTATCTAGGAGCATATCATGGAAAAACATATTATACTTGGGGGAAACCCATCCATGTTATCATCTTGTCTTATCCTCCATACCATTATGTTTGTCCTATAATCTTTGTTATATCCTTCATTCCATTTAACATTGGTCCAAATTATTGATACAATAGTATTTTAGAGAGATATTTCACATGGTAGTAAACTCTTCAGCATAAGGCATTTGGTAAATTAATAGAGTTAGGAACACAATATCCTTGAAGAGTTATATAATTATTCCCTTCCATTCCCTTATTAATTTTCATTCATCATTATGTCACTTAATCTCATATCATGTCTTTTTTTTCATCTTAGCTGCTAAGTATGGATTTCCTTTTGCCAAGATCCTTGCTTGTATATATGTTCCCTCAAACAACATGTGTATATACAATATTGGTCTATTTTATATCATGATGTACTACACTATCTTGATCTATAACTCTTGCATCACCACCCCATGCCAAATATTCATCAAGTCATGGTGCCAATTTTCACATCTTACCCTATGACATACACCATAGCTTAGGGGCACGAATCCAATATGGTTAAAACTAAATGATGATTTTCTCATCCCCTATCCATGAGATCATTGATGTGACAAAGGAAAAATCATAATAAGATTTATTATTATGCATGAACAAATCTGTGTATGTTTTTTGTGGTTACTTGTGCATGTTTACATTAGATGTTTGACATTCCATGTGTTTTGATTCTTTACATATAAATGAATTCATATTGATTGTCTGTTATATTTTTGTCTATATATTATCTTATGTTTTTTTTTAATTAGAACAAAGTAATTATGTCATATTTTCTATCAAATACCAATGGTTCATCAAGCTCTAGGCTAAATGCACATTTATTTTTTGTTTCATCTTCTTGTGGTAGTCCATCATTGACTCTAGAAAAATATCATGATGAATGCATATATAAAATGGTGCATACTACCTATTGCTACATTAAAAAGGATTAAAAATAAATAAATGTCTCAAGATATATATTCCATTACCTACATAATTATGTCACATCTATTAACATGACCACATCTATCATCTTCAAATATAACATCAATCATTACCTAATGTAACATCATATAATCATCTAACTACAATAACACAATCAATCCATCCAACCATATCATATAATATAATATCCATCTAACAATCTCACTTAGAATAACATCATCATATCCATATACATCATGAATAGTGTGATGTGAACAATCTAAATGTAGGAACATCAATATATAGCATCACATGATCACCTTCACATCAATAATCATCTAAGTCATCACGTATAAATAAAAACACACAATAATTAATCATCACATCAAATAAATCACATATCATCAATAAATTCATAATCCCATTGCATATAATTTAATGCATGAAAATCCATAACCATCATACATAAGCAAGATGCATACTCATCATAGATATAAACCAAGTCCATGCCATCATATGCATCAAAAGTCTAAAATATCAAATTATATATATATATATATATATATATAATGTACATGAATACATAAAAAATGGTACATAAAATTGCATCATGGACATCCATGTGCCAAAAATACAAAATACGTAGATATTAATGGGTTACATATGACTCTGGTGGTGATGGGCTTGAAAATGGGTGTATAGCTTTAATAATCCAAATGAGGCACTAGGTTTTGGAAGAGAGGGTAAAAATAAAAAACATATGGGTTTAGGGATGTGGGAAACCACTAGAGGTATATGGTAGCTATCTGGTTTTCTAACTTGCACTAGGCCATAGACAGACTTACAAAACCAAATTTAGACTAGCATGATCAATATCACAAAGGAAACAAGTATCTCTAATTGATATAACCATAGTAATACAAGTATATTAAAGAAATAAACAATGTGTAAATAATAATAAATCAAGCTATCTAAATAAATAAGCATTACCATGCAAGGAAAATGATTCAAAAATATGTAACCCTTTAGAAATGAAAGATGATTTCAAAGGAAAGATGTTTTCAAGTGGAAATGCATATATGATTTAGAATCTATAATAAATGCTTATTAAAAATAAATTAACTTTGAAATTTAATATCTAACCCTAAAAATAACATTACACTAAGCTAACAAACTAGTTTCACATTACAAGCAAGGTGCCCTAAGATCATGCTCAACCATGATGCAATAAATCTACCAACCATGAGTCCAATTTTGATCCTGATTAGATGAAGACCAAGTTTTAGTGTATATATTTTTTAAATCAAATGTGAACAATCCTAGAGATAAGGTAAAGTAGGAGCAAGTAGGAAATAATAGATCTAATCTAAATGAACAAATTAGGTGCAATGCCAATCAAATGAACAAGGGAGCAGTCAATGAGTCTATGTAGGAATAACTATGGATTAATAATGGTGAATATAATATAGGTTAAACCAACCATGAAACTATGAAATTATAAGGGGGAAGTTTAAGAGAGATGAGGAACCATGTAGTGTTTAGTGGAGGAGTTCAAGAGAGGTGAAGAGCTACCAAGAGATCAAGAATAACTCAATAAATATGTAGAGATGTCAAGATTTCAAGAGGATCCAAGAGTGAATTTATAGAGAGATGATGAGCTATCAAATCAACATAAATATAAGGAGGATAAGTGGGAGTGAGAAGCATGTTTGGACCTAATATAGCGTGAAAAAGGCTAAATCTTTTCAAAACTAGCTGATTTTGGTTATGGTGTAATAAACAAAAGTAAAAATGGGAAGTTATGGATAAGTTATAGCCTATACTACTATTTATCAGGCAAATGAGTAGTTTGGATCAAAGTAAGGCCACTAATAGTGCTAGGAACTAGCATCCTAGGCCAAAAATGTGCCCAAAAGTTCAAAAAAATCCCCAAAAATGGCTTCATAGGGTGTAAGAAGGCCTATAAGGGTTTGGGGAAGTGTGAAAAGGTCTAGTAGAATGTAGGGAGGCTTGAAAAGGTGCACAAAGACTTAGGAAGTAGGATCTCTTAAAATGATTGAGTAAGATCAACAAGGTCTCTCGGTGTCTAGGTAGTATACATGATAAGCATATATTTAATCATCAAGAGTAATAGGGTCAGAAGAATCATGATTACATTGCTCCTAAGGAACAAGCAATCATTATTCAACAAAATAAGGAGTGTTTTATAGTACATGGAAGCTAAAGCAAAAATAAAAAAATAACCAAAAAGGAAAAAGGAGAACATCACCCGTACTCACTTGATAAGAATAACAGTTGATGAAAAGTTGATGACACGATCTAATGGGGACAAGTCTAAGCTCTATGTGATATAGCTCTAGCTCTTGAATAATAAGGGGGAAAATGGAATAAAACCCATAAATCCAAGATAAATAAGGGATGTGGGAGGTATGTAAGTCCTAAAAAAAGGAGAGAAAATCACACACCATAATAGCAAGAGAAACTTAGTCCTAAAGACATTTTAGACCCTGATGAATTAAGACACACCTAAGAGTGAGTCAAATAATAATTGCACATAATATGTGCCTAGAAGAAATGCCTCAAGTATGTCTCTAATGATCATGTAATACTTGGTGGTGTCATTCATCACATTGGGAAGAAGAAACCAATTACAACAAGCTTCAACCCTCATGGGTCATCAATAGTCCAAGCCACAACCATAGGTATTGGGTTGCCTTGACTATTACCATCAGTTTGAATCACCATGAGTATTGCACCATGATGGGGGTCAAGGATGAAAAACACAACCATGAGGGGATTGTCTTGGCATAAGAAAAACCTAACAAGTTACATAAGGGAGACAAAGAATGTGACAACATTACAATCAGACTTTAGAGACTAATGCTGGCCATAGTGAGAGGTGAAGAAGGGTGGTCGAAGGTTGGTAAAAGATGAAGACTATTCATATAAGATCAAATCAAGTCTCAAATAACCATAACCACTAACCCATAACACTGATAAGAAACCATGATGAATGAGAAAGAGGGAGTTAATAGAGGCCCAATTGCAAACAAGTAGTAATACTACTCAATGAAAGAATCAAAAGACTCGAGTGTGTTCTAGAAAGTTTTAGGGATTACCATGGAACTAACATCCCAAGCCATGACCTAATTCAAGGGCATGTCACTATTTAACTCTAACTAATGGCTTGACCTAAAGATAGGTAAATACTTAGCTTGATAAGTCATGACCTACCCTTTAGAGGGATAGAAAAGCCTTGGGTAGGCCAAAAAAGAAGCCGAAAAAAGAGGGGAGGAAGGAAATGAAGCATCCAAATCCTCAAGTTTACTAGTCATGACCTAAAACATAGGAATTTTGGAGTAGGATGTTTACCAGTGAGCAAGATCCCTAAACCTAGATGAGTAAGAGGGAGGCGGTGCTTACGATGCACAATCATGAGCTTTTTGTAAGCCCTACTCTCATTGAATGAGTTATGTGCCATGACATGGATGAAATGACACTTAAGATATACATTGACAACTCAAAAGGCCTCTGTAAGGGAAGCATTGAGAGTGTAAATTCTACAATGAAGAAATCATGATGAGGGAAGGGGATCGACAGTTAGGGAGACATCTTGAAATAGATTACCTAAGAGTGAAGATCCACCTTGTCACCCAAAATAAGGAGGGGATAATGAAGAGCTCACAATGGGAGAATGAGGAGTAAAAATTGATCAGTATTTAATAGGATCAAATTATTCATCCTTGAGAAATAAATATTCATCAATGGGTGTCTTGGGTGAACCAATAAGGCCCCACAAGGAGATAGACAAATATTATTCTTAGGGATTTATCTTAACATATAACCATGCTAGGTATTTGGGTCAACCTTTAAGGTATGAGCCTCACCTTCATGCATGAATTAGACCACACAAAACACTGGAGATGCAATGGCCTACATGGCAGTGGTTTAGGGATGACTAAAAATCATGTTTTATAAGAGATATAAGTTTAACACATAAAACTTGATCTTGACCATCTTTTGCATAAAATTAACTAGATGTTTCTGTTTACCCATCAACACAATCATATCATTATTTAATCGAACATAGTTTTTGTGAGGGTCATAAAGCTTCCTACGACTAATACCTAACTCATTAAACACATGTAAAAGCATGATGTTCAATATGGAATCATTATTAATGATGAATATATTGATGTAAAAATCATCAACTAAGGTCTCGATGTAGAGTGGGAATTTATCCCTCTTTGCTAAAATGGAAAAATCTACCAAGGAGATAGGGTTAAAGGATAAGGCAGGCAGGTGAGGGTGACGAAGGGTGTTTTAGGTGAATAACACCTAAGAATTATCTTGTAGTGGTGCCTCATGGGAGAGACTAAACTCATCAAATATGAACCCCATTTACTCTGGGAAAAGGTAGAGAAGGTCATAGATGAATATCTCAATAGAGAGGGATTGCAACTCCTCTATGATAGAGTAAGGGTGATTCCTAGCATTGGGAGGGATGTTACACCTAAAGTCAAACTTGACATTGGGATTCCCTACCCCCATGTGCAGGATCATGAGACCAAATCCACTAGTATCTCCTATGGGGTTGATCATGCAACCTGAATTCATGTTAAAAAAACACTCATAAACAATAAGGGTTATGTCAATGCCAATAATGAGTTTGTGATTATCATTTTTGGCCTTCCCTTTTGGGTTAACTGTAGAAGAGAAACTATAAGAAGCAGTGTTGACCAAATTTGACCCCAAGTAAAATTTGGGTCAACCCATACTATTTTGAACTTTTATATAAAGTTTCATATGTCCTATGGGGTCATATATTGTCATACATGTCTCACTTACCCTTTCCCTTGTCCTTGTTAAAACCTATCCTCCTTGTATTGGCTCAGTCAACCAAAGTCAACATTGGTCAAACCTAGTAAAACTTAGTCAAAGTGAAAAATTGTATTTAAAAAAACCTAAAATGGTCTTTCAATTATTTCAAAGTGTCTTCAATTCACAAATTGGCCATTTTCTAGGTTTCATGTGGTAAAAGGGTCATTTGGCCACTTTCCTAGATAATTAATTAACTTGTACAGATGATGGGAGTTAAAAAATATGTCATAAAGGTGGATAAGGTAAAATAAAATTAAAATCAGTTAGGTGATAGTTATAAGTCTATTATGATCAATAAATGGTAGTTTTTCCTCAAAAATAGGAGTTTTTGGGAACTTATATGGACTTCACAAGTCCACCATCAGTTTAAAACATGGTTGAGTGACTCTTCACCTCCCCAAAAGTCATTTAAATTTTTGGATTGCAAGGATAATGCAAGAAAGTTCATATAACTTTTTCCTCCATTTTCACTTGGCAAACAAAGAAAGGCCAAATTAAATCACTTGACATGGGCTGTACGAGTGGAATTGGAAAGAGTGCTTATGGGGGTGGATAGTAATATGAGTGCACTTCAATTTCATAGTAATAAGTTTAAATTTAGTTCCTCCTCATTTATGAATAATTAGTTTGACTTCAAGCATCTTTTTATGCTTGTGCATCTAAGAAGGGGTCACTATTTGTAATTATTTCAGAAGCTTTTAATTTGATCTAATAGGGGAAGTTGTTCCATGTGTTTATTAGGGATTATCAATTATTTTTAAAATAATATATTGATTTTGGAGGTCTCAATAGTTCAAGAGGCTTCTTCTTAAGCTTGTTTGGGTCCAATTTCACTACCACTACTCTATACTCAAGAATGTTCACCTACAAGTGCCATTGAAGGTGTTGTGAAGATGTTTTTAGGTGTCATAAATTAAGGTTGTTTAATTGAGGGATATAAAATGCATTAGAGGTACTTGGAGAGTCTATCCTTGCATTTTCTTACTCTTTCATGATCTTGCCTGCATATCATAGTCAAACCTTCATCTACAGGCCTTGCTGACATCATGGTGGCATATATGGAGGTGTGATGAAATGCTATTTATAACAATTTCCTATTGATCAAAATCATGTTAGGATTGTTTATAATGGATAATTGTCAAGAGGATATGAAAACTACTTCCAAAAGCCTATTGATTGTATTGGGCTTGTAGTCCCAAAAGGACTAAAACAAATATCCTTGAGCCTTTTTGGGATAAGATATAGAATGAAAAAAGGGGTTTATAATGCTCTTGATTATTTGGCCTAGGATCCCTATCCACAAACAAGGAATATTACAATTTTTAGGTCAAAAGGGTAAGTTTAAGATGGAGTTTGAACACCGTGAAAGTGCTTGCAAACACAATGAAAAAGGGTAACGATGTCTATAGGAGGTTGATGAAAAAGTGACTTTGCAATTATTATGGAAGATCATAACTATGCCATCAAGATAAAACCATAATAAATGATTAAAACATAACTCTTGAGCCAAAATGATAAATAAAAGGTGATGCTTTAGGTTTTGATCACCAATGCACCTTCCCCTGTCTATGCATAGGCCTGGGAAGGGTTACCTATAATAAGGTTAGTAAATAATGAGTTAGAAGGTTGGAATTTAGAACTTGTTTGGATAATTAAAGATGATAAAAAGTGTTTGGTGATTCAAATTAATTAATATAAATTCAAATTATCATCAATAAATCCCAAATTAAACTCAAAACCACCTACAACTAGGATCCTAACCAGTGGTCCTCAATAAACAGTCAAAGACCTGGTCTAGGTTTCCAAAAGGAATGAAAGATGTTTGAATGGAAAATAGATTAGACAATGGATGGGATACATCATGAGAGGAATTTTTGATACATACATGCCCAAATAAATATCAAGGCAATCCCTTAAACCTATGAACATAGTCATACCCTGCCCACCTTCACAGATTGCTTGGTTCATAAAGTCTACCTAAGAGATGTTAAAATTTAGAGGGTCAAATGGATGATTTAGGTGCCCAAATTTAGTATAGATTACCATAAAGTATTTTATAATTTTATCCAATAGTTTATTTTACCAAAACTAGTAATTCAAACCCTCTTTGTTATGTCTTAAAGTAGGGGTAGTTTTCCTTTGCATGGAGATGATAATTATTAGAAAATTGATGAAATTGATGAAACCTCACCAAGTATACTTTAGATGATGGTTTTATAAGATATAAAAAACCCTTATAGATCCAAATTTTTTTATATAAGTTCAAGGACAAATAGGATACCCTACACAAGGAGGTTTGTAGTCACCATGGCAAGGAATGATAACCAAAATGCTTGGTAAGGATGGTCATTTTAATTTTTGACCTTAATTGTGATTCATAAGTTATTTTATCATGCTTATGGGATTAATTTAAATTTTTTGAATCCATAAAAATTCAAAATAAACCATTGGAGAGTCATTTTGGGTTGAAAGTGTAGGTAGGCTCATTGATAAGGCACAAGCCTAATGCCAAATAGGGTCAAGTTTCATCCTTATCTCTTGAAGAGATATTAAATTAATGGAAACATGTTAATGGGAAATATTCAGAGGTTTTTTAACCATGTGTTTGTAAGGAAATTCATCAAGAAGCCAATTCTTGGCTTAAAAGCTCTCAAACCCTCATAGAATGCAATAAATGGTTTGAAATGCCATCTTCAAAAGCTTAGAAATTTCACCAAACTTTGCATGGGACCTTGAGACATTAAAGGTAGTTGAAGGAGGTCCTTTAGGATCCATCAATGGAATTTTTAAGAATCTCCAACATGTATCTTGCATGAATAAATGCTAAGAGGGTTAGTCACTCTAAAACCCTCCAAGAAGCCTGATTTGAACCCGATGAGAGATAAAGGCCAACAAAAGCACTCAAATGCATGTTTCAAGCTTGAAAATCATCAAAATGAATTTTATAACTCCCCTAAGGTTCATCCCATACCACTGGTCCATGAATTCAAGTACAAGGTTGTACATAATAGGCCAAAAAAGAGCATTTAATTCTAGAATAGGGGTTCGTACAAATGATCAAGAGCTCAAATTCAACATGAGGGATTAATAAGAGATGAAAAAAGTGAATCATATACTACTTTATCAATTCACATATGTGGGAGGACAAAATGAGCATTTTTTATCCTTTAGGCTAAAAAGGCCTAACTTTGCCTAATTGGGAGGACTAATTGATATAAAAAACACACTTTCCTTGAAGTGTAGCACCATGAAAATGGTACTAAAAAGTGGTATCACTTAGTCTTGGAAGTATATGCATTCTCCCACACAAGTGGACTTGTGTAAAAATAGGGCTATAAGAGGACTAGGCCTAATGAAGGCTCTTTAAGTAAAATGGGGTATTGGTGAGATATTTATTGTTCCAAATGGATTTTTTCCAATATAATATGATGAAAATAGGACTATCCTAAAGTAAAATTGCACCAATTGAGCTAAATCCAAATTTTGGCTATTTTGGCCAAATTAGGCCTGATGGGACAAAGATGTCTTCTAACACCTAAGAAGGAAATTGATGATTACAGATGATGTATCCATTTGGAATGCTTCAAGATGATTTACAAGTGTCCTTAGGGTGAATTTATAACTATATAAGAGATCTCATTATCAAACTTTTTCCTTTCCCCACTTGTCAAGTAGGAGTTTCAAAACCTAAAGATTCTTGTGAAGAGTTTCAACGCCACATGTGAGGAAGGTGCTTAGTTTGGTATGGAAACATGTATACATAATTTAATTGATCTATCTTACACCTTATTTCCATGTAACATTTATTCCTAACTTTCTTTTAAGTGCTCAAGAAATCCCATGATGAAGGCAATTTCACAAGAGAGAATGATTGAGGAGATTGCTATAACACATTTGGAGAAAAGGCTTATCTAGGATAGAATGATGTGTAAATTAGTTTCATGACCCCTTTTACACCTCATACACATTAATTTTAACTAATTTAATCCTTTGGACACTTGTCCTTGTGCCTTTTCAACTTCTCTTCTCTCTCTCTTCTTCTAAATTCTATAAGTATGAGCCATCTTGGCTATTATAAGAGAGACCAAAACTAATATGGCAAGGTACTTGCTAGTATGAAATTGCATTTTTTGTCTTTTAACATTGAATAAAAGCTTGATTCTGAGTTATGGAAATTTTGTCTAATTATGAGAGTGATTTATAGTGGAGATAAGTGATGGTGTCACCCTTACTCCCTTTATCCTTCATGTTTAAGCAAGAATTTTGATTTTAACCGGTCATGTGAAGTGTATGGATTTTACTAGGCTCCTCTTAAGGTATGAAATTATCCCTATGGTGTGTAATATTCCCCTAGATTAGTTATATTGTTGCTTGTCCTATGTATGCTACCTCTACATTGAAACACTATAATAAAATCCTTCAATCATAGAATTGGTCTTTGAAAGCCTTGTTGCTTAGTAGGAGTGTGATAGTTTGTGAGATATGTCTTGGTGTATCACCTCTTTAGTGTAGTTTCTATTTAATGTAAACTCCTAACCCTTTTCCATGCAAAACATTAGATTAGGTGATAATCACTTAAAGATGAATCTAGGGAGCTAACCCTCATAATTTAGAGATTCATCTCTCTTATAAGTTCACCCACAACTTGAGAGATGATTCCATGTTGCATCAAATTTTAGGAACTTCATAGAGTATCCTAGGGTACACAATTTTATGATAATAGGTAGAAGAGGGAGAAGTAGAGTGACAAACCTTAGCCTTGGATTTATTATTCTTATTCTTCTTCTACTTTTCATTGTCATGATCAATAACAAGTTCTATGAACACATCAAACTTGAGGTTGGGCTCTACAATCAGAGAGTTCTAGGGAGAAAAAAAGGTTTTCACATGAGATTTTTGGGTGATACTTTCCTTGTCAGAATGCCCCTTAATCTTGTGGAAGTTTCAAAACTTGGTGGTGTTATAGGGATATAACACCCATTGCCATCCTTTGCTCTTTTCAAGGGCCTAATTTTTAGTTGGCCTCTTACTTAGAGTGTTGACCTCACAACCATCCTTCTTCTCTGACAGAGAATTATTTAGACCATCTCTAGTTTCATTGTGATTGTAATCATGTGAGGATGAATTTTTGGTAGGTATGGCCCTGATGCTAAATCACACCTCAAATACTTTGATCTTTAAAGACTTTTTAACAATTCAATCATAAGAGGTGGGCTCATGCTTGAGGACCTCAAGGTGGACCTCATACCTTAATTCTTGCAAGACCATGTCATAAATTTGATCATACATGAACCTTGTTCTACATGTGTGGATAATTAAATGACATATATGCACAAAGTCAAAATTTGACTCACCTTTGGCCTAGACCATGGAAGTGAGTGATTGGATGCCTAGGTTAAACAATATAGAGATATAAAAGTACTAAAGGAAATAATCTAGTAAGGCCAATAACATAGAAAGATAATCTAGTGGTATATTCTAAAATCAGACCAAAGCCTCAGCCTGTAACGTGTGAGCAAAGATCTTCAACATCATGTCTTCATCATGCTCCCAATCCATACATGACATCGTGAATATTATGATATACTATGTGGGACTAGTGTATTGACTTCCTTTGAATGTGGGAAGTTTTGGAATTAGAATAGTAAGGGGGATGACACACACTTAAGGAGATAAATAAGTCCTATAGAGATCTTTGTAGGCATGATTGATGGCAGGTTGGTGACAAACTCCATACTGAGGCTCATAGAGATCATGATGTTGACTATCTAGATAAGGGTCATCATGATGTTGGGATTGTGGGAAGTGATGTTGAGGTGGTGCCTGAGGTTGGTGATGCATATAATGTGGATTTACCATACATGTGATGGATAATGACCATAGGAAGGGAATCACTCCACATGGGGATGATGAGGTGATGCAACATGAATTAAGAGTGGTCACAATGACCCAAATCCCTAAGGTGTTGGCTACATATGGTAAGACAAGTGTCTATTCGAGGGCATTGATGCTCATAATAGGAATCCCATAGATCCATAGTTCATAAGTGGTGATCGAAATTAATGTGATCATTTAAACACTAAAGGAAGGACTAGGAAGATGGGAAGGCTCCATATAATATAAATGTTGAATTAAGTCTATATGCCTACATCTCTCAATGGGGATGATAGGGGTTATTATCAAAGACTTTCCCATTTAGAAGGAGGTATGAAACTCATATGAGACTTGGTTGAGGCACTTGACTAGAATGTGTGTGAGCTTTGTCTCTTGAGGAAGCATGATTACTACTCTTATTTGAAGAGCAATGCTCATTATTCACATGAAGTTGTTTGTGAAAATTGTGATGATCATATGTAACTCATCAGTCCCCAAATTCAAGAGGTGTTTCTCCTCATCCCTCACAGGTGAAAGTAAAGTGGTTTGATGCCATGGGGATGTATCCTTAGATAAGTAAAGTTTAGATTGATAAAAAGGAGTGTGTATATGTTGGTTATACAACTATGCAAGAGGGTCATGGTCTCTAGGATGGGGCATGGTAACCTCTTAGATCTTAAAAGCTCTATGTTGTTCTATTTCAACCTTAATTTTATCAAGATTGAGCTCAGGGGGATGTACCTAAATGTGGCATGAAAATCATGGTGGGAGATCAACCATAAATAAAATGAAACAAACACAAATAGAAAAAAACAAAAGAGTCAAACTACTAGAGAACCAACAAGGAAGAGGGCACGAAACTAGTTCAAGGTCAAACAACTAGAGATAGATCCAAAACATAGTTGAAAACAAATCCTTAGGAGTATTAGTGGGAAATGGGATATGATAACTCTAAATAGGCTATAAATAGTGTGAAACCTTATAGAAGGTCCCACCAGGCACACCAAAATGTAGTTAAAAGAAGCCAAATGATCCACTAGGGTTTGGTAAAGGGGGTAAAAAGAAAACACCTATGGGTTGAGGGATACATGAATCCACTAGAGGTCTATGATAGCAATCTAGTTTGTTGGTTTGTACTAAGACATTTAAAAACTTACAGAACTAGGTCAAGGCTAACATGATCAAGCTAAAAAAAGAAGCATGCATCTCTAACTGATTTAACCATAATATTGTACATAGATGAAGGAAAAACACAATGTGTAAAGAGTAGGAAAACAATATATCTAAATAAGTAAGCACCACCAAGAAAGGAAATAATTTAGAAAGATGAAACCCTATGGATATGAAATATAATTTTAAGGAAAGACATTTTAAAAGGGAAATACATATACAATTCATAATCTAAGATAAATGCATGTTTAGAAATAACCTAACCCTAGAATGTAATCTACAACCCTAAAAATAACACTACAATAATCTAAAAAACTAGTTATACCTTGTAAAAAAGATGCCCTTAGTCATGCTCAACCATAATGTAAGAAATCTACCAATCGTGAGTCCAAGTTTGAACCTGATCAGATGAATACCAAGGTATAATGTAGAGCTCTATCTAATCTAATGTGAAGAATCTCAGAGAGAAGGTGAAGAAGGAACAAGCAGGAGATATAAGATCCAATCTAAGTGCATAAATTTGATGCAATTCCAATTGAATGAACAAGAGAATAGTTAATTAGTGCATGTAGGAACAACTATGGATTAGTAATGGTGAATTCAATCTAGGTTGAATTAACTGTGAATCTATAAATTTCCAAGAGGGAAAGTTCAAGAGAGCTAAGGAATCATGTAGTGTGTAGTGGAGGTGTTAAAGAGAGGTAGAGAGATACTAATATATCAATAACAACTCAAGAAATATGAAAAGTTGTCAAAATGTCAAGAGGATCCAAGAGTGAAGTTATAGAGAGATGATGAACTATCAAATCAAGATCAATCCAAGGAGGAGAAGTGGGAGTGAGAGACATATTTAGGCATGATATAGGGATGAAAAAGGGATTTTTTTTAAAAATATATGTTTCTAGCCATTGTGCAACATACATGAGTGAAAATGAGTAATTTTAGATAAGTTACAACCTAAACTACTAGACAATAGGAAAATAGGCAGTTTGGATCAAAGGCAAGCTGCTAGTTCCATTGATGTAGTTTTTATGCACACCATAGAAAATGAGATAACCTCTAACATTTTAGGATATTTATGGAGGTGAAGTCCTCTCTAGGGCATGAGTTATAGGTATAGAGTATTAACAACCTATTGATGGAATAGCTGGTATGGTATGCAAGTTGTTGACAAGGTTTTTGGATGAAGGTGTGGTCTCCTAAAAGGAAGTGAGAATCTATATGAGTTAGATGGATGGATGGTTGCTAATCTAAGGTGGGTATGTTAGAAAACAAACTCAAAATGGAGGGAAGGGTAAGGGAGAAAAGAAATCTCTATGGTCTTAAGGAATTACTTCCCTGGCTGGTTTCTAGGTGGACAAGTTACCTTCAACAACCTATGCCTGTTGTTCACAAACAATCATGCATGGCTAGGAAGTCTAAGGGAATAATGATTTAGGAAAATAAGGGGCCTCAATCAAATATTTCTCCTTTTAGGGTAGATGTTACACACCCTTAATTAGGAGATTATGAGTTAGCTTAGTGAGGTTTCTAAGGCAATTGTTGCACACTTTTAGAATATTACATCAAAAGAAAGCACTCATACACACTTAGAGTTATGAATTAAATCAAATTAATTATCCTAACCACTATAATATACCAATCATTCAATATTTTTTGTACATTTAAGAATGATATATTAATCAATATAATCAAGAACCCATTCATATATTTTTCACACTAAGGATTATTAAATCATACAACCAAATAAATATAATCAAATTAAACAAACAGTGGAAAGAAAATATGCAAACATATGAGTGGACAACCACAATTGCTTTGATCCTATATATTCAAAATTATTTAATAAATAAAAATTGTGGATTATAAATATTTAAATAAGATTGGTTAAGAGGTTGCCTCATCCTCCAAGTTCATGTAAAAGTCATTACATGTAATAGTAACAACTTAAGTGTTAACTACGACCAAAATTATATGAAAGTTTAGTTAAAATTGACAATTAACTAAGTTAACCTTTACAATAGCCATGTAACATGAGCATGTGTATAAATAAAAATGCATCTTTTAAAATTATAGTTCAAAATATAAGAAAACTATAAATATATATGCCATTAGAAATCTATCCATGCACCAAATCTAGCCTTTCAAGGCTGCATTGTCTGAATAACCACATGGAATTTGTTTGGTGTAGTGGCTAAGGTAGTAGACGTTGAGACTAAAAATTCTAATGTTAAACTAGAAGTAGTAAGTTGGGATTAATTCTTCTTAGCTTCAATTTATTTGTAACACTTATTTATAGTGTCATGGTGCTGTCGAATAATATCTAAGTTTAGTAGAGGCAGCCTGTGTATTCTATTGAGTTGGCACAAAAGTTTTTCATGTTCTACCTTATTCATTTGGAAATTTTGATTGAAAATTTACACCTCTATGACATCCTTCCTAATGGTGCTCAATTTAACTTATATATCCTCCAACACTAGGCCCTACAAAATTTTCTTGAAGTTATTAGTGGCCTCTTGTATGAGCTGATCAAAATTGATCTTGCTGATTAATTTTTACATAGTGTCCTTCACCTTAGATTACTTAAGATCATTCAAAATTTAAATAATAAGATCCTCATGATCTTGATACTTGGGGAGTAAAGGCCTAACTAATGTTAGCCATTCCTAAGCTTCCTCTATTTTGATAATAACCAAGTTGAGGGCATTATATGCCTCCAATAGTGTCATGAGGTATAAATGGATATATGTCTTATTACCTATGTATACCACCATCATATTCAATTTATTACTATCATTTTTCAAAGAATTGAAAATTTCATTAGTCTTATTGATATGTGGGGCTAATTTAGCCCGCATGAATTCTAGAGATTCTAAAAAATTATAACATCTAGAGGATACTTTTTTGACCTCTACCTCAGTGCTTGTTGGTATGTGGATATTCTTAGCCTATTCCCTTAACTATTTAACCTTGGCCTCCAATTATTTCCAAGCCATTTTTGTTCCTTCATGGATGGCCACCATGGAATCCTTATGAGTTTTGGTTAGGTATTTGAAACTTTTAACATAAGGGGATTTATTGACTACCTGTTCTACCTCTTCATGAGGGAGAAGACTTCTTATCTCTCCTCTACAGTCAACTCCCTACCTTTTTCATCCTATAAATTTCTATTCTTCACCATTTGTATGCTCCCAGATATTTTTTCAAACAAAGTGGTGATGGAGGGGAGCTCAATAATTTTAAAGCAAGGTAATTGGGAAGTCTTACTTCTCAAATCCATAGCCCAAGGAGGAAAGTTTAACTGTGTTACATCTATTTATCTTGAGGTTTTGACTACAACCTCTTCCTCCACCTCCTTAGTGACCCTATACTTATTAAATGCCTTGAAAAGGGTATAAGGCAAGGAGGGCCAAATGATCTTATACCAATCTACTCCTCCAAACTGAGGGAGTGGATGGACTATAACAATTTATGGTTTGGCCCTCTTACCTTTCCTTATATTTGTCACTATGGTTTCCTTAGATGAAGTGGTGGATGACATGGGAAGGATGATCTGATTAGATTGGACATTAATTTGTGGAGTGGCCATGACTGTCTCTACCTTCCTAGATGCCTTCTTCTTCTTCCTCAATGATCTAATAGTGGTAGTGCCAAAAGGGATGCTGGAGGTATCCATGATGGAAGTGAATGGAATGGAGGTGGATAGATCAATGGAGGTGGTATAAAGAATACTAGAAGAAACATCCTTCTCAACATTTGGGTTGAGAAAGGGGAATTGTATGAAAGTTGTTAGGGCAAATGGATAAATAGAGGTGGAAGTAAGAACTTCCACCTTTTGGGTTCTTAAAATAGAGGAAACTAAAATAGATCCAAACATAGGAATAGAAATAGAAGACAAAGGAATAGTCTTCAAAAATTAAGTAGTTATGAATTGAGCTACCTCCATAGCTGGTTCATCTCCTTTTTTAGTTCTAAGGCTCAATTATTTAGCCTTATAAAACTTAGTCTATTCATTAGAATCTTCTCCCAAATCAACTACTTCCCCCTCAGCTACCTCTACTGGTTGAGGTCCTGAAAGTAAGCCTTGGGTTTGTTCAACTATGGGACTATTTGTGGGAGTCTTAAGATTATTTGTATATAACATGGTGGTCTTTGGCTATGAGGAGGAGCCTTGTTGGACTAACACATCTGCTTCATCTACTACTACCCATACAGATGTATAATCTTGGTCTTGGGGAATAACTATAGTCATTTAGATTGTACTTAAAATTGGCTCTTCATGTGCTTATTCCTCCTCATCATAATCCAAACTAATGGGGTCTCCTACTTGTACTCCCTGGGCTTAGGTTCAACTACCCCAAGTTCCTTCTTCATAGCCTTTAACTTTAATTTGAGAGGAAGTCCTTATGATAAACAACCTCCTTTTTCTATGTATTTTTCTATAAATTGACCTTTCTAAAAGTCTGAATGGGTCCATCCTACATAAACCATGATTTTGATATCTAATTCCCTCACAAAAATTAATGGGTCCTCTTGAATCATTCTCAAATGATCCTCCATTAATCCATTAATCTTTTCCCTTTCTAACACTTCCTCCTCATCTTTTGCATTCAAGAATAAAAAGTCATAAGAGCAAGCCTCATGACTATAAGGGATATTGAATCCATATATATGCTTTTGGATGAGTCTGTGGGGAGCCCAATCTATGCGTGGAAGTGTAGGAAAATGATATCTTTTTCTATTACCTTCAACTTCTCCAAAATGATTTCTCATTTTGTATACCATTATGCCAATGACTATGTGGTGTCCAAAGTATGAAATTTTATTCATATTGGACAAGTATTCTTCTATGCTCCACCACAATTAAAAATCAATCTCTTGCTCGGCCATCTTATCAAGAACATACTTTGAAAGGAACAAAGGTGAACCTTGTTACCCCAGATCATTATGATAGTGAAATCTGGATAGATGAAGTAATCACCTCTTCCAAAAAGTGATTTCACAATATTCTCTCCTATCCTCGGCATTGGTGAACCATGGATGGCATACCAAACTTGAGGATAGACATCCTTAGTAAGGTTCACCATGTCTTTTTATGGGCATATACATGCATGAACTAAAAGTAGTCACAAATCCTATTTTTAATATAGTCAGTGGCTCAGCTCCGTAGCTCATTAAGAACCTTATAACAAGTCCCCATGATAGCATCAAATAAATATGACATCATGTAGAAATTGCTAGTAAGAGTGGGCCACTTATCTTTGTTGATAATATAATCCCTCAAATGAAAGCTAACTATCTCTCCCAATTCAAATACAACATCACTAGTCAACATCATGGGCAACAATAACACCTAATCCAAATGGAAGAAGTGAATACTGGGCATACCATAAAGTCTATTCAAGAAATCCATGCTAATGCATACTCCCATCTTGAACTTATTAATTGGATTATCCCCCTTTGGATTCTTTCTTTTAAAAGTGATAGTCTTGTTAGGTAGCATCCATGAAGATAAAACCTTTCCCATCATGTTCTCTTAGTTCCATTGTACCAACCTGTGTTTGTCAAAGTATGCACCAAGTGTTGGTAGTGCTAGATATCATTGGAAGTATACACTTGAGATGAATGATACAATTGTAGATTTGAAAATGTGATGTAGGAAAGCATCTTGTGTTACCTTACCTACAAAGAACAATTCATAGAGGAGGTCGATGTATGGCATCACCTTAGGCTTAGCAGTAGCAAAATGTAATCCTTATCATTTTAGGGCTAGTAAATCCATAATGAACAATCCTTTTGAGAGAGATATAGTCATATAATGAAAACATATCAATAGAGTCAACAATTTCCCATACTTATAAATAATTTGTGTACTTATTATCAAATATGGTGATGTTGAAGACTGTATCCATAAACTCTATCAAATCCTTAATGGAGTAGGGTGATGGTGAAACTACCCCTCTGAATTTCTTGGATGAAGATTTCATTATTATTTACATGTTTTTAATTGATTAAAATCTCCTTCTATGTGTTCTACATGCTAAATGATTCATTCATTCCTTCACTAGTCATTGGTTCTTTACACAATGCTCTCACAGGTAGTAATTAGGGCTTTTAGTTATGTAGGATAGTAGTAGACTTTAAGTGCAAGTTTTTTTGAAAGAAACGAAGGATTCAATGGTTTCACATCATGTATATAGGATTTTTTCATTTAATACCAGCTCATGTGATATAAATTTTCAATGTTCACCTATTTTGTATTACCTATTTAGTTCAAATTTCATTAGTTCTAGTTGGTGGGTGACTTTATCATATTATTAGGAAGTATTTTAGCTTTGTTCAACTAAGTATATCAAGTCCCTTTACATTATGGAATAGGGAATTTAGGTTTTGTGTAGGGGACCAACATTTACAAAAGACCTGTAACAAAAATCCTGAAGGCCTAATTATTGTCGGACCAAATGTCCATGGAAAATAGTCCACAACAAATGTATAAAGCTCATAGGATCTATTGGATAAAATGTCCATGTATAAAATCCCAAATGAAAAAAATTCCACCAGACAAAATTTTTGATCAAAAAGTTTGAAGAATTTCAATAAAGATAAGTCATTTTAGGGAAATTATTTTAGACAAAATGTCTGATGCAAAAACCCTGAAGATAAAATATGTTCAGAATAAAAGTTTTGAAGACCAAATTCCCAATGTACAAAAATCCTAAATAAACAAGTGCTGATGAACAAAGGATGAAGAATTTCTCAAAAAAAATACTTGAAACAAAAAATCCAAAAACTAAGCCTATCAGACAAGATGTTCAAAACAAAAGCTCTGAATAAAAAAACTCGATAAATAATTCTTTGAATGATTTTATTTGAATAAACAAAGTCTTGAAAACTTGCATAGTTCAAAACTCATGAAAATGCTTTAATAGAGTTAGTCCATAAAATGCATAATACCATGCTAGAATGCAAAATTCTTCTAATTATAAAAATACTAGGAAGCACTTTTTTTCAAGAAAGGTTCAACAAACAAGGCCAAAATCTGAAGAAAAGTGGGTCCCCTCTTTTTTGGAAAAGAAGGAAGATATTGGATACAATAAATGGTGAATTATGGGGGGAATAATCCTTAGTATTCAAGAACCCACAACTTTGGTTTGTAACCTCAAAACAAACATGAATCATATCACCAAACAATACTAAAATCAAAAATATGAAAGAGACTCCTAAGTAAATTCACAAAACATACTTTCCTTCTTATCCATAGATCTATGTGTGCTGAACATGAAGTTCATTTAACCCTTACTGTGATGAGTTTTTCAAAGGCTTGATGAAGCTGTAAGTTTCATCCTAGTTTTAATTAAATCTCATAAAACAAGGGGAAGCTGAGGGATTGCTCTTCTGCCAACAAAGCATCTATAACCTTGATAGAGATACCTTGGTTTCCCTCTCTTCCCTTTCCTTTGATTTTTTAATCACGATGCATGATACATTGACCTTATTTCATCATGTGAGCCTTTTGATTTTCTTTATATATATTTTTGGCTTGATTGATCTTTTAAACTCATTGATTCTTTTTTTTTTAATGGAAAGAGGAGACATGGAACCCCAGTGAGTTGGTATGGTTATAGAACAAATCATTACTAGAATGTCCCTGCTAGCTACATCTGTACCAAGAATTATCACTTTCAACAAGTATTTAATATAATAAGTGTTTGATCTAGTGACTAAGAAAAATTTATAAATTTATGTGAATTACTTCAAGAGTAATTTATACATACCTGGTGAAAGTATTCAATTGAGACATAGTCTAGAATAATTCATGATTACCTACCTTCATCCTAAAAACCCTAAACACAAAAATATACCCAATTTTTTCATGGGTCCCATGTTGCATCTCTTTTTTCAATTCTTCCCCTTTTTATAGGTCTATTTAAGTATAAGCTTAGTTGGTTTGGATTTTAGCTTAGTTACATCAGAGAAAACACAATTTAGATTGCCACAAGAAATAACAAAACAACTAATCTCGAAAGCATTAAACTCTAATCTAAAAAAATAGTAAATCTAAATTTAATAAAACAAGAAATATAACCTATGAAAGTAAGAAATCTAATCTAAGAAAGTAGGAAATCTAATCTAATACTACCTCTACTATGTCTTTTCATTAGTCAGTGGTATATTTAGATGGTACAAGCATGAAGTAATGCTTCAAAAACTATCCATTGATTGGATATGTGACTTTATTACCTTGAAAATCTTTTAGATGGAATGCATTATTGCCTAGGATCTCTAAAATCTAATATGGACCAATCCATAATGGGGAAAAATTTTCATGCTATCATTTCTTTTCATGGGTTGCTATTTGATCTGAGATCCTAAAGGCTTTGACCTTTGCTCTCTTATCAAAACATCACTTGACTACATCTTAGTGTTTATTGAATGTCTATAAGGCTTCATTCCTTGAATCTTCCATTTCTATTATGTCCAATAATCGAGACTTTGTTTGATCATTTGGTTCTATGTAGTCCTACATGAATTGATAAGTGGGTAGCTTTAACATGATTGTGAATATTGGCCTATGCCCATACACTAATAAGTAGGGTGAAGCCTTGAGGGCATGCTTGTATCTAGTTCAATCTACCCAAAGGGAATATTTTAGTATATTTCTAATATCATTTCGACACTAATACATGCCCAAGAGCTCATAGGTGAGCTGCAGTGATAGATGGTGATTTTCCAAAGTATTCATTTTGGTTTTTAAACCAAAATTTGTGTATGATCCTAAAACTAATTATGTAGAGCTTCACTTCATTAATGTCACCTCATATTTTCTTCAGGTTCAAGCTCATTTTTATAGAAAGAGGGGCATCTTCTTCTCACGTTAGATGGGCACACATTGGGTGTTGAGTTATCATTGGGAATAATTATACCACCAAATCCACTACTCTAACACTCACACTCTCTAACTACCATATGCAATCACTCAAAGGGATGTCCCTAAAAACTTGAGCACTAAGCAACTACCTATCAGCTAGTACAAGATCTTTGAAGATTCTTCTAGCTAGAACTAACACTTTCAAAAGAGAAATCATTTAAAATGACTTCCATGTGATAAGATGTGATGAGTTATCATGGTCCACTAGGTATCACAGAAAGGGGCCCAACATTACCCCATACAAAATTGCTAGTCCACCCTCAAACTAGTCTTTTAGCCCTTTTACTACACAAAATTTGAGCATAATCTATTATAGATCCACTTTTAATTTTTTGAATGCCTAAATGATGAGCTTGATCTCTTCAATGACACCATATACTTTTATCAATATGGCCTTGAGTGTGGGTATGCCCATGCTCTCCATTTCTTTTTTCAAGGCTTTCAGTCTTTCCTTAGATCTCCTCACCCCAATATTTAAAATGTCCCCTTTCTCATTAGCCTTTGTTTAAAAGGTGTGAAAGAGTGCTTTTGGATCTTTCTCCTTGGTTTTCAACTTGGTGCTTAAGGTGTTGACCTGTGCCATAACTTGTGTGTACTCAATCCTGCTCATAGTGAAAGCATGCTTCATTAGATCATCCTTCTCCTCTTTCACCTTTTGAATGCACAAATTGATGACTGATGCTTGAGTGGTGAAATTTTAAAATATGGCATCTACCTCTTCTACACCCTCTTTAAGTTTGGAAAAGAGGTCCTCTACTATATCATGCATTTTTTATCTCTCTTCTGATGGCTTCACATGGGTCTTCTTATTTTTCTAGCATCAAATTCATCTAGGAGAGAATTTGTTTTACTAGCATGCAAACTTTATCAACCTCTTTCATTTTCTAGGTATCCACATCATCCAAAAGGGATGGATTCACCTCTTCGATGCTCTCAACCAAATATTAGAGTTTGAGCTTCATTGACTTCAATTCTTCCTCTACCTCTTACACAATCTATTTCCACTTGTTGGCATGAACATCATTGATGATGTTATTAAAAGATACTAATGAGGCCATCTTGAGGATTACATTTAACAACATCACATGGTTCATATCCCTAAGATTTATAAGCTGGTAGTCATTCCCCTCTTCTAGTTTCTTGGCACTTTGGATTTCCTTCTTTGGTACCTTAGACTGAGTTTCATCCATGTAGAAATTGAGAGCCCAAGAAACTTCATGGTGCATTAGGGTCATCATAGTTTTTGGGTGTATGTATGCCAACATGTAAAAGTCATCATCTTTAGTAAACTCCTATTGCACTTTATCCCTATAACTTAGCTTGTACTCCTCTTCCTTGGCTAGCTCCTTCTCTTCATTGCTAGTGCTGGTGCTTTCTCTAATACTTTCTTCTTCTCCTTATTCTTCTTCTTTCACTAGGGTTTCTCCATCAGAATTTTCCCCTTGGCCTATCTCTTCCCTTTCCTCATCACTAGTTTATCCATCTTGTTTCTAGAGGTGTTCTTCCTCTAACTTTCCCCCCTTGTCTACTTCTTCTTCTTGTTTTGTTTCCTTAGCATGAACCTCCTTGGTGCCAACCTTACCTCACTCTTACCCTTGTAAGGTCTCTACTATCTTCTCTTTTTTATCTTTTGAGGCACCAACATCACCTTATTTATCTTCAAATGTCCCTCCAAGACTAGGGAATGCCTATTATGTAACTTTCTCTGTCAAGTTGGAGTGGGCATTAGGAACCTCTTCAATTACTTTCTCTTTTCTAGGTTTTATGCTAGCAATAACCTTTTCCTCTCTTTCTTCATTCTGGCCCTTTCTATCTGGGCCACCTTCTCTTCTATTTATTTCCTTTTGGCCTTTTATTCTTTAGCATTTTTCTTCTCATATTTCCTTTTCTTTGCCTATGCTTTGCATTTATTATCTTCTACCTTTATCTCCTCAACCTTCATTTGATCAATTTTAGCTTGGGTCATGCCATTGGCCCTCATGGCCTCTCATTTGTAGTGTAACTCCATCATCATGTCGATGTGATCTTGGTCTAGGCACATGTCCTCCTATTTATGCTTTAAATATTCTTTAATTGGTTTGTTTGAGGGTATTTATTATTCATGTGCTTTTGACTCATCAATATTTTCACCTATTTCTCCTTTATTCCTCACTTTCAGCTCTTACACCTTGTGCTTCTCCACTTCTTTTTTATTCTCTTTGACCTCAACCATCTCAATGGCTTATTTTGACATCTTGACCTTTATCATTTATTCTCTTCATTCCTCCATCTCTAGTGCCTTATACATATTGACATGACTGAGGTTGAGTTTCCTCCATATTTGTATCTTCTTCTCTAATTTAATTTGAGGGGGTGGAAAGGGTGTTTGTTTACTCGATAAGGAGTCATCTTCCTCAGGCACAATGTATATGCCCTTCCCAATTGTTTCTTCCTCCATCTCCTCTTCCTCCTCTTCCTTCTCTATGTCAGATAAGATTGTCTTGGGTGATATAAGAGGAACCTTCCCCTTCTTCTTTCCTATTATGCTAGGGGAATCCTTTAGCCCAAAATGTATGTGATTCTTTATGGATGATGAAGGAGGGGCTTCTTATTCTAAGGAGATCTTGAGATTTATTCACTCCTATATTTCTTCCAAAGTCTCTCCCCTCTTTTTCTTGGGAGAATTCTTCTTCTCTATTAGCATGAGAGTTCCTTCATCATTGATCTAGATTGGAGGGTATTCACTTTACTCGACACTGAGGCCCTTCTTTCATGGCTTCATCTCATAGTATAATATATAGATGTGGTTGTGTATGGTTGCCTCTTAAAGGGGGTGGATATTTGGGTGATCCAATTCATCCTCTTTGTCCTCAATGGCCTTCCCATAAATCTGAGTGAATTGACACCTCATCCTGTACATCTCTAAATCTAGTTCCTTGACTAGAATGTCTAACTATTGTGAATTGGGGATCTAGCACAGTGCATCCCTAAAGTATCTTACCAAGAAGGTGTAGAGGAGCTTCAGCCACCCTAATATGTTGCCATCAACTAGTAATAAACACACTACATAATAGTGTTACATTATGGAAAAGGTTGCCATTCCAAACATTATTTTAGGGAGCCCTTGAGGGATGTGTCATTCTATCTCTAAGGCCTCTATGTATATATCACACCACCCCATGACATGATTCTTATATTTGGTGCTTAAAGAGGGGGGGATCATGAAGTCTTTGTACTTCTATGATAGAGACTCATTGTGCTTTAGATGAACCTAGAGGTTATCTTGATCCCCATTTAGAACTCTAATCTCTTCCATGATAATGATAATGAGAATGGATATCCATTTGAATGTCATTTTTTCCCTATGGCACTCCTATTCATTCTTTACAAATTCATCAATGATAAATTTGGCAATATTAAACTACATGCCCTACACCATGTGATAGGAGACATAAAGGTATGCCTTAGTCACATTGATCTATTGACTACCTGGGCATAGCTTGGAGCTTATAAGGTACATCATCACCCTCATGCCAGGGCCCTTGCACTCCATTGATCCTAACTTGTAAGATCAAATGCACATTATTGATTTACTTATGTAGTTAAATCATGACACTTGGCATAATGGTGTTTGATATCAAGATCATATAAATCTTTAACCCTCACTTACACCATTAGATCTCCACTGCATGATTAAATGTACATCATTGATCTTGGGTCCTAGTCTGTAAATGTAGATCATTGATCTACCTTGTATGTAGGAACATGCACCATTAATCTATGCCAAGAACCTTTGGACTCATTGACTACCCCTGTGTCATTGATCTATGATATGATCACACAAAATGTCATCACTTATCAAACCCATATTAAACCTCAAGAGCATTTGAATCTAAATGGTCATTTCATTAGGCCTGAACTTGACATCCCCATGCATGTCTATCTCTGCTAACTGATCTTTAAAGGTTTGTATATTGAGATAGAGAACTTGTTAAGACACCACATTTTTAAGAGATGATTATGAGACTAAAAAAATAATATACATGTAGTCCTTTTATCTTGAAATGTTTTCTAATCACACTTGTAAAATGTATAACCATACTACCCTGTTCATTTTTGTATGACATGCCATGACAGTCTGACCCCCTAGATGACTCCAAATGACATAAAAATAAATTAGATCATGACCAAGGTTAAAATGACATTAAATAAAATAAAGTTAGCCAAAACACACCCTATGACACTATTTTATACCCCCATATCAAGTATTATCTATAGGGGGTTGACCCATTTTGAATTGTGGTAAAAATGGTTAACATTTTCAAGTCAAAGCTAAAAGGATAAGGCATGAAAATGTGTTCTAAGGTCTCTCAAATGTAAAAAATGAAGGTTTATATTATTGAGAAGGTTTTTATTGTGATCATTAGATCATCAAAAATCTACGTTATAAACTAATATATTCATGGTACAAGGGGAAGGGTCCTAGATCAAAATTCTAGACATTAGTTTCTGGATTAAGGGGTTATGCTTTATGAATGATTATTAAGAGTATAAACAAGTTTAAACCCTCTTATAATTCTAATAGTGACCCAATGTTGAATATATGGTTAAAAAAAACCTATAATAGTCTAAAATTACTATAAAAACTATGTTATCTTGTATTAAACTCTCCCAGGCACCTCCAAGTGTGATTGACCTGTCAAGTGTGTGAGTAGATCCTATAAGAAAGTGCTAGTTTCTTGAAGATTTGATGTAAAAATAAGAGTTAACCAAGTAAACGTATGAAAATAATTGTATGAATAAAGTTTATACTTTTATTTTATGTGCATGGTAGTTTATAGATAGGTTATATCCCTCAAGTATGCTAAACCAGTCATCCAAGTTAGCCAGTCACTAACAGGCCTAATGGTGGAAATAATGAAAAACCTAGGCAACAGTGAGAAGATGATTAAGAATGTGTTATCATGAAATAAGGATGAATCAAAGTGAATGGAGAGATTATTTATGACTTTTAATAAATTTTCACATTTCGTATAAGTTTTGGAGTTTAGTGATTATAGTGAAAAAGTTGCTCACAAGTTGACCTGTCTAGTAAAAATGAGACACCAAGATGTAAGGTCATGAAATTGGTCTACAAGAAAAATATTTACCATTTAAACATGTTATATTTATATATAATAATTGTATAATGATATAATAAGATCATCTAAATGAATTATAAATCTTTGAAAGTGGTCATATAGGTGTTGAAAGTCATTATCACCATGACTAGTCTTTGAGGAAAATTGGTAGTTTTGAGTAAGCAAGTTGCAAGAGTGTTTTTGAGTCCTTTTACCATATTTAATAAAGTATAATGGTGAATTTTTTTATGTCTTTTATGTTTTGTGTATATGTTTTATTTTCATGGTTGTGTGTCCAAACTTTTTGTTATCTTTAGTTGTTCAAGACAAACCATTTTGTGTGTGTGAAGGTCTTATGTAAATAATACTAATGACATGCTTCAAGTGGTGATTAGATATAAAGGGTATCATGGACATAATATGAGATTATTATGGGTATATTTTAGTGGTATATTAAGTGTTTGTACTTTGTATGAAGTTTTAAAGTGGTCCAAGAAGATTAAAGGGTAATGTGTACTAATGAAGGTTTAATTAAATTAGGTCTCCTTAAGGCGTAAAGAAGGATTTGGTCCATTTGAGCTATGGAAAACCTAATTTAATGGCTGATTAATGTTTGTGTCAAGTCATAAGGCCTATTTTTTTAAATTTATAAGTGAGAAAGTGTGTATGGTTGACCAATATTTTTATAATAAAGAGCCTAGTATAAGAACACGTTCTAACAGGCCTAATTGTCTAGTTAGAGAATAAAGGAGTGAAAGCAAAGGAAATAACACTTTGAAGATATGAAGGATGAATTATATACCATAATAAGGGTGTATATAAACTATAATGAGGATATAACATGAGTACTATAGATGAAGATCAAGGTCATATGACCTAATATGTCTTGAAGAGACCTAGATGTGTGAAGAAGCCTATAAGGTAGTTTGAGAGGGATAGGAGAGAGAAAATAACTAAAGAAGGTGATAATAATATATTTTATGATAAAAAATGTGTTATAAAGGTAATCAAAGGTTTTAGGTGGATGAGTTTGTGCTGAGTCATCTAGGGGGTTGGTACCTCCTTCTAAGTTAGTACTTGCTAAAGCTTAGCTGGGTTGGTGCTTAGCTAGTTGGGGTTGGTGCTCCATGTGGAGTTGGTGCTTAAATAAATTGTGATATTTTAGCTTATAATAATGTAGTTCATTTTTAATGATTATTGGGTTTTCTTCCCCTTGAGGCTTTCCCACTCATATGTGTGTTTTCTTGTGTTATGCTCATGTGAATGAATCTTTATGAATTATTATATCTTTGTATTGCTTTGATGGTTCAAGGAATGTTAAAATACACATAAAATAAAGTTTTAAGAGGATAATACACCTGCCCCCCCAATAATTTATCTTCTAATAGTAATAAAAAAAATGATAACATCTTCCTGACATTTTAGAAGGTCTAGATAAGTTGGTTATTGCTAGAGAGGAATTTGGTGTGGCATGTTCAAGGGCCTGGGATGATTTTATTGTATTATATATAGCCTAGTTCATGAATTTTTATGGTTCTAGGCAAACACTAGTTGATTTATACTATATTCATTCTCTTTCCATTTTATCACATGATAAATGAGTATAAATAATGGAGAGGCATCTACCTCCAGCCCTTGTGCATGTTGATCCTATGGTTCAAGCAATTGTTCTTACATATTTTTCTACTTTGACATATTCTATCTTATTTTTTATCCCTGATAGCAAACAATCTTGCATTATTTATTCTATTATAAGTGCAACATCAAATAGGTACCTTATGTCAGAATAACTATGTGTTGGACAAATGATGTGATAATAAGTTTTATGTAGATTTATAAAAGAAATGATAGACTGGGAGAGCCTATAAATATCATTGTATCTAATATACATGACACTTCAATATCAGTAAAAATGATAACATGGGTATTAGTAAATATTTTTGATTTATTGTGTCACAATGTTAGAAGTACAGATTCAAGAAAATGTGCAATGTTTGATTCATTACTTATATCCTTATTAGTAGAATGTGCATTAAAATTTTTAAGGGATGGTGATAATATTTAGTTGAACATGTGCCATGCTTGGAGGATCCTTTTCCTAGATGAGTCTACTAGGTTGAAAGACATGGAATGGGTAGATTCAATTTATAACATTCTTATCCTTTTGGTTCATGACTTATGTAATTTTAAAATATGCATGCAAGTGACATTAGCCTTAGCTATACCATCAACATGCACATAACATAGGGATTTGGTGCATTTTGATCTACTCCAACTACTATCCTCAAATAATTATTGGTTGTTGCAATTATTTGCAATCAATATAAATAAAGAAGCTTAAAGGTTTAGGATTCCTCAATGGAGAGTAAATGGGAAAGATTGTAAGAGTATAAAATTTATTCTAATTTTAATGGATAATTATTCAAGTTATTAAAACTTATAGTAAACATATCACAACACTTCATTTATTGTATTAATTCAAACAAGCTACAACTACCTGAAGTCTATGATCAAGGTGTTATCTTACAATAGTTACACTATTATGGAGTGTTTGATGTTGCTAGATGGCTAAATTTAGTTATCCCACTTGAATGATGCATGAAAAAATTTCCAAAAGATATGGATTCCTCTTGTCACAAAATCTTGTAACTACTAATACACTGAGTGTGTATGTTTTGTAATACTTCACCATTTCAACATTCCACATGAAATGCATCAATTTGGTTTCACAAAGTTATTTTGCATGTGGTATAGATTAGTAGGCTTAAATAATTAAGGATGGAAAATCTTTGTGGGATTATTTCAATGCAAAATTCCTTTTAAACCCATGAAATGTGCAACTAGTTTAAGAAGCTTAAAGATTCAACCATCTTCTTTAAAGCATTGGTGAGGTTAAGGATAGTGATAAAATAATATGTAACATTGAAGGAGAGACATTGAGAAATTTTCACAATACTAAAGGGATTAATGTGTATAATATTCAATGTAAAATACATTATAACTCTATAAATGATGATCTAGTTCAAGCAATTACTCATGGTGGGCTTGATATAATCTATACATATATGATTTGGTGGTAGTTGCAGCCATTACTTATTCACCATCAGTACTGGAAGAGTATGTTCATGGACTTCATCAAAAGTCTTCCCAAGGTACTTGATAGAGACTTAGTTACACAAAGTCATGAAATAGCCAAATCACTCAAGGAAAATCTCCAACATGCACATGATCAGCAATAGTTTTATGCAAACCAACACCATATAGAGAGAAGTGTTGAGGTGGGATATATGGTTTTATTAATGTTTAATCCATACAAATAATCTTATTTCAAGAAGTGTGGAGTTGAAAAGCTCAAATCCCATTTTTATGGGCCATACAAAGTCATTATAAGGATTGGGGAGGTTTCCTATGAACTTGAGATGCCAGAGCATAAAAAAATACATAATATTTTCTATGTATCATGGCTCAAAAAGGCATTGGGATAGCATGTCATTTCTTCCATTGAGTTACCTCCCTTAGATGATGAAGGCAAACTCATCTTTGTTCTTAAAGCTATATTGGATGTTAGAAAAAAGAAAGTAAGGAACATGACTATCACTGAGTATCTGGTGCATTGGAAGGATTTACCAATATAGGATGCTACTTAGGAGGATTCATAAATTCTTGAGCATCCCAATTTAAAATTACTTATGGGTAATAAATTATGGGAAGGGTGGAATATAATGTCTCCTTTTTCAAATTAATGAAATTAGATGACCCATAGCCTATCTTTATTTCATGTAGGCTAAAGTGGGGTTTTAAAATGGAAATATCTAATGATAATTTATTAAGTTGTCCAAAAAGGTACTTTAAGTTATAACTTTGGAAAATGAAACTTAATTTTTTATTATTAAATGGGACCAAAATTAAAAATTGGATACATGGCCAAAAAGTAATTAATATTCATAAGGTGGAAAAAGGTGAATATTCAATTAAGAGAAATACTAATAACTTTTAGGGTTTTAGATGAAAAGAGCTTATTAAAAGAATTAATTGGAAAAAGAGAAAAAATCATTCATTCAATTGAACACTTTTACAAAACCCTTGTTTTGTAAATTTAGAGTAGCAAATTCAATATTTTATACAAGATAAAAACCCTCATACACACATGCTAGGAGATGAAAACCCTCAAACCCATTTGGCAATTCCATTCAGGGATTACACCAGAGCTTTCAAATTTAGAAGAAATCCATCACATAGGTGTTATAAAGGCTGATTTATTGTTATGTATGGGGTTGTCATAGTTTAGGAAAATATGAAAATATTCTCTTGCAGTGACATTTTAGTTTGAGTTACTATTCATGTCATTATTCAATGACAAACCTAGGCATTGATTTTTATGCATAGGGTTTGAATTTACTAAGCTGGTTGCTAGTTTTTAAGGGCTATCATACCATTTTGAAGGCTAACATACTGATATAACTAGGGTTTATTTATACCATACTTTTTAGGTGTTATTTTTAGCTAGGGTTTTTAAGAAAAAACCACTCTTTATACCTTTTGATGCTATCATACTATTATGGGACATTTTCAGCTAGGGTTTCAAGTAAATATTCCACCTTTATGTAATTTTAGGTTAGGGTTTGGTGGAAATATTAGGAAAAATTCATATTATAATTTTATATGTTATTTGTATCTTTCATAATTGTTTTCAGAATGTTTTCTATGTATGTAATTGATTGAAATAAAGATAACACAAGTGAGTTGATGGTTTTCCATATCACATGTATTTTTATAGTATTTGAAGGAATTTTTAGAATTAAGGGAAATAAAAATTATAATTCTTATTTTATCCTAAAATGGATATTTCACAATCAAGCCTAGTAAAACCTTATTCTTGTCACATCCTTTCTAGTCTTAACCTAATACCCGTCAATTCAAATAAAACCACTACTTGTCTTATCTCATTGTCCAAATCAAAATCTAGGGCTATCATACCCTACTCATTTCAAATCCAACTAGATAAATGGTCTAAATTTAAATTTTCTCAAGTACATACCTTATCCATAAACATATTCTCATACTACACACCTCATTCAAATCAACCTGGTCTAAGAAAGTTTATCAATCACTACCCCTTCACCTCATCTCATCTCATCTAACTTATCTTAGCCCATCCATAAATCAACATCATGCAGACCCAAACTCTATAACAACTTGGGTTTGGAAAAAAAATCAATAACAATGACCTTTAAAATATTCTAGGGTATGAGTAACATCACAATTATGGAGAAAATATTAACAATGGAGATGAACAGAATCAAAACATTAAATATGAATTTTTGAATATTGATCATGGGATAATTCAATTACAATGATATATCTATAAAAAGAGGGATGCGTTATTTGCCTAAAATTTTAAAGTAAGAGCTATAATTCCTCTTGATTATGACTGAGACAACTTAAAGAACATTATCCAAAGTCCTAAATGTGAACAAACTACCCCTAGTCATAGTTGTAATCCATTTATAGAATGAAAAAAAGAATCCCAACTTGAGCATATAAATATTAACTATGTTAAAATTGGCAAAGGGAAATCCATCTCAGAATACCAATCAAAACATGAACATAAACAAGTCTTTCTTGAACAACTTAACCAAATTTCCCAATAAGTGGAATTTCTTGCATTCTAAATAGATCAAGAGACCAATAAGCCTCAAAATCCTAAAGGGCCATCTAAGACCAATCCACCTCCCATCAATTATAATCAAAACATACTTGATCTTATTTTGACATCATCCACCCCATTTTTTGATCTTGTGCTTGCCAAGGAATGGAAATCAATGATGAATACTCTCCAGTGGATAGAATCAAGATCATATGACAAGAAGTAGCTATAATTCCTCTTGATTATGACTGAGACAACTTAAAGAATGTTATCCAGCGTCCTAAATGTGAACAAACTACCCCTAGTCATAGTTGTAATCCCTTTATAGAAGAAAAATAAGAATCCCAACTTGAGCCTATAAACATTAACTATGTTAAAATTTGCAAAGGGAAATCCATCTCAGAATACCAATTAGAACATAAACATAAATAAATCTTGCTTGAACAACTTAGCCAAATTTCCCAATAAGTGGAATTTATTTCATTCGAAATAGATCAAGAGACCAACAACCCTCAAACTCCTAGAGGGCCATCTAAGACCAATCCGCCTCCCATCAATTAGGATCAAAACATACTCGATCTTATTTTCACATCATCCACCTAATTTTTTGATCTCGTGCTTACCCAATAATTGCAATCAATGATGAATAATCTCTAGGGGATAAAAGCAAGATCATATAACAAGAAGTAAAAAATTGAAGACTTTTTTCCCTATCCATTGGACAAGGAATTATTATGGGTTCCTTTCCCTCCTCACTGTAAACCTCCTAAATTAGAAAAAATATAAGGGGAAGGGGGGCTCACATGAACATGTTAAAGAATTTTTCTTGTCCTACTAAGAGGTCACTTATAATGATTCATATCTATTAAGATTGTTTCCTTGAATCCTTGGAGGACATGCCTTAGAATGGTCCATGTGTCTAACCAAGGGATCTTTCACATCATTTGAAGATATAATTAAAAAAATTGGTAAACATTTATCCTACAATGTAGAATATGAAATTACAATGCTTGATATGCATAATACAAAACAAAGAAAAAGAGAAAGCTTCTCAAACTTATTACAAAGATGGAAAAGTTTGGCAAGTAGATTCCCATGCTCAATCCGTAAAAATTAATTCACTACTATTTTCATTGATAACTTGAATTCAAAATTATCTTTCCAATTGAAACTACATTATGTTAACACCTTTGATGAGATTTTTGATAAAGGTATACAAATTAAAAAATCCCTCATTACAAAAGGGTTGATCAAAATATTCTTAAGAAATGATAAAAACCAAACAAATACCCCACCTAAAAAGCCAAAGTTATTTAACAAAAATAAGAATGTGGTGGGTGATGGTGTGTCATATTCTAAGCATGTCAAAACCATATAATAATATCATCTTTACACATCTCACAATGCATCAAGCATCATTGTGCCTAAAAGGTGTAGGAAACTTCGTAATTACATCCTAGATCTGATTGACAAAGGTGAAATTAAGGTTGAAGGAGAAGAGTCCTCTGATTTGAAAAATTAGTAGTCAGGAATATAGTAGTACCCTTCCCCAAGCATGATTAGAAGTATAAGGGTAAATAACAAGACCAAGGTCAAGCCTCTAATTGAAGTCTTTTTGACCAAAAAATAACTCCTCATCACTATGATGCACTCATTATATACATTGACCATTTTAAATATTGAGTCACCACCATAAAGAATAGGGCTAACTCCCTTGATCATGCACCCATCCAAAACTATCTTATAATTAAGATCAAAGGTCCATCACCTGATTCTATCATTACACTTTACATGGTAATATTATTGCACTGGGAGCACCACCAAAAGAACTACCATAAAGGGATCCTCAAAATGCTAGTGTCCAAAAGCCTCCTCTAACTATTCTTAAGGGTGAATACAAAATTATCTTAAAAATTGAGAAGACCCCTACCTAGATATCAATCATGGATTTTCAAATGATCTTAAATCCTTCATGACATCTTCAATAAAACCTTGTAGGGGTTAAGATTACCAATAAACATTGACCCTAGTCAATTCCAAGCCTTATGGGTCATCTATCATCTTCCCAATAAATTAAATTTGATCTATAGGATATGCCTCCTCTTAGCCATAATCATAAAAATGCCTTATATATTGAGGTGTTCATCACTAATCATAAGATCAAAAGAGTGCTTGTAGATGGCACATCGAGCATTATCATTTGTAATATTAATTTTATTAAGAGCCTGGGTTATTTTAAAATTATCTTGGGCCACAAATAGTCATAATAAGAGCCTATGACAAAAATTAACGACAATAATATGGTACTATATACCTTCCTATAATGGTGTAACCTATCACACATTAAACTCTCATCCATGTGGTATATTCTAAGATACCTTATAATATCCTTTTTGGTCATCCATGGATACATGAAATGCAGGTTGTATCCTCCACCCTCCATTAATGCCTAAAATTCCCCCATTCTAGAATGGAGGTCACCATCCTTGGTGATCCATAACCTTTTAAATAATTTCAATTATTGGAAGGAATTGATCATGATGCCTTATGTTATCCTATAATTAAGAGTTCTCCCTATGACAATAACAAGTCTACAAAGTATATCCATCTAGATGACTTGCCTTCCACTTCTTCAAATCCACCTGCATCAAAATCATTTCCAAAGGATGTGAAGAATTTTAATATCACACATTTAATATTTATGAACTCCATTTATCACCCTATAACTATGGGTGCCTCACCATGAAGGAGGTTAGGAAAACTTCTCATCAATTTGGAAAAATAATATTCAAAAGTTTTAGGTTATTATGAGAAGAATATCCTAAAAGATATGATGACTCCTAGATGTCAGAAGAAGGACTTACATCATGATATCAACACATAGAGTATTATAAGGCCAATCAAATGTGTAAAAACGTGAATTATAAAATAAAATTACTTGGTTATCATGAATAGAGCATTCTATAACTTATCTTTACCAAGTATCATACATTGTATCATATGTTGGGATATAATCCATTGGATGGTGATTCCTATGACATCAAATTTGATACCTCCTCAGTTTCAAAATAATCTTTATCAGACAAAGATGTTGAAACAATATCCATTCATAGTCATTATGAGGATGTTTCCATTACCAACCTCTCTATTGATGTAGTAGTTTGTGTTGTTAATTGTGGCATCCACCAGTAATATGAGGTGACTTTGAATCCATTTCATAATGATAAAGTAATAATAGAGTTCATGGGACTCTAGGATGATTTATCATCTGATGATTATTATAATGAGGTTGATTTGGCTTTCAATGTAGATCCGACTGAGAACATTAGTGATCATTTTGTGAATCTTGATGATGCTTTTGCTAACATTAACACTCAATATCCTAGTAGCTTCTACGAGAATCATGTTACACAATATCCACTAATTGATATCACTAATCCACCACCTTTATCCCTAATCAATCCTTTTATTCCCATAAATAATCACTTCAACACACTCCTAAATGGGAATAAAAAGAAGCATGCATCATTGGATTCAGCTCAAACCAATATATCATGTGCCAAATCTATAAGGATCCATGACATCATTCAAATAACCAAGTATAATGTTAAAATTAGTTTTGATCCCACAATATTTCAAAGTCAGGATAAGTAAAAATAATTACCAAATCAAAGCTCATTAGGGAAAAATTTGTTATCCTTGAATTTAGCAGGCTCAATTCATGGGATAACCCCTATGAAACTTGTTTGTTTTATAACCCATGAGCTCAAAGCACGTGAAATGAGGCCAATCACCTCCTCTTTGCATTTTTTTTCCCCAAGAAGTTAGTTTTTTTGGGGAGTTTTTACCTCATGAAGTTCAAAGAAAATAATTTGAACTACACCAAATTTGAATTGGTGCAAACTGAAGAACTTTCTCTAGATTACACCTCTAAGTGCAATGATAAATAATTTCTCTACCATTGCATGTGCAAGATTAGATAATTTATTTGACCATACACTTAGGCCCACCACTTCTTTGATAGTTAATACACATTAATTACCACTTTTATATATAATTTAACCTACACAATTTTCCTTTTTACATTGTTACTTTTGTTCTCCTTGCTATTTATGAGTGCATGTGCACTCCTTGTTGTTTAATATTTTCAAACTTGCATCACCCCTCGATGTCTTCACATCCATTCCTAATTTCTCATATTTTAAATTATCTCTAGATTATAAGTAGGTCTTGTTACCTTTATTTTATTCTTCATTCTATTTCCTAGGGTTTCTTTTCTTTTTAAAATTTTCACTTTATATTTTTCATTGTCTTCTCGCATTTTATGAAAACCTCACCTTTTCCCCATTTGTCACAAACATTTTAAATATCTTGAGTGTTTATGCTATTTTCATTTCCCCCAATGTTTTCCCAAACCCCTTGACCCTCCTTGAGACATTTTTTCCCAAGGGTGCAACTCAAAATTTTTTCTTGAAGGTGCACCCCTTTATTTTGGTTCCCCATGCATCTTGGAGAAAATTATCTGAGTTCCACCCTTTTGCTTTCCCCTTATGTACCTTAGACAACATTATATGAAGTGCACATAACCAATCTTTGGTTGTGTATTTCAGAGAATTTTATCTGAGGTGTACCCTTGCATTTTTCCCAAGTCCTCATGCACATTGGAGAAAATTATCTGAAGTGCACATAACCAACCATTGGTGCACTTCAAATAATTTTCTCTGATGTGTACAAAACTAATCAAATCTAGTGTTGGTAAGAGAAAATTATCTGACCTACACAAAAGACTTACCTCTCTGAGTGTAGATCAAAGAATTTTCTCTGATCTACACTAAACATACCAAAGTATGGTGTAAGTTAGATAAAATTCTCTAAACACCAAATGAAAATACCTAAAGCATTCAAACACTCATGCAGTCCATAGAATTTTATTTGAACTACACATCTTTGTTCCTATCCCATGTAAAAGCACATGTTTTTCCCACTCTTGCTTTTTCTCCATGATAGATCAAAATGCTAACTCTTGGGAATTAAAATTCTCCCTTGTAGTCACTTGATCAATGTTAGAGGATTCACCTACCAAGAAAATGATAAAGGAAAAGTTATAAGGTGTATTTATAACATCTATGGTCAAATAAAATGTAGACCAGATTGAAGGTATAGAGATTGGCCATGTTGATATGGCTAAATTCTTACAAAGGCTAGGTAGAGACCCCATTACACCACACATGTAGGCTATCCTAAATAGCAAGATTCATTTGGTAGCCATATTACCCATGTCAACACAAGAACTAGAGTTCATTTTGATAGTTGTTTCTCATTTTGATATTCAAACTAGATCAATCAAGGATGCAGATGGAAAGGTGATCATTCGGCTTGATGAGGAATACCTAGATAAGATCTTTCATCTCTCCAATATTGAGGAATATTTGTATATAAATATGAACTCAACCTAAGAACATTATGATAAGAATCCTGACAAGTACAAAAGACACATAAATTTTCATTAGCTCAGACCTCCTTGACATTCTGTTATGAGATGGCCCAAGTACTTTTATCATAGTGATTTAATAGAGGAAGTAGGGGATTTAATCACACTCTTGAGCAGAGTCAAGGGACTACCAACATAAAATGTCTTCCAAGAATGGATGTATCATTACATTTTCATCATCAAAAAGGGCAAAATAAGAGTATGCACACAAGTAAAGCTTCAAGTTTCCCATTAGCATTAGATGATACACAATTTCAACTACTCCAAAATCTAAGACAATGGTAACTAAAATACAATGGATTACTCTTAATAGATTCAAGAGCAAAAATGAATTTGATTATAAAATGATGAAGGAAAAGTTGAAAGGGAACTATGCTTATGTAAACAAGATTAAAGACATTTGGGTAGAATGTAGAACTAATGAGGATGTGAGAAAGATGGATTACATCCATCTCATCATTGAACAAATTGTTAATCTAAAGCTGGGTGATATTATAGAAGATTTGTCAAATGATGACAATGTATTGGACCCATCATATATGGGTAATAAAATTGATTCAACTCCTCTTCCTCTAATCTAATTATCCATAAAAGAATCCACATCTATCAGAGACAAATTTCAACTTCTTCTTGTGAAGACTAATATTTGGTTGAAATCAAAAGGTATTAAATTGAAATAATTCAAAACTGGGTCAGAGGAAGAATATGATGAAGACACTGCTAAGGAGTGTAAGGAACTCAAAATGAAAAATGAAGATACCTCCACTTCTACACAAAAACTAAGGTTTGTGTTTATAAGTAAAGGCAAAAGAAAGGGCAAAGAAGCTGAGGTAGAGAAAAGTGTTTAAGTAGAGAAAGAAGAAGACCCAGTCACAAGAGAGGCACCATCTCAACTAATGACTTCACAACCATCTCAAATAGTGATTCAATAGCTTTCACAACTAGTGGCCTCACAAATAGAGATTTATCAAGTTGAAACTTCATAAATGACAACTTCACAGGGTGTTTCTTCCATTCCTCCCCCTATTGCTCCAACTATGACAATTATCTCTACCATCCCTCCCCAGACTGTTCTTTCATCCCCTCTATCACCTACCAGTGCCATGATTTTCCAAATCCCTTTGCAAGGTACATTAGATCAATTTTTTAATTCTCTATCTAATCTACCTAGTCCATCAAAATCACTAGGATCACCTACCAATTTGTATTTTTCCCAACAAGATATAGATAAAATTATGTCCACACCATATTCTAAATTGACAACCCAAGTCCTTGGTAATCTTATATCTAATTTTCTATTAGGGACCAAAGTTTATATCATGCCAATTCAAACTCCACCAATCATAACCATAATTCTATTGGTGTCTACTCCACTAAAAAATACCACCATCCCACCTTCCATTTCACCCACTTCACAAACCATCATCCTTCCCCAAACATCACAATCCTTGGTATCTTATACACCAGAAGATCCATTAACCTTTCCTCCTTGGCTCATGAATCAAACACCCAAAATGAAGAAGCAAGCTATTTCTCCTAATGATTTTGATTTTGGTCAACTTGTGCCAATAAAACCAAAAACATCAAAGAAGGATAAGATCATATCAAGAGTAATTTTTGATGTTGGACACAGGTATGCTAAAGTTATACTGCCTCTTGAAGATAGAAATATTGAAGATATTCAATCATCTAAATATTCAGTAGGACAAATTGATCTTGGGAATCAAACTCATGAAAGTGCAAAGGAAGATTTACAAGAAATAATGACATCCTTGATCGAGAGATACAAAAAGGATAAGAAAATCAAGGATCAACTCAAGATAAAATTAGAATAATTAAATCTAGTTATATTGAAGATCACATAATCATCTGAGTCAATTAAACCTATTAAGAATGAAACCACAAAAAAACAATTCAACAGGTAGAAAAGATTGGATCTCAAGGTCGGGCAATCAATGCCTGGATTGAAAGATTGTCAACACAAGGTACTCAATGCTTGTGTTCTACTATTGAATTTTTAAAGAACTTAAGTGAATTAAAAATAGAAATTCAACAAACATTTAAGACACTCAAGACTTGTAGTTGACCAAAAAGGATATTCATACATGGAATCAACTATGACAATTCAAGCTAGAACTCTTAGTTGAGTAGAAGGTCATTCCAAATAGGAAAGTATTCATAAAATATAGAGAAATAATGAACATTCATGATAGAATCCATCAACAAACTGATTGATTTCCAAGTCATAATGGACAAATTTCAAAGAATATTGGATAGAAGTAAATGTGTACCAGCTGATCTAGTGGATTCCATCACAAGGGTCCTTGCCATCTTCAAAAATACATCAGGGCTAGATAACAATGAGTTTTAAGCCACCTTGAAGAGATACAAAGAATATTTGGAGAAGAAAAACAAAGATGAAATACTTGTGTCTAAGGACACTTAGTTTATTTTTTAACTTTTCATATGTAATTTTGTTTGGTGCAATTTACACGTAGGAAAAGTACATAGTCCTAAGTCAAATTAGACTCTGTCAATGTATTTATGTTTTTCCTATTTTTGTTCATATCTCTTCTCTATAAGTAGGAGGTTGATATTTTAAAAAATAGAGGACCATGGATATAGAAGCAAAATGCTGTTAAATTGAGAAATAATTTTTGAAACTTTGTGTTCATATTGTAAATCTTAAATTCTATCAATATAAGAAAATCAAGTGATCTTTCAATATTTGTGTTGGAATATACTTGTGGTGTGTTGGGAATATTCTTACATATTTTACATTACATTTTCTTGTGCGTTGATTGGATTGTGGTGTGAAATTTTTATAAAATGGAAGGTGCCAGGAAGCTAATTTTAGAGTCTTTGAGCTACATTTTAGTTACTGGGTTTGTGTTCATCATTGAAAGTGACTTACCATGAAGAATTTGGGCAAAAATTTATTTTTATTTGGGGATTTTTATCTTTTTTTTAAATAAGGTGAAGATTTTGGGCTGCACTTTGTTCCATCTATTCACATCACTTTGCTGGTATCATTCTAGTTACTCTTTTGGCTAACTAATCTGAATATCAATTATCATTACTCTATCAAGTAGTTTTATATTTTCACAATACATTGTTTAGAATATAAGAAAGTTTGTAAGTATACATACATTTAAAAAAAGAGGATTCAATGATATGACAACACCCACTTTGATAAAATTAGTGTAAATAATTACTTGTGTTAGTTAGCAATAAGAAGGGACCTCCCCTTTCCTTGAGGAGAGATTTATCTCATCACACTGTGGCTGAAAGTACCATTTTTTTACCATTCTATTAGTAAAAAAATATTCACCCAATAAAATCAATATCAAAATATAAATAAAAAAATTCAAAACTCAAATCCCTTTGAAAAAAAACTCCTTAAGATAGCAAGAGGCAATCAAAGTCTAATCAAATATATAAATTAAAAATCTTCCACAACATCAATTACTAAACAAATTTGCATAAAATATAATTTGGTCTATAGTCCTTCAAGTACTCAAATCAAAGAATAAAAAAGTCCAAATATCTTGGATCCCTTGGAATCTCTTATCATGTGGCATAAATTACAAACTGACTGCTAGTCCCAATTCCAAATCACGCATCACATTTGTATCACATAAACGTAAAATCCACCTCTTCCTAAGCAAATTCTCTTTTGTATAGGATACAAAGATACCCAAGTGAGATGTATAGAGAAATCAAAATCAATGGTCAAAAAAGTTTATGATGGTTCCTTAGGACCAATACTGCTTATAGATCAAAGTTTCCAATATCACCCATCTATCATGATTTCAAAAATAAAAAGATAAATCAATTCCACATCCTTTTAGATTATTATACATAGTCTTATTCCAAAAAATCATAAAAAATTCTAATGGCAAAATCTAATTCTCAATGCCTTGGATAAACATGATGATGAAAACCAGTTCTCAATGTCACTTGTGATATACCATTTATCTATGAGCATATCATAGAGAAACCTATTATACTTGGGGGTAACCCATCCATGCTATCATCCTATCTTTCAGGGAGATACAATAGTATTTTAGGGAGATATTTCACATGTAGTAAAATCTTCAGCATAAGGAATTCGGTAAATTAACAGAGGTAGGAAAATAATATCCTTGAAGATTTATCTAAATCTTCCCTTCCATTCCCTTATTAATTTTCATTCATCATTATGTCACTTCATCTCATATCAAGTCTTTTTTTCATCTTATCTGCTAAGTATGGATTTCCTTTTGCCAAGATCCTTACTTGTATATATGTTCCCTAAAACAACATGTGTATATACAGTCTTGGCCTATTTTATATGATGATTTCCTACACTATCTTGGTCTATATCCCTTACATCACCACCCCATGCCAAATATTCATCAAGTCATGGTGCTGATTTTCACATCTTACTTTATTACGTACACCATAGCTTAGGGGCAAGAATCTAATATGGTTAAAACTAAATGATGATTTGCTCATCCCCTATCCCTAAGATCATTGATGTGACAAAGTCAAAATCATAATAAGATTTATTATTATGCATGCACATATTTGTATGTTTTTTGTGGCTATTTTGTGCATGTTTATATTAGATGTTTGACATTACATGTGTTTTGATTCTTTACATATAAATTAAATCATATTGATTATCTATTGTTTTTTAATCTATGTATCATCTTATGTTTTTTTGAAGTAGCATGAAGTAATGATGTCATATTTTCTATCCAATACCAATGGTTCATCAAGCTCTATGCTAAATGCACATTTATTTTTTGGTTCATCTTTTTGTAGAAGTCCATTATGAACTCTAGAAAAACATCATCATAAATGCATATATATCATGGTGCATACAACATATTACTATATTAAAAGGATTACAAATAAATAAATGGATCAAGATGTATATTCCATTACCAAAATTATTATCTCACATCTATTATCATGACCACATCTATCATCATCAAATATAGCATCAATCAGTACCTAATCAAACATCATATAATCGTCTAACTATAATAACATAATCAATTGTCCATCCAACCATATCATGTAATATAATATCCATCTAACAATCTGTGTATGTTTTTTGTGGTTACTTGTGCATGTTTACATTATATGTTTGACATTACATGTGTCTTGATTCTTTACATATAAATGAAATCATATTGATTGTCTGTTATATTTTTGTCTATGTATTATCTTATGTTTTTTTGAATTAGAACAAAGTAATGATGTCATATTTTATATCCAATACCAATTGTTCATCAAGATCTAGGCTAAATGCACATTTATTTTTTGTTTCATCTTCTTGTGGTAGTCCATCATGCACTCTAGAAAAACATCATCATGAATGCTTATATAAAATGGTGCATAATACCTATTGCTACATTAAAAAGAATTACAAATAAATAAATGGATCAAGATATATATTCCATTACCTACATCATTATCTCACATCTATTAACATCACCACATCTATCATCATCAAATATAACATCAATCATTACCTAATCTAACATCATATAATCATCTAACTCCAATAACACAATCAATCCATCCAACCATATCATGTAATATAATATCCATCTAACAATCTCACTTAGAATAACATCATCATATCCATTTACATCATGTATAGGGTGATGTGAATAATCTAAATGTAGGAACATCAATATATAGCATCACATGATTACCCTCACATCAATAATCATCTAAGTCATCATGCATAAATAAAACCACATCATAATTAATCATCACATCAAATAAATCAAATCTCTTCAATAAATCCATAATCCCATTGCATAGAATTTAATGACTTAACATCCATAACCATCATACATAAGTAAGATGCATACTCATCATAGATATAAACCAAGTCCATGCCATCATATGCATCAAAAGTCTAAAATATCAAATTGAATATATATATATATATATATATGTATATATGTATGTATATATATATATGTATGTATATATATATATATGTATGTATATATATATATATGTATGTATATATATATATATATGTATATATATATATATGTATATATATATATGTGTATATATATATATGTGTATATATATATATGTATATATATATATGTATATATATATGTATATATATATATATATATGTATATATATATATATATATATATGTATATATATATATATATATGTATATATATATATATATATATATATATATATATATATATATATATATAAAGTACATGAATACATAAAACAAGGTACATACAATTACATCATGGACATCCATGTGCCAAAAATATAAAATACATAGATATCAATGGCTCACATCTGACTCTAGCTATCTGGTGGTGATGGGCTTGGTGGTGTGTGTGTAGCTTTAAGAATCCAAATGAGGCACCAAGGTTTGGAAGAGGGGGTAAAAAGAAAACACATATGGGTTTAGGGATGTGGAAAGCCACTAGAGGTATATGGTAACTATTTAGTTTTCCAGCTTGCACTAGGCCATAGATAGACTTACAAAACCAAATTTGGACTAGCATGATCAATATCACAAAGGAAACAAGTATCTCTAATTGACCTAACCATAGTAATACAAGTAGCTTAAGGAAAGAAACAATGTGCAAAGAATAAGAAATCAAGTTAACTAAATAAATAAGCATTATCAAGCAAGGAAAATGATTCAAAAATATGTAACCCTATGGAAATGAAAGATGATTTCAAAGGAAAGATGTTTTCAAATGGAAATGCATATATGATTTAGAATCTATAATAAATGCAAGCAAGGTGCCCTAAGATCATGCTTAACCATGATGCAATAAATCTACCATCCATGAGTCCAAGTTTGATCTTGATTAGATGAACACCAAGTTTTAGTGTATAGATTTGTCCTATCAAATGTGAACAATCCTAGAGATAAGGTAAAGTAGGAGCAAGTAGGAAATAAGAGATCTAATCTCAGTGAACAAATTAGGTGCAATGCCAACCGAATGAATAAGATAGAAGTTAATGAGTGTAGGCAAGAATAACTATGGAGTAATAATGGTGAATCTAATATAGGTTAAACCAACCATGAAACTATGAATTTATAAGGGGGAAGTTTAAGAGAGATGAGGAACCATGTAGTGTTTAGTGGAAGAGCTTAAGAAAGGTGAAGAGATTCCAAGAGATCAAGAATAACTCAATAAATATGAAGAGATGCCAAGATGTCAAGAGGATCCAAGAGTGAATCTCTAGAGAGATGATGAGCTTTCAAATCAACATCAATCTAAGGAGGATAAGTGGGAGTGAGAAGCATGTTTGGACCTAATATAGGGTAAAAAAAGGCTAAAAAACTAGCTGATTTTGGTTATGGTACATTAAACAAAAGTAAAAATGGGAAGTTATGGATAAGTTATAGCCTAGATTACTATTTAGTAGGCAAATGAGTAGTCTGGATCGAAGTAAGGCCACTAATAGTGCTAGAAACTAGTAGCCTAGGCCAAAAATGTGCCCAAAAGGTCCAAACAAGCCCCAAAAAGGGCTTCATAAGGTGCAAGAAGGCCTATAAGGGCTTGGGGAAGTGTAATAAGGTATATTAAAATGTAGAGAGGCTTGAAAGGGTGCACAAATTCTTAGGAATTAGGATCTCTTAAAATGAATGAGTAAGATCAACAAGGTCTCTCAGTGTCTAGGTAGTATACATGACAAGCATATATTTAATCATCAAGAAGAATAGGGTCAAAAGAATCATGCTTACATATGCTCCTAAGGAATAAGAAATCATTGCTAAACACAATAAGGAGTGTTGTACAATACATGGAAGCTAAAGCAAAAATAAAAAACAACCAAAAAAGAAAAAAGAGAACATCACCTGTACTCACTTGATAAGAATAATAGTGGATGAAAAGTTGATGACATGATCTAATGGGGACAAGTCTAAGCTCTATGTGATCTAGCTCCAGCTCCTAAATAATAAGGGGAAAAATGGCATCAAAAAAATAAATCCAAGATGAATGAGGGACGTGGGAGGTTTGTAAGTCCTAAAAAAAGGAGAGCAAAGCACACACCATAATAGGTGGAGAAACTTAGTCCTAAAGACATTCTAGACCCTGATGAGCTAAGAGATGCCTAAGAGTGAGTCAAATAACAATTAATCATAATATATGATTAGCACATAGGAATTAATTAGGGATCTAATGATCATGTAATACTTGGTAGTGTCATTCATCTCATTGGTAAGAAGAAACCAACTACAACAAACTCGGGGCCTCATGGGTCATCAATAGTCCAACCACAACCATAGGTCCTAGGTTGCCCTAACTATTACCATCAATTTGAATCACCATGAGTATTGCACCATGATGGGGGTAAAGGATGCAAGATAAAACCATGAAGGGAATATCTTGTCATAAGGAAAACCTAACAAGTTACACAAGGGAGACAAAGAATGTGACAACATTATAATCAGATGGAGGAGACTAATGCTAGCCATAGTGAGAGGTAAAGAAGGGTGGTAGAAGGCTCTTGAAAGATGAATACTAGTCATATAAAATCAAATCAAGTCTTGAACAACCATAACAACTAACCCATAACACTGATAAGAAATCATGATGAATGAGAAAGATGGAGTTAATAGAGGCCCAACAACAAACAAGTAGTAATACTACTCAATGAAAGAATCAAAAGACTTGAGTGTGTTCTAAAAAGTTTTAGGGATTACCATGGCACTAATAGCCCAAGCCATGACCTAATTTAAGGCCATGTTACTATTTAACCCTAACTAATGGCTTAACCCAAAGGTAAGTAACTAATTAGCCTGCTAAGTCATGACCTACCCTTTAGAGGGATAAAAAATCCTTAGGTAGGCCAGAAAAGAGGCCAAAAAAGGTGGGAGGAAGGAAATGAAGCATCTAAATCCTCAGGTTCACCAATCATGACCTAAAACATAGGAATTTTGGAGTAGGGTGTTTACCAGTGAGAAAGATACCTAAACCTAGATGAGTAAGAGGGAGGCAGTGCTTACGATGCATCATCATGAGCTTCTTGTAAGCCTTAATCTCATTGAATGAGTTATGTGCTTTGACATGGTTGAAATGACACTCAAGATATAAATTGATAACTATAAATGCCTCTATAAGGGTGGCATTGAGAGTGTCAATTCCATGATGAAGAAGTCATGATGAGGGAAGGGGATCGATAGTCAGGGAGACATCTTGAAATAGATTACCTAAGAGTGAAGATCCACCTTGTCACCTAAAATAAGGAGGGGATAATGAAGAGCACATAATGGGAGTATGAGGAGTAAACATTTATCAATATTTAATAGGATCAAATTATTCTTCCTTGAGAAATAAAGATTCATCAATGGGTGTCTTGGGTGAACCAATAAGGCCCCACAAGGAGATAGATAAATCTTCATCATAGAGATTTAGCTTAGCATACAACCATACTAGGTATTTGGGTCAACCTTTAAGGTATGAACCTCACCTTCATACATGAATTGGACCACACAAAACATTAGAGATGTAATGGCCTACATGGCAGTGGTTTAGGGATGACTAAGGATCATATTGTATGAGAGATATAAGTTTAACACATAAAACTTGATCCTAACCATCTTGTGTCTAAAATTGACCAGATGTTTCCCTTTACCCATTGACACAATTGTGTCATTATTTAATCTAACTTAGTTTTGGTGAGTGTCATAAAGTTTCTTGTGAATAATACCTAGATCATTAAAAACCTGTAAAGGCATGATATTTAAGATGGCATCATTATCAATAATGCATCAATTGATGTGACAATCATCAATTAAGGTCTCAATGTAGAGTGGGAATTTATCCCTCTTTTCTAAAATAGAATCATCTACCAAAGAGATAGGGTGAAAGGACAAGGTAGGCAAGTGAGGGTGACTAGGGGGGTTTTACTTGAATAACACCTTAGCATTATCTTGTAGTGGTGCTTGATAGGAGAGACCAAACTCATTAAATATGAACCCCATTTACTCTTGGAAAAGGTAGAGAGGGTCATAGATGGATATATCAATATAGAGGGATTGCAACTCCTCTATGATAGAGTAAGGGTGATTCCTAACATTAGGAGGGATGTTACACCTAAAGTCAAACTTGACATTGGGATTCCCTACCCACATGTACAAGATCATGAGACCAAATCCACTAGTATATCCTATGGGGTTGATCATGCAACCCAAATGCATGTTGACAAAACACTCATAAATAATAAGGGATATGTTAAAGCCAGTAATTAGTTTGTGACTATCATTTTTGGCCTTCCCTTTTGGGTTAACTACAAAAGAGGAACTATAAGAGGTAGTGTTGACCAAATTTGACCCCAAGTCAAATTTGGGTCAACCCCTACTATTTTGAATTTTTATTGAAAGTTTCATATGTCCTATGGGGTCATCTATTGTCCTACATGTCTCACTTACCCTTTCCCTATTCCTTGCTGAAACCCATCTTCCTTGTACTGGATTAATCAACCAAAGTCAACATTGGTCAAACCTAGTAAAACTTAGTCAAAGTGAAAAATTGTGTTTAAAATATCCTAAAATGGTATTTGAATTGTTTCAAGGTGTCTTCAAGTCACAAATTGGATATTTGCTGGTTTCATGTGGTAAAAGGGTCATTTGGCCACTTTTCTAGCTAATTAATTGACTTTTACAGATGGTAGGAGTTAAAAAATATGTCATAAAGGTAGATATAAACATGGATAAGGTCAAATCACATCAGAATCAATTAAGTGAAAGAATTTTATTATGATTAGGAAATGGTAGTTTTTCCTCAAAAATAGGAGTTTTTGGGCACTTATATGGACTTCTAAAGTCCACCATCAGTTTAAAACATGGTTGAGTGACTCTTCACCTCCCCAAAATTCATTTCCATGTTTTGATTGTAAGGATAATGCAATAAATTTCATATAACTTGTTTTTCTCCATTTTCACTTGGTAAACAAAGAAAGGCCAGATTGAATCACTTAACATGGGCCGTACATGTGGAATTGGAAAGAGTGATTATGGGGGTGGATAGTAATATAAGTGAACTTAAATTTCATATCAATAATTTTCAATTTATTTCATCCTCCTTTATGAACATTTAGTTTGGCTTCAGGCAACTTTTTATGCTTGTGCATCTAAGAAGGGGTCACTGTTAGCAATTATTTTAGAAGATTTTGATTTGATCTGATAGGGGAAGTTATTCCATGTGTTTATCAAGGATGATCCATTATTTTTACAATAATATCTTGCTTTTTTAGGTCTCAATAGTTCAAGAGGCTTCTTCTTAAGCTTATTTTGGTCCAATTTCAATACCACTACTCTATACTTAAGAATTTTCACCTACAGGTGCCACTAAAGGTGTTGTGAAGATTTTTTTAGGTGTCATAAATGGATTTTGTTTAATTTATGGATATTAAATGAATTATAGGTTCTTGGAGAGTCTATCCTTGCATTTTCTTGCTCTTTCATGATCTTGCTTGCATATCATAGTCAAACCTTCATCTACAAGTCTTATTGACATCATGGTGGAATATATGGAGGTGTGATGAAACCCTATTTATAACCCTTTCATATTAATTATAATCATGTTAGGATTATTTAAAATTTATAATTTTATATAGGTTATGAAAACCACTTCCAAAATCCTATTGACTGTATTGGCCTTGCAGTCCCAAAAGGACCAAACCAGAGATCCTTAAGCCTTTTTGGGATAAGATATGGAATGAAAAAAAGGTTTATAATGGTCTTGATTATTTGGCCTAGTATACATATCCATAGATAAGGATTATGACAATTTTTAGGTCAAAAGGGTAAGTGGTAGATGGATTTTGAACACCTTAAAAGTGCTTGCAAACACATTGAAAAAGGGCAACGATGTCTATAAGAGGTTGATGGAAAAGTGACTTTGAAATTATTATGGAAGATTATAACTATGAAATAAAGATAAAACCATCCTAAATGATTAAAAAATCACTCTTGAGCCAAAAGGATAAATAAAAGGTGAAGTTTTAGGTTTTGATCACCAATGCACCTTCCCCTATCTATGCACAGGCCTAGGAAGGGCTACCGACAACAAGGTTAGTAAACAGTAAGTTGGAAGGTTGGAATTTAGACCTTGTTTAGATCCTTAATGATGATATAGAGTGTTTGGTGATTCAAATAACTTAATATGATTTAAAATTATCATCAATAAATCCCAAACTAAACTAAAAACCACCTATAACTAGTATCCTAACTAGTGGTCCTCAATAAACAGTCAAAGACATAGTCTAGGTTTCCAAAAGGCATGGAAGATGTTTGAAGGGAAAATATATTAGAGAATGGTTTTGATACATAATGAGATTAATTTAGGATACTTACATTCCCAAATAAATCTCAAGGCCATCCCTAAAATTTGTGAACATAGTCATACCCTGCCCACCTTCATAGACTATTTCGTTCATAAAGTTTGTCTAAGAGATGTGAAAATTTGGAGGGTCAAATGGAGGAGTTAGGTACAAAAATTTGGTAAATATTACCATAAATAATTTTATAATATTACACAATAGTTAATTTACCAAAAATATCAAGTCAAACCCTCTTTGTTCTGTATTGAAGTAGGGGCAGTTTTCCTTTGCATGGAGATGACAATTTTTAGAAAATTGATGAAATTGATGAGCAATACACAATTAGACCTTAGATGATGGTTTTATAAGATATATAAAAACCATATAGAGAAAAATTTTGTTCTATAATGTCTAATGACAAATAGGATACCCTACATGAGGAGGTTTATAGTCACCATGGCAAGGAATGATAAGCACAAGGCTTGGTAAGGATGATCATTTTAATTTTTGTCATTATTTATGCTTCATAATTGATTTTATAATGATTAGGGGATTAATTTATAATTTTTTAATCCATAAAAATTTAAAATAAACCATTTTAGAGTAATTTTGAGTCCATAGTGTAGGCAGGCTCATTGGCAAGGCATAAACCTAATGCAAAATGGGGTCAAGTTTCATCCTTAGCTCTTGAAGAGATATTAAAATAATGGAAAAATGTTCATGGTACATATTAAAAGGTGTTTTAACCATGTTTTTTCAAGGAAATTCATCAAGAAGCCAATTCTTGGCTTAAAATCTCTTAAACCCTCACAGAATGCACCAAATGGTTTGAAATACCAACTTCAAAAGCTCAGAACTTTCACCAAAATTTACATGGGACCTTGAGAAATTAAATGGAGTCTAAGGAGGTCCTTAAGGAGCCCTTAGTGTAATTTTTAATAATATCAAACATGTATCTTTCATGAACAAATGCTAAGAGGGTTAGTCACTCTAAAACCCTCCAAGAAGCCTGATTTGAACCCGATGAGAGATAAAGGCCAACAAAAGAAATAAAATGAATGTTTCAAAAGATAAAATCATCATAATTACTTTGAGAAATCCACTGAGTTTCATCTCATGCCACTGGTCCAAAACTACAAGTATAAGGTTGTACAAAATAAGCTAAGAAAGAGCATTTAATACGAGAACATGTATCTGTATAGATGATCAAGAGCTAAAATTCAACATGAGGGATGATTAGGAGATTAAAAAAGTGAATAATAGGATACTTTATCAATTCACATTTGTGGGAGCACAAAATGAGCATTGTTTATCCTCTAGGCTAAAAAGGCCTAACTAAGCCTAATTGGGAGGACTAATTGATCTAAAAAACACAATTGCCTTGAAGTGTAGCACCATGAAACTTGGCATAGTGGAAAATGAGGGAAGTTGGTACAAAAAAATGGTGTCACTTAGTCTTGGAAGTCTGTACATTCTCCTACACAAGTGTACTTGTGTAAAAATAGGGCTATAAGAGGACTAGGCCTAGTGAAGGATATTTAAGAAAAATGGGGTATTGGTGAGATATTTTTGGTTCCAAATGTATTTTTTCTAGTATAATATAATGAAAATATGACTCTCATGAAGGAAAATTTCACAAATTGAGCTAAATCCAAATTTTGGCTATTTTGGCCAAATTAGGCCTAATGAGACAAAGAGGTCTTGTAACACCCAAGAAAGAAATTGATGATTACAGATGATGTATCCATTTAGAATGCTTTAAGATGATTTAAAAGTGTCTTGGGGATTTAAATATAAATATTTAAGATATATCATGATCAAACTCTTGCCTTTTGCCACTTGTCAAGGAGTTTCAAAACCTAAAGATGCTTGTGAAGAGTTTCAATGCCACATGTGAGGAAGGTGCTCATTTTGGGATGGAAAAATGTCCACATAATTTAATTTATCTCTCTTACACCTCATTTCTAGGTAAAATTTATCCCTAACTTGATTTTAAGTGCTAAAAAAAGCCCATGATGAAGGTAGTTTCATAAGAGAGAATGATTGAGGAGATTGTTACGCCACATTTGGAGAAGAGGCTTATCTGGGATATAATGATGTGTAAATAATTTTCTTGACTCATTTTCCACCTCATCTACATGCATTGTAATTGATTTCCACCTTTGGACACTTGTCCTTGTGCCTTTTCAACTTATTTTCTCTCTCTTCTTCCAAACTATAAGTATGAGCCATCTTGGCTATTGTAAGAGAGACCACAGCCAGTATGGTGAGGCCCTGCTAGTATGACATTGCATATTTTGTCTTTCAACATTGAATAAAAAGTCTGATTCTAAGTTATGGACATTTTTTCTAAGTATGAGAGTGATGTATAGTGGAGATAAGTGATGGTGTCACCCTTATTCCCTTTATCCTTCATGATTAAGCAAGAGTCATAATTTTAACATTTCATGTGAAGTGTATCAATTGTATTAGGCTCCTCTTCAAGTATTAAATTGTCCATATGGTGTGAAATCTACCCCTAGATCAGTTATCTTGTCAGTTGTCCTATGTATGCTAACTCTACATTGAAACACTATGTTAAGATCCTTTAATGCATAGAATCGATCTTAGAAAGCCTTATTGCTTAGTAGGAGTATGATAGCCTATGAAATATGTCTTGGTGTATCACCTCTTTAGTGTAGTTTCCAATGCATTCAAACTCCTAACCCTTTTCCATGAATAACATTAGATTAGGTGATAAGCACTTAAAGATGAATCTAGGGAGCTAGCCCTCATAATTTAGAGATTCATATCTCTTATAAGTTCACCCAAAACTTGAGAGATGATTCCATGTTGCATCAAATTGTAGGAACCTCATAGTGTATCCTAAGGTTCACAATTTGATGACAACAGGTAGAACTAGAGTGACAAACCTTAGCCTTGGATTTCTTATTCTTATTCTTATTCTTCTTTTCATTGTCTTGATTAATAACAAGTTTTGTGAACACATCCAACTTGAGGTTGGGATATAAAAGCATAGAGTTCTAGGGAAAAAAAAGATCTTCACATGAGATTTTTAGGTGACACATTCCTTATTAGAATGCCCCTTAATCTTGTGGAAGTTTCAAAACTTAGTGGGGTTATAGGGATAAAACACCCATTGCCATCCTTTGTTCTTTTTAAGGGCCTTATTTTTAGTTGGCCTCTTCCTCCGAGTGTTGACCTCACAACCATCCTTATTTTCCTTCTTCTTTGACAGAGAATTATTGAGACCATCACTAGTTTCATTATGATTACAATCATGTGAGGAGGATGAATTTGGGGTAGGTATGGCCGTGATGTTAAAACACACCTAAAATACTTTGATCTCAAACACTTTTTAACACCTCAATCATAAGAGGTCGGCTCATGCTTGATGACCTCAAGGTGAACTTCCTACCTCAATGATTGCATGAACATGTCATAAAGTTTATCATATATGAACCTTGTCCTACACATGTGGATAATTAAATTCCATCTATGCACAAAGTTAAAATTTGACTCACCTTCAGCCTAAACCATGGAAGTGAGTGATTAGATGCCTAGATTAAACAATATAGAGATATAAAAGTACTAAAGGAAATAATCTAGTAAAGCCAATAACATATAAACATAATCTAGTGGTAGATTCTAAAATTAGACCAAAGCTTCAGCCTGTAACATGTGAGCAAATATCTTCAACATCATGCTATCATCATGCTCCCAATCTATACATGACATCATGAAAATTATGATATACTATGTGGGACTAGTGTCTTGAATTCCATTGAATGTGGGAAGTTTTGGAATTAGAATAGTAAGGGGGATGACACACACTTAAGGAGATAAATAATTCCTACAGAGATCCTTGTAGGCATGATTTATGGTAGGTTGGTGAAAAACTCCATAATGAGGCTCATAGAGATCATGATGCTGCCTATGCAGATAAGGGTCATCATGATGTTGGGCATGTGGGAAGTGATATTGAGGTGGTGCCTAAGGTTGGTGATGCATATGATGTGGATTTCCCATACATGTGATGAATAATGACCATAGGAAGGGAATCACTCCACATAGGGATGATGAGGTGATGCAACACAAATTAAGAGTGGTCACGGTGACCCAAATCCCCAAGGTGTTGGCTACATATGACAAGAAAAGGGTCTATTTGAGGGCATTGATGCTCATAATAGGCATCCCATAGATCCATAATTTGTAAGTGGTGATCAAAATCAATGTGATCATTTGAAACACTAAATGAAGGACTAGGAAGATGGGAAGGCTCCATATAATATAGATGTTGAATTAAGCCTATATGCCTACATCTCTCAATGGGTATGATAGGGGGTTATTATCAAAGAGTTTCCCATTGAGAAGGAGGTGTGAAACTCATATGAGACTTGGTTGAGGCACTTAAACTAGAATGTGTGTGAGCTTTGTCTCTTGAGGAAGCATGCTACCTACTCCTATGAGAAGAGCAATGCTCATTATTCACATGAAGTTGTTTTTGAAAATTGTGATCATCATATGCAACTCATCAAGCCCCAAATTCAAGAGGTGTTTCTCCTCATCCCTTACAGGTGAAAGGAAAGTGGTTTGATGCCATAGGGAGGTATCCTTAGATAAGTAAAGTTTAGATTTATAAAAAAGAGTGTGCATATTTTGGTCATACAACTACGCAAGAGGGTTATGGTCTTTAGGATGGGGCATGGTAACCTCTTAGATCTTAAAAGCTCTATGTTGTTCCATTTCAATCTCAATTTTCTCAAGACTGAGCTCAGGGGGATGTACGTAAATGTGGCATGAAAAACATGGTGGGAGATCAACCATAAATGCAATGAAACAAACATAAATATAAAAACAACAGAAGAGGCAAACTATTAGAGAACCAACAAGGAAAAGGACACAAAACCAGTTCAAGGTCAAACAACTAGAGATAGATCCAAAACATAGTTGAAAACAAATCCTTAGGTGTATTAGTGGGAAATGGGATAGGATAACTATAAATAGGCTATAACTAGTGTGAAATCTTATAGAAGGTCCCACCAGACATGCCAAAATGTAGTTACAAGAAGCCAAATGATCCACTAGGGTTTGGTAAAGGGGGTAAAAAGAAAACACCTACGGGCTAAGGGATGCATGAATCCACTAGAGGTCTATGATAGCTATCTATTTTGTTGGTTTGTACTAAGACATTTATGAACTTACAAAATTAGGTTAGGGTTAACATGATAAAGCTCACAAAAGAAGCATGCATCTCTAACTAATTTAACCATAATATTGTAAATAGATGAAGGAAAAACACAATGTGTAAAGAGTAGGAAAACAATATATCTAAACAAGTAAGCACTACCAAGTAAGGAAATAATTTAGAAACATGCAACCCTATGAAGATGAAATATAATTTTGAAGGAAAGATTTTTAAAGGGAAATGCATATACAATTCATAATCTAAGATAAATGCATGTTTAGAAATAACCTAACCCTAGAATGTAATCTATAACCCTATAAATAACACTACAATAATCTAACAAACTAGTTAGACATTATAAAAAAGATTCCCTTAGATCATGCTAAACCATAATGTAAGAAATATACCAACCATGAGTCCAAGTCTGAACCTATTCAGATGAATACCAAGGTATAATGTAGATCTCTATCTAATCTAATGTGAACAATCTTGGAGAAAAGGTGAAGAAAGAACAAGTAGGAGATATGACAACCAATCTATGTGCATAGATTTGATGCAATGCCAACTGAATGAGAAAGAGAGTAGTTAATTATTTTAGGCAGGAACAACTATGGAGTAGTAATGGTGAATTCAATCTAGGTTGAATTAACTGTGAACCTATAAATTTCCAAGAGGGAAAGTTCAAGAGAGTTGAGGAACCATGTAGTGTGTAGTGGAGGAGTTCAAGAGAGGTAGAGAGCTACTAATAGATCAATAACAACTCAAGAAATATGAAAAGTTGTCAAAATGTCAAGAGGATCTAAGAGTGAAGTTCTAGAGAGATGATGAGCTATCAAATTGAGATCAATCCAAGGAGGAGAAGTGGGAGTGAGAGACATATTTGGACATGGTATAGGGATGAAAAAGGGCATTTTTTGAAAAATAGATGTTTCTAGCCATTGTGTAACATACATGAGTGAAAATGAGTAATTTTAGACAAGTTACATCCTAAAATACTAGACAATAGGAAAACATGCAGTTTGGATCAAAGGCAAGCTGCTAGTTCCATTGATGTAGTTTTTATGCACACCACAGACAATGAGATAACCTCTAACATTTTAGGATCTCTATGGAGGTGAACTCCACTCTAGGGCATGAGTTATAGGTATACAGTCTTAACAACCTATTGATGGAATAACTGGTAGGGTATGCAAGTTGTTGACAAGGTTTTTGGATGGAGGTGTGGTCTCCTAAAAGGAAGTGTGAATCTATATGAGTTGGATGGTTACTAATCTAAGGTGGGTATGTTAGAAAAAAACTCAAAAATTAGGGAAGGGTAAGGAAGAAAAGAGATATCTATGGTCTTAAGGAATTACTTCCCTGGCTGGTTTCTAAGTGGAAAAGTTACCTTCAAAAACCTATGCCTATTGTTCACACACAATCATGCATGGTTGGGAAGTCTAAGGGAATAATGATATAGGAAACTCAGGGGCCTCAATCAAAGATTAAAACCATCCTTCTTTTCCTTCTTCTCTGATATAAAATTATTGAGACCATCGCTAATTTCATTGTGATTGCAATCATGTGAGGATGACTTTTGGGTAGGTATGGCCCTGATGCTAAAACACACCTCAGATATTTTGATCTTCAAACACTTTTTAACAACTCAATCATAAGAGGTGGGCTCATGCTTGGGGACCTCAAGGTGAACCTCCTACCTTAATTCTTGCATGAACATGTCATAAATTTGATCATACATGAACCTTGTCCTACATGTGTGGATAATTAAATGACATCTATGCACAAAGTCAAAATTTGACTCACCTTTGGCCTAGACCATGGAAGTGAGTGATTGGATGCCTAGGTTAAACAATATGGAGATATAAAAGTACTAAAGGAAATAATCTAGTAAGGCCAATAAAATAGAAAGATAATCTAGAGGTAGATTCTAAAATTAGACCAAAGCCTTAGCCTGTAACATGTGAGAAAAGAGATTCAACATCATGCCTTCATCATGTTCCCAATTCATACACGACATCATGAATATTATGACATACTATTTGGGACTAGTGTCTTGACTTCCTTTGAATGTGGGAAGTTTTGGAATTATAATAGTAAGGGGGATGACACACACTTATGGGGATAAATAATTCCTATAGAGATCCTTGTGGGCATGGTTTATGGTAGGTTGGTGACAAAATACATATTGAGGATCATAGAGATCATGATGCCACCTATGCAAATAAGGGTCATCATGATGTTGGGAATATGGGAACTAATTTTTAGGTGGTGCCTGAGGTTGGGGATGCATATGACATGGATTTCCCACACATGTGATTGCTAATGACCATATGAATGGAATCACTCCACATGGGGAAGATGAAGTGATGCAAAATGAATTAGGAGTGGTCATGGTGACCCAAATCCCCAAGGTGTTTTTTACATGTGCCAAGACAAGGGTCTATTTGAGGGCACCGATGCTCATAATAGGCATCCCATAGATTCATAGTTCCTAGGTGGTGATCAAAATCAATGTGGTCATTTGAGACACTAAAGGAAAGACTAAGAGGATGGGAAGGCTCCACATAATATAGATGTTGAATTAAGTCTATATGCCTACATCTCTCAATGGGGATGATAGGGGGTTATTATCATAGAGTTTCCCATTGAGAAGGAGGTATGAAACTCATATTAGACATGGTTGAGGAACTTGAACTAGAATGTGTGTGAGCTTTATCTCTTGAGGAAGCATGCTACCTACTCCTATGAGAAGAAAAATGCTCATTATTCACATGAAGTTGTTTGTGAAAATCATGATGATCATATGCAATTCATTAAGCCCCAAATTCAAGAGGTGTTTGTCCTCATCCCTCACATGTAAAAGGATAGTGTTTTGATGCCATGCAGAGGTATCCTTAGATAAGTAAATTTTAGATTGGTAAAATGGAGTGTGCATATGTTGGTTATACAACTACACAAGAGGGTCATGGTCTCTGGGATGGGGCATGGTAACCTCTTAGATCTTAAAGGATCTATGTTGTTCCATTTCAATCTTGATTTTATCAAGAGTGAGCTTAGGGGGATGTACCTAAATGTGGTATGAAGAGCATGGTGGGAAATCAACCATAAATTCAATAAAACAAACACAACTAAGAAAACAACAAAAGAGTCAAACAACTAGAGAACTAACAAGGAAGAGGATACAAAACCAAAACAAGGTCAAACAGCTAGAGATAGATCTAAAACATAGTTGAACACAAATCCTTACAAGTATTATTGGGAAATGGGATATGATAACTCTAAATAGGATATAAATAGTGTGAAACCTTATAGAAGGTCCCACTAGGCATGCCAAAATGTAGTTACAAGAAGCCAAATAATCCACTAGGGTTTGGTAGAGGGGGTATAGAGAAAACACCTATGGGCTAAGGGATGCATGAATCTACTAGAGGTCTATGATAGCTATCTAGTTTATTGGCATGTACTAAGACATTTACCAACTTATAAAACTAGGTTAGGGCTAATGTGATCAAGATCAAAAAATAAGCATGCATCTCTAACTGATTTCACTATAATATTGTAAATAGATGAGGTAAAAACACAATGTTTAAAGAGTAGGAAAGCAATATATCTAAATAGGTAAGCACTACCAAGCAAGGAAATAATTTAAAAACATGCAGCCCTTTGGAAATGAAATACAATTTTGAAGGAAAGACATTTTTAAAGGGAAATGCATATACAATTCATAATCTAAGATAAATTCATATTTATAAATAACCTAATCCTAGCATGTAATCTATAACCCTAAAAATAACACTACACTAATCTAACAAACTAGTTACACCTTACAAAAAGAGGTGCCCTTAGATCATGCTCAACCATAATGTAAGAAATATACCAATCATGAGTCCAAGTTTGAACCTGATTAGATGAATACCAAGGTACAATGTAGAGATCTATCTAATCCAATGTGAACAATCTCAGAGAGAAGGTGAAGAAGCAACAAGCAGGAGATATGAGAGCCAATCTAAGTGCAAAAATCTATTGCAATGCCAACTAAAGAATCAAGAGAGTAGTTAATTAATGTAGGAAGGAACAACTATGGAGTAGTAATGGTGAATTCAATCTAGGTTGAATCAATTATGAATCTATAAATTTCCAAGAGGGAAAGTTTAAGAGAGCTGAAGAACCATGCAGTGTGTAGTGGAGTTCAAGAGAAGTAAAGAGATAGTAAGAGATTAATAACAACTCAAGAAATATGAAAAGTTGTCAAGATGTCAAGAGGATCCAAGAGTGAATTTCTAGAGAGATGATGAGCTATCAAACTGAGATCCATCCAAGGAGGAGAAGTGGGAGTGAGACATATTTGGACATGATATAGGGATGAACAAGGTTTTTTTTTTTTTTAAATATATGTTTCTAGACATTGTACAACATACATGGGTGAAAATGATTAATTTTGGACAAGTTACAGCCTAAACTACTGGACAATAGGAAAACAGGTAGTTTGGATCAAAGGCAAGCTGCTAGTTCCATTGATGTAGTTTTTATGCACACCACAAATAATGAGATAATCTCTAACATTTTAGGATCTCTATGGAGGTTAAGTCCACTCTAGGGCATGAGTTACAGGTAGACGGTCTTAACAACCTATTGATGGAATAGCTTGTAGGGTATGCAAGTTATTGATAAGGTTTTTGGATGGAGGTGTGGTCTCCTAAAATGAAGTGTGAATCTATATGAGTTAGATGGATGGATGGTTGCTAATATAAGGTGGGTAGGTCAAAAAACAAACTCAAAATGGAGGGAAGGGTAAGGAAGAAAAGAGATCTCTCTGGTCTTAATTAATTACTTCCCTGGCTGGTTTCTAAGTGGACAAGTTACCTTCAAAAACCTATGCCTGTTGCTCACACACAATCAGGCATGGCTGGAAAGTCTAAGGAAATAATGATATAGGAAACTTAGGGGATGCAATCAAAAAATTTTACTTTTAGGGTAGATGTTACACACCATTAATCAAAAGATTACGAGTCGAGCTTAGTGAGGTATCTAAGGCAGTTGTTGCACACTTTTAGAATGTTACATCAAAAGAAAGCACTCATACACACTTAGAATTATGAATTAAATCAACTTAATTATCCTAACCACTATAATATACCAATCATTCAATATTTGTTTCACATTTAAGAATGATATATTAATCAGGATAATCAAGAACCCATTGATATATTTTACACACTAAGGATTATTAAATCATACAACCAAAGAAATATAATCAAATTACACAAATAGTGGAAATAAAATATGCAAACACATGAGTGGATAACCACAATTGCTTTGCTCCTGTATATTCAAAATCATCTAACAAATCCAAATTATGGAATATAATTATTTAAATAACATTGGGGAAGAGGTCGCCTCATCCTCCAAGTTCATGCAAAGTCATTACATGTAATAGTTAGAGCTTAAGTTCTAACTACGGTCAAAACTACATAAAAGTTTACTTACAATTGCCAATTAGCTAAATTAGCCTTTATAATAGCCATGTAACATGATTATGTGTACAAATAAAAAGGAATATTTTACAATTATAGTTTAAACTATAATAAAACTACAAATATATATGCCGTTACAAATCTATCCATGCACAAAATCTAGCCTTTCAAGGCTGCATTGTTTGAATAGCCACATGGACTTTGGTCAGTGTAGTGGCTAAGGTAGTAGACATTGAGACTACAAATGCTGATGTAGCACTAGAAGTAGTAACTTTGGCTTAATTATTCTTAGCTTTAATTTATTTTTAACACTTATTTATAGTGTCATGCTACTATGGAATAATATCTAAGCTGAGTAAAGGTGACTTATGTATTCTATTGACTTGGCCCAAAAGTTTTGCATGTTCTATCTTGTTTGTTTGGAAATTATTCTTGAAAATTTACACCTCAGTGACCTTTTTCCTAATGGTTCTCAATTAAACTTATATATCCTCCAACATTAGGCCCTACAAACATTACTTAAAGTTATTAGTGGCCTCTTGTATGAGTTGATCAAAATTGATCTTGCAGATTAATTTTTCTATAGTGTCCTTCACCTTAGATTACTTAAGATTTTTCAACATTTAAAGAATAAGAGCCTCATTCTCTTGATACTTGGGGAGTAAAGGCCCAACTAATGTTATCCATTCTTGAGCTTCCTCTATTCTGATGATAACTGAGTTGAGGGCATTAGATGCCTCCAACAGTGTCATGAGGTATAAATGGATATATGCCTTATTACCTATGTATGCCACCAAAATATTCAATTTATTACTATCATTTTTCAAATAATTGAATAATTAATTAGTCTTATTGATATGTGGGGCTAATTTAGCCTACATGAATTCTAGTGCTTCTAAAAAATTATAACGTTTAAAGGCTACTTTTTGGACCTCTACCTTGGTGCTTGCTAGTATGTGGACAGTCTTAGCCTATTCCCTTAATTGTTCCACCTTGGCCTCCAATTCTTTCCTATCCATTTTTATTCATTTATGGATGGCGACCATGGCATCCTTGTGAGTTTTGGCTAAGTATTGGAAACTTTCAATATAAGGGGATTGATCGACTACCTATTCTACCTCTTCATGAGGGAGAAGACTTCTTATCTCTCCTCTAAAATCAACTCCCTACCTTTGTCATCCTCTAACTTTATATTTTTCACTCTTTTTATGCTCCCAGATGATTTGTCAAACAAAGTGGTGATGGAGGGGATCTCAATAATTTTAAATTGAGGTAACTAAGAAGTCTTGCTTCTCAAATCCATAACCCAAGGAGGAAAGCCAAATTATGTTACATCTATTTATCCCAAGGTTATGACTACAACCTCTTCCTCCACCTCCTCATTGACCCTATACTTCTTAAATTCCTTGAAAAGGGTTTCAGGTAAGGAGGACCAAATTATCTTATACCAATCCACTCTTCCAAATTGAGGGAGGGGATGGACTATAACAATTTATGGTTTGGCCCTCTTACCTTTCCTTATATTTATCACTATGGTTTCTTCAAAAGGAGTGGTTGATGACATGGGAAGGGTCATCTGAGTATATTGGACATAAATTCTTGGAGTGGCTATGATTGTCTCTACCTTCCTAGATGCCTTCTTCTTCCTTAATGATCTAATAGTGGCAGTGCCAGAAGGGATGCTAGAGGTATCCATGATGGAAGTGAATGGAATGGAGGTGGATAGTGGATCAATGGAGGTGGTGGAAATAATGGTATAAGAAATATCCTTCTCAACATTTGGGTTGAGCAAGGGGAACTATATGAAAGTTTTTGGGGCAAATGGATCAATAGAGGTGGAAGTAGGAACTTCCACCTTATGGTTCTTAAAATAGAGGAAACTGAAATAGATCCAAACATAAGAATATAAATGGAAGATAAAGGAATAGTCTTCATAGACTAAGTTTATGAATTGAGATACCTCCATAGCTGGTTCATCTACTTTGTTAGTTCTAAGGCTTAGTTATTTATCCTTTTACATCTCAGTTTATTCATCAAAATCTTCTCCCAAATCAACTGCTTCCCCCTCTATCACCACTACTAGTTGAGATCCTACAAGTAAGCCTCAGGTTTGTTCAACTATGGGACCATCCATGGGAGTCTTAGGATTCTTTGTATATAACATGGTGGTCTTTGGCTATGAGGAGGAGACATTTTGGACTAAGATATCTACTTCATCTACTTCTACCCCTAAAAATATAGAATCTTGGGCTCAGGGAATAACTATAATCATTTAGATTATACTTACAATTGGCTCTTCATGTGCTTATTCCTCCTCATCATAATCCAAACTAATGGGGTCTCTTACTTGTGATCCCCTATGGTCTCTTACTTGTGATCCCTTGGGGTCAGGTTTAACTACCCCAAGTTACTTCTTGATAGCCTTTTACTTTAATTTGAGAGGAAGTCTTTATGATGAGGAGCCTCCTTGTTTTATGGATTTTTCTATAAACTGACCTTTCCAAAATTCTAAATGGGTCCATCTTGTATTAAGCATGATTTTTATATCTAATTCCCTCACAAAAATTAAAGGTTCCTCTTGAATCATTATCAAATGATCCTCCTTTAATCCATCAATCATTGCCCTTTCTAGCACTTCCTCATCATCCTTGCATTCAAGAAACAAAAGTCATAAGAGCAAGCCTCATGGCTGTAATGGATATTGAATCCCTATATATGATTTTGGATGAGTCTGTGGGGATCCCAATCCATGTGTGGAAGTGTAGGAAAATGATATCTTTTTCTATTAACTTTAACTTCTCCAAAATACTTTCTCATTGTGTATACCATTATGCCAATGACTATGTGGTAGCCAAAGTATGAAATTTTATTCATCTTGGACAAGTATTATTCTATGCTCCACCATAATTAAAAATCAATCTCTTGATCGGCCATCTTATCAGGAACATACTTTGAAAGGAACAAGGGTGAACCTTGTAACCCTAGATCATTATGATAGTGAAGTCTAGATAGAGGAAGTAATCACCTCTTCCAAAAAGTGATTTCACAATGTTCTCTCCTATCCTCAGCATTGGTGAACCGCGAATGGCCTACCAAACTTGAGGATAAACATCCTTAGCAATGTTGACCATGTTTTTGTATAGGCATATACATGCATGAACTGAAAGTAGTCACAAATTCTATTTTTAATATAGTCAGTGGCTGGGCTACATAGCTCATTGAGAACCTTATAACAAGGCCCCATGATAGCATTTAATAAATATGACATCATGTAGAACTGGCTAGTAGATGTTGGCTTCTTATCTTTTTTGATGATCTACTCCCTCAAATGAAAGCTACTATTTATCCCATTACAAATTCAACATCACTAGTCAACATCATGTGCAACAATAACACTCAATCCAAATGGAGGAAGTGAATGCTGGGCATACCATAAATCCCATTCAATAAAGCCATGCTAATGCATAATCCTATCTTGAACTTATTAATTGGAGTATCCCCTTTTAAATTATTTCTTTTAAGGTGATAGTCTTGTTTGGTAACATCCATGAAGACAAAACATTTCCCATCATGTTCTCTTGTTTCCATTGTACCAACATGTGTTTGTCAAAGTATGCATCAGGTGATGGTAGTGCTAGATATCATTGGAAGTATACACCTAAGATGCATGATACAATTTTAGAATTGCCAATGTGATTTAGGAAAGCATCTTGTGTTACCTTACCTATAAAGAACAATTTATAGAGAAGGTCGATATATGGCATCACCTTAGGCTTGGTGATAACAAAATGTAATCCTTATCATTTTAGGGCCAATAAATCCTTGAAAAACAATTATTTGGAGAGAGATATAGTAATATATGAAAATATATCAAAAGAGTGAATAATGTCCCATACTTATAAATAATTTATGTATATATTATCAAATATGGTGATGTTGAAGACTGTATCCATGAACTCTATCGAATCCTTAATGGAGTAGGGTGATGGTGGAACTACCCATCTAAATTTATTGGATGAAGATGCCATTATTATTTACATGTTTTGAATTGATTGTAATCTCCTTTTATGTGCTCTACATGCTAAATGATTTATTCATTCCTTCACTAGTCATTGTTTCTTTACACAATGCTCTCACAGTTAGAAATTAGGGCTTTTGGTTATGTAGGATAGCAGTAGAATTTAAGTGCAAGTTTATTTGAAAGAAATGAAAGATTAAATGGTTGAAAATCATGTATATAGGCTTTTTTGCATTGAATACCAACTCATGTGATCTAAATGTTCAATATTTTGTATTACCTATATAGTTCAAATTTCATTAGTTCTAGTTGGTGGGTGACTTTAGCATACTATTAGGAAGTATTTTAGCTTTGTTTAGCTAAGTGTAGCAAGTCCTTTTACATTATGGAATAGGGAATTTAGGTTTTGTGTTGGGGACTGACATTTACAAAAAACTTGCAACAAAAGCCCGAAGGCCTAATTATTGTCAGACCAAATGTCCATGGAAAATAGTCCACAATAAATGTTTAAAGCTCATAGGATCTATTGGATAAAATATCCATGGCTAAAATCCTAAATGACAAAAAATCCATCAGACAAATTTTTTGATCAAAAAGTTTGAATAAGTTCAATGAAGATAAGTCATTTTGGGGAAATTGTTTTAGACACAATGTCTGACGCAAAAACCCTGAAGACAATCTATTAAGAATAAAAGTTTTGAAGAGAAAATTCCCAATGTACAAAAATCCTAAATAAAAAAGTGATGATGAACAAAGGCTGAAGAAGTTCCTAAAAAAAATTCTTGAAACAAAAACTTCCAAAACCAAACGTATCAGAAAACATGTTCAAAACAAAAATTCTGAACAAAAAAACCCAATAAATAATTCTTTGAATTATTTTATTTGAATAAACAAAGTCTCAAAAACTTGCATAGTTTAAAACTCATGAAAAGAGATTAATAGAGTTAGTCCTTAAAATGCATAGTACCATGATAGAATTTAAAATTATTCTAAGTATAAAAATACTAGGAAGCACTTTTGCTCAAGAAAGGTTCAACAAACAAGGCTAAAATATGAAGAAAAGTGGGTCCCCTCTTTTTTGGAAAAGGAGGATGTTGGATACAAAAAATGGATAATTATGAAGGGAATAATACTTAGTATTCAAAAAATCAAAAATTTGTATTGTAACCTCAAACCAAACATGAATCATATCACAAAAAAAATACTAAAATCAAAAAGATGAAAGAGACTCCTAAGTAAATTCACATAACATACTTTCCTTCTTATCCTTAGATATGTGTGTGTTGAACATGAAGTTCATTTAACCGTTGATGTGATGAGTTTTTCACTGGCTTGATAAAGCTATAAGTTTCATCCTAGTTTTAGTTAAAGCTCATAAAACAAGGTTAAGCTTAGGGATTTCTCTTCTGCCAACCAAGCATCTATAACCTCGATAGAGATACCATGGGTTCCCTCTCTTCCCTTTCCTTGGATGTACCTAAAAACTCAAGTACTAAGCAACTTCCTAACAAATGGTGTAATATATTTGTAGATTCTTCTAGCTAAAACCAAAACTTTCAAAATAGAAATCATTTGTAACGACTTCCATGTGCTAAGATGTGCTGAGTTGGCATGGTCCACTAGGTATCACAAAAGGGGCCCAACATTACCCCATACAAAATTTCTAGTCCACCCTCGAACTAGTATTTTAGCACTTTTAATGCACAAAATTTGGGAATACTCTATTATAGATCCACTTTGAAGTTATTGAATCCCTAAATGATGAGATTTATCTCTTTAGTGGCACCATCTAGTTTTGTCAATATGACCTTGAGTGTGGGTACGTCCATGCTCTCCATTTATTTTATTAAGGCTTCCAATCCTTCCTTAGCTCTCCTCACCCCACTATATAAAATGTCCCCTTGCTCACTTTCTTTTTTTTGAAAGGTGTGAAAGAGTGCTTCCAGATCTTTCTCCTAGGTTTTTAACTTGGCACTTAAGTTGTTAACCTATGCCATAACTTGTGTGTACTCAATCCTACTAATAGTGAAAGCATGCTTCATTAGAGAATCATTATCCTCTTTCTACTTTTGAAGGCACATATTTATGACTGATGCTTGAGTGGTGAAATTGTAAAATATGGCATCTACCTCTTCTACACCCTCTTCAAGTTTGGTGAAGAGGTCTTCCATTGTATCCAACATTTTATTTATCTCTCTTCTGATGGATTCACATGGGTCTTCTTGTTTTTATAGCATTGGCCTCATCTGGGGGAATATTTATTCTACTTGCATGCAAAATTTATCAACGTCTTTCATTTTTGAGGTATCCACACCATCCAAAAGGGATGGAATCACCTCTTTGATGTGCTTGAACAACTATTGGATTTTGAGCTTTATTGCCATCAATTCTTCCACTGCCTCTTGCATAATATATTTCCACTTGTTGGCATGAACATCATTGATGATGTTATTAAATGATACTAATGTGTCCATATTGAGGATTGTATTTACCAACCTTACAAGGTTCATATCCCTAAGATTTATAAGCTGGTATTCATGCCCCTTTTCTAGTTTCTTGGCACTTTGGATTGCCTTCTTTAGTACCTTAGACTGAGTTTCATCCATGTAGCAATCAAGAGCCCAAGAAAATGATGGTGCATTAGGGTCATGGAAGTTTTGGGGTGCATGTAATCCAACATGTAGAAGTCATCATCTTTAGTAAACTCCTATTTCACTTTCTCCCATAGCTCAGCTTGTACTCCTCTTCCTTGGGCATCTCCTTCTCTTCATTGCTAGCACTAGCACTTTCTCCAGTTCTTTCTTCTTCATCTTCTTTTACTAGGGTTTCTTCATCAAACTTTTCCCCTTGGTCTATCTCTTCCCTTTCCTTAGTGCTAGTTTATCCATCTTGTTTTTAGAGGGGTTCTTCCTTAAACTTTTCCCCCTTGTCTACTTCTTCTTATTTTGTTTCCTTAGCATAAACCTCCTCAGTGCACACCTTACTTCCTTCTTGCCCCTATAAGGTCTCTACTATCTTCTCTATTTGATCTTTTGAGGTGCTGACATCACCTTCTTTATCTTCAAATACCCCTTCAAGACTAGGGCATGCCTATTGTGCAATTTCCTCTACCAGGTTGGAGTGGGCATTAGGCACCTCTTTAATTGTTTTCTCTTTTCTAGGTTTTATGCTAGTAGTAACCTTTTCCTCTCTTTATTCATTTTGGCCCTTTCTGTCTGGGCCACCTTTTCTTCTATTTCTTTCCTTTTGGCCTTTTCTTCTTTAGCATTTTTATTCTCATCTTTCTTTTTGTTGGCCTATGATTTACATTTCTTATCTTATGCCTTTATCTCCTCAACCTTCATTTGATAAATTTTAGCTTGGGTCATGCCCTTGGCCCTCATGGCCTATCATTTTTAGTGAAACTCCAGTATCATGTCAATGTTATCTTGGTCTAGTCCCATGTCTTCCTATTTATGCATCAAATCTTCTTGAGTTGGTTTGTCTAAGGGTATTGCTTCTTTATGTGCTTCTACCTTGTCAATATTTTCATCTATTTCTCCTTCCTTCCTCCCTTTCATCTCTTGCACCTTGTGCTTCTCCACTTATTTTTTGTTCTCTTTGATCTCAACCATCTCAATGGATTCTTTTGACATCTTGAGCTTTATCATTTATTCTCTTCATTCCTTCATCTCTAGTGCCTTCTACATATTGACATCACTAAGGTTGAGTTTCATCCATCTTTGTATCTTCCTCTCCAATTCAGTTTGAGGGGATGGAATGGGGGTTTTTTCACTCGATAAGGAGTCATCTTCCTTGGGCACAATGTATATGCCCTTCCCAATTGTTTCTTCCTCCATCTCCTCTTCTTCCTCTATGTCAGATAAGATTGTCTTGGGTGATATAAGAGGAACCTTCCCCTTCTTATTTCCTCTTGTGTTAGGGGAAGCCTTTGGCAAAAAATGTATGTGCTTATTTATGGAGGATGAACGAGAGGCTTCTTCTTCTGAGGTGATCTTGAGATTTATTCACTCCTCTATTTCTTTTAAAGTATCTCCCCCTTTTTTTTAGGGAGAATTATTCTTCTCTATTAGCGTGAGAGTTCCTTCATCATTAATCTAGATTGGAGGGTCTTCACTCTACTCGACACTGAGGCCCTTATTTCCTGGCTTCATCTCATAGTATAATCTATAGATGTGGCTATGTATGGTTTACTCTTGAAGGGGGTGGATATTTGGGTTATCTAATTCATCCTTTCTATCCTTGATGGCCTTCCCATCTATGAGAGTGAATTTACACCTCATCCTTCACCTTTGTAAATCTAGTTCCTTGACTAGAATGTCTAACTATTGTGCATTGGGGATCTATCATAGTGCATCCCTAAAGTATCTTATTGAGAAGGTGTAGGGGAGATTTAGCCACCCTGACATGTTGTCATCAACTAGCAATAAACACAAAACAAAATAGTGTTGTATTATGATAATGGTTTCCATTCAAAACATACTTTGATGAAGCCCCTGAGGGTTGTGTCATATTATCTTGAAGGCCTCTATGTACATATCGCACCACACTATGACATGAGTCTTGTATTTGGTTCTGAAAGAGGTGGGATCATGAAGTCTTTAAACTTCTACACTAGGGAGTCATTATGCTCTATATGGACTCAGAGGTTATCTTCACCCCCATTTATAACTCTAATCTCTTCCATGATAATGAGAATGAGAATGGATCCCCACCTGAATGTCCTTTTTTCCCTATAGAACTCCTATGCATTATTCAAAAATTCATCGATGATAATGTTTCTATGCTAAATCGCTTTCTACATTCAAAGAAGAAATTAAGAAACTAAAAGATGGTCAAGGCTAGAAGATACCTGATTGTAGTCGTGTGCACCGAAATCAAACATTGGAAGGTACTCCTCTTTGGCTCTGGAGGAATGACACCTGCAAAGAAAAATAGACTAAACACGAAAAAATGTTAGACGAAGAGACGGTGGGTTGTCAAGCAAATGCCTGATCCCAGAAGTATGAAGACTTCCTAGAAGGATATCAACCCACTAATTAAAACAAAAATATTTGACAGAAATGGAAATAATGAAAAGACAGAATGAAAGTAAATAAAAAGATGAAAACACAAATGCATACCTGATATTCAGTGAACTGTTCTGCACAATCGCCAGTGTCGGTCTCTGTGTCGGCATCGGTCAGGGGAAGGTGTCGATGTCGGTTAAGGTGCCGGCGTTGGTCGGGGTAATGACCGGTGTCGGTCAGGGCAATAGTTCTGGACAGAGTTTGGGTGGGTTTGGTCGGGTCTGGTTGAGTTGGGACAGGGTCTGGTCTAGTCTAGACAGGGTCTAGGGGTTTGCAGAAGGTCTATTGTTTTGTTTGGGGTTTGTGCAGAAAGTCTGAACAGAGTTAAAAGACTATGTAGTCAAAAGATAGTAGGCAGAGGTGTAAAGGAGGAAGTCAAGTCTCAGGGGTACAGTCTAAAGATCTGGGGTGATAACAGTAAATAAAAAATAATAACCAGAGAGAAACAAAACATAGAGCAAGATACTTACTTGTTATACGCTTGAAGATGAAGTTAGAGACGTGATTGACGTTGTTGCTGTGCTACCAAATGACCGAAGTAGGATACCTGTGCTAGAGAGAGTGAATGCAGATTGGTTGAATGCCAGAGTTGATTGATCATAAGAGTTCTGGGTGATCACCAGAGTTTTTTTTGTTGAATGAACTGGTTGGTTGAATCATGAATCTAGTTGATCGAATGAAGAGGTTGTGGATGAAGGTGAGGGATGGTTCGATAACCGATCGGGAAACCGATTGGGAACCGAATGGATAACGGGTAACGGAATAACAGTTCTTACATTTGGATCGAGAACGCAGTGCTAAGGAGAACTGACATCGGCAAGACCGCCGATGTTGGCCGATAAGTGACCAACGTTGGCGACGTCGGTCGGGTGGTGATCATGGTCGGCAGATGCAGAATGGGTGCAGAGACTAACTTTAGTCTTTTGCTCATTTTGACAAGTTGCCAGGGTTAAGGCTAGTGGGGAAAATGGTTGACAGGGGTTAAATAGGCGAGGGAGAATAACATGAGGGATGACCAGGGGAGTCGACACGATTTTGGTGTCTACATTTTCCCCTTTTTGTCTTGTTGGTTGTTTTGGACGAACTGCAAGACAAAAATAGGAGTGATTGCCCTAGGTGAGGATAAGGTCGATTCTGTCTTGTTGGTTGTTCAAATGAACTGCAAGACAAAAATAGGAGGTGGATTGCCGGATTGCCCCGATTATGGATGAGGTATTCCCCTACAAAGTAGGAGTCGAGGGAAGGGAACCTGGAATTAGGTGCTGATTTGATAAAGAGTGGATGAAAAAGGGGTGAGGGTGAACATTGCAAAAGTCATGATTACGCGCATAACACTTCACGAGATGGTCAGGTCAAAGTGCCGCAAGTCAAGGGTCGAGGAGTGCCAAAATTGAAATAACTGGGCCCCAACATTTAGTCGTCTGCTGATTGGGTTATGCAATCTAAGCTGAAGCTCTAATGGGTCATCACGTTCTAGGTATCCCAGGCTCAGGAAGTGCTCCTAGAAACATGAAAAAGTCACAAGTAGTGCAGATCAACCGGCATGCGATCCTATACTTGTGAGGGTCCAAAAAGTCTGCGCACAAGTCTGCTAACCAATCATGAGGTTGCATACATGCAAAAACAACCAAGGCAACATTGTCTTGGAAGTGGTCGAGGTCAGAAGAGATAGGCATGATCTCCAATGGTTGGTGGTCGAGGGGAGGAATGGATGAAAGGATGTGGCCGAGCTAACCTCAGAAGACCCCATGTCAACTGAGTGTTGCCTACATAGCCCCGATCATAGGGCCTCAGGCCAAAGTAGTTCTCCCTAGAAGGGAGGAAGGGTCAAAGGGAGGGAGATTGGGCTTGGTCGAGGGCAAGGTCATGGTCAAAAAGAGGAAAGAAGGTTTGTCCATCAGAGAGATGAACAAACAAGGGTGGTCGAGCTAACCCCAGAAGATAGTCGTGTCATCTGAGTGCTGCCTACATAGCCCTGAGCATAGGGCCTCAGACCAATGTAGTTCAGACAAAGGGTCTGAGTGGTAGACAGGTGGTCAAAATGGTCAATAGATTGGTCTTGGTTATGATGGAATGATGAGGAGAAGAGATGATGTTACAGCCTTTTCCAAATTATGTGATGGTGTATTCTGCAACATTGGTCGAGGGGTCTTTCATCCCTAGAAATTTTCTATAGTCGTGATGGATGTATGCTAAAAATGAATTGAGGTCTATTTATGCTTCAACAAGTATTGGTTTATGCTGAACATAAATTGCGGCTGGTCGATAGTTTCCATGTGTATTGGTGTCCATAGAAACGAGTGTGAATATGCTATGGGAGTGGTCTAAAAAGAGAGTTGAGTTGAGTTGATTGATAAGTGATGAAGGTGAATGTGACCAAAGTGCAGAAGAAGTGAAAAGCATAGTGCTCTTTCATTGACAAGGACCAAAATGATAGCATAGATAGGGGTTATTAGAACCAAGAGCCCCATTCATGCATGACGTCGTTGACCAGATGTTGTGTTAGAGCGGTAATTGAATCACTTTGACATAAAAGTGAGCTCGAAGTCACTTGAGCAGATGATAGGAGGAGGAAAAAGGGTAACCCATTTTAAGAGCAGAGATAACTTTGCCCCTTTTTATAGGAGACCCTGAGACAACTATAAGTCAAGTCCATGACTCATTTTTTTTTTTGGCGCAGACTGATCAATGCGGGAAGTCTGCATAGAGATGTCATTTGCTTGGTGGTTAGTTGTGAAGCTGATCGATGTGGGAAGCTTCTAAGATAGTGCTGTTTATTGCCAGATTAGTCATAGCCATCCTTCGAGGGAGTGGTCTAGAATTTTGTTTAATATAAGGGCTTTTGAATAGCTGTCCTTCGAGGGAGCAGTCTATTAATTACAACAATGATAGTACAACTGTCCTTTGAGGGAGTAGTCTGCCTTTTGATTTGATATTGATATAGTGACCATGGATATTTTGACATCTTGATTTGTTTTTATAGAAATGTGAGTCATGGACAAGATTATAGAAGGTCAAGGGCTCCCTTTTATTAGGACAAAGCATCCATACATCATAAAAGGGTTATAGGAATTGTTAAGAGGAATAGGGTTGAAAGGAATTAGGACTAAGAGGATGGGGATGGCTCAAGGGATGAGCTCAAGTTAAGTGTCAAGTGGACGAGTACTCGACTAGCAGTAGAATGGTCACAGATGCAACGCATTAAGAGGCTCAGGTTCGGGTCGTCCATCAAGAGAGGATAGACGATAAGTCCCTGATCCATACTTGTGCGTGATAATGAAAGGTCCAAGCCAATTAGGAGCAAACTTGCCTTGTTTACTTCACTCCATATTGGTCACGTGTTGATTCTCTTTGAGGACGAGGTCTCTGATGTTGAAATCTCATTCTCACAGATTTTTGTCATAGGCACGTTTGATGTGATGTTGATAGACATGGAGATGATTAAGGGCAGAAAGACGGTGCTCATCAAGTAACTCAAGTTGAGCTAAGCGATCTTGACGAAAGTCATCATTGGAAAGGATGTCATGTAGAGAAATGCGGAGAGACGAGATCTGTACTTTGAGAGGTAGGACAGCCTTTGTCCCGTACACGAGAGAGAAAGGGGTAGCACCCGTAGAGGTTCGGATGCTAGTGCGGTAGGCTCACAAAGCGAAGGGAATGTGAATGTGCCAGTCCCTTCCTGTTTCACTGACCACTTTCATGAGAATTTTAGTGAGAATTTTGTTGGAAGCCTCGGCCTGCCCATTTGCTTGTGGGTAGTAAGGTGAAGAGAAACTGAGCTTGATGCCGAATGAGTCACATAGCTTTTGGACAGTTTTTTTTTTTGAAGGACTTGCCATTATCGGTGATGATTTTATGAGGGACACCAAAATGACAAATGATGTGGGTGTTGATGAAGTCAACGATCTTGTTGGCTTTTGTGGAGACGAGAGGAATGGCTTCCACCCACTTGGTGAAATATTCAATGGCTGTGATGATGGATTGATGACGAAGAGATGAATGAGGGTGAATCTCATTAATGAGATCTAAACCCCACTGAGAAAAAGGCCAAAAATCCTGAGTGATTTGTAAGGCATGACTAGGAAGATGAAGCAAGTTAGAGTGCTGCTGACACTTGATGCAATGCCAAACATAGTCGCTATAGTCTTGATGAAGGGTATGCCAATAATAGCCTAGATGAAGGATGCGCTTGGCAACTGAATTCCCACTAAAATGTCTGCCACAAATCCCATCGTGGACTTGCTGAATGGCTTGAGATGCGTCAGTGGAGGTGAGACAGTGAAGAAGGAGGCCGTCAAAGCCTCACTTATAGAGAAGACCCCCTAGCATGGTATAACAAGTGGTACGCTTGATAAAAGCTCATTGTGCATTACTAGAGAGGTTGGGAGGAATGACAGAAAAAGATAAGAAGTCCACAAGTTTTTATACCAAGCATCTCGTGGGCTAGGGTCTATAGTGTTGACATGATTAATGTGAGAAGAGATATATGAAGGCAACGACACACGACGCACCGTGACAAAAAGTTTGGATGCAGATGAGGAAGATGGGATATGCAAAGCGAGAGAAGCCATGGTGTCAGCAAACTTATTCGTGGATTGAGGAACAGTCTGCAGGAGGAAATGGTTGAAAGATGCAAGAAGAATGTCAGCACAGTTTTTGTACCTTTGCAAAATTTCATTTTTACAGAGGTATGAATTGTTGACCTGATTGACGATGAGCTGCAAGTCACCGAAGATGTTGATGGACTTGATGTTGAGAGAGAGGGTGGTCTAAAGTCCCAAAATTAAGGCCTCATACTCGGCCATATTATTGGTACAATCAAAGTCAAGCTTAAAAGGTAGAGGCATGGGCTCCCCTTTGAGCGGGATGAGAATGACCCCAGCACCCCCACCTAGTTGACATTTGGAACCGTCAAAGAACATGGTCATCTGATAGGTGGTGTCGTCAGTGGAAAGCACAGCGATAGAATCATCAGGGAACTCACACTGCGAAGGTTGATTGTCAGGAAGAGGGGCATCTGCTAGTTGATCAGCGATGGTTTGCCCCTTAATAGATTTTTGCTGGATGAATTCGAGGATGAACTCAGCAAGCAGCATGAGCCACCGAGCCATACATTGATTTTGATATGGCTTGGAGTGCATATATTTGAGAGGGTCGGTGTGGGTGATGACAAAGGTCTTGTGATTAAGAAGATAGTGACGGAGCTTGGTAGCGGTAAAGACTAACGCCAAACAGAGTTTCTCAATATGGGTATATCGAGTTTCATAGTCGACCAGTGTTCGGCTGATATAATAGACCGCTTGTTCACGGTGATGCTCATCTCGGTGCGTGATCATGGCACCTAACGAATGATTAGTGGCTGAGATATAAAGGTAGAAGGGTTGGTCATCTTTAGGTGGAATGAGGATTGGTGGAGAGACCAGATAGCGTTTAAGGGCTTCAAAAGCCTCTTGACAGTCCTTATCCCATGTAAAGGAGACGTCCTTCTTAAGGAGATGATGAAAAGGTTGGTAGCGGTCAAAAAGCTGTGAGATGAAACGATGAATGGACTGGAGCTTGCCTTGCAAACTACGAAGCTGCTTGAGATTGGTCGGGGATGGCATTTCGAGGATAGCGTGAATCTTGGTGGGATCTATCTCGATGCCATGGAAAGAAATGATGAAGCCGAGAAGCTTGCTAGAGAGGACCCCAAAGACACATTTCTTGGGATTAAGATGAATATTGTATTGAAGAAGGCGAGAGAAGATGATCTATAGAATGGTCAGATGGTCATGGCGAAGCTTGGACTTGCCGAGCAGGTCATCCACATAGTCCTCTATGATTTTGTGGACGAGATCATGGAAAATGTAGGTCATGGCACGCTGATAAGTGGCACCTGCGTTCTTCAAGTTGAAAGGCATGGCTCGATAGCAGAAAGTCCCCCATGGGGTAATGAAAGTGGTCTTGTGCTAATCTTCCAGAGCAATCAGGATTTGATTGTATCCTAAAAACCCATCCATGAGAGATAGTATCTCATGGCTAGCCGTGAGATCAACAAGCTGGTCAATGTTGGGAAGAGGAAAGTCGTCTTTAGGACAGGCTAGGTTAAGGTCATGATAGTCTGTGCAGATCCAGATCCCCCCAGTTGCCTTAGTGACTGGGATGATGTTAGAGACCCACTGTGGATAATCAATGGGCTGGATGAAGGAGACAAAAAGGAGGCGCTGAAGCTCCTCTTTGACAAGGAGGGCAATGCGAGGATGCATCTTTCAAAGCTTTTGCCTGACCGGCTTAGCCTCTAGTTTGGTGACAATGTTATGGGTAACGATGGTGGGGTCAATTCCAGGCATATCACTGTAAGTCCAGGCAAAGGCCTTGCTATGGTCAAAGAGGAACTGGGTATAGTCAAGCTGCTCTTGAGCGTCTAAAGATTGGCCAATCTTTAAAACATAAGGAACATCAGAAGAAGGAAGGTTGATGTCAATGGTTGATTCATTTAACATAACCTGGGTCTCAGAAGGGAGGGAGCACTGAATGAAAGAATCGTCAGCACCCATGTAAGAAAGAATGGCATCGTCGTCAACACAATGGACAGTGTGAATGGTTGCTGACTCATCTTCGATCATGCTGGGAAAAATGAGAGGGAGAGACTTGGACACCACATTGAGATGATAAGTCAAGGGTTCCAGGCGGATGGTGTTTATGCAAAAAAAAACTAGGAGGAATGGAAACCATTGACTCCATAAGTGAAGGGGGCGGAATAGGCGAGTGTGGAGGAGATTGGTCAATGATTGGTTCGGGACAAAGGTCTACATGGTCTTGAGTGGGGTCGTGATATCCCAGGCCATACCGTTTCTTGGCATCGTCATCGTTGAGCGGTTAGATAGGTTGATGGGAGCCCTACTCATAGCGTCTGAAACCAAAACCCTTCCATGCACACCTATAAAGGTAAGTATGTGCAAAGGCGGGGTTGCCAAGAAATGAAAAGTCTGATGTGAAAGGTTGGGGTGAAGAAAGAGGATTACTGTCAGTAGGATCTTGATTGAGCCCCCCATAGACGAGGTTGGTTCGGAGGTGAGGAGGACCATAAGGTATGATCATCCCGATCTGATGGTCGTAACTGGGGCTGTGATGAAGGCATCCATACTCTTGTGGAGTTTGGAACATGTCTAAGGTTAGCAAGAGATACTCCCCCAATGAAAGTCTTTGGAAGATGTCTTCCATGGGGTCCGTGGTCGTCGCTTGAAGGGGAGGTGTAAGGGAAATCACCTATTGTGAACTGGTCAAAGCTTTTGCGGATGGAGGCAGTGCCGAAATTGATGGCTTGATAGGAATGAGGATGTCATTTGGACGGTAGGTGGTGTTGCAAGTTTTGAAGGGTGAAGGGTCAGCAGGAATGGTGTGGACTTGCCCGTCATGCTCAAATTTCACACAACGGTGCAGGGTGGAGGGGACACAGGCCATGGCATGGATCCAGGGTCAGCCCAGCAAGATGTTGTATTGAAACTCTCCTTCGATGATGTAGAAGAGCTCCGGGATTGTGCGTGGACCAACACAAATATGAAGGATGACTGTGCCAATGGTCGTGGCAGTAGTGTCATTAAAAGAGCACAAGATTGCATCAGTTTTGGAGACACAATTCTTGGGAAGAGCCAACTGATCAAAGGCATGGGTGGAGATAATGTTGATGCCAGTGCCTTTGTCGATCATAATGCGTTTAATGCATGTTTGATCGATATAGGTAGTGATGAAGAGGGTGGCATCCTGATCTTCCGTGTTGGATGTGGGAATCTTAGAATCACTGAATGTGATGGAGGCAACAGGGGCTAAGGAGTGGACAAGGGCAGCAAGTGGCTGGGGGTCCTTGGGTTGGACCTCTGTTGCCTGTAGGGCTTGGATGAGGGCCTGACGATGCTGGGGTGAGGTTTGGATGAGGTCATAGAGGGACATCTTCACAAGAGTCTGGTGAAGCTGTTTCAACATGGAGTTCTGGATTGGTCCTAAAGAGGAAGAAGAAGAGGAGGGTTGAGGTGCGCCAAGGATAGAAATCTTAGGCTTAGGCAGTTGAGGTGGATTGACAAAAGGGTAGGTCCAAGGAATGGCAGATTTTTATTTTGGGTTGTCCTTTTGTGACCTAGTGGTTATGTGAATGGCATTGATTTCAAAGATGGGAGGTGAAGGAGATAAAGGGGGTGTAACCTATTGATGAGATGAAGAGGTTGGAGTGTTATGAGAAGGAGTCAGGGGTCGGTCGAAAGTGTCCTCAAAGAGAAGAGTGTCTTTCTCCAGATAATGGTGAATGATAGCCTTGAGGGCATAACAAGTCTCGGTATTGTGTCCTGGCGTACGATGGTATAATCAAATCTTTGTGTCATCGAACCAGGAGGGTTTAGACCCGAGAGGTTGGAAGGGCCTGATGGGTGGAAGAGTTATGCTGGAAGTCTGCAAAAGTCGTTGCAAGATCAAAGAGTATGAGCCCACTAAAGGGTCCATGCTCATCGATGTGTGCAATGCCAGTGACTTTTGCTTGCGCAAAGTTGGAGGGGGTTTTCGTACCACCTTCTGGGTTGATGGTGCGGTGATAGGTAGAGGTGGTACATTCTTCATGAGAGGTACCACCCTTTTAGGAGAGGGTAGGCTAGCGGTAGGCAAAGGAAGCAAAGGAGGCAACCGGTTTTGATTAGAGGTCGAAGTGGGAAGGACTCTGGTTAGGGTTGAAGGATGGAGGCCCAAAATGGAGGGCAATGGTGACGAAAGAGGAGGCGTTCGCCTCTGTGGTTTGGCAGTCTTTTGTGATTTGGGTTGAAGACTACTATTGGTTGAAGTCTGGTTTAAGTCCACCTTTACTTGTGGATGAGTGAGGTTGGAGATGGGGCAAACGCCAAGTGACTTGATAGGCTTAGATGGGGTAGATGAGGGTTTCGGTTTTTATGAGGTTGATGGAGATGTAGACGGTCTAGAAGTGGAAGTCTAATTTTTGTTGATAGTCTTGGGAGGTTCTGCCATAGGAGGATTAGCAGCATGAGATGAGAGGGCACAGGCTTGTTGAAGAGCTGTGAGATGGTCCCACAATCCCTGATGCTCCACTTTCCTAGAAGGGAGAAGTTTGAGTTTCTCCACTAGTCGGGAAAATGGCTGAGAAGATGTGGGATGAGGTTTGGGTTCTTGAGAAGACGTCGACGGTTGTGGGACCGAAGGTGAGATGGGTGTAGTAGCCTTGGGCCCATGGCATGGTGGAGTCGTGACAAGTTCGTCCTTGGTTGGAGATGAAGGAGAGATAGGTTCTTCCCTGGGTGGAGAAGAAACCAGAGAATGAAGCTCCTCAAGTGGGTAAAGGGTAGGGATGATAGTGCCCTCCACTTGCGGTCAAGGAGTAGGAAATGTTGGGTCCTCCATGGGCAGCAAGAAGGAAGATGGTGAAACTGATGGTGCTGGCAAGGTTGAGGCATCCTCCAAGATGAGAGAAGTTGACAGAGAACTAACTGGAGAAAGAGGTTCGTCCACATGTGATGGACTGATGGATGAACTCACCTCTTGAGGTTGGTTAGAAATGAAGGGCGAGACCGTATTGACTGTTTGAATGTTATGTTCATGAGTGTTGTCAATCAAGGTCTGGACATTGTTTTGAGTTGGTGGATGATTGGGGAATGGTTGTTTGAAGATATCGATACCCTGATTAGGAGGGGCATTGGGATTGTTGAGGATGAGGTCACCCTTTTCCAGCATGTCTTGGATTATGTTTTTAAGGGTTTTACAGTTGCCCGTGTCATGACCCTTAACACGGTGGTAGTTATAGAAGTCATTTTCCCTATACCACGCAGGGATGGCACGTGAGGGATCAAATTGTGGCGGTGGTCGGATCTGGGAGAGATTGAGGACCCCTTATTTGATGAGTTTTTCCAGCACAGATGCGTATGATTCTCTGAGTGGAGTAAACTGTCGCTGTATGTATCTCTGCTAAAATTGGCAAGTGGCACTCATAGATGTGGATGGCTTAGGTTGATTAGTTGAAGGCAAAGAGGAAGAAGATCTAACAACCACAATATTTGCTAAAGCTTTAGATTTAGGATTGGACGAGGAAGGCTTAGAAGAGGGGTCATTGGTTTTGGAGTTGGGATTCTTGCTCCGTAACTTGACTTTATTCTCCTCAACGGCACGTAACTCAAGTTTATGAGCCATCGTGAAGGCTTCGTCAAAAGTGCGGAAGGTCTGAACCCTCAAGGTGGAAGAAATATGTCTAGCACAGGCTTGAGAGAAAAGTTCAATAAGCTCAGGCTGGGGTAAGGAAAATGAGAGTTGATTGATAAGGCCCCTCCATCGAGCGACGAAATCAGCAATGGATTCATCCTCAAATTGGCGAATAGAATAGAGGTCTGTGATGGAGACCTTCTTAGTGATGTTGATAGAGAAATGATCAAGGAAGAGCTGGGCTAGCTGAGTGAACGTGAAGAGGGAATGGATGGCAAGGGAGCTGTACTAGTCAAGCACAACACTCGAGAGAGACATGGGAAACATGCGTAAAAACAACGCATCATCGTGGGCGATAAGGTAATAGGCATGTCTAAATGCTCGTAAGTGCTGTTGTGGGTCTTCCTTGCTTTGGAAATGAGAAAACTTAAGAAGTTCCCACTGGTTGGGATATGGTCTGATAGGGATAGAAGAATGGATGGGCTCATTGCAAATTTGTTCGTATGAGAGAGTATTGCGTGAGCCATAAACGGAGGTCTCTAGGTTGGACATTTTATCCATCAGCATTTTGATGATATCTACTGACGGATTGGTGGGTGGAGTGCCTCCTAGATTGTAAGGCACTTAAAAGAGGCTGGAAGAGGTATATGACGTAGTCAGTTGTACCAGTAAGGGCGCAACGTACGAATGACTAGTCGTAGGGATAGAAGAGGTGACTAAGGATGGTTGGGTAGAAGGTATGGCTAGGTTCGACATTGTTATGGGAGGTTGGCTAGAAATAACATGGGCTAATGGATAGGTAGCCACCCTAGTGTTGATAGGAGCAAGGGTAGGTGGAATAGAGACGACCAGATTCTGAAAGGGGGTAGAAAGTGGTTGAGTCAGCTGAGATTGATAGGGGGTCGAAACCCCGGTGGAAGTGGGCCCAATGATGGAGGGAGAGGCCACACTTGGATGGTTGGTAAAAGGTTGGTCATTGGTTGAGGCAACAGCCTGGGTGTCTAAGGGTTGAACTACAGACACCGTTGATACGGCTGCAGTCTCGAGAAAAGAGGTCGGCATTCCATAAATTGGATTGCCCAAGGGGTCTCGCATTTGGCTATTCGTGAGATAGTGTTGTAAGGCTTTTAAGTTGAGTTCCAAGAATCATGTGAAATCTTGGTCCCCTTCTGGGATAATAGGTGTTTGGGTCGGGGATGGTCTAGTAGGAGTTCTTTCAGTTTTCGAGTTGAACTCCATTATAGGGCTGGTTATAGGCGGGGTAGATGGAAGAGGATGATGCCTCGCGTGATCAACTAGAGCCTTGGCTTGGCTACAAGTTAGAACCATTCAAGGCAAGAAAAGAATGTCCTCACAAGCTCAAACAAGCAGATAAGAACTAAAAAGATGAAGAACACAAGCAAATCCTAAAACCTTAGAAGTAAATTATTAGGATTATAGTGGCTTATGCCTTAGAATGTGTGTAGAGAAAGATTGGCTTTTGAGTCGGGTCTTAGAAGAAGCAGTCTATGGATGGTTTCGGGTTAGTTATGGTGCTCAAGAAGTTTGTGTTAGGTTTCGTACAAGGCCTGGTGCTAAGGAGCAAGCTCCCCTCACTTCACGATTCCAGTGGTTAGCTGGTTTTGCTTAGCCAAAATATACTTCCCCTAGAGATTAGGCTCCACCAGAGAACGGAGTGGGCTTTCTCCTTGGTGATGAAATCCAAGTAAGATCACCGGGATGGGTAAGGTATCCGCTGGGGGATGAAATCCCAGTCGGGCCTTGTCTCAGATAAGTTAAAATGTTTGTTTTGTGCAAGGTGTTTGGTCGTGTAACATCATGTGATCTAGATTAATTCAATATGCGTTTGTTTAATTACTAAGTGTGGTCTAAGAGATGCAAGAAAATAGAAATGAATGCAAAGTGTTTTAATGCCCAAGTCAAAATGTTTGTTCGTATGAAGACGATGGAGAAAGAGTCGTAGAATATGAGATTTGACTAGTCTAGAAGTGCAAGAAAGAAAAGAAAATTTCTTTTTAGTCCTGCTTGTGATGTCATTTTAGAAGAGACGAAAGAGGTGAAAAAGGAAGGAACCTAATGCACCTATATGAATGAAAGAAAGAAAGAACCCAAGGAAGGCCCTAGGGTCCCACTGGGCGTGCCAGAATGTTTCTACGCTAAATCACTTTCTACATTCAAAGAAGAAATTAAGAAACTAAAAGATGGTCAAGGCTAGAAGATACCTAATTGTAGTCATGCGCACTAAAATTAGATGTTGGAAGGTACTCATCTTTGGCTGTGGAGGAATGACACTTGCAAATAAAAATAGACTAAACATGAAAAAATGTTAGACGAAGAGACGGTGGGCTGTCAAGCAAATGCCTGATCCCAGAAGTACGAAGACTTCCTAGAAGGATATCAACCCACTAATTAAAATAGAAATATTTGACAGAAATGGAAATAATGAAAAGACAAAATGAAAGTAAATAAAAAGATGAAAACACAAATGCATACCTGATATTCAGCGAACTGTTTTGCACAGTCACTGGTGTCGGTCTCTATGCCAGCGTCAGTCAGGGGATTGTGCCATCGTCGGTTAAGGTGCCAGTGTCGGTCAGGGTAATGACCGGCATCGGTCGGGGCAACAGTTCTGGACAGAGTTTGGGCGGGTCTGGTCGGGTCTGGTCGAGTCGGGACAGGGTCTTGTCTAGTCTGGATAGGGTCTGGGGGTTTGCAGAAGGTCTATTGTTTTGTTTGGGGTTTGTGTAGAAAGTCTGAATAGAGTTAAAAGACTATGTAGTCAGAAGATAGTAGGCAGAGGTGTAAAGGAGGAAGTCAAGTCTCAGGGCTACAGTCTAAAGATCTGAGGTGATAGTAGTAAATAAAAAACAATAACCAGAGAGAAATAAAACATAGAGCAAGATACTTACTTGTTATACGCTTGAAGATGAAGTTGGAGACGTGATTGATGTTGTCACTGTGCTGCCAAATGACCGAAGTAGGATACCTATGCTGGAGAGAGCGAATGCAGATTGGTTGGATGCTGGAGTTGATTGATCGTAAGAGTTTTGGGTGATCGTCAGAGTTTTTTTTGTTGAATGAACTGGTTGGTTGAATCATGAATCTAGTTGATCGAATGAAGAGGTTGCGGATGAAGGCGAGGGATGGTTCGATAACCGATCTTGAAATTGATTGGGAACCAAATGGATAATGGGTAACGGAATAACGGTTCCTGCGTTCGGATCGAGAATGCAGTGCTAAGGAGAACTGACGTCGGTAGGACCGCCGACGTCGACCGATAAGTGACCGACATCGGCGATGTCGGTCAGGTGGTGATCGTGGTCGACAGATGTAGAATGGGGGCAGAGACTAACTTTAGTCTTTTGCTCATTTTGACAAGTTACCAGGGTTAAGGCTAGTGGGGAAAATGGTCGACAGGGGTTAAATAGGCAAGGGAGAATAACATGAGGGATGACCAGGGGAGTCGACACGATTTCGGTGTCTACAGATAAATTTGGTAATATTGAACTACATGCCCTGCACCATATGATAGGAAACATAAAGGTATGTCTTAGTCACATTTTCCATCAACTACTTGGGCATATCTTGGAGTTTATAAGGTATGTAACTGCCCTCATGCCAGTGTCCTTGTACTCCTTGATGGTGAATGTGAAATACCCATTCAAATACTTTAAGATTTGGGTTACATGCTCCACCTATTCATCATCATCCATCATCTGATGGATGTCCTTACCCATATCTAGAAGCTTGGTTATTATCTTTATCAATTACTCCAAAATATTTATGCCCCTTTCTATAAAGTAAATGTGGTCCTCATGGTCATGTGAGAGTAAGAATTGAACTATCTCTTCTAACTTCTTGAAGCATGGAAACTCATAAATTTGAGTTGTACTAAAAGTTATCAATTTGTCTCAAATTGAGATGTCAAATAGGGCATCACCTTGCACTATCTTCCACTATGTGTCCACCATCTAATCTCATGTGAGGTCTTACAAGTGACTAGACATGTGGTGACTATATTATTTTAACTGGTAGACATGCACAAAAGAGTGTGAATCCTCCCCTACCATGACCTCTAGTGGAAACTGCATTATTTGGTAAGAATTTTAGTGAACACTGTAGACACTATAAATCTACACACCCACACTTCCAAATGTCAAAAATGCCCCTGGACCTAGCTAGGACCCTCCTTGGACCAACATACACTAATTTAGCTTAACCAAGCCCATCTACATCCTATATCACAAACTAAATCAACCTAGCCTTTAGAACCTCTTTCCTTTGGAACCTAACCATCAACAGTTAGGGTGACCATCAATGGTCACCCTGGAAAACCTTGATTATCAATAATTAGGGTCTACCTCCTTATCAAAGCACATGAAAACATCCCATATTACTTTTATAACTATAACTTGTCTAAATCTTATTTTGTGCCTTTAAATGGACATTTATATTTAGAAATCCTAGTTACACCTTCACTTCCACCTCTTACTTGTTCCTATAAGATAAAATCTTGGGAGGTCAAATCCTTTTGTAATAATTATCAAGAGCTCAAGGATTTATGAGTTTTCTTTTGTAAGTCAATTACCATCATCAACATTATCAAGCATCATCAACAATCTCATTGACAACTAACTTGCCGTCACCTCTCAACCAAGTTCTCGAGTACCATTACTCTATCAGAATCAAGCCAAATTCTACCAACATGCTAACTACTTCAACCACTCACCCAATAAAATTTTGGTAAGATAAATACTTATTTGTAAATATTCATGTACTTTATTTCCATTTTACATCAGTCTAGCCCTTATCCATCTCCTAAAATCCATCTTTCAGATCCCTTTAATTAGTAATTTAACAACCCAAAACTCACATAGTAACCATCAATGGTTGACTCAACCAATGACAGTCTATACAAATATTGATGATCATCTTGACTGCTGATGGTCACCTTAACCACTGATGATCACCCTAACCACTGATGGTCATTATGGTAGTGAAAATTAGCAAGTTGTTTTCACCCATCTACCCCCAACCAAACCTACTTTTCTATGTTTCCGATCACTCACATACCTCTTTCACAATATTTTGATTCAAAACATGCACAAAAAATAGGATTTTCAACCATACTTATATTGAGTTTATTTTCTCTCTTTATTAGATCTTAAAGTGAAAATTTAATTGAAACATTCTAGCACACCCTATGGGACCTAGAGTCTTTACTCACATTTTTATTTGCATTTGTATGCTCTTCTCTCTATCTATGCTCTTAATTGAAACTAAAATTTCTTTTGGGATTAAAATCAACTACATCCATTATTTGATTTTAACATTATTTCACTTTGAATTAAAGAACAATAATATTATCATAGCACCACTTTTGTTGCATATACTAGCCAAACCACTTTCATCAATCAAACATCAAGATAATTTGAAACAAGGCCTACCTAGGATTTCATCACTTAGTAGTCACCTTACCCTTTCTTGGAAATCATACTTGGAGGTCATTATCAAGGGGAGAACCAACTTAGCTCTATAGTTGAGTATAAACTTTAGATATCAATATATATTGGCTAAACACCTGATGCCCTTATCGCTATGGTGTGTGAATTGAGGGGGTAGGCCCTAATACCAAGCCATGTATTAATTCTAATAAAAATTATTTTGAGTACCTAAACAACCCAAAACCAACCATAGACTACTTATATATTACCTAATCTACTAGCCAACTTCTATCACACATTCTCATAAACTAAGGCATAATCCAAAATCAAGATTAAAACTGACCTCTAGGCTTAACATACTTTATAGTGTGTGTTTTTATGGCCTTGATCATTTTCTTGTCTTATTCATATTTGAGTGGTGAGTTTAATCTTGTTATGTTTCCCCCTTTCTTGTATGGTTCTCACTCACTAGCAGTGAAGAGACCTAGTAGAACAGAACCCATCACTCAGATTAACCTCTTCTACCTCTTCATCTATGGAGTATGTCTTTGAGGTAGAAGAATCACCTCATATATTGGGAAGCCATACCTTTTCTCAAGTAGTTTCCTAAGGAGACATGGAATTTACCACTTTTTTAGATAATAATCTAGTTATCCTCTAGCACTACCTTAACACCTCCCCTCACCATGTCTTGGTTCCAAATCCACCTCAAGATCCTCCTTATGGCATGCTATCCCATGTAATGAGGGGTATCTCTATTTTTGTGGTCACCACCCAACCTTTAACTACCCAAGCATATTTGTCTACTAACCCCTCTGATGCCATATCTAACAACTAACCTATCCAACTAACCACTACCCTTATACCTTCCACCCCTACCAATGACACCTTCACCTTAGGAACAACCCTACCATTAACCCATCATGATCCACTTATTTTTGGAGCACCTACCACTAACACTACCAACCTTCCCTCTGTCAACCCTAACCCATTAGTCAATACCCATTTACCAAGCTTAGGGGTATCTATCCCTTCTACTTCACCACCTACTAGCACGAAGGTCACTACTTCTCTTTTTGTTACCAACCCAACTACTATTCATGCCCAATCCATAGGAACTCCTCAATAGGTACCCATTGCACCCAATCTAGGATATATCCCTAACCCACAAGGGTATGTACCCACTACTCTACTACTATCATCCACCTATCCTTACATACCACCTACCTAACCTTTAACATCCACATCCCAAAATATGACATCATCTCAACCACTAAATAATTACCAATATGTTACCCAATCTTAACCATAGTATCCACCTTACAACACTTTTAGTCCACCACCTCAAATCAACCTAATGAAGATGATCATGGACAAGATGGCAAACCTCAAGTCATATATTTTAGTGGATCATAACATCCTATCTTATGAGTAGATTTGTAAAAAACCTATTCATCCCTCTGTCCCTATTAGACCTTACCCTCCTCAATGGGAGCTTCCAAAATTTACCAAATTTCAAAGCAAGGAGGGCCCCTAACATCACCTTAGGGATTTTAGGTATGCATGTTACATGATTTCTTATGATGATTCCATTCTCCTCTGAACCTTCCCCATATATTTATCTAACCCAACACTTGATTGGTATAGTGCCCTTACTAGAAATTCAATCTTTTCTTTCACCTAACTAGCTCAGGTCTTCTTAGATCACTTTTCCATTAACATTTCCAATAAGGTCTCTATCACTGATCTTTATTCTATCATATAATTAGATGATGAGTCCATTTATAATTTTGTCTCCTGTTGGAAAAGCTTGATTAATTAACTTTCATTTTCCTTGCCTCAACCTAAACTTATAGATCTTTTTGCTCGAGCTTGTGCCAAACATATATCTTCTACGCTATGTGTCCAAAGCTTCAGAACTTTCGATGAATATTTTACCATGATGTGTAAGCTATAGAATAGGGCCATAGCAAGGGAAAATTAAAGTTACAAAACAAGAACTCTACCTTCAAGACCAACAAAACCTCTTCCTCCAAACTAGGAAACCAAACCAATACCAAAACTAAAAGCAAGGGAACTGTGAATGCCATTGTCCTTAAAAGTGCCCTTCCACCCAATGCCAATCAACAAAGTTCTCCCATTACCTTCAAACAAGACACAAAGAATTCAAACCAAAGAAACCAAAAATAATTCAATTTTATTAGAGAATATTATTCCTTAGTTCTAGAGAAACTATTAAAAGCTAACCTCATATAACTTCACCCCATCAAACCTCCTCAATAGTTTGATTCTTCCTATCCAACACCTGCTTGGTACAATGAGAATGACCTTTGTACTTTTCATCAGGTAATTGGACATGACGTCAGTTGATGTAATAATTTCAAGAATGTTTTTTAGAGCCTTATTGAAAAAGGGGAACTCATGTTGGATAATACCAATGCCCCTCAAAATTAAGCTCTTGATATCTTTAAGAAGCCTTTTCCTAACCATGCCCCTACTAAAACTGAAGACACATAAGCTGAATGTTCTCATGATGCCCACACGGTCAATATGGTCTTTGATACGCTTATCAATGGGAAACCTACCATACAACCCACCTACTTCTCCCCCACTTCCTTTGGAGGCCTAAATTGAGGAGGTTCCTTTTTCCTTTGCTTCACTCATACAGGCTAATATAATTTCTGCACTACTACATGCCCAGGAGCTCACAGGCAAACTTGGGTGATACATGGTGATTCTATAAAGTATTCATGTTGGTTTTTGAACTAGAATGTGTGTATAATCCTAGAACTAATTCTACATAGCTTCATTTCTTTAATGTCACCTCCTATTTTCTTCAGGTTCAAGCTCATTTTAATAAGATTAGGGGCATCTTCTTTCCAGGTCAGATGGGCACACATTGGGTGTTGAGCTATCATTGGGAATAATTATACCACCAAATACACTACTCTAACACTCACACTCTCCAACTACCATATGCAATCACTCAAAGGGATGTCCCTAAAAACTCAAGCACTAAGCGATTGCCTACCAACTAGTATAAGATCTTTGAAGATTCTTCTAGCTAGAACTAACACTTTGAAAAGAGAAATCATTTACAATGACTTCCATGTGCTAAGATTTTCTGAGTTGGCATGGTCCACTAGGTATCACAAAAGGGGGCAAACATTACCCCATACAAAATTTCTAGTCCACCCTCAAACTAGTCTTTTAGCCCTTTTATTGCACAAAATTTGAGTGTAATCTGTTATAGATCCACTTTGAAGTTATTGAAGACCTAAATGATGAGCTTGATCTCTTTAGTGGCACCATCTAATTTTGTAAATACGACCTTGAGTGTGGGTTAATCCATGCTCTCTATTTCTTTTTTGAAGGCTTTTAGTCCTTCCTTAGCTCTCCTCACCCCACTATCTAAAATGTCCCCTTGCTCACTTGGCTTTGTTTGAAAGGTGCATAAGAGTGCTTTCAGGTGTTTCTCCTAGGTTTTCAACTTTGTGCTTAAGGTGTTTACCTATGACATAACTTGTGTGTACTCAATCCTGCTCATAGTGGAGGTATGCTTCATTAGAACATCCTTCTCCTCTTTATTCTTTTGAAAGCACACATCAATGACTGATGATTGAGTGGTGAAATTTTAAAAGATGGCATCTACCTCTTCTACACCCTCTTAAAGTTTGGTGAAGAGTTCATACACTGTATTGAGCATTTTGTTTATCTCTCTTTTGATGGCTTCACATGGGTGTTCTTAATTTTCTAGCATGGACTTCATTTGATGGATCATTTTTTCTACTAGCATGCAAACTTTATCAACCTATTTCATTTTTGAGGTATCCACATCATCCAAAAGGGATGGCTTCACCTCTTTGATGTGCTCAACCAACTATTAGAGTTTGAGATTACTTTTCCTTCAATTCTTCCTCTGCCTCTTGTATAATCTATTTCCACTTGTTGGTATGGACATCATTGATCATGTTACTACACGATACTAATGAGGCCATCTTGAGGATTGTATTTATCAACCTTAGAAGGTTAATATCCCTAGGATTTATAAGCTGGTAGTCAAGCCCCTCTTCTAGTTTCTTGGAACTTTGGATTGCCTTCTTTGGTACCTCAGACTGAGTTTCATCCATGTAGAAATCGAGAACCCAAGAAACTTGATGGTTCATTAGGGTCATGGTAGTTTTGGGTGCATGTAATCTAACATGTAGAAGTCATCATATTTAGTAAAATCCTATCACACTTTCTCCCTATAGCTTAGCTTGGCTCATACTCCTCTTCTTTTGCCAACTCCTTCTCTTCATTGCTAGCACTAGTGCTTTCTCCAGTGATTTCTTCTTCTCTTTCTTCTTCTTCTTTTTCTTTTCCTAGGGGTTTTTCATCAAAATTTTCCCCTTAGTCCATCTCTTCCTTTTCCTTAGTGATAGTTTATCCATCTTTTTTTTGGAGGGGTTCTTCCTCAAACATTTCCCCCTTGTTTACTTCTTCTTGTTTTATTTCCTTAGAATGAACCTCCTTAGTGTCAGCCTTACTTCCCTCTTGCCCCTATAAGGTCTCTACTATCTTCTCCATTTGATATTTTGAGGCACCAACATCACTTTATTTATCTTCAAGTTCCCCTTCAAGAATAGGGCATGCCTATTGTGCAGCTTCCTCTACCAAGTTGGAGTGGGAATTAGGCACCTCTTCAATTTCTTTCTCTTTTCTAGGTTCTATGCTAGCAGTAACCTTTTCCTCTCTTTCTTCATTCTAGCCCTTTCTATTTGGGCTGCCTTCTCTTCAATTTCTTTCCTTTTGGCCTTTTCTTATTTATAATTTTTCTTCTGATCTTTCCTTTTCTTAGCCTATACTTTATATTTATTATCTTCTACCTTTATCTCCTTGAGCTTCATTTGATCAATTATATATCGAGTCATGTTCTTGGCCCTCATGGCCTCTCATTTTTAGTATAAATATAGCATCATGTAGATGTGATCTTGGTCTAGGCCCATGTCCTCCTATTTGTGCTTCAAATATTCTTCAATTGGTTTGTCTAAGGGTATTTCTTCTTCATGTGCTTTTGCCTCATCAAGATTTTCACCTATTTCTTCTTCCTTCCTCCCTTTCATCTCTTGCACCTTGTGCTTCTCCACTTATTTTTTATTCTCTTTGACCTCAACCATATCAATGGATTATTTTGACATCTTGACCTTTATCATTTATTCTCTTCATTCCTTGATCTCTAGTGCCTTCTACATATCAACATCACTGAGGTTGATTTTTTTCCATCTTTGCATCTTCTTTTCTAATTTAGTTTGAGGGGATGGAAAGGGGGTTTGTTCACTTGATAAGGACTCATCATCCTCGAGCATAATGTATACACCCTTCCCAATTATTTATTCCTCCATCTCCTCTTCCTCCTCTATGTTAGATAAGATTGTTTTGGGTGATATAAGAGGAACCTTCCCCTTCTTCTTTCCTCTTGTGTTAGGGGAAGCCTTTGGCACAAAATGTATGCACTTCTTTATGGAGGATGAAGGAAAGGCTTCTCCTTCTGAGGTGATATTTATATTTATTCACTCCTTTATTTCTTCCAAAGTATCTCCCCTCTTTTTCTTGGGAGAATTATTCTTCTCTATTAGCATGGGAGTTACTTTATCATTGATCTAGATTGGAGGGTCTTCACTCTATTCAGCACTAAGGCCCTTCTTTTGTGGCTTCATCTCATAGTATAATTTATGGATGTGGCTATGTGTGGTTGCCTCTTGAAGGGGGTGGATATTTAAGTGATCTAATTCATCCTCTTTTTCCTTGATAGCCATCCCATCTATGCAAGTGAATTGACACCTCATCTTGCACCTCTCTAAATCTAGTTCCTTGACTAGAATGTCTAACTATTATGCATTTGGGATTTAGTGTAGTGCATCCTTAAAGTATATTATTGAGAAGGTGTAGGGGATATTCAGCCACCCTAACATGTTTTCATCAAATATCAACAAACACACTACATAATAGTGTTAAATTAAGGTAAAGGTTTCCATTCCAAACATACTTTGAGGGAGCCCTTGAGGGATTTGTTATTCTATCTTGAAGGCCTTTATATACATATGACACCACCTAATGACATGAGTCTTATATTTGATGTTGAAAGAGGGGGAATCATGAAGTATTTGTACTTATATGATAAGCAGTCAATGTGCTCTAGATGGATCCAGAGGTTATCTGCATCCCTATTTAGAACTCCAATCTCTTCCATGATAATGAGAATGAGAATGGATTCCCACTTGAATGTCTTTTTTTCCCTATGGCACTCTTATGAATTCTTCACAAATTAATCAATGATTAATTTGGAAATATTAAACTATATGCCCTGCACCATGTGATAGGTGCCATAAAGGTATGTCTTAGTCAAATTAGTCCATCAACCACCTGGGCATAGTTTGGAGCTTATAAGGTATGTCACTGCCCTCATGTTAGGGTCTTTGAACTATGTTGATCCCAACTTATAAGATCAAATGCACACCATTGATTTAATTATCTAGTTAAATAATAACACTTGGGATAATGGTTTTTGATATCATTATCATCTAAATCTTTGACCCTTACTTAGATCTTTAAATGTAGATTATTGATCTACCTTTCATGTAGGAACATGCACCATTGATCTATGCTAAGGACATTTTGACTCGTTGACTACCCTGTGCCATTGATCTATGATCTAATCACATAAAATCTCACCACTTATCAAACCTATATTAAACTTCAAAATCATTTGAATCTAAATGGTCATTTCATGAGGCCTAAACTTGACATCCCTATGCATGTCTATCTCTACTAATTGATCTTTAAAGGTGAATATTGAGATAGAGAACTTGTTAAGACACCACATTTTCAAGGGATGATTATGACACCAAAAACATCATATCAATTTAGTCCTTTTAACCTAAAATGTTTTATAATCACACTTGTAAAATTTATAACCATACTACCCTATTCATTCTTGTGTGACATGCCATGATGGTATGACCCCATAGATGACTCCAAATGACATAAAAATAGATTAGATCATGACAAAAGTTATAATCACATTAAATGAAATAAAATAAAACAAAACACACCCTATGACACTATTTTATTACCCCATATCAATTATTATCAATAGGGGGTTGACCCATTTTAACTTGTGGTAAAAATGGTCAACATTTTTAGGTCAAAGTTGGAAGGATAAGCCATGAAAATGTGTTCTAAGGTCTCTCAAGTGTACAAAATGAAGGTTTATATTAATGAAAAGGTTTTTATTATGATCATTATATCATAAAAATTCTACATTGGAAACTAATCTATTCATAAGGGGAAGGTTCCTAGATCAAAATTCTAGACATTAATTTTTGGATTACAGGGTTATGCTTTATGAATGATTGTTAAGAGTAGAAATAAGTTTAAACCCTCTTATAACCCTAATAGTGACCCAATGTTTAAGATATGGTTAAAAAAACCTATAATTGTCTCAAATGACTAGACAAACTATTTTATCTTGTAGTCAACTCTCCCAGGCACCTCCAGGTGTGATTGAGTTGTCAAGTGTGTGAGCAGATCTTATAAGAAAGTGATAGTTTCGTAAAGAATTGAAATAAAATTTAGATTTAACCAAGTAAAATTATGAAAATAATTTTATTAATAATGTTTATACTTTTATTTTATGTGCATGGTAGTTTATAGATAGGTTATATCCCTCAGGTATGCTAAACCAGTCATCCAAGTTAGCCAGTCACTAATAGGCCTAATGGAGGAAGTAATGAAAAACCCAGGCAGTAGTGAGAAGATGATTAAGAATGTGTTATAATTAAATAAGGATGAATTAAAATGCATGTATATATTATTTATTAATTTTAAGACATGTTCACATTTTGTATAAGTTTTGGAGTTTAGTGATTATATTGAAAAAATTGCTCACAAGTTGACCTATCGAGTACAAATGAGACACCAAGATGTAAGTTCATGAGATTGGTCTGCAAGACCAATATTTACCATTTTAAAATGTTATATTTATATATAATGATTTTATATTTATCTCATAAGATCATCTAAATGCATTATAAGGCTTTGAAAGTGGTCACATAGGTGTTGAAAGTCATTGTCACCATGACTAGTCTTTGAGGAAAATTAGCAGTTCTGAGTGAGCAAGTTGCAAGAGTGTTTTTGAGTCCTTTTACCATATGTAATGAAGTATAATGATTTTTATGAAGTTTTTGAGGTATTTTATGTTTTATTTATATGTATTATTGTCATGGTTGTGTGGCCAAACTTTGTGTTATCTTTAGTTGTTTAAGATAGACCATTCTGTGTGTGTGAAGGTCTAATGTAACTAGTACTAATGGCATGATTCAAGTGACGATTAGATATAAAAGGTGTCATGAACATAATATGAGATTATTGTGGGTCTATTTTATTGGTATATGAAGTGTTTCTACTATGTATGAAGTTTTAAAGTGGTCCAAGAAGATTAAAGTGTAATGTATACTAATGAAGGTCTAATTAAATTAGGTCTCCTTAAGGCCTAAAGAAGGATTTGGTCCATTTGAGATATGGCCAACCTAATGCAATGTTTGATTAATGTTTGTGTCAAGTAATAAGGCATATTTTGTTGACTATATAAGTGGGAAAGTGTGTATGGTTGACCAAGAGTTGTATGAGCAAGAGCCTAGTATAAGAACAAGGCCTAATATGCCTAATTGTCTAGTTAGAGAATAAGGGAGTGAAAGCGAAGGGAATAACACTTTGAAGAGCTGAAGGTATAATTATAGACCATAATAAGGGTGTAGAGAAACTATCATAAGTATCTAACATGAGTAATATATATTAATATCAAGGTCATATGACCTAATATATCTTGAAGAGACCTAGATGTGCAAAGAAGCCTATAAGGCAGTTTGAGAGGGATAGAGAAGAGAGAAGAAATAAATAAGTTGATAATCATCTATTATATGAGAAATAGGGTGTTATAAAGGTGATCAAATGTTTTATGTGGTTGAGTTAGTGTTGAGTCATCTGGGGGTTTGGTACCTCCTTGTAAGTTAGTGCTTGTTAAAGCTTAGTTGGGTTGGTGCTTAGCTAGTTGGGGTTGGTGCTCCATGTGGAGTTGGTGATTCAAAAAATTGAGATATTTTGGATTATAGGAATGTATTTCATTTGTATAAATCAGTGGGTTTTCTTACCCTTGAGGCTTTCCCACTCATATGTGTGTTTTCTTGTGTTATGCTCATGTGAATGAATCTTTATGCATTATTATATCTTTGTATTGCTTTGATGGTTCAAGGAATGTTAAATTACATGTGAAATAAAGTTTTAAGAGACTAATACACCCCCCCCCCCCCCCCAATAATTTTTCTTCCAATATTAGTACAAAAAAATAAATTGATAGCATTTTCTTGAAGTTTTAGAAGCTCTAGATAAGTTGGTTATTGCTAGAGAGGAATTGGTTGTGGCATGTTCAAGGGCCTATGATGCTTTTATTGTAGAATTTATAGCCCAATTCATGTTTTTTTTTTGGTTCTAGGCAAACACTGGTTGATTTATACTATATTCATTCTCCTTCCATTCTATCACATGATAAATGAGTATAAATAATGGAGAGGCATCTACCTCCAGCCCTTGTGCATGTTGATCCTATAGTTCAAGTAGTTGTTCTTAAATATTTATCTACTTTGACATCTTATATCTTATTTTTGATACCTGATTGCAAATAATCTTGCATTATTTCTTCTATTATAAATGCAACATAAAATGATGAGATACCTTATATTAGAACATGTACGTGTCAGACAAATGATGTGATAAAAGGTTTTATGTAGATTTATAAAAGAAATGATAGATTTGGAGAGCCTAAAAATGTCATTGTATCTAATATACATGATACTTTAATATCAGTCAAAATCACAACAACATGGGCATTGGTAAATATTTATGATTTATTGTGTCACAATGTTGGAAGTATGAATTCAAGAAAATGTCCAATGTTTGATTCATTACCTATATCCCTATTGGTATAATGTGAATTATGAATTTCAAGGGATGGTGATAAGATATAATTAAACATGTTACATGCTTGGAGGAGACTTTTCCTATATGAGTCTACTAGGTTTCAAGACATGGAATGGGTAGATTCAATTTATAACATTCTTCTCCTTTTGGTTCATGAATCATATAATTTTAAAATATGAATACATGTGACATTAGCCTTAGCTATACCATTAACATGCACATAAAATAGGGATTTAGTGCATTTTGATCTACTCCAACTACTATCCTCAAATAATTATTGGTTGTTGCAATTATTTGTAGTCAATATAAATAAAGAGGCATAGATGTTTAATATTCCTCAATTGAGAGTAAATGGAATAGATTGTAAGAGGATAGACATTGATTCTAAGTTTAAGGGATAATTACTCAAGTTATTACAACTTATAGTAAACATATCACAACACTTCATTTGTTGTATTAATTTAAACAAGCTACAACTTCCTGAAGTCTATGATCAAGGTGTTGTCTTGTAATAATTACATAATTATGGAGTGTTTGATGTTGATAGATGCCCATATTTAGTTATCCCACTTAAATTTTTCATGATAAAATTTCCAAAAGATATGGATTCCTCTTGTCACAAAATCTTGTAACTACTAATACAATGAGTGTGTATGTTTTGTAATACTTCACCATTTCAACATTCCACATAAAATGCATTGATTTAGTTTCACAAAGTTATTTTTTCATGTGGTATAGATTATTAGGCTTAAAGGATTAAGGATGAGAACTCTTTATGGGATTATTTCAATGCAAATTCCTTTTAAACCCATGAAATGTGCAACTAGTTTAAGAAGCTTAAAGATTCAACCATATTCTTGCAAGCATTGGTGAGGTCAAGGATAGTGATAAAATAATATGTAACATTAAAGGAGAAACAATGAGCAGTTTTCACCATAATAAAGGGATTAAGGTGTATAATTTTCAAAGGAAAATACATTGGAACTCTACAAATGATGATCTAGTCCAAGCAATTACTCATGGCAGGCTTGATAGAATCCATACAAATATGATTTGGTGGTAGTTGTAGCCATTACTTATTCACCATAAGTATTGGAAGAGTATGTTCATGGAATTCATCACAAGTCTTCCCAAGGTACTTGGTAGAGACTTAGTTACACAAAATCATGAAATAGTCAAATCACTCAAGGAAAATCTCCAACATGCACATGATCAACAATAGTTTTATGCGAACCAACACCATATAGAGAGAAGTATTGAGGAGGGATACATGGTTTTATTAAGGTTGAATCCATAAAAATAATCTTATATCAAGAAGTTTGGAGTTGAGAAGTTCAAACCCCATTTTTATGGGCCATATAAAGTCATTAGAAGGATTGGGGAGGTTACCTATGAACTTGAGATGCTAGAGCATAACAAAAATACATAATGTTTTCCATGTATCATGGCTCAAAAAGGCATTGGGATAGCATGTAATTCCTTCCATTGAGTTTTCTCCCTTAGATGATGAAGGAAAACTCATCTTGGTTCTTGAACCTCTACTGGATTTTATAAAAAATAAATTAAGGAACATAACTATCACTAAGTATCTAGTGCATTGGAAGGATCTACCAATAGAGGATGCTACTTGGGAGGATTCATAAATTCTTGAGCATCCTAATTTAGAATTTTTTATGGGTAATCAATTATGGGAAGGGTGGAATGTAATGTCTCTTTTTTCAAATTAATGAAATTAGAAGACCCATACCCTATCTTTATTTCATGTAGGCTAAAGGGGGGTTTTAAAATGAAAATATCTAATGATAATTTATTAAGTTATCCATAAAGGTACTTTAAGTTATAACTTTAGAAAAGACAGTTAATTTTTTATTATTGAATGGGACCAAAAGTAAAAATTGGATACATGGCCAAAAAGTAATTAATATCCATAAGGTGGAAAAAGGTGAATATTCAATTAAAAGAAAGACTAATAAATTTTAGGGTTTTAGATGAAAAGATCTTATTAAAAATTAATTGGAAAAAGATAAAAATCATTCATTCAATTGAACACTTTTACAAACCCCTTATTTTGTAAATTTAGAGTAGCAACTTCAATATTTTATACAAGATAAAAACCCTCATACACACATGCTTGGGGATGAAAACCTCAAACCCATTTGGTAATTCCATTTAGGGATTAGACCAGAGCTTTCAAATTTAGAGGAAATCCATCACATAAGTGTTATAAAGGCTTATTTATGGTTATGTATGGGGTTGTCATAGTTTAGAAAATTATGAAAATATTCTCATGTAGAGACATGTTAGTTTGAGTCACTATTCATGTCATTATTCAATGACGTACCTAGGCATTAATTTTTGTGCATAGGGTTTGACTTTAATGAGCTAGTTGCTAGTTGCTAGTTTTGAAGGCTATCATACTGCTATAACTTACTACCATACTTTTCAAGTGTTATTTTTAGCTAGGGTTTTTAAGAAAACACCAATATTTATACCTTTTGATGCTATCATACTTTTATGGGACATTTTTGGATAGGGTTTCAAGGAAGGATTCCACTTTTATGTAATTTCAGGTTAGGGTTTGGTGGAAAAATTAGGAAAAATTCATATTCTAATTTTATATGCTATTTGTATCTTTCATAATTATTTTCATAATGTTTTCTAAGTATGCAATTGATTGAAATAAAGAGAACACATTTGAGTTGAAGGTTTTCCATATCACATGTATTGTTATAGTATTTGAAGGAATTTTTAGAATTAAGGGCAATAAAAATTAGAATTATTATTTTATCCTAAAAGGGATATTTCATAATCAAGCCTAGTAAAACCTTATTCCTGTCACATCTTTGCTAGTCTTAACCTATCACCCATCAATTCAAATCAGACCACTAGCTTGTCTTATCTCATTGTCCAAATCAAAATCTAGGGCTATTATACCCTAATCATTTTAAATCCAACTAGATAAATGGTCAAAATTTAAATTTTCTCAAGCACATACCTTATCCATAAACATATTATTATAATACACACCTCATTTAAATCAACTTGGTCTAAGAAAGTCTATCAATCACTACCCCTTCACCTCATCTCATCTCATCTAACTTATCTTATCCCATCATTACATCAACATCATGAAAACCCAAACTCTATAATGACTTGGGGTTGGGAAAAAAAGCAATAACAATGACCTTGAAAATATTCTAGGGTATGAGAAACATCACAATTATGGAGAAAATATTAACAATGGAGATGCACACAATCAAAACATGCAATATGAATTTTTGAATGTTGATCATGGGATAATTCAATTACAATGATATATCTATAAAAAGAGGGATGATTTATTTACCTAACTTATTGAACTAGGAGCTATACTTCCTCTTGATTATGACTGAGACAACTTAGAGAATATTATTCAAAGTCCTAAGTGTGAAAAAACTATCCCTAGTCATAGTTGTAATCCCTTTATATAAGAAAAAAAAGAATCCCAACTTGAGCCTATAAATATTGACTATGTCAAAATTGGCAAATGGAAATCCATCTCAGAATACCAATCAGAACATGAATATAAACAAGTCTTGATTGAACAACTTAACCAAATTTACCAATAAGTGGAATTTATTGCATCCTAAATAGATCAAGAGACCAACAAGCCTCAAACTCCTAGAGGGCCATCTAAGATCGATCCACCTCCCATCAATTATAATCAAAACATAATCGATCTTATTTTCACATTATCCACCCCATTTTTTGATCTCATGTTTGCCCATGAATGCAATCAATGATGAATACTCTCCAGGGGATAGAAATAAGATCATATAATAAGAAGTAAAAATTTGAAGACTTTTGTCCCTATCCATTAGACAATGAATTATTATGGGTTCCTTTCCCTCCTCACTTTGAACCTCCTAAATTATAAAAATATAAGGGAAAGGGGGGCTCACATGAACATGCTAAATTTTTTTTCATGTCTTACTAAGAGGTCACTTACAATGATTCATCTCTGTTAAGATTATTTCCTTAAAGCCTCGGAGGACATTCCTTATAATGGTTTATGCATCTAACCAAGGGATCTATCACATCATTTTAGGATATATTAAAAAAATTGGCAAACATTTCTCCTACAATGTAGATTATGAAATTAAAATGCTTGATATGCATAATACAAAATAAAGAAAAAGAGAAAGCTTCTCAAGCTTATTACAAATATGGAAAAGTTTGGCAAGTAGATTCCCATGCTCAATCCCTAAAAATCAACTCATTAATATTTTCATTGACAACTTGACTTCAAAATTATCTTTCCAGTTGAAACTGCATTATGTTAACACCTTTGATGAGATTGTTGATAAAGGTATACAAATTAAAAAATCCCTCATTACAAAGGGGGTGATCAAAATATTATTAAGGAATGATAAAAACCAAAAAAATACCCCACCTAAAAAGCCAAAGTTATTTAACAAAAATAAGAATGTGGTGGGTGATGGTGTGTCATATTCAAAACATGTCAAAACCATATAATGATCTCATCTTTATACATATAATAATGCATCAAACATCATTGTGCCTAGAGGAAAGACAAGAACTAAATCCATAAGAAGACATTACATCGATCTTACAGAACCTATTGAAAATGCCTTGAAAAAGCTTATAGCTATAAATTTGATCACTTTGTTTTAAATTAAACCTCTTGATGAAATTCAACCTAGACCAACATGGTATAAATAAAATGAATACTATGGTTACCACATTGTCAAAGGACATGATACTAGAAGGTGTATGAAACTTCATAATTGCATCCTATATCTGATTGATAAAGGTGAAATTAAGGTTAAAGGAGCAGAGTCTTCTACTTTGAAAAATTAGTAGTTAGGAATATAGTAGGACCCTTTCCCCAAGCATGATTAGAAGTATAAGGGTACACAACATGATGAATTTCAAGTTTGTAATTGAAGTCTTGTTGACCAAAGAATAACTCCTCATCACCATGATACACTCATTGGCCACATTGACCATTTTAAACATTAAGTCACCACCATAAAGATTAGGGCTAAATCCCTTGAGCATCCACCCATCCAAAACTATCCTATAATAAAAATCAAAGGTCTATCACCTAATTTTATCATTACAATTAACATGGTAATATTATTTCACTAGGGACACCACCAAAAGAACTACCATAAAGGGATCCTCAAAATGATAGTGTCTAAAAGCCTCCTCTAACTACTCTTAAGGGTGAATATGACATTATCCAAAAAATTGAGAAGACCCCTACCCCAGATATCAATTATGGATTTTCAAATGATCTTCAATCCTTCATGACATCTTCAATAAAACCTTATAGGGGTTAAGAATGCCAATAAACATTGACCCTAGTCAATTCCAAGCCCTTATGGGTCATTTATCATCTTCCCAAATTAATTTTGATCTATAGGATATGCCTCCTATTTCCATGACCATAACAAACCCTTTTATATTGAGGTGTTCATCGCTAATCATAAGATCAAAAGCATGCTTGTAGATGGCACATCGAGCATTATCCTTTGTAATATTAATTTTATCAAGAGCTTGGGTTATTATGAAATTATCTTGGGCCACAAATAGTCATAATAAGATCCTATGACAAAAATTAATGACAAACATATGGTACTATATACCTTCCTATCATGGTGGGACCTATCACACATTAGACTCTAATCCATGTGGTATATTTTTAGCTAACTTATAATATCCTTTTCGGTCATCCATGGATACATGAAATGCAAGTTGTACCTTCCACCCTCCATAAATGCCTAAAATTCCCCCATTCTAGAATGGAGGTCACCATCCTTGGTGATCCATAACCTTTTCACAAGTCCTATATTATCCTTATGAAAGGACTTGATCATGATGCCTTATATTATCCTAGAATTAGGAGTGATCCCTATGAAAATCACAAGTCCAAAAAGTATATCCATCCAGATGACTTCCCTTCCACTTATTCAAATCCACTTACATCATCATGCATTAAAATCATTTCCAAAGGATGTGGGGAATATGAATACCACAAATTTAATGTTGATTAACTCCCTTTATCACCCTATAACTATGGATGCCTTACCATGAAGGAGGTTAGGCCAACTTCTCATCAATTTGGAAAAATAATATTCAAAAGGTTTAGGTTATTATCAGAAGAATATCCTAAAAGATATGATGACTCATAGCTATCAAAAGAAGGACTTACATCATGATATCAACACATAGAGTATCAGAATTCTATCAATATAAGAAAAAATAATTTTTGAAACTTTGTGTTCATATTGTAAGTCTTAAATTCTATCAATATAAGAAAATCAAGTGATATTTAAATCTTTGTGTTGGAATATACTTATGGTGTGTTGGGAATGTTATTTCATATTTTACATTACATTTTCTTGTGCTTTGATTAGATTATGGTGTGAAATTTCTATAAAATGGAAGGTGCTAGGAAACTAATTTTAGAGTCTTTGAGCTACATTTTAGTTACTGGGTTTGTGTTCATCATTGAAAGTGACTGACCGTGAAGACTTTGGGCCATAAGTTATTTTTATTTAGGGATTTTTATATTTTTTGTAAATAAGGTGAAAACTTTGGGCTGCACTTTTTTCCATCTATTCACATCACTTTTCTAGTATCATTTTAGTTACTCTTTCAGCTAACTAATCTGAATATCAGTTATCATTACTCTATCAAGTAGTTTTATATTTTCACAATACTTTGTAAGGAATAGAAGAAATTTTTTAAGTAAACATAAATTTAAAAAAAAGAGGATTGGGTGATATGACAACACCCACTTTGATAAAATTAGTGTAAATAATTACTTGTGTTAGTTAGCAATAAGAAAGGATCCTCCCCTTTCCTTGAGGAGAGATTTATCTCATCACACTATGGCTAAAAGTATCATTTTTTTACCATTTTGTCAGTAATAAAATATTCACCCAATAAAATAAATATCAAAATATAAATAAAAAAAATTCAAAACTCAAATCCACTTGAAAAAAACTCCTTAAGATAGCAAGAGGCAATCAAAGTCTAATCAAATCTATAAATTAAAATTTTTCCACAACATCAATTATTGAACAAATTTTTATAAAAAAAATTTGTCTTATAGTCCTTCAAGTACTCAAATCAAAGAATAGAAAAGTCCAAATATCTTGGATCCCTTGTAATCTCTTATCATGTGGCATAAATTACAAACTGAATGCTATTCCTAATTCTAAATCACCCATCACATTTGTATCACATAAACGTAAAATCCACTTCTCCCTAAAAAACTTCTCTTTTGTATAGGATACAAAGATACCCAATTGAGATGTATAGAGAAATCAAAATCAAGGGTCAAGAAAGGTCATGATGGTTCCTTAAGACCAATACTGCTTATAGATCAAAGTCACCGATATCACCCATCTATCATGATTTCAAAAATAAAGAGATAAATCAAGTCCACATCCTTTTAGATTATTATACATAGTCTTATTCCAAAAAATAATAAAAAAATCTAATGGCAAAAACTAGTTCTTAATGCTTTGGATAAGCATGATGATGACAACCAATTCTTGACGTCACTTGTGATATGCCTTTTATCTATGAGCATATCATAGAAAAACCTATTATACTTAGGGGAAAATGATCCATGATATCATCCTATCTTATCCTCCATACCATTATGTTTTTCCTATCATGTCTATCATATCCTTCATCCCATTTAACATTGGTCCAAATTATGGATACAATAGTATTTTAGGGAGATATTTCACATGGTAGTAAACTCTTCAGCATAAGGCATTTGCTAAATTAACAGAGGTAGGACCATAATATCCTTGAAGAGTTATCTAAATCTTCCCTTCCATTCCCTTATTAATTTTCATTCATCATTATGTCACTTCATCTCATATCAAGTCTTTTTTTCATCTTAGCTGCTAAGTATGGAATTCCTTTGCCAAGATCCTTGGTTATATGTATGTTCCCTCAAAAATCATGTGTATATACAGTCTTGGCCTATTTTACATCATGATGTCCTACACTATCTTAGTCTATATTCCTTGCATCACCACCCCATGCAAAATATTCATCAATTCATGATGCCAATTTTCACATCTTACCCTATGATGTACACCATAACTTAGGGGCAAGAATCCAATATGGTTAAAACTAAATGATGATTTGATCATCCCCTATCCCTGAGATCATTGATGTGACAAAGTCAAAATCATAATAAGATTTATTATTATGCATGCACATATTTGTGTATGTTTTTTGTGGTTACTTTGTGCATGTTTACATTAGATGTTTGACATTACATGTGTTTTGATTCTTTACATATAAATGAAATCATATTGATTGTTTGTTGTATTTTTGTCTATGTATTATCTTATGATTTTTTAAAGTAGCATGAAGTAATGACGTCATATTTTCTATCCAATACCATGGTTCATCAAGATTTAGGCTAAATGCACATTTATTTTTTGTTTCATCTTCTTGTGGTAGTCCATCATGCGCTCTAGAAAAACATCATCATGAATGCATATATATCATGGTACATACTACCTATTGATACATTAGAAAGGATTAAAAATAAATAAATGGCTCATGATTTATATTCCATTACCTACATCATTATATCACATCTATTATCATGACCACATCTATCACCATAAAATATAACATCAATCATTACCTAATCTAACATCATATAATAATTTAACTACAATAACATAATCAATTATCCATCCAACCATATCATGTAATACAATATCCATCTAACAATCTCACTTAGAATAACATCATCATATCCATATACATCATGAATAGGGTGATGTGAATAATCTAAATGTAAGAACATTAATATATAGCATCACATGATTACCCTCACACAATAATCATGTAAGTCATCATGTATAAATAAAAACACATCATAGTTAATCATCACATAAAAAAAAATCACATCTCATCAATAAATACATAATCTAATTGCATATAATTTAATTCATGAACATCCATAACCATCACACATAAGCAAGATGCATACTCATCATAGATATAAACTACGTCTGTGCCATCATATGCATCAAAAGTCCAAAATATCAAATTTAATATATATATATATATATATATATATATATATATATATATAATAGACATGAATACATAAAACATGGTACATACAATCACATCATGGACATCAATGTGCCAAAAATATAAAATACATAGATATCAATGGGTCACATCTGACTCTAGCTATTTGGTGGTGATGGGTTTGGTAGTGGATGTGTAGCTTTAAGAATCCAAATTTGGCACCAGGGTTTGGAAGAGGGGATAAAAAGAAAACACTATGGGTTTAGGGATGTGGGAAGCCACTAGATGTATATAGTAGCTATCTGGTTTTCCAGCTTGTGCTAGGCCATAAACAGACTTACATAACCAAATTTAGACTAGCATGATCAATATCACAAAGGAAACAAGTATCTCTAACTGATCTAACCATAGTAATATAATTAGCTTAAGGAAAGAAACAATGTGAAAATAATCATAAATCAAGCTATCTAAATAAATAAGCATTACCAAGCAAGGAAAATGATTCAAAAATATGTAACCCTGTGGAAATGAAAGATGATTTCAAAGGAAAGATGTTTTCAAATGGAAATGCATATATGATTTAGAATATATAATAAATTCTTGTTAAAAATAAATTAACCTTGACATGTAATATCTAACCATAGAAATAAGATTACATTAAGCTAACAAACTAGTTTCAAATTGCAAGCAAGGTGCCCTAAGATTATGCTCAACCATGATGCAATAAATGTACCATCCATGAGTCTAAGTTTGATCCTGATTAGATGAAGACTAAGTTTTAGTGTATATATTTTTCCAATCCAATGTGAACAATCCTAGAGATAAGGTAAATTAGGAGCAAGTAGGAAATAAGAGATATAATCTAAGTGAACAAATTAGGTCAATGAGTTTAGGCAAAAATAATTGTAAAATAATGATGGTGAATCTAATATAGGTTAAACCAACCATGAACTATGAATTTCTAAGGGGGAATTTTAAGAGATATGAGTAACCATGTAGTGTTTAGTGGGGGAGCTAAAGAGAGGTGAAGAGTTGTCAAGAGTTCAAGAATAACTCAATAAATATGAAGAGATGTCAAGATGTCAAGAGGATCCAAGAGTGTATCTCTAGAGAGATGATGAGATATCAAATCAAAATCAATCTAAGGAGGATAAGTGGGAGTGAGAAGCATGTTTGGACCTAATATCGGGTGAAAAAAGGCTAAACCTTCTCAAAACTAGTTGATTCTAGTTGTGGTACAATAAACAAAAGTAAAAATGGGAAGTTATGGATAAGTTATAGCCTAGAATACTATTTAGCAAGCAAATGAGTAGTTTGGTTCAAAGTAAGGCCACTAATAGTGCTAGGAACTAGTAGCCTAGGCCAAAAATGTGACCAAAAGGTCCAAACAAGCCCCAAAAATGGCTTCATAGGGTACAATAAGGACTATAAGGGCTTGGGGAAGTGTGAGAAGGTCTAGTAGAATGTAGAGAGGCTTGAAAGGGTGCACAAAGACTTAGGAATTAGGATATATTCACATGATTGAGTAAGATCAATAAGGTCTCTCAGTGTCAAGGTAGTGTACATGAAAAGTATATGTTTAATTATTAAGAGGAATAGGCTCAGAAGAATCATGATTACATATTCTCCTAAGGAATAAGCAATCATTGTTTAACATAATAAGGAGTGTTGTACAGTACATGGAAGCCAAAGAAAAAATAAAAAAACAACCAAAAAGGATAAAAAATAACATCACCTATACTCACTTGATAAGAATAATAGTGGATGAAAAGTTGATGACATGATCTAATGGGGACAAGTCTAAGCTCTATGTGATCTAGCTCCAGCTCCTAAATAATAAGGGGAAAAATGGCATCAAACCCATAAATCCAAGATTAATGAGGGATGTGGGGGGTTTTTAAGTCATAAAAAAAGGAGAGAAAATCACACACCATAATAGGGGAGAAACTTACTCCTAAAGACATTCTAGACCCTGATGAGCTAAGACATGCCTAAGAGTGAGTCAAATGATAGTTACTCATAATATGTGCCTAGCACACATGCCTCAAGTAGGGCTCTAGTGATCATGTAACACTTTTTAGTGTCATTCATCTCATTGGTAAGAATAAACCAACTACAACAAGCTTAGGGCCTCATGGGTCATCAATAGTCCAAGCCACAACCATAGGTCCTGGGTTGCCTTAACTATTACCATCCGTTTGAATCACCATGAGTATTGCACCATGATGGGGGTCAATGATGCAAGAAACAACCATGAAGGGACTATCTTGGCATAAGGAAAACCTGACAAGTTACACAAAGGAGACAAAAAATGTGACAACATTACAATCAAATGGAGGAGACCAATACTGGACATAGTGAGAGGTGAAGAAGGGTGGTAGAAGGCTCGTGAGAGATGAAGAATAGTCATAGAAGATAAAATCAAGTCCCAAAAAATCATAACCACTAACCCAAAACACTAACAAGAAACCATGATGAATGAGAAAGAGGGAGTTGATAGAGGCCCAACTATAACCAAGTAATACTACTACTCAATGAAAGAATCAAAAGACTCAAGTGTGTTTTGGAACGTTTTGGGGATTACCATGGAACTAACATCCCAAGCCATGACCTAATTTAAGGGAATGCCACAATTTTACACTAAATAATGCCTTAACCCAAAGGTAGGCAACTACTTAGCTTGCTAATTCATGACCTACCCTTTAGAGGGATATAAAATCCATAGGTAGGCCAGAAAAGAGGCCAAAAAAAGGGGGGAGGAAGGAAACGAAGCTTTAAAATCCCCAAGTTCACTAATCATGACCTAAAAAATATGAATTTTTGAGTAGGGTGTTTATCAGTGAGCAATATCCCTAAACCTAGATGAGTAAGAGGGAGGTGGTGCTTACGATGCACCATCATGAGCTTTTTGTAAGCCCTACTCTCATTTAATGAGTTATGTGCCATGACATGGATGAAATGACACTTTAGATATAAATTGACAACTCTAAAGTCCTCTATAAGGGATCCATTGAGAGTGTCAATTCCATGATGAAGTCATGATGAGGGAAGGGTCTCGATAGTTAGGGAGACATCTTGAAATAGATTACCAAAGAGTGAAGATCCACAATGGGAGTATGATGAGAAAACATTGATCAGTATTTAATATGATCAAAGTGTTCTTCCTTGAGAAATAAAGATTCATAAATAGGTGTCTTAGGTGAAGCAATAAGGCCCCATAAGGAGATAGACAAATCTTCATCATAGATATTTTTATTAGCATATAGCCATGCTAGGTATTTGGGTCAACTTTTAAGGTATGAACCTCACCTTCATGTATGAATTGGACCACACAAAACATTAGAGATGCAATGGCCTACATGGTAGTGATTTAGGGATGAATAAGGATCATGTTGTATGAGAGATATAAGTTTAACACATAAAACTTGATCCTGACCATCTTGTGTCTAAAATTGACAAGATGTTTCCCTTTAGCCATCGAAACAATCATGTCATTATTTAATCTAACATAGTTTTGGTGAGAGTCATAAAGCTTCCTATGACTAATACCTAGCTCATTAAACAACTATAAAGGCATGATGTTTAACATGGCATCATTATCTATGATGCATTTATTGATGCAAAAATAAACAACTAAGGTCTCGATGCAGAGTGGGAATTTGTCCCTCTTTTATAAAATGGAAGCGTATACCAAGGAGATAGGGTTAAAGGATAAGGTAGGTACGTGAGGGTGACTAGGGCTGTTTTAGGTGAATAACACCTAAGAATTATCTTGTAGTGGTGCCTCATAAGAGAGAAAAAACTCATAAAATATGAACTCCATTTTATCTTTGAAAAGTTAGAGAAGGTCATAGATGGATATCTCAATAGAGAGGGACTACAATTCCTTTATGATAGAGTAAGTGTGATTCCTAGCATTGGGAGGGATGTTACACCTAAAGTCAAACTTGACATTAGGATTCCCTACCCCCATGTGTGGGATCATGAGACAAACTCCACTAGTATATCTTATGGGGTTGATCATGCAACCTGAATTCATGTTGACAAAACACTCATAAACAATAAGGGCTATGTCAATGCCAATAATGAGTTTGCAACTATCAGTTTTGGCCTTCCCTTTTGGGTTAACTGCAAAAGAGGAACTATAAGAGGTAGTGTTGACCAAATTTGACCCCAAGTTAAATTTGGGTCAACCCCTACTATTTTTTACTTTTATATAAATTTTCATATGTCCTATGGGGTCATCTATTATCCATCATGTCTCACTTACCCTTTCCCTAGTCCTTGCTGAAACCCATCCTCCTTGTACTAGCTCAGTCAACCAAAGTCAACATTGGTCAAACATAGTCAAACCTATTCAAAGTGAAAAATTGTATTGAAAACATCCTAAAATGGTCTTTGAGTTGTTTCAAGGTGTCTTCAAGTCACAAACTAGCCATTTGTTAGGTTTCATGTGGTAAAAGGGTCATTTGGCCACTTTTCTAGCTAATTAATTGACTTGTATAGATGGTGGGAGTTACAAAATATGTAATAAAGGTGGATATAAACATGGATAAGGTCAAATCACATCAGAATCAGTTAGGTGATAGTTATAAGTTTATTGTGATCAAGAAATGGTAGTTTTTCCTAAAAAATAGGAGTTTTTAGGCACTTGTATGGACTTCTCAAGTCCACCATAAGTTTAAAACGTGGTGAAGTGACTATTCACCTCCCCATAGGTCATTTACACGTTTTTATTAAAAGGATAATTCAATAAAGTTCATATAACTTGTTTTATTCCATTTTCACTTGGTAAACAAAGAAAGGCCAGATTAAATCACTTGGCATGGGCCGTACACGTGGAATTGGAAAGAGTGATTATGGGGGTGGATAGTAATCTAAGTGAAATTCACTTCATAGCAAGAATTTTCAGTTTAGTGTCTCCTCATTTATGAATAATTAGTTTGACTTTAGGCAGCTTTTTATGCTTGTGCATCTAAGAAGGGGTCACTGTTTGCAATTATTTTAAAGGCTTTTGATTTAATCTTTTAGGGGAAGTTGTTCCATGTGTTTCTCAAGGATTATCCATTATTTTTAAAATAATATCTTGCTTTTGGAGGTCTCAAAAGTTCAAGAGGATTCTTTCTAAGCTTGTTTTGGTCCAATTTCACTACCACTACTCTACACTCAAGAATGTTCATCTACAGGTGCCATTGAAGGTGTTATGAAGATGTTTTTAGGCATCATAAATGAAGGTTATTTAATTAAGGGATATGAAATTAATTAGAGGTGATTTAAGAGCCTATCCTTGCATTTTATTTCTCTTTCATGATATTGCTTGCATATCACAGTTAAACCTTCATCTACAGGACTTGCTAATGTCATGGTGGCATATATGGAGGTGTGATGAAACCATATTTATAACCATTTAATATTGATAAAAATCATGTTAGTATTGTTTAAAATTTATAATTATCAAGAGGCTATGAAAACCACTTCCAAAAGCCTATTGATTGTATTGGCCTTATAGTCCTAAAAGGACCAAACCAGAGATCCTTGAGTCTTTTTGGGATAAGATATGGAATGAAAAAGGGGTTTATAATGACATTGATTATTTGGCCTAGTATCCATATACATATATAAGGAATATTCCAATTTTTAGGTCAAAATTTTAAGTGGAAGATGGAGTTTTAACACCTTGAAAGTGCTTGCAAACATATTGAAAAAGGGCAACGATGTCTATAAGAGGTTGATGGAAAAGTGAATTTGTAATTATTATGGAAGATTAAAACTATGACATAAAGCTCATACCATCATAAATGATTAAAGCATAAATATTGACCCAAAATTATTAAGAAAAGGTTAAGTTATAGGTTTTGATCACCAATGCACCTTCACCTATTCGTGCATAACCTTGGGAAGGGTTACCTACAATAAGGTTAGTAAATAATGAGTTAGAAGGTTAATATTTAGACCTTGTTTGGATCCTTCAAGATGATACAGAGTGTTTTATGATTAAAATACCTTCATAGGAAGTCAAATTATCATCAATAAATCCTAAACTAAACTCAAAACCACCTACAATGAGTATCCTAACCAATGGTCCTCAATAAATAGTCAAATACCTAGTCTAGGTTTCCAAAAGGCGTGGAAGATGTTTGAAGGGAAAATAGATTAGAGAATGGTTGGGATAAATAATTATAGTAATGAAGGATAAATACATTCAAAAATAAAGCTCAAGGCCATCCCTAAAACCTATGAACATAGTCATACCCTGCCCACCTTCACAAACTACTAGGTTCATAAAGTCTACCTAAGAGATGTGTAAATTTGGAGAGTAAAATAGAGGATTTAGGTGCCCAAATTTGGTAAAAAGTAACATAAAGAATTTTATAATATTATCCAATAGTTAATTTACCAAAAATAACAATTCAAACCCTCTTTGTTCTATCTCAGAATAGGGGTAGTTTTCCTTTGCATAGAGATGACAATTTTGGGAAAATTGATGAAATTGATGAGCCATAGGAAATTATACCTTGGATGATGGTTTGATAAGATATAAAAAACACATAGAGAGACAAAAAATATAATTTATAAGGTCTGAGGATAAATAGTATACCCTACACAAGGAGGTTTACAGTCACCATGGCAAGGAATTATAAGTAAAAGGCTTGGTAAGGATGGTCATTTTCATTTTTGACCTTATTTGTGATTCCTAAGTGATTTTATATTTATTATATGATTAATTTAGAATTTTTAATTAATAAAAATTCAAAATTAACCATTTGAAAATCATTTTGAGTCCAAAGTGTAGGCAGGCTCATTGGCAAGGCACAAGCCTAATGCCAGACGGGGTCAAGTTTCATCCTTAGCTCTTGAAGAGATATTAAAGTAATGTAAAAATGTTCATGGGACATATTAAAAGTTTTTTTAACCATGTTTTTTCAATAAAATTCATCATGAAGCCAATTCTTGGCTTAAAAGCTCTCAAACCCTCATAGAATGCACCAAATGGTTCGAAATGCCAACTTCAAAAGCTCAAAAATTTCACCAAAATTTGCATGGGACCTTGAGCCATTCAAGGGAGTTTAAGGAGGTACCTAATGATCCCTAAGTGGATTTTTTAATAATATATAACATGTATCTTGCATGACCAAATGCTAAGAGGGTTAGTCACTCCAAAACCCTCCAAGAAGCCTGATTTGAAATTGATGAGAGATAAAGGCCAAAAAAATCACTCAAATGAATGTTTTAAGCTTAAAAATAATTATAATAAATTTTATAACTCCCATAAGGTTCAGACCATGCCATTGGTCCATAATTACAAGTACAAGGTTGTACAAAATAGGTGAAGAAAAAGTATTTAATGCTATAATAGGTGTCTGTATAGATGATCAAGAGCTCAAATTCAACATGAGGGATGATAAGGAGATTAAAAATGTGAATCATAAGATAATTTGTCAATTCATATGTGTGGGAGCACAAAATGAGCATTTTTTATCCTCTAGAATAATAAGGCCTAACTAGGCCTAATTAGGAGGACTAATTGATCTAAAAAACACACTTGCCTTGAAGTGTAGTAATATGAAACTTGGAATAGGACAAAATGAGGGAAATTGGTACTAAAAAATGGTCTCACTTAGTATTGGAAGTCTATACATTCTCCTACACAAGTGGAGTTGTGTAAAAATAGGGCTACAAGAGGACTAGGCCTAGTAAAGGCTCTTTAAGAAAAATGGGGTCTTGGTGAGATATTTTTGGTTAAAAATGGATTTTTTATAGTCTAATATGATGAAAATAGGACTCTCATGAAGGAAAATTTCACCAATTGATCTAAATCCAAATTTTGGCTATTTTGGCCAAATTAGGCCTAATGGGACAAAGAGGTCTTGTAACACCTAAGAAGGAAATTGATGATTATAGATGATGTATACATTTGTAATGATTAAATATGATTTAATAGTGTCATTGGGATGAAAATATAAATATATAAGATATCTCATGATTAAACTCTTGCCTTTTGCCACTTGTCAAGGAGTTTCAAAACCTAAAGATGCTTGTGAAGAGTTTCAATGCCACATGTGAGGAAAGTGCTTAGTTTGGGATGGAAACATGTCCAAATAATTTAATTTATCTCTCTTCCACCTCATTTACATGTAAAATTTATCCCTAAATTTATTTTAAGTGCTCAAGAAAGCCCATGATGAAGGCAGTTTCACAAGAGAGAATGATTGAGGAGATTGCTACACCACATTTGGAAAAGAGGCTTATCTAGAATATAATGATGTGTAAATCAGTTTCATGACTCATTTTCCACCTCATACACATGTAATATAACTTATTTCCACCTTTGGATACTTGTTCTTGTGCCTTTTCAACTTCTCTTCTCTCTCTCTTCTTCCAAATTCTATAAGTATGAGCCATTTTGCCTATTGTAAGAGAGACCACAACTAGTATGGTGAGGCCCTGCTAGTATGACATTACATATTTTGTCTTTAAACATTGAATAAAAGTTTTATTTTGAGTTATGGAAATTTTTTCTAATTATGAGAGTGATGTATAGTGGAGATAAGTGATGTTTTCACCTTTACTCCCTTTATCCTTCATGTTTAAGCAAGAGTTCTGATTTTAATAGGTCATGTGAAGTGTATGGATTATACTAGGCTACTCTTACAGTATGAAATTGTACCTATGGTGTGAAATACACCCCTAGATCAGATATCTTGTTGGTTGTCCTATGTATGCTACCTCTACATTGAAACACAATGTTAAGATCCTTCAATGCATAGAATTGGTCTTGGAAAGCCTTGTTGCTTAGTAGGAGTGTGATAGTCTATGGGATATGTCTTGGTGTATCACCTCTTTAGTGTAGTTTCCATTTCATGAAAACTCCTAACCCTTTTCCATGAATACCATTATATTAGATGATAAGCACTTAAAGATGAATTTAGGGACGTAGCCCTCGTAATTTAGAGATTCATCTCTCTTATAATTTCACCCACAACTTGAGAGATGATTCCATGTTGCATCAAATTGTAGGAACCTCATAGAGTATCCTAGGGTGCACAATTTGATGACAATAGGTAGAAGAGGGATAAGTAGAGTGAAAAGCCTTAGCCTTGGATTTCTTATTCTTATTCTTATTCTTTTCATTGTCATGATTAATAATAAGTTCTATGAACACATCCAAATTGAGGTTGGGCTCTTTAAGCAGTGAGTTCTAGGGAAAAAACAAGGTCTTCACATGATATTTTTGGGTGACACATTCCTTGTTACAATACCCCTTAATATTGTGGAAGTTTCAAAACTTGGAGGTGTTATAGGGCTTCTCAAGGGCCTTATTTTAAGTTGGCCTCTTACTTAGAGTGTTGACCTCACAACCATCCTTCTTTTCCTTCTTCTTTGACAGAGAATTATTGAGACCGTCACTAGTTTCATTGTGATTGCAATCATGTGAGGAGGATGAATTTTGGGTAAGTATGGCCCTGATGATAAAACACACCTCAAATACTTTGATCTTCAAACACTTTTTAACTCTCAATCATAAGAGGTGGGCTCATGCTTGAAGACCTCAAGGTGAACCTCCTACCTCAATGCTTACATGAACATGTCATAAAGTTGATCATACATGAACCTTATCATATACATAAGGATAATTAAATTCCATCTATGCACAAAGTCAAAATTTGACTCACCTTCATCCTAGACCATAGAAGTGAGTGATTGGATGCCTAGGTTAAACAATATGGAGATATAAAAGTACTAAAGGAAATAATATAGTAAGGCTAATAAAATAGAAAGATAATCTAGTGGTAGATTCTTAAATCAGAACAAAACCTCAATATATAACATGTGATCAAAGAGCTTCAACATCATGCCTTCATCATGCTCCCAATCCATACATGACTTAATGAATTTTATGATATAATATGTGGGACTAGTGTCTTGACTTCTTTTGAATGTTGGAAGTTTTGGAATTAGAATAGTAAGGGGGATGACACACACTTAAGGGGATAAAAAATTCCTAAAAATATCCCTGTAGGCATGGTTGATGGTAATTTGGTGACAAACTCCATAATGAGGCTCATAAAGATCATGGTGCTACCTATGCAGATAAGGGTCATCATGATGTTGGGCATGTGGGAAGTGATTTTGAGGTGGTGCCTAAGGTTGGGGATGCATATGACATGGATTTACCACACATGTGATGGATAATGACCATAAGAAGGGAATCACTCCACATGGGGATGATGAAGTCATACAACATGAATTAGGAGTTGTCATGGTGACCCAAATCCCCAAGGTGTTGGTTACATGTGGTAAGATAAAGGTCTTGTTGACGTAGTGGATTACACCCGAGGCAGGAGGCCGAGCTCCTACCTTCCACACACAACAATGGAAACTCCCCTCTCACCTATGGGACTGGAGAAGCTAGAGGGGAGAGTCTCTAGATAAGGGCTAGCTCCCTCTGATGTATCTTTTAGGCCCTAGTTTCTCCTACTGCTAATAGATAAAATGAAAAAAAGGGGGGATGAAAAGGGAGAGAGAGATGCTGAAAATAGAACCTAAGATTAAAAAGGAAAAGGTGATACACCAAAAAATGTGACCCACCCAGCCTGAATATACACTTTTCAACAAAAAGAAGTGCCCATACACTTCACCTGAAGTGGGAAGCTCTACTGCAACAGTTAGCTAGGGGTCCGTGGAAATACAAGGAGGAAGAAAAGGAGACTTCACAATGCACTGGACATGCTGTAATTGACTTGTGAAAATCATGAAAGACAATGACTTAACACAAAATAATAAAATAGACATATACTTTAAAGTGCAAGTCTAGATAGAGGTAAAAATGCTAAGTCCTGATTCAAGGTAAAAATTGGCAGAGCTTTGCCTTACAAGCCCGAGAGATTTTTGGGCAGAGTTTTGCCTTAAGGCTAAGAGAGTGGATCCTTCTCAAATGAGAAGTTTTACAATATATAGAGAAAGGGGAAGAGAACTTGGTGCTTCTTTTGAAAAGACTTTGGCACTCTTGATAAGTTGGTCCATGTGTGCTCTGGGCATTGGGAAGAGGAAAGCTACTCAAAGGTAATGCTGTGTCAGCCCCTTGCTTCAAGGTGAAATTATGGGCTGCCATTTGTCTGCAAAAGACTACTCCTTTAAGGCATTTCATGGCTTGCCTACTCATTAATTCAGAATGGGGAAAGATGAGTTGTGCCACTTATTATTTGCACCATTTGGTAACCATTTGGCAATAACTCGCCTCTTCTTTGCCACTTGGACTGCTTTGTCTCTTTTTGCACCTTGTCTTCTTCCTGCTTTGTCTCTTTCTGCTCCTTCAGCCCTCGGGGTGATCTTCTGGTGGGTCACTGCATTCCTTGGGCTCTTTTCATGGTTGGTGCTTAGGCAATTTAAAAGCAAATAGCTATTTCACTGTCTTAAAATTGATGTCTGCACACTCGTCATCACTTAAAAACAATGACTAATCTATCTTCTTGAAGTTGACGGCTTCTAAGACGTCACTGTCCTTGGCAAATTCCTTTGGGCCTTTTCCACGGGCTTTTTCTGTGGGATTTTTCTCGTGGACAAAAAGTCCATGAGAATTATCTCAGTCTTTTTGTCCTTTTGCCTTAAAGTCATTTTATTTTGGGTTTCTTGTTCACGGCCTTTTCTGAATTCCTTTAGACTTTTTGTTTGAAGGAATTCCTTTAGACAAAAAGTCTGAAGGGTTTCTTCTTTTCCTCTGCCGACTGCCTTAGAATTTTTTTTGAAAGAAATCATCCTTTGCGGCTCTCTCTTTGAAGTGTTCCCTGCCCTCCACAAGGGCTTTTGAACCTAGAACTGCCCTCCACAAGGGCACTTGTCCTTTGCTTTTTGGGATGCTCCTTTGAACCACCTAATTGAACTAAGCCATTGAACTGACTGATTAAACCAAAAATGGTTCAATGGTTCAACGGTTCAACACTGCATGCCACTCCTTTGTTGAACCAAGCCATTTGAACCTGCCGCTTGAACCAAGTGTTTGAACCTTTCCTTTAACCAAGCACTTGAACCAACTGCTTGAACCCAAAATGGTTCAACAGTTCAACACTACACGCCATTCTCTTATTGAAGCAAGCCTTTAAACCAAGCAATGAACTTTTCTGATTGAGCTAAGCCCCTTTGAACCTTCCATGATGAACCAAGGTGTTGAACCAAGTGATTAAACCAAGCAATGAACCAAGGCTGATGAACTTGAACTTTGAACCAAAGCGTTAAACTCTGCCATTGAACTTGAGTGATGAACTTGCTAATTGAACCAATGCATTGAACCAAGGCATTGAACTGGTTCAATGGTTCAACGGTTCAAAGGTGCTAACTCTTGGAAAGATTACACTGTTGAACCACTCTTCCAACCTTAAGGAAAAGTGTCTTTGAACCATTTTAGCTCTCTTTCCTTATGAATTTATTTAGACAAGAGTCTGAAGAAGCTTTGTAAAACCTTGTACTCTCTGAACTGGTTCTTCATCTACCAAAAGATTACACCTGTAGAGTTCATATAAAATCTCACTGCTGAGTCCGTAGAAACCCAAGCCCTGTAGAGTCCATAGAAATAAACATGTAGAGTTTGTAGAAAATCAAGCCCTGCAGAGTCCATAGAAATAAACCTACAGAGTCCATAGAAAATCAAGCCCTACAGAGTCCGTAGAAAATTCTTAGACTTGTGCAAAATCAAAAAATGAATTGGCCCTAAAACAAAAGAGGAAGAAGGGGACCAATTTTTAGCCTGTTAGACCAAAAAATGGTTAACAAGTCTATTTGAGGGCATTGATGCTCATAAGAAGCATCCCATAGATCCATAATTCATAGGTGGTGATCAAAATCAATGTGATCATTTGAAACACTAAAGGAAGGACTAGGAGGATGGGAAGGCTCTACATAATATAGATGTTGAATTAAGTTTATATGCCTACATCTCTCAATGGGGATGATAGGGGGTTCTTATCATAGAGTTTCCCATTGAGAAGGGGTACAAAAATCATATGAGAGTTGGTTGAGGCACTCAAAATAGAATGCATGTGAGATTTGTCTCTTGAGGAAGCATATGGCCTACTCCTATGAGAAGAGCAATGCTCATTATTCACATGAAGTTATTTGTGAAAATCTTGATAATCATATGAAACTCATCAAGCCCCAAATTCAAGAGGTGTTTGTCCTCATCCCTCACAGGTGAAAGGAAAGTGGTTTGATGCCATGGGGAGGTATCCTCATATAACTAAAGTTGAGATTGATAAAATTGAGTGTGCATATGTTGGTTATACAACTACGCAAAAGGGTCATGGTCTTTGGGATGGGGCATGGTAACCTCTTAGATCTTAAAGGCTCTATGTTATTCCATTTTAATCTCAATTTTATCAAGTGTGAGTTCAGGGTGATGTAACTAAATGTGGCATGAAGAGCATGGTGGGAGATTGACCATAAAAGCAATGAAACAAACACAACTAGGAAAATAAAAAAAGACTCAAACTACTAGAGAACCAACAAAGAAGAGGACACGAAACCAAATCAAGGTCCAACAACTAGAGATAGATCCAAAACATAGTTGAAAATATATATTTATGAGTATTAGTGGGAAATGGGATAGGATAACTCTAAATTGGCTATAAATAGTGTGAAACCTTATAGGAGGTCCTACCAGGCATGCCAAAATGTAGTTACAATAAGCCAAATGATCCACTAGGGTTTGGTAGAGGGGGTAAAAAGAAAACACATATGGGCTGAGGGATGCATGAAGCCACTAGAGGTTTATGATAGCTATCTAGTTTGTTGAATTGTACTAAGACATTTATGAACTTATGAACCATGTTAGGGCTAGCGTGATCAAGATCACAAAATAATCATGCATCTCTAACTGATTTAAACATAATATTGTAAATAGATGAAGGAAAAACACAATGTGTAAAGAGTAAGAAATCAATATATCTAAAAAAGTAAGCACTACCAAGCAAGGAACTAATTTAGAAACATGCAACCCTATGGAAATGAAATATAATTTTGAAGGAAAGACATTTTTAAAGGGAAATGCATATACAATTCATAATCTAAGATAAATGCATGTTTAAAAATAACCTAACCCTAGAATGTAATCTATAACCCTATAAATAACACTACAATAATAGAAAAAAATAGTTACACCTTGAAAAAAAAGTTCCCTTAGATCATGCTCAACCATAATGTAAGAAATCTACCAACTGTGAGTCCAAGTTTGAACCTGATTGGATGAATACCAAGGTACAATGTATATATCTATCTAATCCAATTTGAACAATCTTAGAGAGAAGGTGAAGAAGGAACAAATAGGAGATATGAGAGCTAAACTAAGTATACAAATCTAATGCAATACCAATTGAAGGATCAAGAGAGTAGTTAATTAGTGTAGGAAGGAACAACTATGGAGTAGTAATGGTGAATTCAATCTTGGTTGAATCAACTATGAATCTATAAATTTCCAAGAGGAAAAGTTCAAGAGAGCTAAGTAACCATGTAGTGTGTAGTGGAGGAGTTCAAGAGAGGTAAAGAGATATTAAGAGATCAATAGCAACTCAATAAATATGAAAAGTTATCACAATGTCAAGAGGATCCAAGAGTGAAGTTCTAGAGAGATGATGAGCTATCAAATCGAGATCAATCCAAGGAGGATAATTGGGAGTGAGAGACATATTTGGACATGATATAGGGATGAAATATGTTTTAAAAAAAAAAGAGATGTTTCTAGCCATTGTGCAACATACATGAATGAAAATGAGTAATTTTAGACAAGTTATAGCGTAAACTACTAGACAATAGGAAAACAGGCAGTTTGGATCAAAGGCAAGATGCTAGTTCCATTGATTTAGTTTTTATATATACCATAGACAATGAGATAACCTCTAACATTTTAAGATCTCTATGGAGGTGAACTCCACTCTAGGGCATGAGTTACAGGTATATGATCTTAACAACTTGTTGATGGAATAGCTTATAGGGTATGCAAGTTGTTGACAAGGTTTTTGGATGGAGGTGTGGTCTCCTAAAATGAAGTGAGAATCTATATGAGTTGGATGGATGGATGGTTGATAATATAAGGTGGGTAGGATAGAAAACAAACTCAAAATGGAGGGAAGATAGAAAAGAGAGCTCTATGGTCTTAATGAATTACTTCCCTAGCTAGTTTCTAAGTGGACAAGTTGCCTTCAAAAACCTATGCATGTTGCTCACACACAATCAGACATGGAATCAAAGTCTAAGGGAATAATGATATAGGAAACTCAAGGGCCTCAACCAAAGATTACTCCTTTTAGGGTAGATGTCACGCACCATTTATCAAAAGATTATGGGTTGAGCTTAGTGAGGTATCTAAGGAAGTTGTTGCACACTTTTAGAATATTACATCAAAAGAAAGCACTCATACACACTTAAAATTATGAATTAAATAAATTTAATTATCCTAACCACTATAATATACCAATCATTAAATATTTGTTTCACATTTAAGAATGATATATTAATCAAGATAATCAAGAACCCATACATATATTTTGCACACTAAGGATTATTAAATCATACAACCAATGAAATATAATCAAATTACACAAACAGTGGAAAGAAAATATGCAAACACATGAGTGGACAACCACAATTGCTTTGCTCCTACATATTAAAAATTCTGTAACAAATCCAAACTATGGATTACAATTGTTTAAATAAGATTGGGGAAGAGGTCACCTCATCCTCCAAGTTCATGCAAAAGTCATTACATGTAATAGATAGAACTTAAGTTCTAACTACGGTCAAAACTACATAAAATTTTACTTACAATTGGAAATTAGCAAAGTTAGCCTTTGTAATATCCATGTAACATGAGCATGTGTACAAATAAAAAGGCATATTTTACAATTATAGTTCAAACTACAAGAAACCTATAAATATATATGCCATTATAAATCTATCCATGCACAAAATCTAGTCTTTCAAGGCTATATTATCTAAATAGCCACATGGAATTTAGGTGGTGTAGTGGGTAAGGTAGTAGAAATTGAGACTACAATTGTTGATGTAGAACTAGAAGTAGTAACTTGGGATTAATTCTTCTTTTCTTCAATTTATTTGTAACACTTATTTATAACATCATGCTACTATCGAATAATATCTAATTTGAGTAGAGGTAGCTTGTGTATTCTATTGACTTGGCCCAAAATTTTTGCATGTTCTACCTTGGTCATTTGGAAATTGTTCTTGAAAATTTACACCTCGGTGACCTTCTTTATAATGGTGCTGAAGTCAACTTATATATTCTCCAACACTAGGCCCTACAAACTTTGCTTGAGGTTATCAGTGGCCTCTTGTATGAGCTAATCAAAATTGATCTTGCTGATTAATTTTTCTATAGTATCCTTCACCTTAGATTACTTAAGATCATTTAAAATTTAAAGAATAAGAGCCTCATGCTCTTCATACTTAGGGAGTAAAGGCTGACCTAATTTTATCCATTCCTAAGCTTCCTCTATTCTAATGATAACCAAGTTGAGTGCATTAGATGCCTCCAATAGTGTCATGAGGTATAAATGGATATATGCCTTATTACATGTGTATGCCACTGGAATATTCAATTTATTACTATAATTTTTCAAAGAATTGAATAATTAATTAGTCTTATTTATATGTGGGGCTAATTTAGCCTGGATGAATTCTAGAGCTTGTAAAAAATTATAACATCTAGATGCTACTTTTTGGACCTCTACCTTGGTGCTTGCTGGTATATGGAGAGTCTTGGTCTATTCCCTTTACTATTCAACCTTGGCCTCCAACTATTTCCTAGCCATTTTTATTCCTTCATGGAAGGCCACCATGGCATCCTTATGAGTTTTAGCTAGGTATTTGAAACTTTTAACATAAGGGGATTTATCAAGTGCCTATTCTGCCTCTTCATGAGGGAGAAGACCTCTTATCTCTCCTCTAGAATAAACTCCCTACCTTTGTCATCCTCTAAATTTCTCTTCTTCATCCTTTGTATGATCCACCACAATTGAAAATCAATCTCTTTCTCAGTCATCTTATCAGGAACATACTTTGAAAGGAATAAGGGTGAACCTTGTTACCCCAGATCATTATGACAGTGAAGTTTGGATAGAGGAAGTAATCACCTCTTCCAAAAAGTGATTTCCTAATGTTATATTCCCTCCTCCGCATTGGTGAACCATGGATGGCCTAAAAAACTTGAGGATAAACATCCTCGATGATGTTCACAATGTTTTTGTATAGGCATATACATGCATGAACTAAAAGTAGTCAAAAATCCTATTTTTAATATAGTCAGTGGCTAAGATCCATAGCTCATTGAGAACCTTATAACAAGTCCCCATGATAGCATCCAATAAATATGACATCATGTAGAAATTGCCAATAAGAGTGGGCCACTTATCTTTTCTTATGATCTACTCCCTCAAATGAAAGCTAACTATCTCTCCTAATGTAAATTCAACAACACTAGTCAACATCATGTGCAATAATAACACCCAATCCAAATGGAGAAAGTGAATGCTAGGCATACCATAAAGTCTATTAAAAAAATCCATGCCAATGCATACTCCTATATTGAATTTATTAATTGGAGTATCCCCTTTTGGATTCTTTCTTTTAAAAGTGATAGTCTTGTTAGGTAGCATCCATGAAGATAAAACCTTTCCCATCATGTTCTCTTGGTTCCATTGTACCAACCTATGTTTGTCAAAGTAGGCATCGAGTGTTGGTAGTGCTAGATATCATTGGAAGTCTACACCTGATATGCATGATTCAATTGTAGAATTTCCAATGTGATGTAGGAAATCATCTTGTGTTACCTTACCTATAATGAATAATTCATAGAGGACGTCAATGTGTGGCATCACCTCAGGCTTGATGGTAAAAAAATGTAATCCTTATCATTTCAAGGCCAATAAATCCTTGATAGATAATTTTTTGTAGAGATATATAGTCATATAATGAAAATATATCAATAGAGTCAATAATGTCCCATACTTCTAAATAATTTGTGTACCTATTATCAAATATGGTGATGTTGAATACCGTATCCATGAACTCTATCGAATCCTTAATGGAGTAGGTTGATGGTGGAACTACCCCTCTAAATTTCTTGGATGAAGATGCCATTATTATTTACATGTTTTTCATTGATTAAAATTTCCTTCTATGTGCTCTACAAGTTAAATGATCTATTCATTCCTTCACTAGTCATTGTTTCTTTACACAGTGCTTTCACATGTAGTAATTAGGGCTTTTGGTTATGTAAGATAGCAATAGACTTTGAGTATAAGTTTGTTTGAAAGAAATGAAGGATTCAATGGTTGAAAATCATGTATATAGGCTTTTTGCATTGAATACCAACTCATGTGATATAAATGTTCAATGTTCACCTATTTTGTATTACCTATATAGTTCAAATTTCATTAGTTATAGTTGGTGGGTGAATTTAGAATACTATGAAGAAGTATTTTAGCTTTGTTTAGTTAAGTATAGAAAGTCCTTTTACATTATGGAATAGGGCATTTAGGTTTTGTGTTGGGGCCTGACATTTACAAAATATCTACAACAAAAAGCCCAAAGGCCTAATTATTGTTAGACCAAATGTCCATGGAAAATAGTCCACAATAAATACATAAAGCTCATAAGATCTATTAGACAAAATGTCCATGGATAAAAGCCCAAACGATAAAAAGTCCACCAAAAAAAATTTATGATGAAAAAGTTTGAAGAAGTTCAATAAAGATAATTCATTTTAGGGGAATTATTTCAGACAAAATGTCTAATGCAAAAACCCTAAAGATAAAATCTGTTTGGAATAAAAGTTTCGAAGACCAAATTCCCAATGTAAAAAAATACTAAATAAAAAAGTGCCAATGATCAAATGTTGAAGAAGTTCCTGAACAAAATAATTGAAAAAAAACTCCAAAAAACAAAACTATCAGACAACATGTTTGAAACAAAAATTCCAAATAAAAAACTCGATAAATAATTCTTTGAATGATTTTCTTTGAATAAACAAAGTCTTGAAAAACTGCATAGTTTAAAACACATAAAAAGGCATTAATAGAGTTAGTCCATAAAATGCATATTACCCTACTATAATTCAAAATTATTCTAATTATAAGAATATGAGGAAGCACTTTTGCTCAAGAAAGGTTCAACAAACAAGGCCAAAATCTGAAGAAAAGTGGGTCCCCTCTTTTTTGGAAAAGAAGGAGGATGTTGGATACAACAAATGGAGAATTATGGGGGGAATAATCCTTAGTATTCAAGAACACAAAAATTTGGTTTTTAACCTCAAACCAAACATGAATCATGTCACATAAAAATACTAAAATAAAAAATATGAAAGAGATTCCTAAGTAAATTCACATAACATACTTTCCTTCTTATCCTTAGATCTATGTGTACTGAACATGAAGTTCATTTAACCCTTATTGTGATGAGTTTTTAAAAGGCTTGATGAAGTTTTAAGTTTCATCCTAGTTTTAGTTAAAGCTCATAAAACAAGGGGAAGCTCAGGGATTGCTCTTCTGCCAACCAAGCATCTATAACATTGATAGATATACTTTGGGTTCCCTCTCTTCCCTTTCCTTCAATTTTTTAATCATGATGCAGAGTACATTGAACTTATTTAATCATGTGAGCCTTTTTATTTTATTTAGATATTTTTTTGGCTTGATTTCTCTTTTGAACTCATTGGTTCTATTTTTTGAATGGAAAGAGGAGACCTAGAACCCCAGTGAGTTCGTATGGTTATAAAACAAATCATTACTCGAACATCCTTGCCAGCTACATTTGTATCAAGAATTATCAATTTCAACAAGTATTTAATATAATCAATGTTTGATCCAAGTAATAAGAAAAAATTATAAATTCATGTGAATTAATTCAAGAGAAACTTCCACATACCTAGTGAAATTATTCAATTGAGACATAGTCTAGAATAATTCATGATTACCTACCTTCATCCTGAAAACCCTAAACACAAAAATATACCCAATTTGAGCATGGGTCCCATGTTGTATTTATTTTTTAATTTCTTTCCCTTTTTATAGGTATATTTAAGTATAAGATTAGTTGGTTTGGATTTTGTCTTGGTTACATAATATCAAACACAATTCAGATTGCCAGAAGAAATAACAAAATAACTAATCTAGAAAGCATTAAACTCTAATCTAAAAAAGTAGTAAATCTAAATTTAATAAAACAAGAAATATAACCTATGAAAGTAAGAAATATAATCTAATAAAGTAGGAAATATAATCTAATCCTACCTCTAATATGTCCTTTCATTAGTTAGTGGCATCTTTAGATGGTACAAGCATGAAGTAATGCTTCAAAAACTATCCATTGACTGGATATGTGACTTCATTACCTTGCAAATCCTTTAGATGGAATGCATTATTGACTAGGATCTCTGAAATCTAATATGGACCAATCCATAATGGAATTTTTTTTCATGCTATCCTTTATTTTCATGGGTTTTATCTTAAAGAAGCACTAGATCTGAGATCCTAAAGGCTTTGATCTTTGCTCTCTTATCAAAGCATTGCTTGACTACATCTTGGTGTTTGTTGAATGTCTATAAGGCTTCATTCCTTAAATCTTCCATTTCTATTACGTCCAACAATCAAGACTTTGCTTGATCATTCGGTTTGATGTAGTCCTACATGAATTGATAAGTGGGTAGATTTAACATGATTGGGAATATTAACTTATGCCCATATACTAATAAGTAGGGTGAAGCCTTGAGGGCTTGCTTGTATCCGGTTCAATTTGCCCAAAGGGTGTATTTCAATAGATTTATAATATCATTTCTACACTACTACATGCCCAAGAGATCATAGGTGAGCTTGGGTGATACACAGTGATTCTAAAAAGTATTCATGTTGGTTTTTAAACCAAAATGTGTGTATGATCCTAGAACTAATTATGTAGTGATTTGTTTCATTAATGTCACCTCCTATTTTATTTAGGTTCAAGCTCATTTTTATAGGAAGAGGGGCTTCTTCTTTCCAGGTTAGATGGGCACACATTAGGTGTTGAGATATCATTGGGAGTCATTATGCCATCAAATCCACTACTCTAAAACTCACACTCTCCAACCGCCATACACAATCACTCAAAGGGATGTCCCTAACAACTCAAGCACTAAGCAACTGCCTACCAACTGGTGCAAGATCTTTAAAGATTCTTATAGCTATAAATAACACCTTCAAAAGAGAAATCATTTTTAATGACTTTCATGTGCTAAGATGTGCTGATTTGGCATGGTCTACTAGGTATCACAAAAAGGGGCCCAACATTACCCTATACAAAAATACTAGTCCACCCTCAAACTAGTTTTTTAGCCCTTTTGATGCACAAAATTTGAGTGCACTCTATTATAGATCCACTTTGAAGTTATTGAAGCCCTAAATGATGATCTTGATCTCTTCAGTAGCACCATCTACTTTTATCAACATGACCCCTTAGCTCTCCTCACCGCACTATCTAAAATGTCCCCTTACTCACTTGCATTTGTTTGAAAGGTTTAAAAGAGTGTTTCTAGGTCTTTCTCCTATGTTTTCAACTTGGCACTTAAGGTGTTGACTTGTGCCATAACTTGTGTGTACTCAATCCTGCTCATAGTGAAATCATGCTTCATTAGAGCATCCTTCTCCTCTTTCTCCTTTTGAAGGCACACATCAATGACTGATGCTTGAATGGTGAAATTGTAAAAGATGGCATCTGCCTTTTCTACACCCACTTCAAGTTTGTTGAATAGGTCCTCCACTATATCAAGCATTTTGTTTATCTCTCTTCTGATGGCTTCACATGGGTCTTCTTGTTTTTCTAGCATCAAATTCATTTGGGGGAGCATTTATTCTACTAGCATGAAAATTTTATCAACCTCTTTCATTTTCAAGGTATCCACACCATCCAAAAGGGATGGATTTACCTCTTTGATGCACTTGACCAACTATTGGAGTTTGAGCTTCATTTCCTTCAATTATTCCTTTACCTCTTTCATAATCTATTTCCACTTGTTGGCATGAACATCATTGATGATGTTATTACATGTTAATAATGAGTCCATCTCTAGGATTGCATTTACCAACTTTACAAGGTTCATATCCCTAGGATTTATAAGCTGGTAATCATGCCCCTCTTCTAGTTTCTTGGGACTTTGGATTACCTTTTTTAGTACCTCAAATTGAGTTTCATCCATGTAGCAATCAAGAGCCCAAGAAACTTGATGGTACATTAGGGTCATGGAAGTTTTGGGGTGCATGTAATCCAAAATGTAGAAGTCATCATCTTTAGTAAACTCCTATTGTAATTTATCCTTATATCTCGACTTGTACTCCTCTTCCTTGGCCAACACCTTTTCTTCATTGCTAGTGCTGGTGCTTTCTCTAGTGCTTTCTTCTTCTTCTTCTCCTCCTCCTTTTACTAGGGTTTCTTCATCAGACTTTTCCCCTTGGTTTGTCTATTCCATTTCCTCAGTACTAGTTTATCCATGTTGTTTCTATAGGGGTTCTTCCTCAAACTTTTCCCCCTTTTCTGCTTCTTATTTTGTTTCCTTAGCATGAACCTCCTCAGTGCCAACCTTACTTCCCTATTGCCCCTATAAGGTCTCTACTATCTTCTCTATTTGATCTTTTAAGGCACCAACATCACCTTCTTTATCTCCAAGTGCCCCTTCAAGACTAGGGCATACCTATTATGTAACTTCCTCTACAAAGTTGGAGTGGGCATTAGGCACCTCTTTAATTGATTTCTCTTTTCTAGGTTCTATGCTAGTAGTAACGTTTTCCTCTCTTTCTTCATTCTGGCCCTTTTTGTCTGGGCCACCTTCTCTTTAATTTATTTCCTTTTGGACTTTTATTCTTTAGCATTTTTCTTCTCATCTTTACTTTTCTTGGCCTATGCTTTGCATTTATTATCTTATGCCTTTATCTCCTCGACCTTCATTTGATCAATTTTATCTTGAGTCATGCCCTTGGTCCTCATGACCTCTCATTTATAGTGTAACTCCAACATCATGTCGATGTGATCTTAGTCAAGGCCTATATCCTCCTATTTTTTCTTCAAATATTATTTAGTTGGTTTGTCTAAGGGTATTTATTCTTCATGTACTTCTACCTCATCAAGATTTTCACCTATTTCTCCTTCCTTCCTCGCTTTCAACTCTTACACCTTGTGCTTCTCCACTTCTTTTTTGTTCTCTTTGACCTCAACCATCTCAATGGATTCTTTTAACATCTTGACCTTTATCATTTATTCTCTTCATTCCTCCATCTCTAGTGCCTTCTACATATCGACATCACTAAGGTTTAGTTTCCTCCATCTTTGCATCTTCTTCTCTAATTCAGTTTGAGGGGATGGAAAGGGGGTTTGTTCACTCGATAAGGAGTCATCTTCCTTGAGAACAATGTATACGCCCTTCCCAATTATTTATTCCTCCATTTCATCTTCCTCCATTTCATCTTCCTCCTCTATGTCAGATAAGATTGTCTTTGGTGATATAAGAAAAACTTTCCCCTTCTTTCCTCTTGTGCTAGGGGAAGCCTTTGGCACAAAATGTATGCACTTATTTATAGAGGATGAAATAGAGGCTTCTTATTATAAGATGATCTTGAGATTTATTCACTCCTCTATTTATTCCAAAGTCTCTCCCTTCTTTTTCTTGGGAGAATTCTTCTTCTTTATTAGCATGAGAGTTCATCATTGATCTAGATTGGAGGGTCTTCACTCTACTCAACACTGAGGCCCTTCTTTCGTGGCTTCATCTCATAGTATAATCTATGGATGTGGCTATGTATGGTTTCCTATTGAAGGGGGTGGATATTTGGGTGATCCAATTCATCCTCTTTGTCCTCAATGGCCTTCCCATATATGTGAGTGAATTAACACCTCATCTTACACCTCTTTAAATATAGTTCCTTGACTAGAATGTCTAACTATTGTGCATTGGGGATCTAACGTAGTGAATTATTAAATTCTCTTACTAAGAAGGTGTAGGGGAACTTTAGCCATCTTGACATGTTGTCATCAACCAACAAAAAACACACTACATAATAGTGTTGCATTATGACAAAGGTTTCCATTCCAAACATATTTTGAGGGAGCCCCTGAGGGATGTGTCATTCTATATTGAAGGCCTCTATGTAAATATCCCACCACCCCATGACATGAGTCTTATGTTTGGTGCTAAAAGAGGGGGATCATGAAGTCTTTGTACTTATACACTAAGGAGTCATTATGCTCTAAATGGATCCAAAGGTTATCTTCATCCCCCTGTAGAACTCCAATCTCTTACATCATAATGAGAATGAGAATGGATCCCCACCTGAATGTCCTTTTTTCCCTATGGCACTCCTATGAATTATTTATAAATTCATTAATGATAAATTTGGAAAATTGAATTGTATGGCCGGTACCATGTGATAAGTGACACAAAGGTATGTCTTAGTCACATCAGTCCATCGACCACTTAGACATAGCTTAGAGCTTATAAGGTACGTCACTACCCTCATGCTAGGGTCCTTGCACTCCTTGATGGGGAATGTGAAACCCCCCATCAAATACTTTAAGAGTTGGGATACGTGCTCTACCTATTCATCATCATCCATCATCTGATGGATGTCCTTACTGATATCTAGAAGCTTGGTTATTATATTTACCAATTGATCTAAAATATTCATGCACCTTTATACGAAGTAATTGTGGTCCTTGTGGTTGTTTGAGAGTAAGAATTAAACTAGCTCCTCTAACTTATTGAATCATGGAAACTCATAAATTTGAGTTATACTAAAAGCTATCAATTTGTCTCAGATTGATATGTCAAATAGGGAATAACATTGCACTATCTCCAACCTGTGTCCACCATCCAATCTCATTTGAGGTCTTCTAAGTGACTAGACATGTGGTGACTATATTATTTTAACTAGTAGACTTGCATAAAAGAGTGTGAATCCTCCCCTATCATGACCTCTAGTGGGAACTACATTATTTGGTAGGACATTTTGGTGAGCATTATAGACACTATAAATCTAAACATCCATGCTTTTGAATGTCAAAAATCCCCCTGGACACAACTAGGACCCTCTTGGGACCAACCTACACTAATTTAGCTTAACCAAGCCCATCTACATCTAGTTTCACAAATTGAATCAACCTAGCCTTCAGGTACCTCTTTCCTTTAGAACCTAACTATCAACGGTTAGGGTGACCATCAATAGTCACCATGGAAAACCTTGATTGTCAATGGTAAGGGTCTACCTCCTTAACAAAGCACATGCAAACCACCCATTTTATTTTTCTAAATATAGCTTTTTTAAATCTTGTTTTGAGCCTTTATATGGAAATTTATATTTAGAAAGCCTAGTTATACCTTCACTTCCACCTCTTGATTTTTCCTATAAGAGAGAGAAGCCTAGGAGGTCAAATCCTTTTGTAATAATTATCAAGAGCTTAGGGATTTATGAGTTTTATTTTTCAAGTCAATCAACATCATCAGGATTATCAAGCATCATTAGCAATCTCATTGAGATCTAACTTGCCATCACCTCTCAACTAAGTTCTTGAGTACCGTTAGTCTATCAAAATCAAGATAAATTCCACCAACATGATAACTACTTCAACCACTCACCCAATCAAATTTTGGTAAGACAAACACTTGTTTGTTAATATTCATGTACTTTATTTCCATTTTAAAGTCAGTCTATCCCTTGCCCATTTCCAAAAATCCATATTTCAGATCCCTTTAATCAATGATTTAACAACCCAAAACTCACACAATAACCATCAATGGTTGAATCAACTACTGATGGTCTACAAAACTACTGATGGTGATCTTGACTGTTGATGGTCACCTTAATCACTGATGGTTACCCTAACCACTGATGGTCACTATGGTAGTGAAAAATAACAAGTTGTTTGCACCCATCTACCCAAAACTAAACCTAATTTTCTATGTTTCTAGTCACTCATAGACCTCTTTCATATTTTCTAAAGCATACCCCAATCCCTTAACACTAGTATTAATTAGTTTATCACTAATTTGATCATTTATAGTCTATTTTTTAAACAAGCATTCTTGTGTTCAATTTTAGTACCTTTTGATTATTGATGCAAGTAACTTATTTCCAATTTTGTGAACCTAATTATTTAAAACACATGGATTAATAACCCCTAAGGAATCCCTCACTTCTAGGATCTATCTATCACTAGGCAATCCACCCAACTATCTATCTATCTAACAAACAAGTTTGTTTTAGTGATTTCTTATTTGCAGGTCTTCCTCCCAATCCAAAGAGGAGATCTTCACAATATTTTGATTCAACACATGCAAAAACAAATAGGTTTTTCAACCATACATGTATTGAGTTTATTTTCTCTCTTTATTAAAACTTAAAGTGAAAATTTACATGAAACATTCTAGCATACTTGGTGGGACCTAGAGTCTTTACTCGCATTTTTCTTTACATTTGTATTATCTTCTCTCTATCTATGCTCATAATTGAAACTAAATTTTATTTTGGGCTTAAAATCAACTAAATCCATTGTTTGATTTTAACATTAGTTCACTTTGAATTAAAGCACAATAATCTTATCGTATCACCACTTTTGTTGCACACACTAGTAAAACCACTTTCATCAATCAAACATCAAAATAATTTGAAATAAGGCCCACCTAGGATTTCATCACCTAAAAATCACCTTACCCTTTCCTAGAAATCCTACTTGGAGTTCATTTCCAAAGGGAGAACCAAGTCAGCTCTCTAGTTGAGTATAAATTTGGATATCAATATATATTGGCTAAACACTCGACACCCTTATCACTACAGTGTGTGAAGTGAGGGGGTATGACTTAATACTAAGCCATGTATTGATTATAATATAAATTATTTTGAGTACCTAAACAACCCAAAACCAACCATAGACTAATTTTATAGTACTTGATCTACAAGCCAACTTCTATCACACATTCTCATAAACTAAGGCATAATCCAAAATCAAGATTAAAACTAACCTCTAGGCTTAAAATACCTTATAGTGTATGTTTTTATTGACTTGATCATTTTCTTGTATTCTTCATACTTGAGTGGTGATTTTATTCTTGTTATCTTTCCCCCTTTATTATATGGTTCTCACTCATCAACAATGAAGAGACCTAGTAGAATAGAATCCATCACTCAAATCAACCTCTTCTACCTCTTCATCTATGGAGTACGTCTTTGAGGCAAAAGACTCACCTTGTCTATTGGGAATCCCTACCTTTCCTCAAATATTTTCCTAAAGAGACATGGAATTTACCACTTTTTTAGACAATAATCTAGTTTCCCTCTAGCACTACCTTAACACCTCCCCTCACCATGTCTTGGTTCCAACTCCACCTCAGGATCCTCCTTATGGCATGCTATCCCACCTAATGAGGGGTATCTCTGTTGCTATGGTCACCACCCAACCTTCAACTACCCAAGCATCTTTGTCTACTAACACCTCTGATGCCACAACTAAAAACTAACCTATCCAAACAACCACTACCCTTACACCTTCCGCCCATACCAATGACTCCTCCACCTTAGGAACAAACCTATCATTAACCCATTATGCTCCACTTATTTTTAGAGCATATACTACCATCACTACCAACCTTCCCTTTGTCAACCCTAACCCATTAGTTAATACCCCTTTACCAAGATTAGGGGTATCTATCCCTTCTACTTCACCACCTACTAGCACAAAGGTCACTACATCTCCTTTTGTTACCAACCCAACTATCATTCATGCCCAATCCATAGAGACTCCTCAATAGGAACCCATTGCACCTAATCTAGGATACATCCCCAACCCATAAGGGTATCTACCCACTACTATACTACTGTCATCCACCTATCCTTACTTACCACCTACCCAACCTTTAGCATCCACATCCCAAAATGTGATAGCATCTAAACCACCAAACAATTACCTATATGTTACCCAATCTTAACCATAGTATCCACCTTACAACTCTTGTAGTCCACCACCTCAAATTGACCTAATGAATATGCTCATGGATAAGATGACAAACCTTGAGTCATATATTTTAGGGGCTCATAACATCCTATCCTTTGAGTAGATTTGTAAAAAACCTATTCATCCCTCTGTCCCTATCAGACCTTACCCTCCTCAATGGAAGCTTCCAAAATTTACCAAATTTCAAAGCAAGGAGGGCCCCTAACAACACCTTATGGATTTTAGGCATGCATGTTACATGATTTCTTATGATGATGCCCTTATCCTTTAAACCTTCCCCATGTCTTTATCCAACCCAACACTTGACTGGTATAGTTCCCTTACTAGGCATTCAATCTTTTCTTTCACCTAACTAGCTCAGGTCTTCTTAGATCAATTTTCCATTAACATTTCCAAGGTCTCTATGACCAATCTCTATTATATCATATAATTAGATGATGAGTCCATTGGCAATTTCAACTCCCATTGGGAAAGCTTGATTACTCAGCTTTGATTTTCCTTGCCTCAACCTAAAATTATAAAGATTTTTGCTTGAGCTTGTGCCAAACATATATCTTCTACACTATGTGTCTAAAGCTTCAAAAATTTCAATGAAGCTTTACCATGGTGTGTAAGCTATAAAATAGGGCCATAACGAGTGAAAATTGAAGTTACAAAATAAGAACTCTACCTTTAAGACCAATAAAACCTCCTCCTCCAAACTAGACAACCAAACCAATACTAAAACTAAAAGTAAGGGAACTGAAAATGCCATTGTACTTAAAATTTCCCTTCCACCCAATGTCAATCAACAAAGTTATCCCATTACCTTCAACCAAAACACAAAGAACTCAAACTAAATAAACCAAAAATATTCACTTTACTTGGAGAATATTATGCCTCAATTTTGAAGAAACTATTAAAAGCTAACCTTATATAGCTTCCCCCCATCAAACCTCTTCAATAGTTTGATTCTTCCTATCCACCACCTACTTAGTACATTGAAAATGACCTTTTTGATTTTCATCAGGTAATTAGACATGATGTTAGTCGATGTAATAATTTCAAGAATTTTTTTTAGAGCCTTATCGACAAAGGGGAACTCATGTTGGATAATCCTAATGCCCCTCAAAATCAAGCTCTTGATATCTTTAGGAATCCTTTTCCCAACCATGCCCCTACTAAAACCAAAGACACACAAGCTGAATGTTCTCATAATGCCCACATCGTCAATATGGTCCTTGATATGCTTATCAATGGGGAACCTACCATACAACCTATCTGCTTCTCCCCCACTTCACCCACCAAGGTGGTGGAGTCATTTTCCCTTCTTTTAGAGGCCCAAATTAAGGAGGTTCCTTTTTCCTTAGCTTCACTCATAGAGGCTAATATCATTTCTACACTACTACATACCCAGGAGCTCACAGGCAAGATTGGGTGATACATGGTGATTATCCAAAGTATTCATGTTGGTTTTTAAACCAAAATGTGTGTATGACCCTAGAACTAATTCTAGAGAGCTTCATTTCATTAATGTTACCTCCTATTTTCTTTAGGTTCAATCTCATTTTAATAAGAATAGGGGCATCTTCTTGCCAAGTTAGATGGGCACACATTGGGTGTTGAGATATCATTGGGAGTTATTATGCCACCAAATCCACTACTCTAACACTCACACTCTCCAACCACCACATGCAATCATTCAAAGGGATGTCCTTAAAAACTCAAGCACTAATCAACTACCTATCAGTTGGTGTAAGACATTTGAATATTCTTTTAGCTAGAACTAAAAATTTCAAAAGAGAAATCATTTTTAATGACTTCCATGTGCTAAGTTATGCTGAGTTGGCATGGTCCACTAGGTATCATAAAAATGGGCCCAACATTACCCCATACAAAATTTCTAGTCCACCCTTGAACTAGTCTGTTACCCCTTTTATTGCACAAAATTTGAGCGTACTCTATTAAAGATCCAATTTGAAGTTCTTGAATCCCTAATTGATGAGCTTGATCTCTTCAGTGGCACCATCTACATTTATCAATATAGCCTTGAGTGTGGGTACATCCATGCTCTCCATTTTTTTTCTGAAGGCTTCTAGTCCTTAGCTCTCCTCACCTCACTATCTAAAATGTCCCCTTGCTCACTTGCCTTTGTTTGAAAGGTGTGTGAGAGTGCTTCTAGGTCTTTCTCCTAGGTTTTCAACTTGGTGCTTAAGGTGTTAACCTATGCCATAAATTTTGTGTACTCAATCCTGCTCATAATGAAAGCATGATTCATTATATCATCCTTCTCCTATTTTTACTTTTAAAGGCACACATTGATGACTAATGCTTGAGTGGTGAAATTGTAAAATATGGAATCTTCATCTTCTACACCCTCTTCAAGTTTGGTGAAGAGGTCATCTAATGTATTGAGCATTTTGTTTATCTCTCTTCTGATCGCTTCACATGGGTCTTCTTATTTTTCTAGCATCAAATTCATCTAGGGGAGCATTTGTTCTACTAGCAGGCAATCTTTATCAACCTATTTCAGTTTTGAGGTATCCACACCATATAAAAGGGATGGATTTACCTCCTCGATATGTTCAACCAACTATTAGAGTTTGAGATTGACTGCATTCAATTCTTCTTCTGCCTCTTGCATAATCTATTTCCACTTGTTAGCATGAACATCATTGATGATGTTATTACATGATACTAATGAGGCCATCTTGAGGATTGAATTTATTAAACTTAGAAGGTTCATATCCCTAAGATTTATAAGTTGGTATTCATGCCCCTCTTCTAGTTTCTTAGGACTTTGGATTACCTTATTTGGTACCTCAGACTGAGTTTCATCCATGTAGCAATTACGAGCCAAAGAAACTTGATGGTATATTAGGGTCATGGCAGTTTTGGGGTGCATGTACTCCAACATGTAGAAGTCATCATATTTATTAAAATTTTATTGTAATTTCTCCCTATATTTTGGCTTGGCTCGTGCTCCTCTTCCTTGGCTAGCTCCTTCTCTTCATTTCTAGCGCTAGTGATTTCTCCAGTGCTTTCTTCTTCTCCTTCTTCTCCTTCTTTTTTTAGTAGGGTTTCTTCATCAAAATTTTCCCCTTGGTTTATCTCTTCCTTTTCCTTAGTGCTAGTTTATCCATCTTATTTCTAGAGGGGTTATTCCTTGAATTTTCCCCCCTTATCTACTACTTCTTCTTCTTGTTTTGTTTCCTTAACATAAAACTCCTCGGTGCTAGCCTTACTTCCCTATTGCCCCTGTAAGGTCTCTACTATATTCTCCATTTGATCTTTTGAGGCACCAACATCACCTTATTTATCTTCAAGTGCCCCTTCAAGACTAGGGTATGCCTATTGTGTAACTTCCTTTACCAAGTTGGAGTGGGCATTAGGCACCTCTTTAATTGATTTTGATTTTCTAGGTTCTACACTAGTAGTAACCTTTTCCTCTCTTTCTTCATTCTATCCCTTTGTATCTAGGCCATCTTCTCTTCTATTTCTTTCCTTTTAGCCTTTTTATTCTCATCTTTCATTTTCTTGGCCTATGATTTGCATTTATTATCTTCTACCTTTATCTCCTTGACCTTTATTTGATCAATTTTATCTTGGGTCATGCCCTTGGCCCTCATGGCCTCTCATTTGTAGTGCAACTCTAGCATCATGTCGATGTGATCTTAGTCTAGGCCCATGTACTCATATTTGTGTTTCAAATATTCTTTAGTTGGTTTGTTTGAGGGTATTGCTTCTTCATGTGCTTCTGCCTCATCAATATTTTCACCTATTTCTCCTTCCTTCCTTGCTTTCATCTCTTGCACCTTATGCTTCTCCACTTCTTTTTTGTTATCTTTGACCTCAACCATCTCAATGGATTATTTTGACATCTTAACCTTTATCATTTATTATCATCATTCCTCCATCTCTAGTGCCTTTTACATATTGACATCACTGAGGTTGAGTTCCCTCCATCTTTGCATCTTCTTCTCCAATTCAGTTTGAGGGGATGGAAAGGGGGTTTGTTAACTCGATAAGGATTCATATTCCTTAAGCATAATGGATATGCCCTTCCTAATTATTTCTTCCTCCATCTCCTCTTCATCCTCTTCCTCCTCTATGTTAGATAAGATTGTCTTGGGTGATATAAGAGGAACCTTCCCCTTCTTCTTTCCTCTTAGTCTACGGGAAGCCTTTGGCATAAAATGTATGGGTTTCTTTATAATGGATGAAGGAGAAGCTTATTATTCTAAGGTGATCTTGAGATTTATTCACTCCTCTATTTATTCCAAAGTCTCTCCCCTCTTTTTCTTGGGAGAATTCTTCTTCTCTATTAACACAGGAGTTCCTTCATCATTGACCTAGATTGAAGGTCTTCACTCTATTCAACACTGAGGCCTTTATTTCATGGGTTCATCTCATAGTATAATATATGGATGTGGTTGTGTATGGTTGCCTCTTGAAGGGGGTGAATATATAGGTGATCCAATTCATCCTCTTTGTCCTCAATGGCCTTCCCATCTATGTGAGTGAATTGACACCTCATCCTAAACGTCTCTAAATCTAGTTCCTTAACTAAAATGTCTAACTATTATGTATTGGGGATATAGTGTAGTGCATCCCTAATGTATATTATTGAGAAGGTGTAGGGGAGATTTAGTCACCCTAACATGTTGTCATCAACAAGCAATAAACACACTACATAATAGTGTTGCATTATGACAAAGGTTTCCATTCAAAACATACTTTGAGGGAGACCCTAAGGGATGCGTCATTCTATCTTGAAGGTCTCTATGTACATATTACACCACCCCATGACATGAATCTTATATTTGGTACTAAAAGAGGGGTGATCATGAAGTCTTTGTACTTCTATGCTAGGGAGTTATTGTGCTCTAGATGGACCTAGAAGTTATCTTCATCCCCATTTAGAACTCTAATCTCTTCCATGATAATGATAATGAGAATGGATTCCCCTTTGAATGTCCTTTTTTCCCTGTGACACTCCTACACATTCTTCACAAATTCATCAATGATTAACTTAGCAATATTGAACTGCATGCCCTACACCATGTGATAGGTGATATAAAGGTATGTCTTAGTCACATAAATCCATCGACCACTTAGGAATATATTTAAGCTTATAAGGTACATCAATACCTTAATGCCAGGGTCCTTTCAATTTGTTGATCCTATCTTATAAGATCAAATGCATGTCATTGATTTACTTATGTAGTTAAATCATGACACTTAGCATAATGGTGTTTGATATCAAGATCATCTGACTCTTTGACCCTCACTCACACCATTATATCTCCAATATGTGATTAAATGTACATCATTGATCTTGGGTTCTAGTATTTAAATGTAGATCATTGATCTACCTTTTATGTAGTTACATGCACCATTGATCTATGCCAAGGACCTTTTGACTCATTGACTACCCCTGTGCCATTGATCTATGATCTGATCACACAAAATATCACCACTTATCAACCCTACATTAAACCTCAAGAGAATTTTAATTTAAATGGTCATTTCATGAGGCCTGAATTTGACATCCCTGTGTAGGTCTATCTCTGCTAACTAATCTTTAAAGGTTTGTATATTAAGATAGAGAACTCATTAAGACACCATATTTTCAATGGATACTTATGAGACCAAAAACATCATATACATGTAGTCCTTTTAACTTGAAAGGTTTTCTAATAACACTTTTAAAATGTATAACCATACTACCCTGTTCATTCCTGTGTGACATGCCCTGACAGTCTGACACTCTAGATGAATCCAAATGATAAAGATAAATTAGATCATGACCAAAGTTAGAATGACATTAAATGAAATAAAATAAACAAAAAAACCATATTAAACTATGTTATACCCCCATATCAAGTCCTATCTTTAGGGGGTTGACGCATTTTGACTTGTGGTACAAATGGTCAACATTTTTAGGTCAAAGTTGGAAGGATAAGGCATGAAAATGTGTTCTAAGGTCTCTCAAGTGTAAAAAATAAAGGTTTATATTCTTGAGAAGGTTTTTATTATGCTCATTAGATCATAAAAAATCTAAATTGGAAACTAAGCTATTCATTGCAGAAGGGGAAAGGTCCTATATCAAAATTTTAGACATTAGTTTCTGGATTAAGGGGTTATGCTTTATGAATGATCATTAAGAGTAGAAATATGTTTAAACCCTCTTAGAACCCTAATAGTGATCCAATTTTGAATATATGGTTAAAAAAAACCTATAATGGTCTCAAATGACTATAAAAACTATTTTATCTTGTATTCAACTCTCCCAAACACCTCCAAGTCTGATTGAGTTTTCAAGTGTGTGAGTAGATCCTAGAAGAAAGTCCTAGTTTCTTGAAGATTTGATATAAAAATTAGAGTTAACCAAGTCAAAGTATGAAAATAATTATACACATAAGGTTTATAATTTTATTTTATGTTCATGGTAGTTTATGGATAGTTCATATCCCTTAGGTATGCTAAACTAGTCATCCACGTTAGCCAGCCGCTAACAGGCCTAATGGTGGAAATAATGAAAAACCCAGGCAACAGTGAGAAGATGATTAAGAATGTGTTATCATGAGATAAGGATGAATAAAAGTGCATGGAGAGATTTTTTAGGACTTTTAATACATGTTCAAATTTTTTATAAGTTTTGGAGTTTAGTGATTATAGTGAAAAAGTTGCTCACAAGTTGACCTATCTAGTACAAATGAGACACCAAGATGTAAGGTCATGAGATTGGTATGCAAGACCAATATTTACCATTTAAAAATGTTATATTTTTATCTAATAATTGTATAATTATCTCATAAGATCATCTAAATGCATTATAAGGCTTTGAAAGTGGTCATACAGGTGTTGAAAGTCATTGTTACCATGATTGGTCTTTGATGAAAATTGGTAGTTCTAAGTGAGCAAGTTGCAGGAGTGTTTTTGAATCCTTTTACCCTATGTAATGAAGTCTAATTATCTTGATGAATTTTTTGAGGTCTTGTATGTTTTGTGTATATTTTTTATTATCATGGTTGTGTGGCCAAACTTTGTGTTATCTTTAGTTGTTCAAGACAGACCATTCTGTGTATGTGAAGGTCTAATGTAAATAGTACTAATGTCATGCTTCAAGTGGTGATTAGATATAAAATGTGTCATGGAAATAATATGAGGTTATTAAGGGTATATTTTATTGGTATATTAAGTGTTTCTACTAAGTATGAAGTTTGAAAGTGGTCCAAGAAGATTAAAGGGTAATGTGTAATAATGAAGGTCTAATTAAATTAGGTATCCTTAAGGCCTAAAGAAGGATTTGTCCATTTGAGATATGGCCAACCTAATGTAATGGTTGATTAATGTTTTTGGAAATTAATAAGGCCTATTTTTTTGAATATATAAGTGGGAAAGTGTGTATGGTTGACCAAGAGTTGTATGAGCAAGAGCCTAGTATAAGAACAAGGCCTAATAGGCCTAATTGTCTAGTTAGAGAACAAGGGAGTGAAAGTGAAGGAAATAATACTTTGAAGAGCTGAAGGAGGAATTTATAAAATAATAAGGGTGTATATAAACTATCATGAGGATCTAACGTGAGTAATATAGATGAATATCAAGGTCATATGGCCTAATATGTCTTGAAGAGACTTAGATGTGTGAAGAAGCCTATGAGGTAGTTTGAGAGGGATAGAAGAGAGAGAAGAAATAAATAAGGTGATCATCATATATTGTATGAGAAACAAGGTTTTATAAAGGTTATGAAAGTTTTTATGTGGCTAATTTGGTGCCAAGTCATCTGGGGGGTTGGTACTTCCTTGTAAGTTAGTGCTTGCTAAAGCTTAGCTGGGTTGGTGCTTAGCTAGTTGGGGTTGGTACTCCATGTGGAGTTGATGATTCACTAAATGGTGATATTTTTGATTTTATGAATGAATTTAATTTGTAAGACTTATTGAGTTTTCTTACCCTTGAGGCTTTCCCACTCATATGTGTGTTTTCTTGTGTCATGCTCATGTGAATGACTCTTTATGCATTATTATATCTATGTATTTATTTAATGGTTCAAGGAATGTTAAAGTACATGTGAAATAAATTTTTAAGAGACTAATACAACCCCCTCAATAATATTTCTTCCGATATTAGTACAAAAAATAAATTTATAACATCTTTTAAAAGTTTTAGAAGCTCTAGATAAGCTGGTTATTGCTAGAGAGGAATTAGTTGTGGCATGTTCAAGGGCCTGGGATGCTTTTCTTGTAGAATTTATAGCCTATTTCATGAATTTTTGTGGTTCTAGGAAATAACTATTTTATTTATATTATATTCATTCTCTTTCCATTATATCACATGATAAATGAGTATAAATAATGGATATGCATATACTTCCAGCCCTTGTGCATGTTGATCCTATGGTTCAAGTAGTTGTTCTTACATATTTTGCTACTTTGACATCTTATATCTTATTTTTGATCCTTGATAGCAAACAATCTTGCATTATTTCTTCTATTATAAGTGCAACATCAAATGATGAGATACCTTATGTTAGAAGAACTGCATGTTAGACAAACGATGTGATAACAAGTTTTATGTAGATTTATAAAAGAAATGATAGACTAGGAGACCCTATGAATGTCATTGTATCTAATATACATGATACTTCAATATCAGTCAAAATCACAACAACATGGGCATTGGTAAATATTTGGGATTTGTTATGTCACAATTTAGGAAGTACAGATTCAAGAAAGTGTCCAATGTTTGATTCATTACCTATATCCCTATTGGTAGAATGTGCATTATGAATTTCAAGGGATGGTGATAATATTTAATTGAATGAGGGCCATGCTTGGAGGATCCTTTTCCCAGATGAGTCTACTAGCTTTCAAGAAATAGAGTGGGTAGATTCAATTTATAAAATTCTTTTCCTTTTAGTTTATGACTTATATAATTTAAAAATATGCATACATGTGACATTAGCCTTAGCTGTACCATCAACATGCACATAAAATAGGGATTTGGTGAATTTTGATCTAATCCAACTAATATCCTCAAATAATTATTGGTTTTTGCAATTATTTGTAGTCAATATAAATAAAGAAGCTTAGAGGTTTAGGATTCTTCAATGGAGAGGGAATGGGATAGATTGTAAGAGGACAAAAATTGATGATAATTTTAAGGGATAATTATTCAAGTTATTACAACTTATAGTAAACATATCACAACACTTCATTTGTTGTATTAATTCAAACAAGATATAACTACCTAAAGTCTATGATCAAGGTGTTATCTTATAATAATTACATAATTATGGAGTGTTTGATGTTTCTAGATGCCCATATTTAGTTATCCCACTTGAATGATGCATGATAAAATTTCCAAAAGATATGGATTCCTCTTCTCACAAAATCTTGTAACTACTAATACATTGAGTGTGTATGTTTTGTAATACTTCACCATTTCAACGTTCCACATAAAATGCATCAATTTGGTTTCACAAAGTTATTTTTGCATGTGGTATAGATTAGTAGGCTTAAAGGATTAAGGATGAGAACTCTTTATGGGATTTTTTCAATGCAAAATGCCTTTTAAACCCATGAAATGTGCAACTAGTTTAAGAATCTTAAAGATTCAACCATATTCTTGCAAGCATTGTTGAGGTCAAGGATAGTGATAAAATAATATGTAACATTAAAGGAGAGACACTGAGTAATTTTCACCATAATAAAGGGATTAAGGTGTATAATTATCAAAGGAAAATACATTATAACTCTACAAATGATGATCTAGTCCAAACAATTACTCGTGGCAGGCTTGATAGAATCCATACAAATATGATTTGGTGGTAGTTGCAGCCATTACTTATTCACCATCAGTATTGGAAGAATATGTTCATGGAATTCATCACAAGTCTTCCCAAGTTACTTGGTAGAGACTTAGTTACACAAAGTCATGAAATAGTCAAATCACTTAATGAAAATATCTAACATGCAAATGATCAACAATAGTTTTATGCGAACCAACACCATATAGAGAGAAGTGTTAAGGTGGGATACATGATTTTATTAAGGTTGAATCCATAGAAATAATATTATATCAAGAAGTGTGGAGTTGATAAGCTCAAACCCCATTTTATGAGCCATATAATTTCATTAGAAGGATTGGGGAGGTTACCTATAAACTTGAGATGCCAGAGCATAACAAAATACATAATGTTTTCCATGTATCATGGCTCAAAAGGGCATTAGGTTAGCATGTCATTCCTTTCATTGAGTTACCTCCCTTAGATGATGAAGGCAAGCTCATATTCATTCTCAAAGCTATATTGGATGTTAGAAAAAAGAAATTAAGGAACATAACTATCGCTGAGTATCTAATGCATTGGAAGGATCTACCATTAGAGGATGCTACTTTAGAGGATGCATAAATTTTTGAGCATCCCAATTTGTAATTGCTTGTGGCTAATAAGTTATGGTAAGGGTGTAATGTAATTTCTCCTTTTTAAAATTAATGAAATCAGAGGACCCATAGCTTATATTTATTTCATGCAGGCTAAAGGGGGGTTTTAAAATGGAAATATCTAATGATAATTTATTAAGTTTTCTAAAAAGGTACTTTAAGTTATAACTTTGGAAAATGACACTTAATTTTTTATTATTGAATGGGACCAAAAGTAGAAATTGGATACATGGCCAAAAATTAATTAATATTTGTAAGGTGGAAAAAGGTGAATATTCAATTAAAATAAATACTAATAAATTTTAGGGTTTTAGATGAAAAGAGCTTATTAAAAGAATTAATTAGAAAAAGAAAAAAAATCATTCATTCAATTGAACACTTTTACAAAACCCTTGTTTTGTAAATTTAGAGTAACAACTTCAATATTTTATACAAGATAAAAACCCTCATACACACATGCTTAGGGATGAAAACCCTCAAACCCATTTGGTAATTTCATTCATAGATTACACCAGAGCTTTTAAATTTAGAGGAAATCCATCACATAGGTGTTATAAAGGCTGATTTATGGTTATATATGGGGTTTTCATAGTTTAGAAAATTTTGAAAATATTCTCATGTAGATAAATTTTAGTTTGATTCACTATTCATGTCATTACTCAATGATGTACCTAGGCATTGATTTTTATGTGTAGGGTTTGACTTTACTGAGCTGGTTTCTAGTTTTTAAGGGCCATCATACCATTTTGAAGGCTATCATACTACTATAACTAGGGTTTATTGCTACCATACTTTTAAAGTGTTATTTTTAGCTAGGTTTTTTAAGAAAAAACCAATATTTATACCTTTTGATGCTATCGTACGGTTATGGGACATTTTCAGCTAGGGTTTTAAGGAAAGATTCCAACTTTATGCAATTTAAGGTTAGGGTTTGGTGGAAAAATTAGGAAAAATTCATATTCTAGTTTTATATTCTATTTGTATCTTTCATAATTATTTTTAGAATGTTTTCTATGTATGTAATTGATTGAAATGAAGAGAACACATGTGAGTCGATGGTTTTCCATATCACATGTATTGCTATGGTATTTGAAGGAATTTTTAAAATTAAGGGTAATACAAATTATAATTATTATTTTATCCTAAAATGGATATTTCATAATAAATCCTAGTAAAATCTTACTCATGTCACATCCTTTCTAGTCTTAACCTAACACCCATTAATTCAAATTAAACCACTAGCTTGTCTTATCTCATTATCCAAATCAAAATATAGGGCTATCATACCCTAATAATTTTAAATACAACTAGATAAATGTTCAAAATTTAAATTTTCTCAAGAACATACCTTATCCATAAACATATTGTCATACTACACACCTCATTCAAATCAACTTGGTCTAAGAAATTTTATCAATCACTACCCCTTCACCTCATCTCATCTCATCTAACTTATCTTAGCCCATCCATACATAAACATCATGCAGAACCAAACTCTATAACAACTTGGGTTTGGACAAAAAATCAATAACAATGACCTTGAAAATATTCTAGGGTATGAGCAACATCACAATTATGGAGAAAATATTAACAATGGAGATGCACACAATGAAAACATGCAATATGAATTTTTGAATATTGATCATGGGATAATTCAATTACAATGATATATCTATAAAAAGAGGGATGAGTTATTTGCCTAACTTATTTAAGTAGGAGCTATACTTTCTTTTGATTATGAATGAGACAACTTGAAGAATATTATCCAAAGTCCTAAATGTGAATAAAATACCCCTAGTCATAGTAATAATCCCTTTGCAGAAGAAAAATAAGAATACTAAGTTGAGCCTATAAATATTAACTATGTTAAAATTGGCAAAGGGAAATCCATCTCAGAATACCAATCAAAACATAAACATAAACAAGTCTTTCTTGAACAACTTAACCAAATTTCCCAATAAGTGGCATTTCTTGCATCCTAAATAGATCAAGAGACCAACAAGCCTCAAAATCCTAGAGGGCCATCTAAGACCAATTCACCTCCAATCAATTAGAATCAAAACATACTCGATCTTATTTTCACATCATCCACCCCATTTTTTGATCTCATGTTTGCCCAAGAATGGAAATCAATGATGAATACTCTCCACGGGATAGAAGTAAGATCATATAATAAGAAGTAAAAATTTGAAGACTTTTGTCCCTATCCATTAGACAAGGAATTATTATGGGTTCCTTTCCCTCCTCACTTTGAACCTCCTAAATTAGAAAAATATAAGGGGAAGGGGGGCTCACATGAACATGTTAAAGAAATTTTCATGTCCTACTAAGAGGTCACTTACAATGATTCATATCTATTAAGATTATTTCCTTGAATCCTTGGAGGACATGCCTTAGAATGGTCCATGCATCCAACCAAGGGAACTATCACATCATTTGAGGATCCAATTAAAAAATTGGCAAACATTTATCCTACAATGTAGAATATGAAATTACAATGCTTGATATGCATAATACAAAACAAATAAAAAGATTCTCAAACTTATTACAAAGATGGAAAAGTTTGGCAAGTAGATTCCCATGCTCAATCCCTGGAAATAAACTCACTACTATTTTCATTGACAAATTGAATTCAAAATTATCTTTTCAATTGAAACTGCATTATGTTAATACCTTTGATGAGATTGTTGATAAAGGCATACAAATTAAAGAATCCCTCATTAAAAAAGGGGTGATCAAAATATTCTTAAGGAATGATAAAAACCAAACAAATACCCTACCTAAAAATCCAAAGTTATTTAACAAAAATAAGAATGTGATGGGAGATGGTATGTCATATTTGAAGCATGTCAAAACCATATAAGGATATCATCTTTATATATCTCATAATGCATCAAGCATCACTGTGCCTAGAGGAAATCCAAGAATTGAATCCATAAGAAGACATTACACCAATCTAGGAGAACCTATTGAAAATGCCTTGAAAAAGCTTATAGATACAAATATGATCACTTTGTTTTAAATTATAACTCTTGATGAAATTCAACCTAGGACAACATGGTATAAATAAAATTATTACTATGGTTACAACATAGTCAAAGGACATGATACTAGATTACAGGTAGGTCTTGTTACCTTTCTTTTGTTTTTATTTCTATTTCTTGGGGTTTATTTTCTTTTTAAATTCTGCACTTTATATTTGTTAGTGTCTTCTCACATTTTATGAAACCCTCACCTTTTCCCCATTTGTCACAAAACTTGTAAATATCTTGAGTGTTTATGTTATTTTCATTTCCCCCCATGTTTTCCCAAACCCCTTGACCCTCAAGACATTTTTTCCCAAGGGTGAAACTCAAAAAAATTTCTTTGAGGTGCACCCCTTTCTTTTAGTTCCCTGTGCATCTTGGAAAAAATTCTTTGAGTTTTACCCTTTCACTTTCCCCTTGTGTACCTTAGAGTAAATTCTTTGAAGTACACATAACTGATCTTTAGTTGTGCATCTTATAGAATTTTATCTGAGGTGCACCCTTGCATTTGTCCCAAGTCCTCATGCACATTGGATAAAATTATTTGAAGTGCACATAACCAACCCCATGGTGCACTTCAAATAATTTTCTCTGATGTGCACCAAACTAATCAAAGCTAGTGTAGGTAAGAGAAAATTCTCTGACCTACACAAAAGACTTACCTCTATGGGTGTAGATCAAAGAATTTTCTTTGATCTACACTAAACATACCAAAGTATGGTGTAAGTCAAAGAAATTTTTTTGACCACCAAATGAAAATACCCAAAGCCTTAAAACACTCATGTAGTCTAGAGAATTTTCTCTAAACTACACATATTTGTTCCTATCCCATGTAAAAGCACATATTTTTCCCACTCTTGATTTTTCTCCATGATAGATCAAAATGCTAACTCTAGGGAATTGTAATTATCCATTTTAATCACTTGATCAATGTTAGAGGATTCACCTACCAATAAAATGATAAATTACAAGTTCTAAGGTGTGTTTTTAACATCTGTGGTCAAATAAAATGTAGACCAAATTGAAGGTATAGAGATTGGCCATGTTGATATGGCTGAATTCTTACAAAGTCTAGGCAGAGACCCCATTACACCATACATGTAGGCTATATTAAATAGAAATATTCATTTGGTAACCATATTACCCATGTCAACACAAGAACTAGAGTTCATTTTGATTGTTGTTTTACATTTTGATAGTCAAACTAGATTAGTCAAGGATGCAGATGGAAAGGTGATCATTCGGCCTGATGAGGAATACCTAGATAAAATATTTCATCTCTCCAATATTGAGTAATATTTTGATATAAATATAAACTCAACCCAAGAACATTATGATAAGAATCCTAAAAATTACAAAAGACACATTAATTCTCATTGGCTTAGAGCTCCTTGACATTCTGTTGTGAGATGGCCCAAGTAATTTTATCATAGTGATTTCCTAGAGGAAGTAGTGGATTTAATCACCCTCTTGAGTAGAGTCAAGGGACTACCAACATAAAATGTCTTTCAAGAATGGATGTATCACTACATTTTCATCATCAGAAAAGGCAAACAAAGAGTATATTAGGGAAAATAGATTAGTGATGCCATCTGTCACCAGGTCTTTGAGGTGACCTCTTCTTTGAAATTATACATGAATTCTTATTTGGTATATGTTGTAGCCAGCATGAGATATTTTCCAAGGTTAACAGGTGTTGGTGAGAGGAAGAAGGTTCCTGTACATGAATATTACCCATAATTGACTCTTAAAGAAAACATAAAACATTACATGAGATTCAATGATGACTTCTTTTATAATTTCATTTGTTTCTTCAATCAAGACCTCAAGAAAAAGAGAATTTCAGATGTAGCATGGGAAATAATGAGTAAGGTTGGTTTCATTTTTCTACAATTCCCAACCTTCACCTACATCAGGGTAAGAGGGTTTGATAAACAACCTTATATGCTACCTAGGTACCCAAGTGATAAATTAATTTTGAGGGAGATGTGCCAACAAATGATGAGTGTGCATAAAAAATAGTTAGATGCCCACAAGCGAGGCTTCAAGTTTCCCATTAGCATTGGTTGATACACAATTTCACCTAATCCAAAAGCTAAGATAATGGTAACTGAAATACAATGGATTACTCTTAAGAGATTCAAGAGTAGAAAGGACTTTGATTACAAAATGATGAAGGAAATGCTAAAATGGAACTATGCTCATGTACACAAGATTGAAGACATTTGGGTAGAATTTAGGACTAATGAGGATGTGAGAAAGATGGATTACATCCATCTCACTATTGACAAAATTGTCAATCTAAAGTTGGTTGATATTCTAGAAGATTTGTCAAATGATGAGAATGGATTGGACCCATCATATAAGGGTATTCAGATTGCTTCAACTCTTCTTCTTCTAATCTAATGGTCCATAAAAGAATCCACATCTATCAGAGACAAATTTTAACTTGTTCTTATTAAGACTAATGTTTGGTTGGAATCAAAAGGTATTAAGTTGAAATAATTCAAAACTAGGTCAAAGGAAGAATATGATGAAGACACTGCTAAGAAGTGTGAGGAAATCAAAATGAAAAATGAGGATAGCTCCACCTCTACACAAAAATTGAGGTTTTTATTCATAATTAAAGTCAAAATAAAGGGAAAATAAGTTGAGGTAGAGAAAAGTGTTCAAGAAGATAAATAAGAAGACCTAGTCACATGTGAGGCACCATCTCAACCAATGACTTCACAACTATCTCAACTAGTGATTCAATAGCTTTCACAACTAGTGGCCTCACAGCTAGAGATTTCTCAAGTTGAGACTTCACAAATGACAAATTCATAGTTAGTTTCTTCCATTCCTCCCCCTATTGCTCCAACTATGACAATTGTCTCTACCATTCCTACCTAGACTATTATTTCATCCCCTCTATCACCTATCAGTGCCATGATTTTCCAAGTCCCTTTGCAAGGTACATTAGATCAAGTTTTTGATTCTATATCTAATCTTCTTAGTCCATAAAAATCACTAGGATCACCTACCAATTTTTATTTTACCCAACAAGATATAGATAAAATTATGTCCACACTATCTTCTAAATTGACATCCCAAGTCCCTACTACTTTTGTATCCAATTTGCTAGTAGGGACCAAAGTTTCTATCATGCCAACTCAAACTCCACCAATCATAACCAAAATTCCATTGGTGTCTACTCCACTACCAGATACCACCATCCCACCTTCCATTCCACCCACTTCACAAACCATTGTCCTTTCCCAAACATCACAATCCTTGGTATCCTCTACACTAGAAGATCCATCAACATTTCCTCCTTGGCTCATGACTCAAACACCCAAGAGGAATGAATAAGATATTTATCCTAATGATTTTTATTTTGGTCAACTTATGTCGATAAAACCAAAAACATCAAAGAAGGCTAAGACCATATCACGATTAATTTTTGATGCTGGACATAAGTATGCTAAAGTTACAATGCCTCTTAAAGATATAAATATTAAAGATATTCAAGCATCTAAATATGCAGTAGGATAGATTGATCTTGGGAATCAAACTCATGAAAGTGCAAAGGAATATTTGCAAGAAATAATGGCATCCTTGATTGAGAGATACAACAAGGATAAGAAAATCAAGGATCAAATTAAGATAAAAGTAGAACAATTAAACCCAGTTCTATTGAAGATCACACAATCATCTGAGTCAATCAAACCTGTTGAGAATGAAACCATGAAAAAATAATTCAACAGGTTGAAAATATTGGATCTCAAGGTCAGGCAATCAATGCTTAGATTAAAATATTGTCAACACAAGGTATTCAATGCTTACGTTATACCATTGAAATTTTAAAGAACTTGAGTGAAGTAAAAATGTAAATTCATCAAACACTTAAGGAACTCAAGACTTAAAGTTGAACAAAAAAAATATTCATACATGGACTCAATTATGCCAATTCAAGCTAGAACTCTTAGTTGAGTAGAAGGTCATTCCAAATAGAAAAGTATTCATAGAATATAGAGAAGTAATAAAGAATAAGAACAAAGTTATTGAGAATATAATTAAATATCTCTAAGAAGTTGAATATATGTGCACTGATAAGGTGTTAGACCTTACAGATAAGATTGGAGAATTTCTTTACCAAGTTAAATATGACTCCCAAGAAATTCTTCCTGTGAAAATAGTAGATCAAGAGTTCACATCCTTGATTCAAATAGAGATTGAAATAAAAACATTCATGCTAGATTCCATCAACAAACTAATTGAGTTCCAAGTCATAATGGAAAAATTGCAAAGAATATTAGATAGAAGTAAAGGTGTACCAACTGATCTAGTGGATTCCATCACAAGGGTCCTTGCCATATCTAGAAATACATCGGGGCTAGATAACAATGAGTTTCAAGCCACCCTGAAGAGATACAAAGAATATCTAGACAAGAACAAAAAATAATAAATACCTATGTCTAAGGACACTTAGTTTATTTTTATAACTTTTCATATGTAATTTTGTTTGGTGTAATTTGCACGTAGGAAGAGTACACAGTCCTAAGTCAAATTGGACTCTGTCAATGAATAAGTCAATGTATTTATGTTTTTCCTATTTTTGTTCATATCTCTTCTCTATAAGTAGGAAGATGTTCTTTTGTAAAAAATAGGACCATGGATATAGAAGTGAAATGCTGCTAAATTGAGAAATAATTTTTGAAACTTTCTGTTCATATTGTAAATCTTGAATTTTATCAATATAAGAAAATAAAGTGATCTTTCAATATTTGTGTTGAAATATACTTGTGGTATGTTGGGAATGTTATTACATATTTTACATTACATTTTCTTGTGCTTTAATTGGATTTTGGTGTGAAATTTCTATAAAATGGAAGGTGCCACAAAGCTAATTTTGGAGTCTTTGAGCTACATTTTAGTTACTGGGTTTGTGTTCATCATTAAAAGTGACTTACCATGAAGACTTTGGGATGCAATTTGTTCCATCTATTCACATCACTTTGCTGGTATTATTCTAGTTACTCTTTTGGCTAACTAATTTGAATATCGATTATCATTACTCTATCAAGTAGTTTTATATTTTCATAATACATTGTAAGGAATAGAATAAAGTTTGTAAGTAAACATAAATTTTTAAAAAAGAGGATTGGATGATATAAAAACACCCACTTTGATAAAATTAGTGTAAATAATTACTTCTTGTGTTAGTTGCAATAATAAGGGAGCCTCCCCTTTCCTTGAGGAGAGATTTATCTCATCACACTGTGGCTGAAAGTACCATTTTTTTTCCATTCTATTGATAAAAAAATATTCACCCAAAAAAATCAATATCAAAATATAAATTAAAAAAATTCAAAACTCAAATCCCCTTGAAAAAAAACTCCTTAAGATAGCAAGAGTCAATCAAAGTCTGATCAAATATATAAATTAAAAATCTTCCATAACATCAATTACTGAAAAAATTTGCATAAAAAACAATTTGGCCTATAGTCCTTCATGTACTCAAATCAA